>JAPQWS010000016.1:25647500-26295431 GCA_028651295.1 Catharanthus roseus
CTACCTACCACCGACGGTAGGGCGGGGCCTACTTTCCATGGTAGGTCTCTATTTAGCCAATGCCTTTGATCTTCGGCACCTACCGGTGGTGGTAGGTCACCTTAACTCGCGCATTAGGTGTTGTCTTTTTGCCCACGGCTTCCACTTTCGTCATTTTTGCTCTATTTTTTGTTTCCTTTTCATCGCTTCCACTTTCGGAGGGCACCTAAGAATAAGAATTAGAGATATTTAGCTAAAATATATACTTTTACATATGAAAACACTGAAAATGATGAAATTAACATATAGAAAATATAGACAAATATGCACTTATCACTCATCATGGGGGGTTTCTTTTAATTTTTATACTTGACACTCCAACATAACTTCTAGGAGTGTGTTTACAATATCTAGAGCTTGTAGAAACATCATTATTAATAGTTTTCCAGAAGAATTTCAGATTTAATATATTTTTTAATATTGATAAGATCTAACTGATATATTTGCTTACTTATCCTATATATTTTAGAGTCTGAAGTTGATTTAAAGTCACTCATTTTATTTTAAATAGATGTTCAATAAGGGGTTTTTCTTGTGGCAGTATCTTATTCAGATCTTCTTTTACTTTAGGTGTTATTTTATCATCAAATAATAATTTTTCTTTTATCCGTTTTAGTCTTAAAGATAAGGAATCATGTATCCCTATGATAGTTTACTATATTCTGTATCATATCATTTTCTAATTTTAAATTTCCAGATTCTATAAGTTGATACTTACTATAAATTTCTAAGCAGATGATGTCTCTATTATATAAGTAGTGGTTAGACATATGTTATCTCTAAAGTTTCTTAGATTCGTGAGTATCTGTAATTCTTCTTGATATCTTTCTTCAAAAATATCATTGTCCTAAGAGTTAAGATCTGTAGTTATCTTAGTCCATATTACATTCTTCATCAATATTTCTTGCCTTTTTATCTCATTTGATTGTAGCCACAATCGTTAGCTTAGACTTAAAGCTTGGCTTCTAACTACGATATCATACAAGCACAAACTTTTGAATAAATCTTTGTCCCGGTTTTATACCCTACCTAAACATATATCCTTGTTTTATATAACTGTATATGCTTAGTTTTTCCTCTAGTGAGAGGGGATTATCTTTTTTGTGATATTCATAATACCGTAAGGTCAAATCATCCATTTAAATTATATTTTTATCATCAGCTATTTAAGACAAATATTCTAAGTCTAAATAGTTATTTAAATGTTTTCCTAAAATCTTTTTCTTATGACTATCTTTTTCTCTTTTTCTCTTTTTTTAAGGATGTTATCGAATGGCTCTAATACCAATTTTTGGACCTATCTGCTACGATTTTATGTACTTATTAGCCAAAAATACCCTAATAGACCAAAAGGAAGAATGATGTTAGAATTAGAGACATCATTAGATGCAAAAGTGGTATTGATAAGAAAATACCAAGACCAATTAGAAAGGATAAAGTATAAAATTAGTCTTTGTTAATAACAAGGCTTTTATTATTTGTTTTATTATAGTTACCTAAAACTCTCCCTACTACAAATGTCGGACCGCCTGCGGGATCTCTGACCAAGTAACCAAGTGTGGTAAGGCCCATTGAACCGCTCCTGGAAGACAGTTGTGATATGGGTGGCGGCTCTAGAAGAGGGTTGTAGTCTGCTACACAAATTTCATGAGTACATATTTATATTAAAATATAAATATTCTTGTATATATATATATACAAATACTTACTGGTTCACATGCAAGTATAATAACTCCCGAGAATCTCCAGGAAGAGGCCTCCAAGCTGAAGGATCAATATCTGGAACCGATTGTATTGATTGTGAAGCAGACGGCTGTGAGGTAGTGGGTGGGTCCTGTATCCTTGGTGGTGTCGGTGATAGAGTCGGCTGAATGGGGGACGGTAAAACCAGATGACTTCCCGTGCAAGCAAGTGTCGGTAGATCTTACATCGTCGGTGGTGCCGGTGATGGAGTCAGCTATCTGGTGGTCGGCGGAGGAAGAGGACCTCTTATGTGTTCTAAAATGAAAAGGGGGTGAGAATCCTAAAGCTACAGTGAAAGACAAGTGGACCTTAACACTATAGAAATGGGTTCATCCTGAGTGACAATATTCTCGGTGAGGGCAAGGCTCAACTACTCAACCATTGATTTAATGTTTAGTCTTAAAAGCGATGTTGATCGATTGTGAGCTAACAAAGCGGTAAACATAAACACTTTGCAAATAAGGAAACAAAAATAAGATGGAAGTTTGGATTTTGGGATACCCCTAACCTTGTTACTACTTCAATTAATTAGAATTAATGAAAATTGAAGTTGCCTTAACGAATTGGGTCATCACACTCTTAGTTGGGCAATTCCTATCTCTAGGCGAAAGCTGCTCTATTCATTATAACTTTTAGACGAGAATCTCTTCTCTCTCTAACAAGTTACGAATGTAATAAAATGAAAGTGATTATTGACCTAAAAGTGTATTAAGTATCTCTAGTTCAATACCACGATTAATCCCCAAATTGAAAGCCCTTGGGTGTTCTTCCTTTCTCAATTCCAAACACCCGTACGATTAATACTAGTTTATGATACTCAAATTGCACAAAAATAACCAATTGAAGAATAATTCAATTAAAAGCAACATTCAATTTCATAATACCCAAAAGTTAGGGTTCAACCCTTAATCCAAACAATCTTACTACTCACAATTCATTGAATAAGTCTGAAATTAAACAGCAAATTAAACTAATATAGAAGGAAAAGAAAGGCTTAGGAGTAGAATTTGAGGCCGAATTGCGTTCCCGAACCGCACCTGAGTTCGTCTCTTCAGTTGCTCCAACAAAGCCGAATCCGTTGTTTCGATCCTTGATTTAACTTGTAATCCTTCAATTCTTGTTCTCTAATCTAAATTCTACCTAATTGAGGTGAGAATTGCGGTAAATTTATCACAGAAAATTGCCCCAATTCGTCTCCTAAAGACCTATTTTCGGAACTCTAAGACTAAGCAATTGAATAATAAGCCAAAAACTCAGAAAAAAACAAAGTACTGCTATTTTGGGGACCTACCAGTGTTGGTAGGTCTACTGTCTGCGATAGGTCTCTATTCTCTGTTGGTCCTTTGATGCTTGGAACCTATCGTGGACAGTAGGGGAGCCTATCGTCCACGGTTGGCTTCTCTTTTCCACTTCTTTTGTTGCCAAGGGCATATCGCGGCTGGTAGGGTGGCCTACCGCCAGCGATAAGCTGTTGCCCACCACTAGTTTGCGTCATTTTCTGTTGTTTTGCCCCTTTTTAAGCAGTTTTTGTTTGTTATTCATTGTACTTTATTCGGCAAGAACCTACATAAAAAATGGGAGATATTAGACTCAATTGTATACTTTATACCTTAAAATCATCGAAAAAAACAATGAAATTAACATACAAAATAATAGCCAAAATAAAAACTATCAAATACCCACACTTATCCGTTACTTGCCCTCAAGCAACAAAACTAAATGAGAGAAACGAAAAAGTTCAAAAAGCTTTTTCAAATATAGAGTTCACTGAAAATGGACAATACACTAGTGTTAAGTAATTAAGCAATAAGGGGAAACATAAGATATAAAAATGGCCATATCAAAGAAAATATCATAAAAACACAAACGAAGGGAAAATGAAACTAAAAACGAACAATGCCACTTCAAAAGAATCTTCAACCACTCAACCACCAAAACAAAACGGAAGAATGAGCACAAGGTGCACTTAGTCCACCACACTTACAAATAAAGACTACATGCTAATGCTGTGCGTGTGTTCTGCTCATGATGTTTTCATAGGAACTAAGGAATGCTGAGTAATTAGCGAAGTGAAATCCTTCAAAAGACAATGCACAATAAACTCACGTTCCTCTAGTTCTCATTCTTTCCAAGTCTCATTCTAAGTCGTTCATAGATTAGGAAGGATTTTCCGGCTTGTAATATCGGGCTTGGGACATAAAAGGTACCAAATAAAGGTAAATGGAGACAAGAGCAAACACAACCAAAGGGACAAAATGGCAAAATTAAGGAATAACATTCTAGTTGTCGTTCGCTCTTCTCACACACCCTTGAATACCGTTTCTCTCGCACACCTTACCCAACACGTTTACAATTTTCAGCTTTTTAACAAGAGAGAGAGAGAGAGAGAGAGAGAGAGAGAGAGAGAGAGAATAAGTCTCATTTATTTTTTTCAGGACCACCTAACATAAGAATGAAAGTACCATTTTTCTTTTTCTTTGTTTTTTTTCTTACTCTTTTTCCTTTTATTTTTCTTTCTTTCTTCATCAACAGGATACAACTCTTCTCTCTTGTTTTCTTTTCACTCAACAATTTGTACCAAAATGTGGAATACTCAAACTACCCCAAAGGCTATAACCCTAGAATGGTGATAGTAGTATTTAGCCTCCCTCTCTCAAAAAATTCCACGTATTACCAGATAATCGTTTCTTGTTCTGAACAGTTTTCAGAACACATAAGGGGCTAGCATCCCAAACGCTTGCAGAGGAGTTCATTACATGGATACCAGTAGAGGGCGAAGCATAAACAGCAGAGCCTCTACACCTAGCAGCTTCAAACATTAAGGTAGTTTTCTTTGCAATCGGTTTTTCTAGTATTTGCAGATCCTGTTGGCAGATTTTTCTTAGGTTTTTTTATTTTGTTTTGTCTACGAATTCCAACACTTAGCACATGCAACAAGACCTTTAAACCCCTAACTATATAAGAAAAAAAAAAGGCATGCCACCTTCAAAACGCAACCAAGAGTTACAAAAAAAACCGCTAAAACTTATCAAGACACAATTCAAGTTAACTAACACATTCAACATTTTGTTTTAGCACATGAGAATCAATGGTGTATGTGTGTGTGAATTAGTCATGTTTAGTTTCAAATATGAAAAAAGAATTTCAAGAAATTAACTATACGATTGACTTTATCAAGCTATACTCTATATCCTTGACTTTTCCAACACCCTTCTACTCCGAGTTCTAGCTAAATTCATCCCCGAATTAGGTAGGACTTTCAAGTTTATAATGTTAGGCTAGGGACATAAGTGGCTATCAAACCAAGGTAAAGGAAAATCAAGAAGAATGAGAATTGGAGCTAATGCAACCGAAAGGAAAACAACTTAACTATAACCTTTAAGTTGTTTTCACTCAATTCTCATGAAACACTCTACCTTTCATTCAACTCACTCACAACTCCATAAACTTTATGACTCACATCAATCATTACACTCAAGGAAGTATATCTATGAGAAGAAGGGAATAAATGATATCAAGAGATAAAAGGCTAAGAAAATCTTCTTTTCAACTCATAATTTTTTCTCTCCTTTTCTTTTCTTTCTTTCGTTTCATTCTCTTTTCTCTTTTCACTATTCTTTTTAACTTTCTCATTTTTTTCTCTTTTTTTCAACAAATGATTGATAGAATACAAGCTTTCTCACAAAGGGTTCCTCACATTTTTTTTTTAATTTAAACATCTTATTCCCTTGAGAATTTTTCTTCTCGTTTGATTTCTTTCTCAGATAGATTTCCCAACATACCCTTTCTCTCATAATTTTCTTTTCTCACTTCCCCCCATACTTGTTTGTGAAACTCACTTAAACCGACTCAAAGGTATAGAGTCATTAGCTCATCGATTGAGGGTTTATATTCAAATGTGAGTTTAAAGACAAAGAAAAGAAGGGAGAGAATCCCATGGCATGAAACTTCAAAAAGGGTACTAAGGTTTTAGTGTTAAAAGGTTAGGTAAGAAAAGGCTCAAACAGATCGAAGAAGGCCTAAGACCATCATCTCTGGGGTTAACAAAAACTAGACACAAAGGGTTTCAAAGTGTAGAAAAATATGTTCTAGAATGATGCTTTGAAAAATAAATCATATAAGACAATTTCACAAGATTCTTAAAGTATATTCTACTCCTAAAACAGAGCGTTGTGCATGAAAACCATTAGTTCACAAGACATAAACAAAAGAAGGATGTGAAGTTAACTACTACTACGCCTATTCCAAGTTTTAACGAGTTAAATACACATCTTTTTTAATGCTTTTCTAGTGACAAAAACAAAAAGGAAAATCTTTTTGGATTTTTGCAAGACTGATAAAAATTATTATTTAGTAATAAAAAATAATTTTTTGAGAATTTTTCAAAATTTTCCATGTTTTTGGAATTTTTCATTTTTTTTTTTTTTGAGTTTTTGTAAAAATAAACAATAAAAATAATTTAAGAAAGTAAACAACTAAACACTCCCCCACAATTAAAGCCACATTGTCCCCAATGTGGTGGTAAACAAAACTAAAGATAATGGAATAAAATGAAAAGAATAAAGAACACAAGCAGGAACCAAGAGAGCAACAAAAAACGTATCCATGAATTACTCCAAGGACTACTAGTGCAACTCAAAAAATATAGAGACAAACTAACAATGCCGGGTAAAAAAAAAGTGCAACATAAAAATAGCAAACACAACTAAACATAGTCTGTCAATGAGTTGTTGTGACAAAAAGAAAATTAATGATGAAAGTACAGACTCAACAACCAAAGACAAAATCACACAATTATCAAAAAAAAATAAAAATTGCAATGTAGCCCATGTGTGAAATTGTGTGATGTAACAGTATAAACCCAGCAACTAACAAGTAATTTAGCTAATTCCCCAAATAATAATGATTAATTCCAAGTAAAAACTGAAACTAAGAAAAAAATTCGAATGAGAAACTTAGACCTGGTTCGTTGTTTGAACGAACCACCGTTGCTTTGGGATGCCGAAAATCAATGCTACTGTGGTTGCTGCGAGTTTGCTATTACTGTTGTTATCATGTGAAATTTTGACTTCTGGTTCCAAAAAGTTTGTTTGTTGTAGGAATTTGCCAATTTCATCCCTTTTGTTCGTTTTCCAACTTTTTGCCCTACAAACAACACATATGGCTTGTTAAAAGTGTTTTATGATTGTCCAATAACTCACCTACTCCGATTAATGACTGAAAAAAGAACGAACGTAACAAGATGAAACGACATAAAATAACAAAACTAAAAACAAACCATAAAAACAAAACAAGCATGCACTAACGTTTCAACAAATTATACAATTTCTAACTCCCATCCTTACTTTAAAAATTCAAACAAAGAAAATACAAGACGAGAACATAAAAATAATAATAATCATAATAATAAAATAAAAAAATAAAAACAAAAACAACAAAAACTAAAGTCAAACTATAAAGCGAAATAAAATGCATTAAAGATAAAACAAACTATACATCAAAGGTACAAAAAAATTATAAAAAATAATAAAATATAAAATTAAAAAAAGCTAATTTCAAAATAAGATGTATTAAAGAAACAACAAATTATACAACAAAGGTACAAAAATTAAAAAAAGAAACAGGAAAAATGATTAAAGCAGTAAATAAATAGCGCTCCTAATGTTACCATTCCCGGCAACGACGCCAAAAACTTGATGTTTATAAAATTTGAATAAGGATTTACACCTAAGAACTAGAGTAACAGGCAAGTGGATCTATCACTGTAGTAATCGAGCTACACCTGAGTGTCGAATTTCGAGGAATGATAAAGGCTCAAGTACTAATCACTCTTTCTAATGTTTAGTCTAAAGAATGATTTAAAAGAAGAATAAACTAAAAAGCTAAAAACGAGTTTATCAACTAAAATAAACAAAACAAGAAACAACCAAGTATTTTAAAAACTATTAAAACAAGAGTTTGGATGTTAGAATCCCCCTAATCCTTGTTCCTAGTTCAGTTGGAAAAACATTATAGAAAACGATATTGAATTATCGAATTGGGTCATCACAACTAATGGGGCAATCCCTATCTCTAGGCGAAAGCCACCTACTCACTAACCTTTAGAGGAAAATCTCTTTTCTCCCTAACCAATTATGAGGGCAGTAATTATAGGTGATTTAAAAGACCTAAAAATGCAATTTCATATCTCTAATATATTGCTCCGATTAACCCCCAATTGGTTGCCCTAGAATGTTCTTCCTTTTTAAATTCCGAACACTCTTGCGATAAATCTAATCTCGTGACAATCAACTTGAAACAAAACACAATTGGAAGACAACTCAATTGAAAACAAGCATCGAATTCAATAACTCAATCAAAGAACATCATAATCAAGAATTATGGTTCAACCCTCATCCAAACATAAAAATCTAGCCGCTAACATTGTATTCAAATTAAAATTAACAATTAAATTTAGTGAAAAGAAAGGAAAAGAAAGCTTAGGAGGAGATGAAAAGAAAGGAAAAGAAAGCTTAGGAGGAGATTGAAGTCGAAATCGCAATCCCGAATGTTGCCTAAGCTCGTCTCTCGAGTCGCCCAATTGAAGCTCGAAATTGTGATATTGAATATTCAAATCTTGATCTCTAAGGTATTCAACTACTGTTTATCTATTGATTTCCTAACTAATTGAGGCTGAATTTGGGGGAAATTTCTAAATTAGGTTCACCCCTAATCACTTCTCTAAGTGCCAAGTATAAGAGATAGATGCTCGATTTTTTTCGAGAATTAACTACAGGGATAAGATAAACACTCATATCCTTTTCTTTGTTTTCTACAACAATTTTTTTCCGAGCATCAATTTCTTTTTTCTCTCTTTTCAACAGCCATAAGCACCAAGCTTTACATATTACCCTTTTCATATACAAAGTTTTCTTTCTTCACTCATTTACCCCCACACTTATCTACTTTCCTCACTCAAAACAGCTAAAAAAATATTATAAACATTAGCTCCATGAATTGAGGTTTATGTAGTGAGAGTTCTAAAGAACGAAAAAAGAAGAGAAAAAAGGGAACTAGGGGTTGATTTCATTTAAGGATTTGGCAAGAAAGGCACAAACGAACAAAGAAGGCCTAAGACCATAATTTCTGGGACCACCCTAGACTAGAACTCTTTGCTTTCAAGGACAGAAAAACATAGACAAACAGGCAAAGACCCAAAAATAATTCTTATTATGCTAATTCCCTAAAATTCCTAGGCTTCTATTACTAATCTACACTTACAGGTGCATGAAAACCATTGATCGTGTAAGAAAGTTAGCATTTGTGTTTTTCAAAGTGATCAAGCAATACGCCTTCTTGAAATTCCTAAAGGGGTTTGTAGTTATGTACTCTACTAAGAGTGGCAAAACAAAAATCTTTTTGGATTTTTTTCTAAGTATAAGAAAAAGAAAAGGATATAAAAGTTTTGAATTTTCAATTTTTCTGATTTTTTTAGGATTTTTCAAATAAGAAACTAAAAGTTAAAAATCATAAGAAAGAAAAGATATAAAATACCACCCCACACTTAAAACCACATTGTCCTGAATGGGGGAGGGGGGAGGGGCAAACCATTGAAAAACACACAAAACTAGTAAGTATATCAGGAAGCAATCCCCACACAAAGACAAAAATAAGACAGAGAAACAAAAACTGGAAAAATTAACTGAAACAACAAAAATATAAAACATGAAAGAAATAGATAAAACATAAAAGGAAAAGAAAAGGAAAGAATAAAAAGAAAAGACAAGAAAACTCCCTATGGCGGACCAAAGCCTGTGCCTGCACTGCCGCTTCTGCCCTGATCAGGTAAGAATCTACTGCATAGTCAGGCCAGCCTCATTTCTTGGCGATCAATGGATGCCTTCTGATGTGCCAACTCATCCACATATCGAAAAGTCGACTCCCCTATCTTTGCCAGCTGGGCCCCATAGATGTCTTGAGTGATACGGAGCTGCTCAAAAGCAGGCCGCATCTCAGTCTGGAATGTATCCATGGGAACTGTGGGAGGTGTATCTGTTGGAATCCGTAGGCAAAAACAAAGTAAAATAAAACTACGAAATCCACCAACAGGATCTGCACATACTAGAGAAACCGATTGGATAGAAATTACCTCAATATTTTGATTGTTCGTTGTGGAGGCGCTGCTTTGTACGCTTCGCCCTCTACTGGTATCCACGCGACGAACTCCTCTGCAAACGATCGGGATGCTAGCCCCTTCTGTGTTGTGAAAACTGTTCAGAACTGATCCTGACTATCTGGTAATCGGTCGTATTTCGGAGGGAGGAGGCTAGATACTATATCGCCGTTCTAGGGTTTAGGGTTTTGTTTTTCTTTAATCAGATAAAGGACGGCAACCAAGAAAAGGTTAACATAACCTTTTATAGCTGTCAATATCAAAACCCTAACTGTCATCTAATGACAGTTTAATCTCGTCCGTCTATTCCTATAATTATCCAACGGTTGGAATGTTAAGTAATTAATTTTATTTATTCGATTAAATAAAATTAATTACTTATTAACTTACCAAAAAATACAATATGGAAACTAATTCCCCTTTTGTATACGTTCAACGAATCTGGACACAATCTAGATTCATTGAACGTGGACATTATGCTCACAAGATCGTCTATGCGTGTGACCCTGTAGGTTCACTTAACGTTGGCAGTGAATGAAAAATGTCCTAGACATTTATTCACAAAACATAAGCGGCCTCTAGCAAGACATTATGCTTACCCAAGTTAAGTAAATGTAATAATAACCTAGCATCAGATTTAATATTTAGTCCTTTTGTCACACGATATCCTAATTAAGTATAAGGCATGGATCAAGTCATCCTTATAAAACTTAATTAACCATTTACTTGATCACCAGGCAGACTGTTAATACTTATTTGAGCATGGTCATGCATATTTTCCAGTCTTCCTTATCAAGGGGCCCATGGATATCTCTCTCTAAAAAGAGAGGGACAAATCCCTTTCACTATCTCCAATAATCAAGCCATGATGAGAAAATAAGCCAACCAATAGTCATAATGATCACCTAATTAAAAGTGATGTTTGACTATGTCAAAACATATTTTCTCCCCATGCAAGAAACATTAGAAACATTAGGTCAACGGACACCAAATATAAAACTGAGAAGAAATACTTATAACTTAAACCCATGCAATATTTCTTCTTCACTTTGGGTCATGTCCAATACAATATTCTCAATATGTATTTATGAATTGATTTTATATCTCATATTCATGATTAGTAAAACTTGACCATCAATCAACTTCACACTAGTTTACAAGATGTAATAAACTAGGGACAAATAAGAATAGTATTTTATTAGCTATAAGGGTTTTACTATCAAGTCACATACTTGATGACCAAGAGCATAAAATACAATTCAAAAATACATGCTTCATAAATCATAAATGTGAGTCAACTGGTCTTAGGGCATCAGGGACGGACCTACGCCCAAGCCCACCCGGGATTTTTTTTTTTTTAAAAAAACTTTTATATTTTTTGCATTTAAGCCCCCTCAAAAAATTTTTTTTTCAGTTTAGCCCTACAAAATGTAGGGACTGATTTATAAAAAAAAAAAAACAAACAAACCCTCGGCTGCTCCAGCAAAAAGCCCCAAATCAATTTCATTTTTTTTCTTCTTCTCTCTCCCCGTCTCCGATCTCCTCGTCCCGCACCGGCGCAGCAGCAGCCCAGCCCCCCTTCCCCGCCCGCTCGCTCCGCTCTGCTCCCCCTCCCTCTGCGTGCGACAGACCTCCATCCTCTTTTCTTCCTCCTCCTCCTTGTCGGACTCCGATCTCGGCTCTGCGGTTGTCGACGAGTTGCAGCGGCGGCGCCAACAGCAACAAGCAACAACCGCGGCGGCAGGAAGAAGAAACGGCAGAAGTAAGCAGCAGTCTCTCATCTCAGCAAGCAGTGTTAGCTTCACAACAATCTTGAACAAAAAAAAAGTAAGTTTTCAGAAACATTTTTATTTCTATAATTTTTTATTTTGAGTGCTAAAATTTTTTTTTTTGGTAAATAGATTTTTGAGTGCTAAAATTTTTATGTTGTTATTTTATAGTGAAAAAATTGTCTAGGGTTTGTTTGGTAAAAATATGATTATTGTGTAATTTATAGACTAATTAATTATTATGTTATACATGAAATGTGTTGAATTGTGAATTTAAAATATTTGAATATTATATAGGATTCTACTATGGAGAAATATATTGGAAAATGGAAGAAGGGTCCTAAACTGGTTGAAGAAAAATCAGCTAATAAAGGAAATGTTAATATTGAAGATCGTGGGAAAAAGCCTCGGGCAGGGGTAGAGTTTTCGGATTTTGAGATTATTGGTGATCCAGGATTGCGTAAACCAATTGATAGTTATCCTTATGAAATTAGAGATGAATTAAGGAGACGTTATGTGGCTAAAGGGCCAACTCAACCATGTGATCATAAATTTCCGCAAACTGATTTTGGTGAAATTAGAAGTTCGTTTCAGAAGCTATGGTTTAAAGATTTTACTTGGTTAGAGTACAGTGTACATAAAGATGCAGCATTTTGTTTCTGTTGTTATTTGTTTGCTAAAGGTCAAAATCACAAACATGGTGATGATATATTTACAAAAGTTGGTTTTAAAAATTGGAAACGTGCGAAAGAAAAATTTAGAAACCATGAAGGTGCTCCAAATAGTCCTCACTCTGGTGCTGTAATTCAGTTGTTGGGTTTCAAAAATCAAAGACGGAATGTGGAATACGTTTTAGCGAAACAAAGTAGTCAAACTGAGATTGACTACCGTGCACGACTGACTGCTGTTGTAAAAGTTATTCGATTTTTATTAAGTCAGGGTTTAGCTTTGAGTGTTTGAGTGTTTTTTGTACATGGAATGTATCATTTTATAGACGAAATTCTGGCAAAATTTTTTTTCCTCCAGCCCCCCCAATCATATTGTTCTGGTTCCGTCCCTGTAGGGCATATACTAACAATGTCCCACTTGCCCTACCAGCAATTTGACATGACTCTCAAACCCATTGACCTAGTATAATTCTCATGCTTAAGTTGTGGGAGTGGCTTTGTCAATGTATCTGCGACATTGTCACTGGTGTCTACTTTGCAAATTTTAACATCTCCACGCTCAATAATTTCTCGAATGAGATGGAAACGCCTGAGAATATGTTTGGATCGTTGGTGAGATCTAGGTTCCTTAGCTTGTGCAATGGCTCCTGTATTATCAGAATATAGGTCCACTGGGTTCACAATGCTAGGAATTACACCTAGTTCTGTGATGAACTTTCTGATCCAAACTGCCTCCTTGGCTGCATCAGAAGCAGCCACATACTCAGCCTCTGTAGTAGAATCGGCACGGTATCTTGCTTTGAACTCTTCCAGCTCACAGCGCCTCCATTCAAACAAAACACAAATCCAGATTGCGATCTGAAATCATCTACATCAGCCTGAAAGCTAGCATCCATGTAACCATTTACAACAAGCTCTCCTTCCTGACCTCCGTAGATCAAAAACATCTCTTTAGTCCTTCTTAAGTACTTGAGAATGTTTTTTACTGCAGTCCAATGCGGTTCACCAGGATTTGACTGGAATCTGCTAGTCATGCTTAATGCATACGAGACATCTGGGCGAGTGCATAACATGGCGTACATGATAGAAATTGCGGAAGCGTAAGGAATCTTACTCATGCGTTTTGTATCCTCCCTTGTGGTAGGACTTTGAGACTTACTGACTTTAATTCCATGTGACATTGGCAAGAATCCTCTCTTAGAATCTTGCATACTGAACCTTTTCAGTACCTTGTCAATATATCCACTCTGACTTAGGCCAATAAGCTTTTTAGATATATCTCGATAGATCCTAATGCCTAGAATATAGGCTGCTTCGCCTAAATCTTTCATTGAAAAACACTTCCCCAACCAAGTTTTTACACTTTGCAAAGTGGGGATGTCATTCCCAATTAACAAGTCGTCATCGACATAGAGTACTAAGAAGACTACTGCATTTTCTGTAACCCTTTTGTAGACACAAGGTTCATCGTCATTCTTGATGAAATTGAATTCTTTAATTGGTTCATCAAAACGAAGATTCCAACTTCGAGATGCTTGCTTCAAGCCATAAATGGATCTTTGAAGTTTACACACTTTACTAGAATTCGAAGGATGAATAAAACCTTCAGGTTGTGTCATATACACATCCTCCAGTAGATTTCCATTAAGAAAAGCAATTTTAACATCCATTTTCCATATTTCATAATCATAATATGCTGCAATGGCAAGTAGAATTCTAATTGACTTAAGCATTACAACTGGAGAAAAGGTTTCATCATAGTCTATACCATGAGTTTGTCTATACCCTTAATCGTGCTTTGTAAGTGTGCACATTGCCATCCATGTCAGTTTTCTTTTTGAAAACCCATTTACACCCTATGGTCTTGCAACCTTCAGGTGGATCAATCAAAGTCCAAACTTGATTATCGTGCATGGATTGCATTTCTGATTTCATAGCCTCTAGCCATTTGCTAGATTCAGGACTATGAATAGCATCTTGGTAGGAATTAGGTTCACCTTGATCAATAAGATCAATATTATGATCCTCAGTCACAAGAAATCCATATCTCTGTGGTATCTGAGAAATCCTACTAGACCTTCTTGGCCCTTGTGTCAAAGGTTCAGGCTCAGTATGAATACGTGAGTCCAACTGAGTATCCATACTCGGTTCAGAAATGGTCTGCTGTACTTGAGCTTCTTCAAGATGGATTCTACTCCCACTGACTCTTTTGGAAACGAATTCCCTTTCAAGGAAAATTCCGTTCCGAGCAACAAACACTTTGTTTTCAGATGGAAGATAAAAGTAGTATCCTTTAGTTTCCTTAGGATATCCCATAAAAAGACACTTATTAGATTTAGGTGCTAGTTTTTCAGATAATGATCGCTTCACAAAAGTATCACATCCCCAAATTTTGAGAAATGCTAAACTAGGTTGTTTCCCAGTCCATATCTCATATGGTGTCTTCTGAACAGCTTTAGATGGAACTCTATTTAATATGAATGCAGCAGTTTCTAGAGCATAACCCCAAAAAGAAATTGGAAGATCTGTTTAACTCATCATAGATCGAACCATATCCAATAGAGTTCGATTTCTGCGTTCAGACACACCATTCCATTGTGGTGTTCCTGGTGGAGTTAATTGTGATAATATCCCACAATTTTTTAGATGTTCGTCAAACTCTTGGCCTAAGTATTCACCACCTCGATCTGATCGAAATAATTTGATACTCCTTCCAAGTTGATTCTGTACTTCATTTTGAAATTCCTTAAACTTTTGAAAGGAATCAGATTTATGTTTCATTAGATAGACATAACCATATCTACTGAAATCATCTGTGAACGTAATGAAATAGTGATAACCTCCTCTGGCTTGTGTGTTCATTGGCCCACATACATCAGTATGTATAAATTCCAATAAATCGGTAGCCCTTTCACTTTGCCCTGTAAATGGACTTTTAGTCATTTTTTCCAATAAACAAGAATCACATTTTTCATAAGACTCAAGGTCGAATGAAGATAAAAGTCCATCTTGATGGAGTTTTGATGTGCGTTTCTCATTTATATGGCCCAAACGACAATGCCAGAAGTAAGTTTGATTTAAATCATTAGATTTAAATTTCTTTGTATTTATGTTATAGATAGGCTTTCTAATGGAATCATGTAGGTTAAGAATGTAAAGTCCATTACATAAAGAGGCATCCCCATAGAAAATACCATTTTTATAAATACAACTTTTACCATTCTTAGTATTAAACTCAAAACCATCAATATCCAAACAAGAAACTGAAATGATGTTCCTACTGATAGCAGGAACATAATAACAATCTTTAAGTTGAATTATAAGCCCAGTAGGAAAAAAAGTAAATCAAATGTCCCTACAGCTACAGCAACAACTTTTGCTCCATTTGCAACTCGTAGGTCTACCTCACCCTTTGCCAAAGATCTACTCCTTTTGAGTCCCTGCACATTTACACAAATATGAGCTCCACATTCGATATCTAATACCCATGAAGTATGAGTAGACATATTAATTTCTATAACGAAAATACATGAAGCGGCCGTCTCACTGGCCTTTTGCTTCTTCTTTTCTTCCAAGTAGAGCTTGCAATTCCTCTTCCAATGACCAGGTTCATTGTAGTGGAAGCAAGTCCCTTCCTTTGGTGGTTTAACCTTGGGCTTGGGCTTCTGCTTGCCTTTACCATTTTTGACCATATCCTTTCCCTTTCCCTTTCCCTTGTTCTTCTTGAACTGCCCCTTCTGAACCATCAGAACATTAGGAGTAGACTTCCTAATGTTTTGTTCAACCTGCTTGAGCATCCCGTTCAATTCATTTATGGACTTTTCCATATTATGCATATTGAAGTTCATGACAAACTGATCATAGTCAAAGGTCAAAGAGGCCAAGATCATATCAGTAGCCAAGTCATGACTTACAGGTGCTCCAAGTTTTTCAAGCTGATCAAAATACCCTTTCATCTTAAGGACATGAGCACTAACTGAAGTGCCAGGGGTCATTTTGCAGCTATTCAACGCCTTAGTGGTAAGATATCTCTCTTGACGTTCCTGCTCTTGGAACATTTCCTTGAGCTGTTTTATCATTTCATAAGCCTCAACTTCCTCGAATTGCTTTTGCAACTCAGATTCCATCGTAGCCAACATGAGACATGTCACATCGTTAGAATCATCCTTGTGCTTACTATAAGCATCCTTTTCGACTCTAGGGGGCATTGTTAGTCTGGTTGATTAGGGATAGGGTTCTCAAGTACATATAGCTTTTTTTCTTGTTTAAGGACAATCCTTAAATTTCGTGCCCAATCAAGAAAGTTAGTCCCACTAAGCTTATTCTTTTCAAGCACGGATCGCAACGATGTGTTTGAATTGTTTGAGGCCATTATCTACATAAAATTTGTAAAGTAAAATTAAATAAATGAAGCATTAAATTTTCCCTGAAATATTCAACACTTGATATAAATCATGGGTATAAAAATTCATTTTATTCTAATCATAAGTAAGCTTTGGCTTAACACCCATAATTAGAGAAAAATGTATTAATGGGATTTACATCTACATGTACCGGCAAAATCCCATATGATGTCCTAGGCTCAAAACCGTTTTGATAGCCTAGTTAAGCCAAACCATTCCAAGCATATGGAAATCACCATTTTCCATCTTCCCCTACTTAGGTAACCATTTATCTCTTGCTTTGGCAATGAGACAAAATGATAATCCAAGCATGGAGAAGTGCTTATGATCATGGAAGGCATTTTACGACTTAATTTTTTTTTTTTTTTTACATGGTTTCAAAGACCTTCTTCCTTTTTTATTTGTATATTATTTCACAAAACATATATCAAAAATAAAAGGAAATAGACTAAACATCACATGCATAATATATATACATCAAATAAAACGTGTCATAGCATGGCCTCAATCCTATATTGACTTCCACGAGCCTCATGGAAGTCAAAGGTCAATCTAGGTAAGTCTTCATCTCCATGAGCTTGCTTCCAATGTCTTGGCCTTCTAATCTCGTTACATAGGACAGAAAACATACATAGGAATAGGAAATAAAATTAACATATTCTAGTAAAGCTTGATAATATTACATCAACGAAAATAACGACACGCAGGCCTTATTTAAAAATATACAATCCATTAACAAAATAAGCCAATCAATCACAAGAGGTAAAGGGCCATGCTATGCACCATGCATCTAAAGATAGGAAGAAAACGGCAGTCCCGCTGGCCGGTCAGCGGGCGGGGTCAAGGGGCAGTGCCCTTTGCGGGGGTCTCAGGGGGCAGCGCCCCCAGAAAGAAAAACGATTTTTCTTTCTAACTCAATGAATGAGTTATTGCCGTCATAAACCCTAAAATCTTGCCGCCAGAAATTTTGTTTAACAATTAAACAATAAATCATGTGATTCTGCATATTAGTTTAACAATTAAATTGCACAGATTACAGACTGTACGCCAAACAATTTGGCAGTAACAACATTCTGTTTAATTAATCGCATTAATAAGTAAAACAGAATATGATATATGCGAATCCTATAATTCAATTTATTCTAATTATTACACTAATCAGAAACCTTACTATAAGGCCGATTGAAAACAACATATGTACGAGGCTCTGATACCACTATTTGAATCTGTAGGCAAAAAATAAAGTAAAATAAAACTATGAAAATCCACCAACAGGATCTGCACATACTAGAAAAACCGATTGGATAGAAATTACCTCAATGTTTTGACTGTTCATTGTGGAGGCGCTGCTTTGTACGCTTCGCCCTCTACTGGTATCCACGCGACGAACTCTTCTGCAAGCGATCGGGATGCTAGCCCCTTCTGTGTTCTGAAAACTGTTCAGAACTGATCCTGACTATCTGGTAATCGGTCGTATTTCGGAGAGAGGAGGCTAGATACTATATCGCCATTCTAGGGTTTAGGGATTTGTTTTTCTTTAATCAGATAAAGGACGGCTACCAAGAAAAGGTTAACATAACCTTTTATCGCTATCAACATCAAAACCCTAACTGTCATCTAATGACAGTTTAATCTCGTCCGTCTATTCTTATAATCATCCAACGGTTGGATGAGTAATATTAAGTAATTAATTTCATTTATTCGATTAAATAAAATTAATTACTTATTAACCTACCAGAAAATACAATATGGAATCTGATTCCCCTTTTGTATACGTTCAACGAATCTGGACACAATCTAGATTCATCGAACGTGGACATTATGCTCACAAGATCGTCTATGCGTGTGACCCTGTAGGTTCACTTAACGTTGGCAGTGAATAAAAAAATGTCCTAGACATTTATTCACAAAACATAAGCGGCCTCTAGCAAGACATTATGCTTACCCAAGTTAAGTAAATGTAATAATAACCTAGCATCAGATTTAATATTTAGTCCTTTTGTCACACGATATCCTAATTAAGTATAAGGTATGGATCAAGTCATCCTTATAAAGCTTAATTAACCATTTACTTGATCACCAGGCAGACTGTTCCAACAAATAATATTAATAACACCTTATTAATACTTATTTGAGCATGGTCATGCATATTTTCCAGTCTTCCTTATCAAGGGGCCCATGGATATCTCTCTCTAAAAAAGAGAGGGACAAATCCCTTTCACTATCTCCAATATTCAAGCCATGATGAGAAAATAAGCCAACCAATAATCATAATGATCACCTAATTAAAAGTGATGTTTAACTATGTCAAAACATATTTTTCTCCCAATGCAAGAAACATTAGAAACATTAGGTCGAAGGACACCAAATATAAAATTGAGAAGAAATACTTATAACTTAAACCCATGCAATATTTCTTCTTCACTTTGGGTCATGTCCAATACAATATTCTCAATTTATATTTATGAATTGATTTTATATCTCATATTCATGATCAGTAAAACTTGACCATCAATCAACTTCACACTAGTTTACAAGATGTAATAAACTAGGGACAAATAAGAATAGCATTTTATTAGCTATAAGGGTTTTACTATCAAGTCACATACTTGATGACCAAGAGCATAAAATACAATTCAAAAATACATGCTTCATAAATCATAAAGGTGAGTCAATTGGTCTTAGGGCATATACTAACAGTATCCTCAACTAAGAGGTCAGAAGACTCGTCGTCCTCGCTCTCATCATCATCGAGCTTTGAGGAAGACGCTTGATAGTGATTATTTTGTCGATTATTTTATATGTTAGATTCATCGTTTTTAGATGATTTTAAGGCATAAAGTATACTTTTAAGCCTACTATCTCCCTTTCTTGCCTTAGGTGCTTGCTGAAGGAAGGTACAATGAATAAAGGACAAAAATAGCTTAAAATAGAGCAAAAACGATAGAAAATGATGCCAAACGATGACCACAAAGAGACCTACTGCCAAAGGTAGGCTAACCTACCGCCAACGGTAGATGCATTGGCAACAATTAAAAGGAGACAGAACCTTATAAGCGATGGTAGGCTCCCCCTACCACCAAGGTAGGTTCAAGGAACAAAAGAGAGAAGGAAGACAGAGACCTACAACCAAAGATAGGTCCTCACCTACCGTCGATGGTAGGTCCCAATTTCAGCAGCTTTTAAGTTAATATTTTAGAGAAATTCAAGGGCATTGATTATTTTTTAGGTTTTAGACTTCAGCTATTAGGGCTAAGAGAGGCGAATTGGGGCAATCTTATGTGAGAAATTTCCCCTAATTCTCACCTCAATTAGTTAGAAATTAGTTTAGAGATTGAAAATTGAAGGTTCCCAAGAAGAATGAAGGATCAAAAAAGCAAATTCGGGCATCGGTTGAGCAACTCTAGATACAAGCTCGGGCGCGTTTCGGGATCGCAATTCTACTGCAAGATCATTCCTAAGCCTTTCTTTTCCTTTCTCTTGTGGATTTTAATTGTTTAATTTCAGTTTTACATTAAAATAGTGAGTTTTTTTTTTTAACAAGGGTTGAACCCTAATTTTGGTTTCTATAAATTAAATTGATATTTCTGAAATTAAATGTTGTGGATGATTGAATTGTTCTTCAATTGGTAATTTCCTGCAATTTAACACCCTAGTGCAATCAATTTGGGGATTAATTAGGGCATTGAACTAGAGACAGAATGATGCACGTTTAGGTCCGTTATCACCTGTGTTTATTGCATTCATAACTTGTTAGGTAGAGAAGAGATTCCTATCTAAGGGTTAGTGAATAGGGAGGTTTTCACCTAGAGATCGCCCGATTGAGAGTGTGATGGCCCAATTCGTCAATAAAACATTGATTTCTATTAAAATCAATTAATTGTAGTAGTAACAAGATTAGGTCATCCCGAGATCAAAAATTCTCCTTTATAGATTTCTTTTGATAATTGTGCATTAGTTTTTAATTATAGCTTCTGTTAGCATCTCTTATAGTTTACAATCTTTTCAACGACAACTTTTAGGCTAAACATCGAAAAATAATGGTAGAGTAGTTGAACCTTGTCTGTTCCTTGAGAGATACGACACTCAGGTTGAACTCACCTCTATAGTGTTAGGTCCGCTTGCCTTGCATTTTAGTGATTAGGAACCCCGTTCTAATTTGTAAACATCAAGTTTTTGGAGCCGTTGCTGGGAAATGACAAGTTTAAAGAAATATCATTGCTTGGTGATTTAGTCTTTTCTATTTTTGTTTCGTTTTATTTCTATTCTATTTTCTTTTGTTCTGTTTTGTTAGTACATTTATAAGTTGAATTGGTCTTTATTTTGCAATATACGGTTTGTTTTGTTTCATTATTTAAGGGTATTCATCAAGTGAATCTAAGCACTTGCGTTATTTCTTGGAGGTTGAGTAGTGCTAGCTTATGCCTGAAAAAGAAGGGGAAAGCTAGTACCATTTGATCCAGAGCCAGAACGTACACTACGGAGTGCTCACCGCATCTTTCGGTTTGACATGGTAGTAGTAAGAGTAGTAGAAATCGTCGAGAGGGTGGAAGATGAACCACAAGTTCCACTAATTGAGAATCCACTCTTCGAGCCACATCTACTAATGGCGGAGCAAATTGCGGCTGACTATGTCCGACCGTCCATCTCTAGGATACAATCAAGCATAGCACAGCCAAGAGTTGAGCCAACAATTTTGAAATCAACCGAATATAATGCAAGTGTTGCAGAACAACATCCAGTATGACGATTTTCCGAAAGAGGATCCCAACGTGCACTTAGAGAATTTCTTAGAGGTGTGTGACACCTTCAAGATTAATTCGGTATCGAAAGATGCTATTCGGCTTCGTCTTTTCCCATTCTCTCTAAGGGGGTAGGCGAAGTTCTGGCTGAAGTCACTGCCATCCGGGGCCGTCATATTCTGGGACTCATTGGCGGAAAAATTCCTTGGGAGGTACTTTCCTCTAGGACGGACTGCAAAGCTGAGGAATGAGATATTGTTGTTCCAACAAATTGATGGTGAAAGGTTATACGAGGCCTCGAAGCGTTGGAAAAAAATGCTCAAAAAATCTCCTCATCATGGGCTAGATTTGGAGATACAAATCCAAAGCTTTTATAATAGAGTGTCTTTTAGGGCAAGACAACTGATAGACGCCACAGCTGGAGGGTTTACAGATCACAAGACCCCTCAACAGGTATATAACCTCATCAAGCAAATTGCAATGAACAACTATACCTAGAGAAGGTAGAGGTCAAAGCCGAGGGCAAGTGGACTACATACTGTAGAAGCAATATCGGCCATGGAAGATAGACTAATGGCTATGATTGAAAAAAAATTGAGAAATTTGACCACTAGATCTTCAAGTAAACCTAATCAGATGGTCATGTTCTGTGACTTCTGCAACGAGGGCATCTAAATCATGAATGTCCGAGTATGCGAGGCCTACCAGAGAAAGTTGATTATGTCATCAGCCTTGGAACAACCCTTACTCCAATACATATAATCCGGGATGGAGGAACTATCCAAATTTTTGTTATGGTGGCTAGGGAGACCACAAAATCCCCCAGGATTCTAGAATAAGGGCCCTTCTTCACTATTACCTTATGAAGTAGGTCCACTGAATCATCCCCCACCGGCCAAGGCAAATCTGGAAGAGTTGATGGTAAATTTTATGAGTGCGATAGACAACAGAATGAACACCATCAAAGCCCCACAAAGAAATCAGGAAGCCTCCATTAGAAACTTGAAGAAACAAATTGGGCAGTTGGTGAAGCTTGTATCTGAAAGTTCTCCAGGATCTTTCCGTAGCAACACCGAAGTGAACCCAAGAGAGCATGTAAATGCTATCTCGGTGACAATGGAGGAAGAGAATTCAGCCAAGGAAGAAGGGGTGATTATACAAGAAGAAAGTTGTGCCAAAGAGAAAAGGCGATCATCCGGCAAAAGTGATGAAGAGGATGTAGATTCAGCAGAAGATTCAGGAAAGAAGAAGTCGACATGTGCTCCTTATAAACCGGAAGTTCCATTCCCAGAGGCACTTGTTCGAGACAGTACTCAAGATGAGATGAGGGAGTTTATAAAAACTTTTCTTCAATTAAAAATAAACTTACCTCTGTGTGATCTTCTGTTGCGGGTACCTAAGTATGCAAGGCACTTGAGGGACATGATCACGTAGAAGGATAAGCTTCGTGAAGCTTCCACTCATGTACTTGGGGAAAGTGTTCAGCCCTTCTGACGAAAAAATCTATACTACCACAAAAGCCTAAAGACATAGGGTGTTTTTCTTTTCCTTGTACCATTAGTAATGTAAATGTTGATAGATCTCTAATAGATTTTAGGCTCCAGTATAAATGTCATCTCTTCTACTATCTTTGAGCCTCTAGGTCTAGGTACTCCAAGACCTGTGAGGATGTCAATTAATTTGCAAATAGAAGTGTGAGATATCCCAAAGGGGTAGTAGAAGATGTGTTGGTCAAAGTCAAGGATTTCGTCTTTCCTGTTGACTTTGTAGTTTTAGATTTGGAAGAGGATGTCAATTTCCCTATTATTCTGGGACGCCCTTTTCTTCGTACTTCAAGGGCGCTAATAGACATAGAAAAGGGGAGTTAGTGTTAAAGGTCGGGAGAAATGAGATAGTGTTTAAATTTCCCTTACTCTCGATTACCTCATCAAAAATTCAAGACACTGTGTGCGTAATTAATCATGAAACTAATGAAGTGTCTGGGAATGTACAGGGAATTATCCCAAGAAAGGGTAAGGAACAGTCGAAGGACAGTGAGAAAGGAAGATGATTGTCTTCTAAATTCAAGGCAAAACTAATGAAGTGGATGCCAGTTCGGCATTTTAAAAAGGCAAAGCCCAGGTAACACCCGAATGATTGTGTTCGGAGAGGTGTTCTTAGCACCTAAACAAGAAGTATTTCCTATTATGTTGTGTTGTAAACTTATTGTATTATGTACTCGTTTTATCGTATCTTATTCTATTTCATTATCTTGTTGTAAGGTATATTGGGGAGATTATTGCCTATTATAGATCTACTTAGGTGTGGAACGAACAATCATGACCAGGAGGCATTGAAACGGGGTATATATATGCCAAGGAGAAGCAAAATCGGCATCTGGCAGAAACCTACCATGGATGGTAGGGTCAGGGCAAATAAATGCATGGTAAGACAGAGACCTACTGCCAACGATAGGTCAAACCTACGGCCAGCGGTAGGTCCGTGAAAAGCAAGGATCGGCAAGGCAGAGGCCTACCACAGACGGTAGACCCGACATACTATGCACGGTAGGGTCTCTTAGCAGCTGTGTTTTGAAATCGATTTCCAGAGACCAGCAAGGGTTATTTGCTTAAACAACCTCAGGATAACCTCCCTACACCCTTCTACTCATTTCTTCTTATGTCCTTTTAGTTATTATCATTTTGTTTCGTTTATAGATGTGTTTCTTTGGTTTATTTTGTTTTGTGTGGGGATGGCTTCCCTTATGCATTACTGCTTTATATCTGCGGGAAAGCCTCCCATGTATGTGTTTATTTGTTTTTCAGTTAGTCTTGTCCTCACATTGTGGAGAATATGGCTTTAAATATGTGTGTGGGGGGAGAAGAGTAATTATGTCTGTGTATTGTGTACTTGATGTCTAAAAATGGGACTACTCTAAAATTAACAGGCAAGTGAACCTATTAATGTAGTACTAGAGAACCTCCTGGGTTGTCAAACTCAGAGAACGGAGAAGCTCTAATAATGACCGTCTCTCTAATGTTTAATCAAAACAAAGTAAGTTGAAAGAATCTTTAACTAAGAATAGTAAAATACCTTAAAAACACAAATAATTGAAATCAAGTTTTCTTTAAACGGTAAAATCCCCCTAGAATCCCTTAGCTAATTCATTGAAAACTTTGGAAAAATAGTTGAATCGTTGATTAAGTCAACTCATTAATTAGGATTAACCCTATCTCTAGGTGAAAACCCACTATTCTCCTAATTGATTAGAGAATAATTTGTTTTCTCCCTAACTCAATTATGAACAATCAAAGTATAGGACTGATTACTAATGACCTAGAAACCGTAGCTATTATCACTAATTAACTCCCAATTCCTATTAATCAATTTTAGCCCTAGATTGTTCTTGGTTTTTCAATTCCAAACAACCTTTGTGAAGGTGCCCATTATCGGTAAAATTAGCAATGCAAATAAAGTAATTGAATAACAATCAACATTAATAACAATGATTTATTCCAAAAATAATCACTAGAACATAACTATGATCATCTAGGGTTCAACCCTAATTAAACATAAAAACAAACCCTAGCCACTAAACATCATAAAAATCACAAAATTCATATAAGAATTCATAATAGACAAGAGTTTAGAAGGCATAGGAAGTAAAATTGAAGAATCCTTAGTCCCGGAATATTGCCTGAAATCTTCTCTCGAATTGCTCAAAGAATCCCGAATTTGTCCCGAAGATGCTCTTCAATCTAACTATACAAACTTGGATTTCTAATCTAACTATTGATCTAAGTTGATTAATGGAAGTTTTGTGGTGGGATTTTCTCTTGAAAATTTCCATTCTCAGCCCCCAAGAAACCCAAGACGAAGATAGATTAAAATTACATTGAAAGAGTATTTAAAAAGATGAAGAAATTGCATAAAAAGTCCTTACTGCGTAACCGGCCGAGCCCCCCTCTTGAACCTAGCCAAAAAGATAGTCCATCTTCCCAGTGTGTTATCAAGTTGATCAAAAGTATCCATTAGCTGAGACAAGCAACACAACACCCCTTTTCCCATCTTTGCTGACCATACACCATAATCCTGTTGTTTCAATTTTGTCAATTTAGTCTAAGATTACTTAAAACTACCATAGCAAACTCACTCCAATAGAACCAATTCAATATTGCTCCAGCAACAATAACTAAAAGTATCTCCAACCATTACTACAAATTTTATTACATCAAAATTTTACTACTCATATATAGTCTACATATCAAGTTCTACAAAATCCAAAGTATAAGACCATCACCAAGTTGGGGTTTTAACAAAATAGTGGTTTGAAATCAAAAAATAGAAACATGCAAAAACTGAAGAGAGATCCAATAGATCAAAATATTATGAACATCCAAAAATTCAATGCAAAGAGCAAGCATAATTAAAACAAATTCCTACTTCCCTAAATCATTATAAAAAGAAATGAGATGCGGAAAATTAAAATGAAAAGAAAATGCGTACTTCACCTGAACAAGCCCCGGTAATAGACAGCAAAAGAGAAAATCTTAAAAATTCTCAGTTGACCCTCTTCTTTTGGATAGATCGAAGGCCCTCCTCCTCGACGACGACCCTCCTGGGCGACGACGTTCATCGATCCTGCAGCAGAGAAGATTGAAATGCTCAAAAAAGCTCAAAAGTTTTCGAGTGTCAAAACATCAAACATGGAAAACTGGAAAAAACACTAATTTACCAATTAAGAAGAACAAGAAACTAGATATCAGAAACAAGAGGAGGAAAAAATTGAAATAGAAGAAAATTTTGCCAAGAAAGATTGAGATGTGTAAGAACCCAAGAAATGGCATTCTTCCATCCACTACACACCCCAGTTAGCCTCAATCACAATCACTACCTAGCTTCGGTAGATTTTGGCTCCCAGTCGCCGAAGTACAGAGGCAGCAAGTAGTAGGGCCGGGTGTAAAAATTAGAAAATAGTGGAGGGGGAGGAAGAGAAGGGGGAAAAGATAAGGAAGAAGAAAGATCGAAGAGGGATGGCGGCACAGACAAGGAAGCGCGAGAGGGTGAGAGGAGAAAAGTTTAAAGAAGATAAAGGAAGAATGAGGGGGGAGGGAAAACAAAATTGCAATCGGGCTCCAGTCGCAATTTTAAAATTTTGCGACTAGTCTGGATCTGGTCTCGATTCCGTCGCGCACTTACAAAAATTGCGACGAGATTAGTTTTCAATCGCAATGGGGGTCATAAATTTTTTGATTGTATCAGTTGGTCGCAAATCGGTCGCAAACTAGCGACCACAAAAGTTGGTCACTTGTGGTCGCAATTTCGTTGTTTTCTTGTAATGTTTCCACTACCTATTAGCTAATTGGTCCAACTAAAGTCATCCCCAGATTAGGTAGGATTTTCAAGCTTGTAATGTTATGCTAAGGATATAAAAGGATACCAAATGAAGGGAAAGGAAAAACAAAAGCAAAGAGTAGAGAGCTTTATGCAACTGAAAGGAAAACAAAATTGATATCTAATCTAAAATCTTCAAGTTACTTTTCATTCTTTTATACCCTTTACCCCCAGAACACTTTACCTCTCATTTGTATGCCATCTCCAGCAATCTCAATTATTCTCAATCCCATACGAAGCAAAATGAAGTTTCAAGGTAATAAGAAGAATTGTATAACTATTTTTTCAAGAGAGAAGCTCTTACAAAGATATTTAACTATTTAATTTTTGTTTTCTTTATCTCTTTTTTTTTTTCAAACTTCTTTTTTTCACATTTTTTTCTTTTATTCCTCAATTTTTTCTTTCTTTTTCACCAAAACGAGATTGAGAAACACAAACTTCGATCAATAGAAATTTTTTATTCACTTCAAACCCCTTGTTTGATTTCTTTCTCACAAAATCTCCCAAATTACCTCTTTACATAGAATACTCATCTCCACTTTCTCCCCCAAACTTATCTATGTACCTCACTCAAAAGTGACTTCAAGATACAAGAATTCATTAGCTCTCGCAATTGAGGATTAGAATATCATGTGAGTTTACAAGAAGAGAAGGGTTCAACCCTTATACAATTTGGGCTCAAAAAGGGTACGAGAGATTTAACATTAAAGGGCAGGCAAGAAAAGGCTCAAACGGGTAAAAGAAGGCCTAAGACCATCATTTTCAGGGTCAACTTAAGCTGGACACAACTTTGCCTCAAGGCGTGACAAGGTAATTCTCAGGGCATATATATAAGCAAATTATTGAGCTAATATCCAAAAATTCACAGAGCATTTATTTACTAACAAGACACGTATGTGCAAAAAAAACCATTAACTCATAAGAGTTTACACAAGTACATGATATCACATAAGCTAAGAAACAAGTCTTTTTAAAGTTTCATGTGATAACAGTAAAGTTCAATAGGTTCTCAAATGGTGAATTTGAAAAATGAAAAATCTTTTCGACTTTATAATATTATGGAAACTAAAAGGGTAAAATACAAAGTAAAACAAAAATATGTTTGAGTTTTCAAAGTTTTAAACAAAGGAAAAACACAAATTAAAATATTTTTGGAGTTTTTCAAAATTTTTAATGTTTTTAGGTTTTTATCTATAAAAAAAACTCAAAAAAATGAAAGAAAAGCCTAAACTAATCATTCCCCACACGTTAAACCACATTGTCCTTAATATAGGGGCCACAATCAAACAAAAGAAAATAAAAGAAGAAAAATGACAACAACTAAACAGAACACATGCACGGGAAGCAATCCCAAAAAGAAAAAATGCAAGCATACATGGGAAGCAATCCCAACACGAAAAGATAAACAAGACATAATAACAAAAAAAGACAATAAACTAAGGGAAGCGATCCACAAAAAGTATAAAAGAGAATAAAATAAACTAAAAATAAAAAAAATAAAAATCTGAAACAGAAAACTCCCTCATGGTGCTGCACCGTCATCACTCGATCTCGCATCCGATGAGAAGCACCGATAAAGGTGGTTTAGCATCTCATGCTGGTGCTGTAGCATCCCCTCCACACTTTGAAGTCGGTTTTGGGTATTCTCTTGGTGGATGTGGAATTGATGCAGGATCTCCTCTTGCCATATTTTGATGTGCTCCAATCGGTCAACCACAGCAGTCCAGAAATCATCCTCCTCGTCATCCTCAGACGCCTCTGCCGCTTGGTCCTCCTCTTCCTGCTCATCGCCCCCTTGTTGAACTACTGGGCGCCACCTCCTTTCATTTTCATCCCACGGGTAATGGCTTTGTTTAATGGTGGCCTCCTTGATTATGTCTGAGACAGAGGTGGTTTCTCGCAATTCACTTACAAGATCAACATGAAAGTGGTGAAAGATACAAAATAAAAGTAAGCGAAACCCAATAACCCTATCAGATGTATGGCTACAAGAAACGTCACGCAGAAAGAGGATAAGTAGAGAGGAAAGAGAAAAGGGAGAACGACTCCTCATTTTATTCATGATATAAACATAGATCATCCTCAAGTCATTAGTTTGGTTAGGAGATCGAGGTGCAATGTTTGTGCCTATAAAAAGGGAGGTGACCTTCCAAGTTCCCGTTAAGCCATGGGATTTAACAACCCTCTTGCCTGCAGCCTGGGTTTGAACACCAAATCTAGAAAATGCCTCAGAATAGACCCAATTCGAGTCCGCAAAAATGCTCGTGGAGGCACACTTATAGAAAACCGAGTGGCCCTCATCAAGTATACCTAGAATCTATGCAAGCTTGGCCCGATCAAAATAAATCCTAACTCCTTTAACAGTAGTGGTGATGTCAGTCTTATATGGCATGACTTTAAGGAGAGAAAATAAATACACCATACAAACTCACCAGAAAACATATTATCCCCAATAAAGAACAAGTATCCAACAAGAACACAGTTTATAATAGAGAAAAAAATTTACCACCTTTGAGGGCTTTTATACCGATCACTCCTAAAAGAACAAGGGACAACAATAACCTCAACAATTCTCCAAATAAACCACACGACCAGACATAAATAGTGAACACTAAACCGAAATGAATGGAAAAGAAACAAAACAACTTCACAAGATAGTATAAAGTGATAAAAAGGGAATTTCAGAAATCACTCTAAGCTATCCTAAATAAGAAAAACAAGGAGTGATACAACAAGAAAAACAACGAACTAAACAAGACAAAAGAAAAAGCGTCGCCTGTCTATGCCCAAGTGCAGTTTATCTGAGACCAGAAAAAAAGGAAGGTTACGGCATGTGAGTAAATGAGTAACAATGGCTCCCAACAACTCAACGATTCGCCAATTAGACCACATAATCACACACTAAAATAATCTACACAATACACAATAAGGCAACAAAGGAAAAATTACAAAAAACAAATAGGAGTAAAAGAAAGAAATTAGTTTAAAGCAACAAAAATTGAGCTCAATAATCAATCTAAACTGTCCAAAACAAAGAAAAACCCACAACAAACAAAGACAAATCCCGAGCAGTGAAGTTCAATCTCAAAAATTGGAAAAAAAATAATAATGAGAAGAGGCTAAAAGAAAAATATAAAACGTCACCCGTGTGTGAATTGTGTGACAGTCGAATTAATAACTCCACGAAAGTAGTAATTTTCACTGGTGGATGAACCATAAAAAGCACAGAGAGCAAGGTAAAATAGGTAGAATAGTAAGAGCAAACGTAGCTTTTAGGTGCAAAATTTGAATATTGAACTGTAAACCCCACCAAATATTTTACAAGATAACAAAGTTCACCACACCAAAAAGAAAAAACAGCAAATGGCAAGAGAGTAACAGAAACTAATTCAGTGTTGCAAAATTATAACCCAATAGCCAAAGAATTTCCAAAAGTAAACAACAGTTGTAACTAACTAAAGTCCAAGCAAAAAGAGAAAATTGAGACAAGAGAAAACTTAGTCCAAATTCCAACTTGGCTGCGGTGGTGGGCAACTGCTACTACTACTGCTAGAGACAACCGAGGTTGATGGCCGCTGCTCGGTGCGTGATGGTGGAGTTACCGCAGAGGTGGAGTAGAGGAAATAGAGGGAGGAAGAAGTGGTGGTTTTGCTGCAAAACTATGAGAAGGATGAACAGAGAAGAGGAAGAAGAATAGAACGGAAGAGTTGGACGGTGTCTTGGAGAGTTGTAGGTGAGAGGAAGAAGAGGAAACTAGTGGTGGTGGCTACTGTGCTAGTTGTCGCAGCGATTGAAGCACGCCGACTATGTGGATGTCGGCGAGCATGCGAGATGGCCGTGGTGAGACGCCAATGGAGGCAGTGGTGAACGGAGAAGAGAGGGCAAACGAGGAGAAGAAGAGAAGAAGAAAGGAGGAGGGGAGGGGAAGAAATTGAATGAGAAGCAGAGGAGAAGTAAAGACGAAGGAGTAATGGTAGAGGCGGGCATGGTATAGTGAAGGGAGACGGCAGAATTGCAGTAATGAGGCGGCTAAGGAGAGTTGCAGGTGGGTGGCTTGATTGGTGGCAGTTGGCGTGGTGTTGGGGAGGTCCGAACAAAGAAGAGAGGAGGAAGGTGGAAAGAAGGGGGGCTGTGATATTGATTTAGGGATTTAGAAACAAAAACTTGTTTTTTTTTAAATCACTGCAGGACCTACAGCGCAACGGTAGTTCCCACCTACTGTCATCGGTAATTTTTTAGAGGAAAATTTTTTTTCCAAATATGGTCGGGCCGGGTCCCCCTACCTGGACGCCGGGCCTAAAAAACTTTTGATTTTTTTACTCGTGCAACCTACATACATTATATAGAATGCACTTAGACATAAAAATTGCACAAAAGCCTCCCGATATCACCTCAAAAACTTAACCAAAACACATAATCTAATGAACAAAAAGAGAAAAATGGTCCCAAAAATAAAAAACTAAACTATAAAAGCAAAACATGCAAAACTCAAAATTTATCAGTTAAACTCCAACACTAATGGTACAACATATTTCACAAGAGAAGTAAGAAGTACTCCCTTTCATGTGCCGAAAGCACCTCTCGGATCTTTAAAATCCGAATTTGTTTTGGCTTTTTCTCATGTATTTCGCTGTTTTTGCACCCACTTTTCAAGCTCTTCTTTTTCGAATAAGGAGATATTGACTTCTCCACCTTCTTTATTTCCTTAGAAGCTTTGGGGGTTGGCGAATTGTTGTCCTGTAAGGGGTAAGACACTTCAATATTAGTAGGATCCATATAGAATAAAGTGTCATTATAATGCGAAAGAGTAAGAGTAGTAGGAAATTTGAAAACTAATTCGTTTTCTCCAACTCTCAAGCATAATTTCCTTTTATCCATATCTATTAAAGCTCTAGAGGTGTATAAAAATGGACGTCCTAAGATCAAAGGAAAATCTATACCCTCTTGCATATCAAGAACAGCAAAATCAACGGGAACGACAAGGTCCTTGAACTTGACCAAAACATCTTCTACAACCCCTCTAGGATATCTAATACTCTTATCAGCCAAACTTATGGTCATCCTAGTGGGTCTTCTAGGCCTAGCTTTTTACACATATTTTAAGAAATAACATTTATGCTGGCTCTTATGTTGGCTAAACTCTATCAATAGTAATACTACCAATCATACAAGGGAAAGAAAAACTTCTTGGGTCGTTTAATTTCTGTGGCAGCTTCTCCTTATTGATCAATATCGTCGAACATTCCTCACCCAATGTGAATATAGATGCTTTGTCCAACCTCTTCTTCCTCGAAAGCATCTCCTTCAAGTACTTTGCATACTTTGGCACCTACAAAAGCAAATCATAGAGAGGTAAGTTAAGCTATAATTGTTTGAAAATCTCTACAAACTTCCTCATCTCATCTTTTCTTCGGTCACGAACAAGTGCCTCAGGATAAGGAATTTTCTCCTTATAAGCTTCAACAACTAGCTTCTTATTCAGCTCTTCTGTAGCCCTTTCATCACAATTCTTCTTTTGGACAACTATCACCTTCTCTTTCTAGGGAAATTCCTTATCAAATCTCACCGAGATAGCATTGATATGCTCCCTTAGATTCACTTCAGTGTTGTTTGGAAGAGTTCCAAGAGTTCTCTCTGATACCAATTTAACCAATTGTTCGACTTGCTTCTCTAGATTGCAAATAGATGCCTCTTGATTTCTTTGAGCAGCTTCTGTACTTTGATTCTGGCATCTGTTGCATTCATAAATTTCACCATCAAATCTTCTAAATTGGTCTTTACTGGTGGAGGATTTTGAGGGGGCTCTTCATATGGCAAGGGCTGAGTAAGACCTTTGTTCAAAAATCCTAGAGGTTGTTGTGTACGTTGTTGACCTTGATTACCCATGAAAAACTGGGGTGATTCTTCCAACCAAGATTGTAAGTGTTAGAATAGGTGTTGTTTCCCTGCTGATTCCCTTGAACATAATCCACTTGCTCCATTAGAGTACTCATGCTAGGACACTCATGGTTAGGATGCTCTCTTTGCAGAAATCACAGAATATGATTTGTTGAAGATTTATAATTGAAGGTGCAAAAGTCATATTCCCTATCTTCTGCTTAATCATTGTTGCCAGTTTGGCCTCCATAGTAGTAATAGTATCAACACTATAGACCCCAGCAGACTTAGACTTGGCTCTCTATCCTCCCCAAGTGTAGTTGGTCATGGCTATCCGTTAAATTAGATCGTACACTGGTTGAGGAGTCTTATTGTCTATGGACTCACCAGCAGAAGCCTCAATCAATTGGCTGGCCCCAAAAGAAACTCGATTATAGAACATCTGAATCTGAACCCCCAATCGAGGAAGTGATGAGGACACTCTCTAAGCAACTTCTTCCATCGCTTCCAGGCTTCATATAACTTTCCCCCACCATTTTTGTTGAAATGATAATATCTCATTTCTCAACTTAGCAGTACGACCAGGAGGGAAGTATCTACCCAAGAACTTCTCGGCTGAAGAATTCCATGATGTAATTGAGCCGCAAGGAAGTGATTTTATCCAAGATTTTACATTTCCCCTCAGAGAGAGTGGGAAAAGGTGAAGACGAATGGCGTCGTCCGAGATTTCACTGATTTTAAATGTATATCACACCTCTAAAAAGTTGGCTATGTGTGCGTGTGAATCTTCTTCTTGTGGCCGATCGAATTAGACATTGTTCTACACCATTTGTATTATATTTGGCTTAATCTCGAAGTTGTTTGCTTGCACTAGCAGTCTAGCTATGCTTGACTGTACCCCAATAATGGATGGTCGGGCATAGTCCACCATTGTCCTTTCTGCCATTGGTGCAAACTAATTTAATAAGGCATGAAACAGATAACAATACAAGCGAATCCACGAATAGCAAAAATAAATCTTCCAGGAAATAGCCACGAACGAAATACTAGTAAGGCAAGAACAAAATAAGTACAAAAATAAAAATAAAACAAGAAACTAAAAGCGATTAAAGCACTAAATTAACGGCGTTCTTAAAGTTACCGTTCCCTAGCAACAGCACCAAAAACTTGATGTCTAAAATTGGGACTACTCTAAAATTTTTTATAACAAGCAAGAGAACCTACCAATGTAGTACGAGAGAACCTCCCGAGTTGTCGAACTCAGGAAACGAAGAAGCTCTAATAATAACTATCTCTCTAATGTTTAATCAAAACAAAGTAAGTTGAAAAGAATCTTTAACTAACAATAGTAAAATACCTTAAAAACAATTTACAAATAATTGAAATCAAGTTTTAAACAAACAATGTCTAAACGGTGGAATCCCCCTAGAATCCCTTATCTAATTCATTGAAAACTTTGGAAAAATAGTTGAATCGTTGATCGGGTCTCACTCATTAATTAGGATTAACCCTATCTCTAGGAGAAAACCCACTATTCCCCTAATTGATTAGAGAAGAATCTCTTCTCTCCCTAACTCAATTGTGAACGATCAAAGTATAGGAGTGATTACTAATGACCTAGAAACCGTAGCTATATCTCTAATTAACTATTAATTCCTGTTATTCAATTTTAGCCCTAGATTGTTCTTCCTTTTTCAATTCCAAGCAACCTATATGAAGGTGCCAATTACCGAAAAAATTAGCAACGTAAACAAAGCAATTGAACAACAATCAACATTAATAACAACAATTTATTCAAAATATAATCCAAAGAACATAACTAAGATCATCTAGGGTTCAATCCCCATTAAACACAAAAACAAACCCTAGCCACTAAACATCATAAAAATCATAAAATTCATATAAGAATTCATAATAGGAAAGAGTTTAGAAGGCTTAGGAAGTTAAATTAAAGCATCCACGGTCTCGGAATCTTGCCCAAACTCTTTTCTCGAATTGCTCGAAGAATTTGGAATTTTCCCCGAAGAAGCTCTTCAATCTAACTATTCAAACTTGAATTTCTAATCTAAATATTTATCTAAGTTGATTAATGGAAGTTTTTGGGAGGCATTTTCTCTCAAAAATCGCCACTCTCAACCCCCAAAAAACCCTAGACGAAGATAGGTTAAAATTACATTGAAAGAATGTCTAAAAAGATGCAAAAAATTGCATAAAAATTCCCTGCTGCACCACCGGCTGAGTCCCCCCGCTTGGACCCGATCGTGTCCCCCTGTCTGCTGCATTTTGTGCATTTCTTCTCTTTTCTCATCCGTTTCTGCTTCGTATGCTCCTGTTTCACTTCATTCTTCATTTTAACTCATCCGGGACATATCTATAAACAAAACAGAAGAAACGGAAGATAAATATGTTATTTTACTACTAAAATACTTCAAAAACTGAAGATTAAACACTGTAAAAATATGTATAAATATAGACATATCAGTACTCTTATTTTTCGTTTTCCTTATGAAAAAATCCAAAAAAATCAAATAACCTTAAAATTTAAAATTTTTTCTTAGTCTTCTTTATCCTTTTATTTGGAAAAAAAATTCAAAAAGAAAATTTCCTCATTGACACTTTAGGTAAAATGCTTGATCGTGATACTATTTGGATTCTACGAAAGGGCATAGTACTTTGTCGTTTTGAAAACAACATTTGCATAATGATCTTACATGTCAATGGTTCTCATGCACCTGTGAGTGTCATTCGTAATAGAAACCTAGGAATTCTAGGAAATTTGCTTAGTGAGAATCCTTTAAAATTCATGCCTGCGTTCTGGTGTTTTTCTATTCTTTGAAGTGAAGAGTCTTAGTTTAAGTTAGTCCCGGAAATAATGGTCATAATGGTCTCAGGCCTTTATTGTACCAATTAAGCTTTTGTGGCCTATCCTTATATGAAATTAACCACTAGCTCTCTTGTTTGTACCTTCATGCTGAAGGGTTTTACTCCCTTCTATTCTTTGTTCTCTTAAAACTCACACTATATTAAACCTCACATCGTGGAGCCAATGTTAGAATAATATTTTTAGCCATCTTAAGTGAGAGTAACAAATAAGTGTAGGGGTAAAGGAGCGAAGAAAAGAAAATTGATGTGAAGAGGGGTAGTTGGGCATTTCACAATTGGTACAAATGGCTTATGAAAAAGAGAGAAAAGTTTTTTCTTCTGAAAAAGAAGAAAAAGAAAAAAAATAGTAAGTACATTTTTGTACATAGTGTGTCGTGAAAATAACCACACTATTTCTCTCTCATGTTAAGGGCTGGAAAATGTGAATATGTTGGGTGAGGTGTGCGAAAGAAATAGAGTAAGATAGTCAAGGGTGAGTGAGAAGGATAAAAAGGTAGCTGGGAAGTGGTATGATCCTCCTAGCATCCCTTCAAGATCATTTACTCCCAAGACTCAACTCTCTTCTAGAGGATCCCTTTGATGGTTTGTTTTGGAGAAATGAAGAACTTAAACACAAAATTACAGAAATATAACCAAGAGAAAACAAATAAAACTTCTTATGTATAGGGGAGAATTAACAACGCTTGGAAAACGACTGACCTATCCTTCACACTTTCAAGAAGAACCTTGGTTCCCATCAATACCAACTATGGAGCAGGCACCTCAAGGGAAAAATAAGATTTTGGACATTAGACTTGGACTCTTAAATTGAAGATTTAAGAAGTTCCTTGCCTTGAATTATACAACGGAAACTCTTAATTTACAAGGAAGAAGAACCCTAGTTCTCTCTCTTTAGAATTTTTCAATATATCAATCTTGGCCAAAATGGCTGCCAACAAGAATATTTATAGTGTGCTTCATAATTACTTTCCAACCCTAGGTATTAGACTAACTTAAAAGGGTTTAAGGTATGCTTAGAAGACTTAAGTATAAGTAAAAATAAGTTTACAACCAAATTAAAGGGTCAAGGAAGTTAAAAACTTCCCCAATTTCTCCACCAACCGAGACTTATCGTGTGCAGTAGCTCAATTGTCTCAAATTCTTCTTGGCTAGAACCCTACCGGTGATGGTAGGATGGACCTACCGACAGCGGTAGGGTCCAGAAAAATCCTTCCTCTTTTGATTTTATGCTTCGAAACTTCCCAAGCTTGCTTTCTTGGATTTCTCCACTTGCATACTAGACAATAGGAAGGTTTTTTATCTTCTAAAATACTCTTCTTGAGCTCCTATCACTTTCCAAGCCAAGTCTTGGATCATCTCTATGAATATGGCTATCTTTCCTTGGTGCTCCTCTTCCATTCTTCTAGCAATAGCTCTTGTCATCAGACCTTGCAATAGCTCTACGGTTCCTTGTGCATCCCAGGTCATACCAAGAAGTTATTCTCTAATTTTGCTAATTCTTTCCTATTGGTTGTGTTGCTCTGTCTCGTTTGTTCTTTTCTATATTTACCTTTGTTTGGTAACTTATTTATGTCCCAAACGTGACATTATGAGCCAAAAAGTCCTACCTAATCGGAGGTCGACTTAGAATAAGACTTAGAATTAATAAGAACTAGAAGAATATGAGCTTGTTGTGCATCGTCATTTGAAGGATTTTGTTTGTTAATTACTTAGCATTCCTCAGTTTCTATGAAAAGTGGCACGAACAAAACACACACGCACACCATTGGTATGTAATATTTATTTGTAAGTGCGATGGACTGAATGTATCTTGTGCTTGTTCTTTTGTTTTATCTTGATGGTTGAGTAGTTAAGTGTTCTACTGAAGTGGCATCGTTTTAGTTTTATTTTCCCTTTATTTAGTTTTGTTTTGTTTTGTTTTGGTATTGCTGCTGTTGTATCTTTGGTCCTCATATGTGTTTAATTGCTTGAGGCCTCTCTCTCTCTCTCTCTCTCTCTCTCTCTCTCTCTCTCTCTCTCTCTCTCTATTGCTTTAGGGCAAGAAACGGATAAGTGTGGGGGTATTTGATAGCGTATTGTCTATTATTTTGCATTTAGATTCATCGTTCTTCAATGATTTCAAGGTATAAAGTATACGTTTAGGTTTAATATCTCCCATTCTCGACTTAGGTTCTTGCCGAAGGAAGGTACAAAGAAGAAAGAATAAAAATGGCTTAATACGGAGCGAAAACAATGCAAAATGATGCCAAACGGTGACCACGAAGAGGACCTACCGCCGACGGTCGGTGCATTAGAAACAAGCAAAAAAGAGACAGAACCTTACCGACGACGGTAGGTTCAAGGCACAAAAGAGAGAAGGAAGGCAGAGACCTAGCGCAACGGTAGGTCCCGATTTCAGCAGCTTTTAAGTTAATTTTTACAGAAATTCAAGGGCATTGATTATTTTTAGTTTTTAGACTTCTCCCATTAGGGGTTTGAGAGGCGATTGGGGCGATCTTATGTGACAAATTTCCCCCAATTTTCTCATATATATTAGTTAGGGATTAGTTTAGAGATTGAGAATTGAAGGTTCCAAAGAACAGTGAAGGATCGAAAAGGCGAATTCAGGCATCGGTTGAGCAACTCGAGAGACGAACTCGGGTGCATTTCAGAATCGCATTTCAGCCTCCAAGATCATTCCTAAGCTTTTCTTTTCCTTTCTCTTATAGATTTTAATCGTTTAATTTCAGTTTTACATTATGAATAGTGGGTAATTTTATTGTTTGGATTAAGGGTTGAACCCTAATTTTGGTTTTTATGAACGGAATTGATATTTCTAAAATTGAATGTTGTGGATGATTGAATTGTTCTTCAATTGGTAATTTCTTGATTAATCTCGAGGGTGTTTGGAATTGAGAAAGGAACAACACCCTACGGAAATCAATTTGGGGATTAATTTTAGTATTAGAATAGAGATAGAATTATGCACTTTTAGGTCCATTTATCACCTATATTTATAGCATTCATAACTTGTTAGGGAAATAAGAGATTTTCATCTAAGGGTTAGTGAATAGGGCGGCTTTCACCTAGAGATAGGATTGCCCAATTGAGAGTGTGATGGCCCAATTCATCAATAAAACATCAGTTTCTATTAAAATCAATTAATTGTAGTACTAACAAGATTATGGGGATCCCGAGATCAAAACTTCTGCTTTATAGATTTTTTTTATAATTGTGTGTTGGTTTTTTATTATAGCTTCTGTTAGCATCTCTTCTAGTTTATAATCTTTTCAATGACAACTTTTAGGCTAAACATCCGGAAAAACGGTAGAGTAGTTCAACCTTATCCGTTCCTTGAGAGATATGACACTCGATTAACTCACATTTGCAGTGTTAGGTCCACTTGCCTTGCATTATAGTGATTAGGAACCCATTTCTAATTTGTAAACATCAACGCTCCAATGGCGGTTTGTGTGGTTTTCTTTATTGAGAGAAAACCGGAGATGTTGTGTTCCTGCAGTCGATCCTCCTCTGCCAAAGGTATCCAAACTTTGCTCATGTCGTCCCAGGAATAGCCGCAGTTGTTGAAGGTTGTGAACTTTATTGATGATTGTCATTCCCCTACAAAATTGACATTTAAAGAAGCAAATACTCTAGATAAAATTACAGGGTAAAGATACACACGTGTTTTGGGGTTGTCACACTCAGTATTACGCATCCCGTGTATCATCAAAGAAGCGATAGAGAAGAGGGATTAATTGTGAAGTTCATCAAGCATATAGAGGTCAAGAATGCATACATCACTTTGCCCTCTCCCCTTCTAAACTAGGGTATACCCAAAGAAGTAAGTAAGGGCATGAGCAAGGAGTGTGGGAAAATCACCCCCGTGTAGAATACGGCGACGATTCACTGGACACGGCCGAATATCAAAGTGATTATAAATCACCTCGTAACTCTAGTCCGGGTCCTTATCTACAGTTTTGCGGTTTGAGTCCATAGTAACTGAGTTTCTGCCGTATCCTAAGAATAGATGCGAGACGTTCTCTAGTTAAGATGATTCCAACCCCTTAGATAGTGGAAAGAATAGTTTGAAGTCTTTGTCCATTTATGGAGCATTGATAAGTGCATAATTGTCTATATTTTTTATATGTTAATTTCATCATTTTTTATGTTTTTAGTATGTAAAAGTATATATTTTAGCTAAATACCTCTTATTCTTTCTAGGTAAATTCTTGAAGAAGAAATGATGAAAAGGAAACAAAAATGGAGCAAAAACAACAAAAACAAAAGCAGTCGGCAAAAAGGCAGCAACTACCGCGCATGGCAGGGTAACCCACCATCACTGGTAGGTGCCGAGGATGGCAGGGCAAGTGTAACCGGAGACCTACCATAGACGGTGGCCTCATCCTACTGTCGGTGGTAGGTTTGTGCGGGTAAAGACGGTTTCAATTTTTTTCAAACTCAATTTTCTTGATTTCTACTCCAACACTAGTTTCAATTTCTTGTAATTTTACCTCTATACATAGGGATTTTACACAGTCGTTGTAAAAAATAATCAAGATACAATTTTGGAGTAGTTTAGAATAGATTAGATACATAGTTTTAGGTTAGATTTTAGATTAGGAATAGATTATTTTGGTTAGATTAGTTAAACACTCTTTAAATTCCAGCTTTTATATTTTCTTTAGTTAGAGAATTTCAAGATTTTTGTAAGATTTACTTTCTTGGATTCGAGAATTGAAGACTTTGATTAATAATTTCGATCTTCGACTTGGTGACTCGAGAGATGATCTTAGAAGATGTACGGGATTCAACTGCGGCTTCAAGACTTAATCCTGAGGTTTCTTTTCCTTTTTATTGTTATTGAATTCTTTTATTAATTTTCACTTTTATTAAAATGAATAGTGAGTAGTTTTTATTTTTTGGTTTAGGGTTGAATCCTTATTCTTGATTATGAAATTCTTGGTTTAATTTCCTGATTTCGATGTTTGTTTTAATTTAAGTTGTCTTCCATTGCGTTTGTTTGTAATTTAATTGTTGCGAGATTAGATTATTCACAAGGTTGTTTGGAATTGAAAAAGGAAGAACAATCCAGGGCAACTAATTGGGAGTTAATTGGGGCAATTAACTAGAGATACGATTTTAAACTTTTAGGTCTTTTTAAATCACCTAAGTTTATTTCACTCATAATTTATTAGGGAGAAAAGAGATTTTCCTCTAAGGGTTATGAGTAGGGTGGCTTTCATCCTAGAGATAGAGATTGCCAATTTGAGTGATGACCCAACTTAATTAATTCAACATCGTTTTCATTAAAGTTTTTTCAATTGCATTAGTAACAGGGGGATTCCACCAATCCAAACTCTTGTCTTTATAATTCTTTTAAATCATTTTTATTTGTTTTCTTTTAATTGAGTTACTTGTTTTTATTTCTCTTTTCAACGATATCATCTTTCTTTTTCTAACTAGACATTAGAAACATGATTAGTACTTGAACCTTCGTCCATGCTTGAGAGATTCGACACTCGGGTTGAAACTCACCTCAACTTTGTTATGTCCACTTACCTTGCATTGTAGTGATTAGGATCACATCCCATTTTATATTTTTAAAATGCACTTTAAGCATGCTTAAATAGAATTCAAGGACAAGGTTGGGGTAGAAATCTCCAAAAATACAAAGAAGAGGGACCTACCCCAACCCCTCCCCCTTCCCCCCAAAAAAGGCGTTCTAACTCAAAATGTTCGATGACCGACTCATCGAACGACTTTTCAATAACAATTTTGAGTATCTCTTTGTTGGTTATCCATTTATGGGCTGTCGGAGAAAGACGCTCTAAGAATGAAGGAACAACGGGGGTGGTGGGGTCAGGACGAGGTCCCCTCAATTTGAGCCTTTTTTATTTTGAGGAAGAAGTGTTGTACTTCATTGGAGCCATAAGGGAATAAAATCAAAAGAAGGAAAGGGAGGAGGAAAAGGATGCAACACAACACAGAAATAAGTGTAGAACACAAAACCACACAAAAAGAAATATATCAACTAAACACAGCCCGTGTGTGATATGTTTTCTAACATCGCCCGTGTGTGATAAAGTGTTAAAAAGATATAAGAAATAACACTAGTGAAACAGTAAATTTAAAACGAAAAAGGCAGCAAAAATCACAAAAGCGTCCATAATGAATGCTAAAGGTAATTTAAGAACAAACTAAACTAAAAGGAGGCAAAATGTATAAGAGGTAGCTTGTGTTTGTTTGAAGAAAACAAACTATCGCCACAGGTCCAGTAACCCGCGTTTTCTGCCTCGAACCTTTCATCACCTGAGTTGCCAGAATTTCGCAAGAAAATTTCGTCGGAATGACATTTTCTACAAGATTTTTGTTAGAGAATAAAACAAACCACAATATAAAGTTAGTACAACAAGAATTAACAAAAAGAATGAGGGAAATAAAAGAAAAATATAAGAAAAAGAAATAGATGAAAAAATCAGTAGAGGGGGATGTGAATGGGGTTTGTGAAGAAAAAAGAATAAGAAAAGGAGGGTGATGGTGTGTGTTGGTGGAGAATGGAAGAGGAAAATGGAAGAAGCATAAGAGATAGAAGAATAGATAGAAGAAGAAGAAGAAGAAGATGAAGAAGAAGAAGAAGAGAGAGAGAGAGAGAGAGAGAGAGAGAGAGAGAGAGAGAGAGAGAGAGAGACAAACCAGAGATGGCGTCAGAGATGTTCGTCGGAGATGGTAGAGACCGCCAGAGCCGGGAAGAGAGGGAAGTAAAACCAAAAGAGAGTGGAGAAAACAGCAAGAAGAAAATAGAGGAAGGAAGGGAATGAGAATTAGGGATTTCAGGGAGAGATATGGGGGAGAAAATTGCAAAAATATTGGGATTTTGGCTGAATTGGTGTTCAATCAAGTCGCCCAATTAAAGCCCAAAATCGTGATGTTGAATCTTCAATTCTTGATCTCCAAGTATTCAATTACAAAATTTCTACTAATTTCATATCTAATTAAGGATGAATTTGGGGGAATTATCTAACCTAAGTTCGCCCCTAATTGCCTTCTTTAGCCATAATGGCGAAATTCTTTATTAATAAAAGAAAATTTACATTAAATAGAGTTAAAATTGGATCAAAACTGCTACTACTGAGACTACCGCACACTGTACGTCGAGCCTTACCATCCATGGTAGGGTTCTGTCTAAATTTCTTCTTGTGTCGTGGGAACCTTCCGTCAACGGTAAGTGTAGCTTACCGTTATTGATAGGCTTCTGTCCAAGCTCTGTTTTTGCTCAAGGACCTACCACTGACAGTAGGTTGGCCTACCTGAGGCAGTAGGTCTTCTTTATGTGTGTCGTCGGTTTCGTTTTTGTCATTTTCGACCGTATTTGTTTCTTTATATTGTTTTCTCCTTTTGAAAGCACCTAAGGCAAGAATAAAGGTTATTAGTCTAAATAGCATTTTATATATTAAAAACATCGTAAAACAATGAAAATAACATATAGAAATATAGATAATATAGTACATATCAAATACCCCCACACTTGTCCGTTGCTTGCCCTCAAGCAACACAAACTAAACAGACAAAAGGGAGGAGTTTAAAACTTTTATTTAAGAAAGATGATACATGGAAAATGAGAAACTGATCTAAGACAATTATGATCATAGAACGGCCAAGAAACATAGTACCAGAATTAACACATAAACAAAATAAAAGCAAAAGCAAATGAAAACTAGGAATAAGGCCACTTCAATAGATCACTTCACTACTCAACTCCGAAGGTAATTAAAAATAGACGAATGACAAGAATCACCAATTCCACTACAAGCTACTAATAAATGTTACAAACCAACAGTGTGTGTGTGTGTCTCTAGATTGTTCATGCATTTTTCATAGAAGATAAGGAATATCAAGTAATTAGCAAAGTGAAATAACTTAAAGGACGATGCACAACAAATTCATGTTTTTCTATCACTATCTACTCTAAGTTCTATTCTAGGTTATTCCCAGATTAGGTAGGACTCTTCGACTTGTAATGTTAGGCTTGGGACATGTATAGGGTATCAAACGAAGGTAAACGGAGAACAAAAACAATTGAGACAAAGCTAATGCAACCGAAACGAAAAATAACAAACTTATAGAACAACTTTTTCTAGCTGTTTTTCACTCTTCTCACTTACCCTTGAACGTCCTACTTCGTTCCATTAATGTACACCCCACCTAACAATATACTTCTTAAGATTCACATGAATTCCCAAGCATGATAGAGATATGCTAGATATTTTTTGAGAATTTACTATAAGGATAAAATAAGCACTCATATTTTTTCTTTTTCTTTTAAGCATCAATTTCTTTCTTCAAAGTTTTCTTTCTTCACTCCTTTACCCACACACTTATCTACTTTCCTCACTCAAAATGGCTAAAAAGATATTATAAACATTAGCTCCAAGAATTGAGGTTTTATGTAGTAAGAGTTTTAAAGGACGAAGAAAAGAAGGGAATTAAACACTTGGCATTAAGGAATAAAAAGGGAACTAGGGGTTGATTTCATTTAAGGATTTGGCAAGAAAGGCACAAACGGTACAAAGAAGGCCTAAGACCTTCATTTTCGGGATCACCTTAGACTAGAACTCTTTGCTTCCAAGGACAGAAAAACATAAAAAAGCAAGCAAACACCCAAAATTAATTCTCACTATGCTAATTCACTAAAATTCCTAGGCTTTTATTACTAATCGACACTTACAAGTTCATGAAAACCATTGACCGTGTAAGAAAATTAGTAATTGTGGTTTTCAAGTGATCAAGTAATACACCTTTTCGAAATCCTAAAGGGTTTTGCAGTTATGTACTCTACTAAAAGTGGCAAAACAAAAATATTTTTGGATTTTTTTTTAAGGATAAGAAAAAGAAAAGGAAATAAAAGTTTTTGAATTTTCAATTTTTTTGTTTTTTTGGGATTTTTCAAATAAGAAACTAAAAGTTAGAATTCAGAAGAAAGAAAAGATACAGAATACTCCCCTCCACTTAAAACCACATTGTCCTTAATGTGGGGGCCAAACCATAGAAAAACACACAAAACTCATACATGGGAAACAATACCGCAATTATTAAAATGAATAAGTATATCGGGAAGCACTCCCCACACAAAGACAAAAATAAGAAAGAGAAACAAAAACTGGCAAAAATAACTGAAACAACAAAAATATAAAACATGAAGAAAATAGATAAAACATAAAAGAAAAGAAAAAAGAAAGAATAAAAAGAAAAGACAAGAAAACTCCCTATGACAGACAAAAGCCCGCGCCACCACCGTAGCTGCTACCCTATCAAGTAAGAATCTACTGCATATTCAGGCCAGCATCACTTCCTGGCGATTAATGGATGGCCTCTGATGTGCCAACTTGTCCGCATATCGACGAGTCGACTCCACTATCTCCGCCAGTTGGACAATGATTACACTTGACACCTTCTCCTTATCTCTATTTGCAGTCACTTAGTCCCTATCTATAGGGGCTCCATGGATATCTTGAGTGATATAGAGCTACTTGAAAATAGTCTGCATCTCAACCTAGAATGCATCCATAGGGATTGTGGAAGGTGCATCCTCAACCGAGAGGTCATAGAACTCGTCGTCCTCGCTCTCATAATCATCGGGCTGTGAGGGAGACTCTCCAATACCGATTTGTTTGGTTTTCTTTATTGAACAAAAACCGACAATATTGCGTTCCTGCAATCGATCCCCCTCTGCCAGAGATATCCAAACTTTGTTCACTTTGTCTCAGGAATAGCCGCAGTTATTGAAGGTTGTAAACTTTATTATCTGTGGCAGTCCTATTGATGATCGTTGTTCCCCTGCAAAATTGACATTAAAAAAAGATAATACTCTAGATAAAATTACAGGGTACTAATACACACATGTTCTAGTGTTGTCACACCTAGTACTATGCATTGTGTGTATCATCAGATAAGCGATAAAGAAGGAGGATTGATTATGAAGTTTATCAAGCATATAGAGATCAAGAATGCAGACATCACTTTGCCCTTAGCCTTTTTGAACTAGGGTATGCCCGAATAAGTAAGAATACAAGGAATGAGTGTGGGAAAATCATCCCGTCGTGGAGAATATGACGACGATCCATTGGACGGAACTGAATATCAAAGTGTTTACAAGTCGCCTCGTAACTCCAATTCGGGTCCTCGTCTATGGTTTTGTAGTTTGAGTCCAGGTGACTGAGTTTCGGTCATCCCGTATCCCAAGAACGGATCCGAGACGTTTCCTAGTTAAAATGATTCTAAACCTTTAACAGTGGAAAGGATAGTTTGAAGATCCTTGTCCGTTTTATGGAGCATGTTTGCGTAGAATTCATGGACAAGATCAGGGTTGAAATCTCCAAAAATACAAAGAAGAGGACCCAACCCCAAACCCTCCAAAAAGATGTTCTAAGTCAAAATGTTCAATGACCGACTCATCAAACGACTTTTCGACGACAATTTTGAACTTCTCTCTGTCGGCTACCCATTTTCAAGCTATCGGAGAAAGATGCTCTGAGAATGGAGGAATAATAGGGGTGTGGGGTCAGGCGAGGACCCCTCAATTCTAGCCCTTTTATTTGAGGAAGAAGCAGTGGATTTCTTTGGAGCCATAAGGGAATAAAATCAAAAGAAGGAAAAGGAGGAGGAAAAGGATGCACCACAACACATACATAAGTGTAGAACACAAAAACACACAAAAAGAAATATATCAACTAAACTTATCCCGTGTGTGCTAAGCGTTCTAACGTTGCCCGTGTGTGATGCAGTGTTACAAAGATACAAGAAAAAAACACTAGTGAAACAGTAAATTTAAAATAAAAAAGGCAACATAAATCACAAAAGCACCCACAATGAATGCAAAAGGTAATTTAATAACAAAATAAACTAAAAGGAAGCAAAATGTATATGAGGTAGCCTGTGTTTGTTTGAAGAAACAAACTATTGCCACAGGTCCAGTAATGCACATTTTCTGCCTTGAACGGTTTGTCGCCAGAGTTCTGCTAAAGTTGCCGGCATTTTGCCAGAAAGTTCAAAATTCTCTGTAAATTTTTTGTTAGAGAGAAAAACAAACCACAATATAAAGTTAGTAAAACAAGAATTCACAAAACGAATGTGGGAAAGAAAAGAAAATTATAAGAAAAATAAATAAATGAAACATTGGTAGAGGGGGGATGTGAATGGGGTTCTTTAAGAAAAAAGAATAAGAAAAGGAGGGTGGTGGTGTGTGTTGGTGGAGAATGGAAGAGGAAAAAATGGAAGAAGTATAAGAAATAGAAGAATAGATAGAAAAAGAGGAAGAAGAAGAAGAAGAAGAAGAAGAAGAAGAAGAAGAGAAGTATAGAGTGAGAGAGAGAGAGAGAGAGAGAGAGAGAGAGAGAGCAAGAAACAAACCGGAGGTGGTGTCGGAGATGATCATCGGAAATGATAGAGAACGCCAAAGTTGGGGGGAAGAGAGGGAAGCAAAACCAAGAATGAGTGGAGAAAACGGCAAGAAGAAAAGAGAGGAAGGAGGGGAATGAGAATCAGGAATTTAAAGGAGAGATATGAGAGAGAAAATTGCCGAAATATTAGGATTCAGGCCTAAATTGGTGTTCAATCAGGTTGACCCGTCCCGTTGACCCATTATCGACTTGCAACTTAAAATTGACCCTACCGTGTCCCGTAGATCGAGGCCTACCGTATGCGGTAGGCTTCTACCCTGCCGAGAAAAACCATCGCTGGACCTGTCGTCGGCAATAGATTTCTGCCAAGGAAAGCTTTATGGCTCTGACCCTACCGCGTGCTCTAAGGTACCCTGCCGTTTGTGTAAGGTTCTACTTGAACTCTGATTTTTCTTCTTTTCTGCAAGTTTGACCCCTATTTCATGCCTGCTAACCTTGTTTACTCGTTTTACACTTAAACTGGGTCTTAAGCTAGCAATCATCTTCCCAAGAACACCTTGCAACTATAACAATAACAAAACAAATTAAGATAAATGTGGACATAAAATGATGCAATAATAAAATTACATAAAACAACATGCCAGGAAGAGCTACTCTTAACCGTTTTGAAGAACGAGGGACTCTTTCTGAAGGTTTCCCACGTCCTCTGCAAAGTACGTCTTAAGTGATGCCTTTTATGACCTCCTTTTAATGAAAAAGAAATAATTTGAAACCCAGTACGAGAAGAGAAATAAAAAAACTCAAGATCAAGCTCAAGAAAGATGTTACAAATTAAGAGCGATTTTAACTCTTGAAAGGAAAACAAAAGGTTAATGAGCGCTAAGTTTGAAGAAAACTCATTCGCGATTTTCAACAGCATAAGGGTGGTTTTCTTCCCATGCTCTCGCAATCGCCTTCGAATGCCATGAGATGTCTCCTCTCCTCTTCATTCTCCTAGGTTTGATTCCATAATTCATGCATACATAAAGAATCCTTAATTATAAAAGGATTAGTTTCCTTAGTAAGAAGTTTACTCCCTCACTCTTTTCGGTGGCATCTATCTCTGTCGCTCTTCTGTATGATTCTTTTGACTTTCTATGAGAGTCTTATTTTCCTTTTCCTGCTCACCTTTCTCAAACTCACTTTTATTTCCTGTTGAGCACTCATCTCTCTCACATTCTTCCACAACACTTGTGGCCTGTGGAGGTTCTTTAAGTCTTGGAAGATCATCATGCCTCCTTTCTGGCTTTCCTTGTGGAACCTCCTCTTCCTCAAGGGAAGGGGACTCCTCCGATGCTTGAGCAGTTTTCTCCTCTTCATCCACAACCATCTGAGATGTCATCACTAGTTCTTTTACACTCCGTAGAATGAATGCTTTTGGATGCTCTTTTGGAATTCGATCTGTGTTACTAGATAAATTACCAAGCAGCCTTTCAATTATCATCTTTGCTAACAGCTTGGTTTAACTCTCTATGTTGTGGATGGAAGCTGTTTGGCTCTCTGGACTGCTTCCATGCTTTTCACCCCAGCATCTGCTGAATTGATATACTTCGAAACGAGATCTTCCAGATTAGGCTGTGGGGGTGATGGATGTACTGGTGAAGTATGATTATATGGTAAATATTGACTGAGACCTCCACTTTGAAAGCCTGGGGGTTGTTCCTGTCTCCTTTGACTTTGATCTCCCTGAGGAACGTTCAGTTGATTCCTCCAACCCGAACTATACTAGTTAGGATACGAGGTTATACCTCTGTCTTTTTCCCTATAACATGGTCTGCTGATAATACGTATGTTGAGGCGTAACGGCCATATTCTCCATCATTTGTTCTAATATTGCTGCCAATCTGGTTTCTACGGTACCATTGGTATCCATATCTTATTCTCCAAAACCTGAAACAAACAATTAGATAAGCAATCAACAAAGGTTCTAAAAGTACTAAGCCAAATTCCCAATGTTCATACTACTAACACTCAAGAACAACAAGAATAAAGAACAGAGCAAAATGAAACAAAACCATAAAAACACAAAAATGACTAAATCACTAAATAAAACGATTTTCCATAAGTTATCGTTTCCCGATTACGGCGCCAAAAACTTGATGTGATGTTTTAATAACTGGGGATTTACACTTAAGCAAGTGGACCTATCACTGTAGTAATAGAGCTATACCCGAGTGTCGAATCTCAAGGAATGATAAAGGCTCAAGTACTAATCGCTCTTTTTAATGTTTAGTCTGAGAAAGGTTTGAAGTAGAAATAACTAAAAATACTAAAAAGGATTTAACCAACTAAAGAAAGTAAAACAAGAGAATTAAAGTTTTAAAGAGTTTGGATGTTGGAATCCCCCTAATCCTTGTTACTAATTCAATTGGAAAACCTTAAAGAAAATGATGTTGAATTAACCGAGTTGGGTCATCACTATTAATCAGGCAATCTCTATCTCTAAGCAAAAGTCACCCTACTCACTAACCCTTAGAGGGGAATCTCTTCTCTCCCTAACCAATTATGAGTGTAGTAATTATATGTAATTTAAAAGACCTCCAAGTACAATATCATATCTCTAATAAATTGACCCAATTAACCCCCAATTGGTTGCCCTAAAATGCTCTTCCTTTTTCAATTCTGAACACTCTTACGATAAATCTAACTCTACGACAATTAAATGGCAACAAAACATAATTAGAAGACAAGTCAATTAAAAACAAAATCGAATTCAACAATTTAATCCAAGAACATTGTAAATAAGAATTAGGGTTCAACCCTCATCTAAACATAAAAATCTACTCACTAATCATGGTATTAAAACTGAAATTAAAGATGAATTCAGTAAAAAGAAAGGAAAAGAAAGCTTAAGAGGAAGTTGAAGCCGAAATCCCAGTCCCGAACGTTTCCTAAGCTCTTCTCTCAAGTCCCCCAATTAAAGCCCGAAATTGTGATGTTGAATCTTCAATTCTTGATCTCCAACTATTCAATTATATAATTTCTACTGATTTCCTACCTAATTGAGGCTGAATTTGGGAGAATTATCTAACCTAAGTTTGCGCCTACTGCCTTCTTTAGCCCTAACGGCGGAATTCTTTATTAATAGAAGAAAAATTGCATAAAATATAGTTAAAATCATATTAAAACTTCTACAGCCAGGACCTACCGCGCACGGTAGGTCGAGCCCTACCGTCTGATGTAGGGTTCTATCCAAATTTCTTCTTGTGTCATTAGGACCTACCCTTAATGGTAGAGGTGGCTTACTTTCACCGGTAGGCTTCTGTCCAATCTCTGTCTTTACTCTAGGACCTACTGCTGACGATAGATTGACCTACCTTAGGTGGTAGGTCTTCTTTGTGTGTGCGGTCGGCTTTGTTTTCGTCGTTTTTGACCGTTTTCGTTTCTTTTCATTGTTTTCTCCTTTTAAAAGCACCTAAGACAAGAATAAAGGGTATTAGTCTAAAATATGCATTTTATATATTGAAAATATCGTAAAATGATGAAAATAACATATAGAAGTATAGAATTAGCACATATCAAGTATCTATGACATGAGTTCAATTTTTATTAGATAAGATGCAAAAATTAAATTACGAGACTGGAGAATGCAGATAAATGCAATGTTATTCCATCATAAAAATCTTGCTTGGCCTTGCTGCATGTGAAAGCCTAATTTGAGAAATCAGCTTATTTGATTACTATTAGTGGAGGATTTATGCTACTACTTTTTCATTGTGTTCAAAATATATTGCTCACGATAGAATTATTGTAAAATATTCCTTACCTGTCCTTGACCTAATATGGTTCCTTAGGCTTCAGATAAGAATGGTTTGAGATTTTTGGTGCTGTCTTCAATCTGTCTATCCAACTTTCTCTCTTGAACCTCAAAATGAAAATGATTAGATTAGTGAAATATGGTTTATGTGAATTGAGGTAGTTAAAATGTTATACTTTGTTTTACCGCTTGAATTGTAGTTGTTTTATGAATAATTAATACAATTAACAATATTCTTGTTTTTCTACCTTCTTTCAAGTGATATTTGTGGACATGTTGTGGAGAAGTTTGCAATGGAATGTTTTATTTCTTTTATCATTATGTTGTAATTAATTAAATTCAAATTTTGGTTTTTTAGGGTAGAATTTATGTACTTTTATTCGGATTTTGGTTATTTTCTGTGGTTATTTGTGTACTTTCTTTTAAATTTTGTTATTTTTTAAATAATTGGATGTAATTTGTGAATATTTAGATTTTTTTGGCATTTTTTGAGCTTTATTTTATTTTAAATAATAAAAAATTTAATTTTTTAATCAGTTACCAGTTACCGAATGGTTTTGGTATTGTTAACAATAAAAGTTACCGATTGGAAATCGATTCGGAATCAGTAATCGATATAATAATTGGAATCTGTATCGGTTTTGGCGAATCGATAAGTAACCGTACCGCTGCCATTCCTACAGACACTCAATCCAAAGAGCATCATGATCTCTTCCCCTTAGAGAAGAGCAACCCTAACTTTTCCCCTCCCTCTCTCTTCTCCTTCTGTCCTTTTACCTCCTCTCCCTCCCCCCCTCCACATCTCTATAACTGTAACAATTGTTGAGGCAAAAATTCACAGAGCCTCTTCATCTAGCTTTTCTCCAGAAAAGAATCTCTTATCCGAGCCAACCCCTCCAAATTTCTTTTCTCATTGCACCACGTCTTAAACATGTCTGCCGGAAATGAAGAACCACTGCCTGACTTTGTCTTTGCATCTAACCCATTACCGACACCCACACCAGTACTACCTAAGTTGTACGAGGATGAGTGTAAGAGCAACCTACACATTAAGAACGAGGTTAGGCTTCTTCTTGCACGCCAAGTGATGGAAAGGGGTATAGACGTGGTGGAAACCATTATTCTTATGGACCCCACACTCACAAAGATCTTCAAAAAACTAACCCCACACTCACAAAGATCTTCAAAAAACTAAGCTCTATCAAATATCAGGTAGCGGAAGATGCGGAGGCTTATTCTTCCAAAAATAAAAAGCTCAAGAGAAGCCCAAGCCTCACTGATTTGATGGGGAGCTCCATATAGGGTTTTGTCCTGTTGCTACTGTCCCGCTTGTTTTGCTGTCCTGCTATCCTGTCGTCCTTCGTACTATTATAAATTCGGTCCCTTTTTTTGTCTTTACTTAGTATTTGTAGTTTAATTTAGTATAGTTAAGTTTCACCTTTTTTTGTTTTTTCACTTGAACAGTCTTCTGGACTATTCAGTTTTGTAAAGATGAACGTTTAACTATTGATTGGAATGAAGTTATTATTTTATTACTTTTTTTGTCCATTTTTACCATGTGTTTTTGCCTTAAATTTCTTTGGATTTTGTGCTTTCTTTTCAGTATTATAAGGCTTGGGAATTATTTTCTTGAATTTCAATTAGTTTCCCGATGATTCTGTTTTTTTGTTCTATTTCTATTTGATTGAGGTTTATGTATTTTTGCCTTCAATTTTATTTTCTATTTCAATTTCAATTTGATTCACTACAAGCCTTGAGAATGTTTTCTTTCTTTGTGATGTTTAGTTGTGAATATTCCTTAGGCTTTCTGGTGTTTGTTTTGACTGTCAAGTATTTGATGTCTCATTGTATACTTATTTTGTTATTTTTTGAGTTAATTGGGAAGAAAGAAAATGGAGTATGGGGAAGAGACAAAGTGAATGAAATTTTTGTGTTCTTCATGACTTTATTTCTTCTTTTTAATGAGAATGATGCCTTTAGCTCATGTCCTGTTTAATTAGTACTTGTTTAACTTAGAAATAATGGAGAAACTTGTTGTGAAGTTTGTCATTGTTGTTTTGTATATCGCTTACTTCTGGTAAAATTAATGAAGGGAGGGGAGAGATGCTTTGACCTGAGATGCACAAGAAATAGTGGAGTTGATGCAAGGTCCGATCAGGAGAGCAATAGCTAAGAGAATGGAAGAAGAACACAAGGGAAAGGTAGCCTTATTTGAGAAGATGTTCCAAAACCTTACTTGGCATGTGCTAGAAGAATAAAGAGAAGACGTTGGAGGATCCAAAACACTCTTATTATCTAAGGTGCAAGTGGAGGAATCCAAAGAAGCAAGTTTGGAAGGCTTTGAAGCTTCAATGCCGAAGGGAGAAGAAGACCTAGACTCTTCTGCAGGCGGTAGAGTTCTGCCCGTGGAAGAGAAGATTCATAATACCTACCGCTGACGGTAGGTCCACCCTACTGTTGCCAATAGAGTTCTGTCTGTGAGAAAAGCTCTAGACCTACCATCGACTATAGGTCCACCCTACCGTTGCCATTAGGGTTCTGGCTGACTGTTAGCTGACCTATCGCACACGGTAGGGCGAGGCCTACCGTCGACGGTAGGTCTCGACTGATAGTAAGTCAGGAAGTTAACTTCCTTGACTCTTCAGTTTGGGTGTTAAACTTCTTTTGACTCATATTTAAGTGGCCTAAGTGCCCATCAATTCCTTGTTAGTTAGTTTAAATACTAGGGTTGGAAGTTAATGATATAATATTCTATAAATACCCTTTTTACAGCCATTTGGGCATAGAATGAAAATTGGAGAAGTTTGAGAGAAACAACCTAGGGTTCTATGGTTTCTACCCCTTCCTTGGAAATTAGAAATTTCTCTTGTATAATTCTAGACAAGGAATTCTTAAATCTTCAATTCAAGAGTTCTAGTTCTAATTCCCAAATCCTATTATTCCTTGAGGTGCTAACTCTCCATGGTTAGTGTTGCTTGGAAATTAGGTGGTATAAAATCATTTGGAGATGTGGGTCAGCTCAATTTCTCCCAAGAGTCCTTTCCTTTTGTCTTGAGGATTTGTAAAAGACTTCCCTTCGAACAACACTAGCTAAGAAGCTAACACCTTTTGAAGAAAGATTCTAATATTTCCCTTATAGAAGAATCAGCACAGGCTAGAAAAGCCCCACCAATCCTTCGCAATAAAAAAGACCTAAACACAAGCAAACAACTACTAAAGAGTAGCCCTCTCTTGTATATTAGGAGTTGAAGACGATCAATGGAACCCTTGAATTTCCTTTCAAGGATTCCTAATTACACTAACTAGATGATCACTCTAGTAAGGAGTGAGAAGAAGAAACCTTAAGAAAAGAAAAGCCCTAGGAGCTCTCAAGAACAAAAGCTGCAATTTTAATTCATATTTCATTTCATTTCTTCAAATGGCTGCCATAAGGAGTATATATAGGTCCCTTGGTGATTAGCACCAAGCCCTAGCTACTAATTGAACTTATGGGAAGTAAATGGGCACCTTAGGCCACTTAATACAAGTCTAGGATTTAATAACCCAAGTTCGGAAGTAAAAATAAGCTTAAAATCTTCAAATGGTCGCTACAACCGAGACCTACCGTTGATGGTAGGTTAGGTGGTAGGTCAAGAGGTAGGTCTTTCTCTTCTTTCCTTCCTTGGTCTAGAACCCTACTGTCGAGGATAGATCGGGCAATAGGTTCCAAAATTTGCTCCCACTTGATGTTTGAGGCTTCTAACTATTCCACACTTGTTCCTTTTGGTTCCTTCAATTGCATCTAAACAATAGAAGAGTTTTAGAGCCTCTAGGGTCTTCTTCTTGCCTCTCTACAACATGGCAATCTAGATCTTTAATCATCTTCTTGAACAAAGCTACCTTCCCTTTGGTATCCTCTTCTATCTTACTTGCCGTCATCCTTGTAACCGGTCTTTGAAAGATCTTCACATTCTCATGCTCATTCTAGGTCATACTATACCCCCTCTCTTTAAAAGGATTCCTCCTCGAATCCATTCTTTCAAATAACCACAAGAGGCAGGCTACATTAGAAATGAAAGCATTGAAATAAGCAATAGTATGAAAATGACCAAAGTACTCAAGAATTAGACAAGAAGGGACTAATGCATGAAGTTTATTAGCCAACCACTTCAATCCAAAATAAATCAATGCAATCAACTCTTCCTCGAAAGGTCTATGAAATTTAAAAGATGTATTGGCATAAAAGTTCAAAAAAAGATTGTCCAAGGAAGAATGATGCATATAACAACTTTGCTTTACAAGACTTCTCCCTAAAAAAACACAATTAAAACCATAGAAATTTTGTAATTCAAGAACATCAATAATATCTTCCAAAATTTCTTTAAAAGGATGATGAAATGGGAAGCTCAATGTTTGAGTAGAAGTCAAAGCTAAGAAGAAGAGGTTTTGTATAAGTATTCCCTCAAAAAGTTGAGTACGGAAGTTTAAAATGACGTCTCTTGGGAATATCTTTGTAGATTTTTCAAAGTGAGTACCAACACCCAAAACCTTGAAAGGTAAATGCTCTTAACTTTGACAAATATTTGAAGCAATGTATTAAATTAAAGAATTTGGAAGGGCTCTTCTTTAAAAGGATAATATAATGAAAATATATATTCCAAATTACAACTAGAGCATCTTTAATTGAAGAATGAACTTTATGCTTCTCGAATTCCACAACATCAAGATTGATATGAGGAAATATAGATACAAAGCTTTCGAGAGTCCAAGATTTTTTTACAAAACTCCACATTGATTCTCAATATATCTGTAACTATCAATAACACCAAAGCCAAAATTAACCAATGACTCTATACATCTCCTTTAAGCACTTGTAATTTGTCTTGCAGACTTAGAAAATGTCTATTTTTTAGTTCAAGCATTAGATGATTATGCTCTTTTACAAAACAAATCACTCTCCATTCATTAGTTTTTGAGCACGAGAATTGTATTGTTGGGCATTCAGTTCTAACATCTCCATGATTTTGGAAGGACATCCTTCCGTTCAAACTATTTCCCCCCTCCCCCCTTTCTTCCCTTATTTTTAGCAAAAGAATATCTTGTCTTTAAGTTGAGTAATTCCTTCAAAGTACTATTGATTATATTTACGAACACTAAAATCCTTTGCATCTGCATAATCACAATACACACAAAATGCTTCATTTATATTTCTAACCACAATACTCGACAACTTTGCTTCAATTTTCACTAATATTATCACCACTATTTTCGTACCCAATTGTATAGCATGATCACCATCATCTTCCAAGTTAATTATTTTATAAGAGCTTTTGGTATGACCCAGAATGAGCATAAGAACATGAAGATCCTTTAAGGATCGGTTACAAGGATGATAGCAAGGAAGATAGAAGAGGAGAACAAAGGCAAGGTGGCTTTGTTCGAGAAGATGATTCAAGTCTTGATTGGCATGTGGTAGAGAGGCAAGAAGAAGACCCTAGAGGCTCTAAAGCACTTCTATTGTCCATGGTGCAAGTGAAGGAACCAAAAAAACAAGTGTGGAAGAGTTAGAAGCCTCAAATATCAAGAGGGAGCAAATTCTGGAACTTACCACCCAACCTACCATCGACAGTAGGGTTCTGGACCAAGGAAGGAAAGAAGAGAAAGACCTTCCTCTTGACCTACGGTCTGACCTACCGTCGACGGTAGGTCTCAGCTACAGCGAGCATTTTAAGATTTTAAGCTGATTTTAACTTCCAAGCTTGGCTTATTAAATCCTAGACTTGTAATTAAATGGCTTAAGGAGCACATTTACTTTCCTTAAGTTCAATTAGTAGGTAGGGCTTGGTGCTAATCACCAAGGCACCTATGTATACTCCTTATGGCAGCCATTTGAGGAATGAAAAATGAAATATGAATTAAAATTGCAGCTTGTGTTCTTGAGCTCCTAGGCCTTTTGTTAGGGTTTCTTCTTTTTCTCACTTCCTACTAGAGTGATCATCTAGGTGTAATTAGGAATCTTTGAAAGGAAATTCAAGGGTTCTATTGATTATCTTCAATTCCAAATATGCAAGAGGTGGCTACTCTTTAGTAGTTGTAGCTTGTGTTTAGGTCTTCTTTATTGTGAAGAATAGGTGGGGGGTTCTCTAGCCTTTGTTGATTCTTCCCTGAGGGAAAGATTATAATCTTTCTTCAAAAGTTGTTAACTCCTTAGCTAGTGTTATTTGAAGGGGAGTTTTCCACAAAATCCTGAAGACAAAAGGGAGGGATTCTTGGGAGAAATTGAGCTCATCCACATCTCCAAATGAGTTCATACCAGCTTTGCTTTTGAATATTAGAGAAAGACATGTCTGTCTACGAAATTAAGAGAAGAGAACTTTACTATCAAATTAATCAAAGCGAAAAAGTAAGTAATAAATAATGATAAATATTAAAGAAACAAACGTCACATAAAATTGAAGAAAAAAGTAACTTTGAATTAAAAAAATGTTAGCCTATATTAAACTAAGATTAGATATTTAGGGAAAAAAAAGAATACTAAGACTAAATGATTAAAGGCGATTATCATTTGCAAGTTTTGTCAAAAAAAGAAAAAGAATATTTCTATGAGCAAAATAACTCAATTTAGATAGATATGTAATGAGGTTAATGAGAATAATTTACCGTAACGAGGATAATGCCATGTAGATTTGCAAAGATCTCTGAGTATCTTTGCTTTAATCTTTAGGGGATAATAAAACCAATTCGGGAATCTAAAAGTTCAACGCGAAAAAATATATTTTTTCCACTAATTTTCTCTATCTAACCCAGTTTTCTCTAACTTATCTCGAACCCGAAACTCAAATCTTTTACTTTCAATATAAATTGAATATAGATATGGATGATTTTGAAGATTTCTTGCAAGAAAATGTCAATTTTGAGGAAAAAAATACCAAAGGTTTAATTTTTCGTAACTAACATGAGTTTCTTCCAGATGATTTCGCCCAACCTGGCAAAATCTTTGGAGCAATTTCGCCCAAGAATTTGGCAAAATTCTGGGATTTCGCCCATCTGGGAGAAACTCAAGGCAGTTGCTTTTTCAAAAAAAAAAAATTAAATGTTATTTTTATACTTTTTATAATTTTTTTAATCATATAAGATGAATTATTAATTTTGTTTCATATTATATTAATTTTTTATTAGTTAAGTAGTCTTATTGTAATTTAGTAAAAAAAAAAAAAAAAGTCTTGTGAGAGATTTGAACATATGACGTCATAGTTGTACCTTATGACCAGCAAAATTTTCTTCTACATTTTGATGAGGAAGAATTTTCGATTTGCAGGATGGAGAAGAAGCATTTGACTTGCAAAGAGAAGAAAGAAAGAGTCACGTACAAGGTTTTTTTTTTTTTTTTTTTTGGTAATGAAAAAAGGTGGAAGGGAGAAGAAGAATGATAAAGGACAAAGCTGAAAGAAAGAATCAGTAAAAAAAGAAGAAGAGATATACGTGTACGAAAATTTGAAAATGAAAGAAATAAGTGAAATATTTTATATTATATAATAGGGTCGGGTCTAATTAACCTAGTCCACCCCAGCTTTTCTAACAACCCATTTAGCACCATTGGAAGCCTCTATAGTACCCCTTAGCGGTTTCTGTAAAATACCAACAAGATGATTTGGGCCATTAGATTTGTTTAAGAAAATCTTGGCCTTCCATAAAGCACCGTGGACTCAGTTGATATACTTTGACTGCCACTTGGTCCATTTTTGGTACCTACTCTTCTGCCGATTTTTTTTGCAATTTTGATACATAATAATAGTCCTCCATTTGTTGTTTTCTATCATTATAGCCCACGTTCAATTCTAAATTTCCATCTTGTTCAAAAAAACTCTACATTTTCATACACTCCTCATTCAAATCAAACATAACCCTTTTTTCCCTTTTTGTCCCTTGCATCCATTTATATTTACTATGCACCACAAATAAATTAATTCTTTACTGATAAAATAAAACAAATGTAAATGCAACAATCAATACGTTTTTCACCACAAAGAACAAACTGTAAACTTCTTCCATGAATAACAAATAAATAATTTTAGTAATCTCCCATTTTAATAAAAAGTAATTGGTAAATTTGGTCATATAACTATTTATTATCTTAACTTTGTCATGTATATTTTATTTTACTCATTATAGTCCAATAACTTTGGTTCTACGTGCATTGGTCATATATCTTTTATTTACTTATTTATTTACTCCCATACTGCAATATTCATAATTTCATAGGTTGAAGATAATAAATTTGTAATTTATTTTATTTAAGTTTTATATTTGGCTCCAAGTAATCCAAATGAGATTGATTATTTGGACAGTGACTATTTAAATCCCTCACAGAAGTGAGATAAAAGAATTGATTGATACGTTTCTTACATTTTGAATGATTTTTTTTAGAGAATTTTAAAATTGAGGTCCTGAATTGACACTTTTTTATATTTTGAGGGACCAATTTCAAATTTATCTAAAAATATTTTGAACAAAGAATATCAAAAAATAAATGTTACTAGACAGAAATGAATAAATAAAAGATATAGGACCAAATGCGCACAGAATAAATAATTATTGGATTCATATTCCAAGTAATTACATTCATGCTTTAACTTTTCTTTCTTTTCAACCAAGGGGAGCATAATGTATTCTAATATATATAATATAGTACTATGTGTATAGTATATACATCCAAGATCGTCTGTAACATTTCTTGTAACATTTTCTTTTATAATATATTTTTTTATTAAGGTTTAGCTTTTATTTTTTATGTTTTATTTAATGAAATATATGAAATTAGGAATGCCACACAGAGTATTACAAGAGATGTTACCGATGATCTGAATCGATATATATAGTTATCTCTATTTCTTATATTTCTCTATATATTTATGAATACTTCATTAATTTTAAAACCCTCAATATTTATACAACGAACTAGAATGACCCTTACTTTTAATCGGATGGTGTATTAAATATTCTAAAAATAAGAAAATTTCAGCAAACATTATACCTTTAATTAATACGGAAAGAGACAATATTTTAAGAAGTGAAAATAAAATTTATTTAATTAATGATATAAAGTAGATTAGAAAATTTTAAAAAATATACATAATTTTATAATTTCAAAGTAAACCTATAAATTTTTTTGAAATATACTATACATTTTATGGAGTTTTGGCGCATCCAGTGGGGGCACATGCCTCTGGTGCCCTGCCTTAGATTTATCTATGGTGGCGAGTACTAAAACTTTCTAAAAATAAATGTTCAGTGTCTAAAATAAATGAAAACAAAGATTAAGGACTAAGTTAAGACTAAAAATATAGTTCAAGGGACTAATATTGCCAATTTTTTTCAATATTTTCCTCAAGAATAACAACGGTACTAGTACCTGATCGTTTAACGATTATCAAATCCAATATTGATTATAAATCTCTTTACCGAGTAAAATTTTTTCTAAATTTTGAACTTTTTTGCTATGTAAATTTTTTTTTTTTCAATTTGGTTTGATTTCAATTGAAGTTTTGAAATAAACTAAACAACCTTTCAATTGGGTCTTGTTTCTCTCTTTTTTTTTTTTTTTCCAATTTCTTCCGATTGGAATGTTCGATTGGCATTCCAATATGAATGTCATAAATTTTAGAGAGAAGATTTGTGTGAGAGAAAACATAAATATAAAATTGTATAGTACATAATGGAAGTGATGAATATGAAAATCTTGTAGAATTGGAATTGTAATTCTTATGTTTTTTATTTAGAATTAGAATTGGTGAGTTTTGTAAAATTGTAATTGGGATTGGTGTGTTGTGTGTATTATAGAATTAGAATTGGAATCGGTAAATTTAATTTATAGAATTGAAATTGGAATTGAAGTATTTTGATTTTTTTGTCGATTTTAGATTTTGAGAACTAAAAACTGAAAACCAAATTAAACAATATATACTTTTTAAAAATAATTAAATTGAACGGTAAAAAAAAAAAAAAAAAAAGCTAAGCCATACTAAAATATAAATTTAGTTCAATTCGATTCCATATTCGCTTTAAACGAAATAGTAAATACTCTTAACACATAATTCAATCAAGCATAAACCTTTTTTCTTTTTCCCTTTCTGTCTTTTGCATCCATTACATTTACTGTGTACAATTAGAAACGCTAAAAGCTAAAGCACTCTTAATTGCTAAACGCTTCAATTGAAGCTCTTTAGTTTTTAAACAATTTTAGCTTGTAGGTTTGAAATCGTAATTTCTTCACGATTAAAAAAAGTTGAAATTGTTTAATTTTTGAAAATGGTTATTTTCTAAAATGGTATTAATTATAAACTTTTCAAAATAATCTTAATTACAAATTAAATTATTCTTCTCTATTTTTTTAAAATACACAAATATTTTTTACTATAAATTAAATAATTAAATATTAATATCCATATATTACATTTTTTACTTTTCATAAAAACATATATATATATGTTCCCGCATATAAGAAAGCTATTTACCTAAGCATTCTAAAGGCTGGAATAGCCTGTTGATAGACCTAGCCTAACTCCAAGTCTACAATTACTTTTATTTGTTTTATCTTATCACTTGTGAAACCGGTTGAAACCAATTCCCCTAAACAACTTAAGCCACGTGGACGGTTTCAATTGATTGTTGCTATTCAAAGAAACTACCACGTTGCTACCACAAAGTTTACCAGCACCGCTCATAAATAAATGGGTTGGGTTGGTCAGGGAAATTGTTGGAAGCAAGCAATGACCTCCATGTGCTCTACATATTCTTCCAGAATCTTCACGAGAACTCTTAGTAATAGCCCCAGTTCTCCAGTGGCCTCCTCACTCTTGAAGAAACTCTCTTCCTCTACTTCTCTCCTTCAAGTTCGTCCGATGGCCCACTCTTCTGCTGCCTCTTCTCCTTTCAAGAAAGTCCAAATTCAAAGGGGCGACACAGTGAGTTTTCTGATACGTTTTCCTTTGCTGTTCCTTTTTAAACTATCATTTTGATTCTCTTGATAAGATGCATTTACCGAAAAAAATGCTTTCCGGGGGGTTATATTACTTTTTGTTTAATCAATTGGGATTGGTGACGATGATGATAAAGAGAGATCTTTAATTCTTTCAATTCTTCGGCTGGGTTGAAGCAGGAATGAGTAAAGATGACAGCTTTTTTCTTTTTCCACCCTGGTTTGGAGGAAAAAGAGTTTCTTTCGTTGGTGTTTATATGTTAACAGTTTCAAGTCTCAATGATTTACGAAGTTTGCTGGTTCAAGACCAAAAAAAGTTGGCTGGTAAGTGTTTAGTGGCTGAAAGTGAGTAAAAGACAAAAAAATTATAATAAGGAAGTACGAAATGATTTAATTTGCTTCAACAATAACCCAATTTGAGCTTCAAGCGATTCATGACTTAAATTGAGAAGGATATTTTTGTAATGCAGTTCCGATCAGATATCTGGACATTCAGTAGTCACTAGACGTTTTAAGACTGGTATTTCTTGGGATCCTTGGGAAATTGTCTGTTCCGAGTTCAAATTGGTTTAGTCTCTTTCTTTGTATTTTCAGGATGTCCATTAAATCTATTGGATAGGACTCGCTGTTTGTTGCTTCACTATTTGAATGGAGGAAATTCTGGGGTACTAAACTAAAGGTCATGATATTAAATTGCAGTAACTCTAACAGATTCAAATATTAATACTCCCTTTGATTCAAAATGGGTCATTTTGGATTCTTGCACAGAGGAAGAGGAGAGAAAGAGGATGATAGAATAAATAAGGAGAGAGCTAGAGAGAAAGAGGAGAGAAATAAATAAGGAGAAAGAGGAGGATGGAATCCAAAAAAAAAAAAAGATAATTAAATACTTTGAAAGCTGTAAAATGACTTAAATTGTGAAACATTTTTTTTTTCCACCTAAATTGACATATAGCTGAAATGGAGGGAGTATTAATTTTATTTGGATTTGACCATTGTGTCCAAGAGATATTTTGGAGCGTACCAGGTTGATTTTGTTCTGTGGGAGAGCGAGCGGAGCCTGAGATTGTTAGTTAGATAATTTTTTTCTGTTTTTCAGAAACTTGCTATGATACTTTAGAAGGCATAGTTCTAAATTTAAGAAGCAAATAACATCTAAATTTTCTGAAAGTCATGAGGATAAAATAAGGTAGCAGACTCTTTCATATTTTGTTCATGCTTTACAAGTCACTAGGGCAACTGGCGACTTTATCACATTTGTTGACAGTTTATACTACCCTTTCCATCTTGCAATGGGCTAATTGGAGATTAACTTGTAATATTAATTTAAGAATTTGTGAATCTTTTTTATTTTTTTGGGCCATTGTGGTTAAAATTATGGTTGCTGAGTAAATGTTCCTTGTTCCTGTTCCCGCCCTGACTGTTTCTTATCTGTGTTTCTAAATGATATTTCTTTAAAAAAATAATTTTAATAGACATTTGATGCATACGTGGTTGGAAAAGATGATGCCCCTGGGATAGTTGTGCTTCAGGAGTGGTGGGGAGTGGATTTTGAGATCAAGAACCATGCTCAAAAGATTTCCCAGTTTGACAACGGCTATAAAGCACTTATTCCTGAGTAAGAAGCTTGTTTAGTTACTAGTCATTTTATAATAGTATGATACTGATATACATGTTGAAATATTTTGTTTTTAACTTTAATATTTTCATTTATAGTCTGTACCGGGGGAAGGTTGGTCTTGATGTTGCAGAAGCACAACATTTGATGGATGGGCTCGACTGGCAAGGAGCTGTCAAGGACATTGAAGCCTCAGTTAACTGGCTTAAGTCGAAGAATGGTTCCAAGAAGGTTTGTTCTGATTTTAACCTATCATATTACTAGAGCAAATCAAAAGATCTATGGCTGACAAATTTAGATGCCAAAAGTAACATCTCACTAGTGAGCCATTGATCTTTAGTTGTGCTTAAGCTTAATATCCTGTTGATAGATCTACATCTCTTAAATCCTGTACTTTTTTAATATTTTTTTATCATTTTTATTTTTATTTTTATTTTTTTAACTAGGTTGGTGTAACTGGATATTGCATGGGTGGTGCCCTTTCCATTGCAAGTTCTGTTTTGGTCCCTGGAGTAGATGCTGTTGTGGCCTTCTATGGTGTTCCTTCACCAGAGCTTGCAGATCCTGCAAAAGCCAAGGCTCCGGTGCAGGCTCATTTTGGGGAACTTGATGGTTTCGTTGGGTTCTCAGATGTTAAGGTATTATGGCATAAACTTGTATTAAAACACAAGTTACTTCTTGAACTAAATTTCCAGGCTCTTTCATGCTCAAGTCTTTGCTTTTATTGTGCTATTTGATGGACAAAATTGCTGGTATCCTGCAGTCAATTGGATATAACTGGAAGTTACCCTTGAACAGTTGCTATATATTACCCAAAAAAAGCCATTTTCAAGATTATCTTATCATTTTATCAAGTCGCAGAGTTGTTAGATTATAATTGATGGGTACAGTTCTTATGTGAGTTTGTCTTGCATGCAGAGATATGCATTTTGCCCTTCCCCACAATTTTTTAACCCTTTTCTTGTCTTTGGACTGACGCATAGGGATGAATTAATGTTTTATATCACATTTTGGGTTTTGGATTTCGTGTACTGTTTCATATTAATATCTTGAATCACATATTGGATATGTTAGTTTTGTTAACTCCTTTATGATAAAAACACTACTCCTCTGAATCTGAATATTAGCCACATTGTAGTTTCACATCAGAACCTAGGAATTACTTCAATCGATGAGAGTGGTAATTAAAAGGACTTTTTTACCCTTCTATTTATGGGTACAAATTCCCATACACTATGGGATCTTTCATTACTGTCAAATCTTGCGACTTTTGTTGACTATTGACTGCCTTTTCCTTATTAAAGTCTACAAGTACATTTTTAATGCCTGAATTAATGCAATTAGTATTGATTGATGAAGGACAAATTTGAAAAAAGTTACTAACTTTTATTGGAAATTATAAAATTTTCTACTGCTTTGAAACAAGGATAGTAGCCTCAATGTGGCTAATATTCAAGAATGGAGGGAGTATTACATCTGAAGAAGTCTGAACCATATAGTACTACTTTATTAAGAAGGGGAACAAAGCAATGGTATGAGTTACCATAGTACTGCTTTGCTTTTCATAAGTAGTATTCCATTGAAGGCAGTTTTTAAGTTTAATCACGTTTCATTAAGTCTTAGATGTTAGGACTAGATTAGTATTCATGTCAAGTTAACTTTGATTAGAAAGTCAATCAAAAGTGTTCTGTAGTTTATGTTAGGATAAATCCTGACTACTCTTCCTATCCTGTGTAGATTATTGACACAGCAAGGAGCAGTTTTCTTCTGATCCTATTATGTAGCCTACAGTAAAGCTCTAATTTTTAACATACATTCTCACTGTATTTGTTTGCCTTGGATATTGTGGATTGAAATATTTCTGATAAAGCTATTTCCATCTTTTAAAATATTTACAGGCCTTGTTTTTGTTACTCTTATGATAATCTTCTCTTTTCAAGAATCATAGATCTTCTCTCCCTAAGTTTAGTTAATTGAAGAGAGATACCCCCTTTCCTAGGATCTATGTATTCAGGCAGAGAATGCATCTTTCCCTGTGGTTACTGTTGCAGAATAGTTCTTCAAAATAATTCTTATGGTTTTTTGAATTAGACTTTCCTTGTTGGTCAAAGTAATAAGTCAAACCAAGCATCATGATGCAGGCTTGAGTCATCTCTTTATGTGCCTCTACAATAATTTAGAATACTATTGTTTTCAGGCAATCACCCTGACAGATTGTTCAATAGTTGCGGAAAGGGGCGTCAGGTCCTTTTCTTCACTTTGATAGTTAATTACAAAAGGCTTGTTGCATGGAATTCTTGGGGGTGAATTTTTTTTTTTTTTTTTGGGTTGGGGAGGGAGGTTATTTTTTTGGGGGGGGGTGGTTAGAGATGAAGTAACTATAAAAGGGGAGAACAGAATTTAAATAGAGAATGCAATAGATCTATTCTGGTTATAGAGGAGCCAAATGTCACCATTTGTGGTCTTAAACTTAGAAGAAAGAGGATTAATGCATTGGAGCAGTACAAACATCATTCAACATATATTAGCATTTGGAGGGGAAGAGAGGGGGGGGCCTTGTACATTATCTAGGCTAATAGAACCGATGAGGAAACATTGTAGATGGGCTTTGAATCTTTAGAAAAATATATAGTGTATACACTGGAAACGGTATTGGTAAAAGAAGTCACAAATTGGAGGCAGAGGCAGTTTTTGCTAGCTGCCCTAGATTTATACCATAACCCTGAACATGTGTGTGGTATCTCTTGCTTCCAGGATACTCCGGAGATCATACCATAGTTGTTGACTTCAAATGTCATAGTCGATCTGTTCAATACTAGGATATTGTCTGTTCAGCTTCAATTATACCTATCTCTAAGTCTATTTCCTTCTTCACAATCATCTTCTCACTTACATTGTTTAGGTCAAAACTTTGAAATTCATATGTGGCAACTTTGAAATCCATCTGTGGGAACTCTTCAAATTTGTGCATGTGTCATAATTGCTACTCCTTCAGAGCCTACCTGTGAACGCTTGGGTGTTGCAAGGATCCCACAGGAACCTTTTAATCAACACATAAATATCCTTCATGAACGCATCTCTAGAATGTTTTGGCTTTCAGCTGATGGCAAAAGAGGAAAAAGAGGGACTCACTCAGAAACTAAATGTTCTCCTTCAGCTTCAATGGGTATATCTTTGTCTTATTATTGGATGTTGCATTATAAGTTACACTTGCTTTCAAATAGAACCACATTTCAATGAAATTTTCACCATTGTCTCCACCATAAAAGGAAAAACATAAGGAACAGTACGTACATATGAGATACCACGATGCATTATCAAAGGTAAAGTGATAAAATATTTAAAGTGAAATGCACTTCTAATTTCTTGTGCAAGTGTTCCACATACATTTGTTTTGCAACAGAGGTACTGTCTGACTTTATTTTACTGACAAGGAGTCATAGATGTGTCCTTCAAATTGGGTTAAAACTTTTTAGGTAGGTAACGTTTTTAGCTGAAGTTTAATAAGGATTTGGTGCTTGCTTCTTGTTCTGGTGAATATAAATTTGGAGAATATCACTGGAATTGGTTCAACACATTTTGCAATGTTTTTCTGGAATTGATCACGGTTGGAATGTTTTTCTGGGCTTTTTCCAATAAATAACACATAGATTTGTATGTCTGCCTCTCAACAATTTTGTGGTTCATTATGCTTTTCCAGACTGGTAAAGCATTGGAGGAAAAACTGAAGGCAGCCGGAGTTCCACATGAGGTTCACATCTATCCTGGGCTTGGACATGCTTTTATGAACAATTCTCCTGAAGGGTTGCGAAGGCGAAAGAATATGGGAATGAATGATGAAGACAATGCTGCTGTTGAACTAGCTTGGTCGCGTTTTCGCTCATGGATGAGTAAATACTTGTCTTAATAATTTATCAACTACTTGTTTACTAATATATCGACAATAATCTGGTATATTGTTATCTCGAGTGCCTGCTTTATGCTTGCCGTGAATTTTCTTGAGTTGATAGTGGTATTGATGGAAATATGATATTTGATGAGATATTTAGTTCATATCTCTACCTGTACATTTCTGATGTCTGTTTCTTATAATAAAGGGTTGTAAGGGAATAGACTTCATGAAAGCATCTGTTCCTTGCTCTACTTCCCTTATTTCATAATTTTTTTTTTGCATTTGAAAAGTTGGATGGCTTGCTAAGTTTTAGCTCTTGATTTTTGCTCCTGCAACTATGTTTGGACCGTCAAGTAAAATTACACTTTTTTTCCCTGATTATTTACTTAGCCCTAATCTCTATCACTTAAAAAGAAGCTACTTTCAGCTTATGCCAATTAGGATTTTCAATGAGTTCGGGTTGGATCATTCGCCCGTTTCTTAAAGATTTGGGTCTATTTTAACTTGAGCCTGTTTACGCAGACTCGTTTATATATATATATATATATATATTACTATTTATAATTTTTTAATTATAGTATAGTAGGTTATATATTATATTGTAATTATCTATTAAACAATTGAAAAATTATCTAATAAATATTGAAATAGAATAAAATTTTGATTTGAACTTTTTTTATTGTTTGCATATGTGATTTTATAAATTTATAATGAAATAGATTTAAGTAGGGGGTTGATAAATCTAATTCGGGAATATGAATGTATGGTGTGAAAAAAATTATTATTTTCCCTCATCTTTCTCTCTCTACACAGTTTCTCTATCTTTAACATTGAAGGTAGATATAGATCATTACGAGGAATTTGTAGAAGAAAATATCAATTTAGATGTAAGAAAAGTTTAAAAAAAAAAAATTCAAAATTGGGCTCAGATTACCTGGACGGATGACCCGAACATGGGCAGATTGCCCAGACGGGCAACTAGCACACATTCGGGTCACCGGCCCGGGCGACCGGCTAAAGTTTGGGTCGCCAGCCTGGGGGATATGAGTTTTTTTTTTTTTTTAAGGAAGAAAGAATTTTTGTAGGTATTTGGAAAACTTGTTGAAACATGAATAACTCTGCCATCGGATGTCCGTTTTACGCGTATGACCACTCTTTTTGATGGTTCTCGTAAAGAGGAACGCAACGACATCGTCGAAAAAGTGATCCGGACGCGTTTCGGGGCAAAAAATTTGTTTTGTATAGTCGAAAACTTTGACGGGGCATAACTTTGCGCTCGGATGCCCGATTAAGGCGATTCTTGCGGGCATTTCGGTTATTTTTTCGAGACCTACGCGTTAGAAATTGTCCTAACAGTTTTCCACTGACTATTTCCACAAAAACCTATTTTTGTTTTAATTTACGTTTTTGTAATTTTCTAATACTTTCTCTCTTGTTAACTAAAAAATTACGCCATCAATATTTGAAAATTAAATATAGGAGCAGTCTTCTTTTTGCTTTAATTAAAAATTCAAATGATTGAAGTTGGTAAATATTGGAATTCTTTTTGCACGCAAATTTTTTTCCCGAAACGCGTCCGGATTTCTTTTTCGACGATGCTGCTAGATTATCTTTACGAGAACCATCAAAACGAGTGGTCATATGCGTGAAACGGACATTCGATCGCAAAGTTATTCATGTTTAAAGTTTTCCAAATACCTACAAAAATTCTTTCTTTCTTCAAAAAAAAAAAAAAAAAATCTCGGATCGCCCGGGCCGGCGACCCGGACGTGAGCCGGTCGCCCGGGCCGGCGACTCGGATGTATGCTGGTCGCCTATCTGGGCGATCCGCCCATGTTCGGGTCGCCCGTCCGGGCGATCCGAGTCCAGTTTTGAAAAAAAAAAAATTTTAAACTTTTCTTACGTCTAAATTGATATTTTCTTCTACAAATTCTTCGTAATGATCTATATCTACCTCCAATACGAGTTTAATGTTAAAGATTTTAGTTTTAGAGTGGAGAAAGAGTAGAGAGAAGTTAGAGAGAAACTGTGTAGAGAGAGAAAGATGAGGGAAAATAATGATTTTTTTTCGCTATACATTTATATTCCCGAGTTAGCTTTATTATGCCCCTTAAATAATAATAATAGTTTAGATTTAAAATTCTTTCATTATCTTTTAAATTTTGTAAAAAATTTTTATTAAATTAATTTGGGTTGGGTTGGTTCGAATAAATGTGAGCCGAGTTCGACCTGGCTCGAATTATTTGGGCGAGCTCGAACCAAGACAAGCCCGATCCAAAAACTTGATTGATAATTCTAATGCTAATAGGGTTCAGTAACCCAAAAAAGAAAAAAGTTCGAAGAGAGGAGTTCGATTAATTAAAGTCTTTAATGTTTTTTATTTGGACAATTTTTCACTTTCTCGTACCATTAGAAAATGAGAAATTAGTCATTTACTTAGTCATAAACTTCCACTTTATGTTTTTTTAGTTATGAATTATTTTGTTTTTTTTCTTTATAGCCACAAGCTTTGATTTGTTTGGATTTTATAATTTCTTTTGCAAATAGCCATAACTATTTTTCACCTTTCAAATACAAATAAAAAAATAGTTCATCATGTTTATATAGAAAGGTAAAAATTCGTGGCTAAAAAATGATAAGATCAAAGTTGTGGCTATAAAGAGAAAACAAAAATAGTTTATGGCTATAAGTAATTAATTCTTTTAAAAAATGTTGATGGATGTAAGTCTATAATTTCTAAAATATTCTTTAATGGAGCAAAAAACTTCAAAGATTTAGTTTCGAATAATTTAAGGAGATTGAAAAATTATGTCCTTAATTGCAAAAGTTTAATTTTGAGGGGTTTTCGATCTTAAATATTTGATGCTTATCTCTCCATAAAAAGGTATTTTATGAATGATAGTCTTGCTTCCATCAATTTTTAATGGTAGAGAAATTGAGGGTTATTTGTTAAAAAAAAAAAAAAATTAGGATTTTAGATTCCTGACTTCGGGATTTTATTAGTTGACCAACTCTTAACTTCCGACTTTTTTTTTTTATATCTTAGTTATAACTTATGTTTGAACTATTACGATAGCGTATTATATCTGCCTTTGTTTTGAAAGAAGCTAAAAAAATATTTTTGTAAAGTTATTATGTGGGTGATTTCCAGAGATGTTATCAAAATTAAAAAATATTTAATTAATTGTTTATGTTATGAAACTTCGCAACGTTGTAGGCACAATAGAATAGTCGATATGAAATGTATAATATAAAGAAGCAAGAATAAAGAGATAAAATATATCGAAAACTAGAAGAATAAGGAGACAGAGAAGAGTAGAGAGAAAGTAGAGTGCTTTTATTGATTTCTCTCTGAAGTGTATTTACAGGTGAAAGGTAAGTGCTCTATTTATAGGCTCAGGAATACAAGACAAGACATAGAATCAGGGAGATATATTTATATCTTCAAAATATCTAACTCTTCAGGAGATAAATTTTATCTCAAATATTTTTATCTCTTATGGACGTCCACATAAATTATTTAATTCAAAAAAATCTCCCTTCGATGTCCATATAACATGCTTTGTTTCGAAAAAAACTCTAGTGAAGGAAAAATAGTACACCATTCTCTATGTCAATATCACTCCCCCTGATGAGAGACAATTACTTGAGATAGATGTATTCAATAATGATCTCAAGTGTGGTTCTCGGTAATGTCTTAGTAGACAAATCTTCTAGACGATCATAATATTGATTTTTTTACACATCATTATCACATATTTTCTGAAGATTATGTACAAATATGCATATCTTATCTCCTTTTTATATCTTCAAACTTTATAATTATCCGACAATGTACTTGAAATTTAATGTAAGGGGATATATAAATATCTCGAATATAATAATTTATTCATCGTGATCACACACGTTTTAACCAATCATCATAATCAATTATTTCTTCAACATAAGTTAAAGAAGTGGCTGTTATATATGTTTATACATTATCATAGTGTATGTCAATACATGACATAATTTGTGTGGAGCATGTAAATAATTAATATCTTGTATATCTATTTTTGTAGGAGTTGGATTGTTTATTAAAATTCGAGATAATTACAAGGAGATATCAAATTGTAAGTTCAATACACATTCCGAAGCCATTAGTTAGAGAAGAACCATAACAAACCACCTACTTGCATGAAACAAGTATAATCATATACTAACGTGCAGAATCATGGTACTTCAGGACCAATTGGCTCTTTAATATCCTTTTACAAAAAATAATCTTTATCAATATATAATGACTTAATGACTTGGAATAGTAATTATGCGTCATGTTCATATATAACATTATGTTCAATTTATAAATCAAGACAAAAACTAGATTTCAAAACTCTTGACCATCATACTTGCCTTTGTTTATTCTTCAAAAATAATATTTGCTCATAAAATTCACCTCTTTTTAAAGTATAATTGTCTTTAAAATCAAGTGTTAGGTCACGCTTTAGGTGTGATTCAAAATTATAAGCTATATTCTGTCTTTCTAAGATATCTACCATATTAAGAGTATCTATTAGAAACTTTTATAAACTTGCAAAAGTATATAAAATTCTTGATCCACACAGTTATCTTTAAATGGCCAAAACTTGTGAACTTCTAGTTCACTTATTATTGTGGGTAGAATACTCACATGACATTATTCTTCTAGTATTGTTGGCTTTCTCCTCCTAATGTGGGCCACACTAGTTCATCAAAGTAATAATCAACAAATTGTATATTAGAAATATCTTTTCACGAAGCAATATTTGTGGCAAGTATAGTTAATCAAGAGGAGTAAATGTTTCCTCATATATGGACTCGATCTTCCCATCATGATGTTCAATGATGATTCACTAAGACAGTTACATTATGTCCTTCTGGAATAATTTACTTATATGCTTTAGGCATACTAAGTACATCAAGGACTTCATATAAATATTCATCAAATGATAACTTAGACAGATGTATATGAATTGTCTCGTGCTATATATATGAAAAATAATCATATTTTCCACCAGAAATATTTATTTATAAGTAATGTCAAATTTTTACGAGGATTTCAGATCAATACTTATTTCATAATTTGCATAAATGAATACTCATAACTATCATCTTGAGATTACACTTCAGTTGTATAATTCCTTCTAAAAATTATGTACACATGTCATAATGATGTTTTCAAATTCTACATAAAAAAAAAATGCCAGACTTTAATTGTACCAAAAAAAAAAAAAAAGGCTATTTAGAGGAGGTTTTTTGGGAGAGGTTTTAAAAACTCCCTCTAAAATAATTTAATTTGGAGGCAATTCTAATAACCCCAAAATACAATACACTTAGAGGAAAGTTTTTGTTTTGTGGGGTCTGAATGATATTTATGAAACTAAAAATAATTTTTTCTCATTTCCATTCCCATCTTACTCTCACAAAGAGACTTTTCAGACCCGACACTCTAATTTACTGAATCCCTTACTTTCTCAGGTTGGTCACTCCCTCCACCCGACACTCCGACGAACTCACAGCAATCAGGATAAAGAAGTAGGCCAAATCTGCAGTAGTCTTTCTTAATCAGCTGAGGATCATTAATTCTTTGTCTGATTTGAAGAATTGGATACAAATCGAGCTTCTACACTACTGAAAGGGCTTCCGCCACTGCTACACCTGTTCGGAGCTTCCGCCACTGCTACGTTCTGATCGGAGCTTCCTCGTTACCTCTCTTTTTGCTTCAGGTTTTGTTTTCTCTCTTCTTGCTTCAGGTTTAGTTTTCTCTCTCTGTCTCTCTCAGTGCTAGGTTTTCGCTTAGCTTAATCTGTGAGTTCTCTCTGTCTCTATGGCACGAGTTCATAGAGTTGGTTTATTAAGGGATTAAGAGAGAATCTAAGGATATATAACATTAAATATTGGTGTTTATGAGTGATAGATAGAAGTTGAGTGTCTAAATTATTTTATGATTGTTTACTGGGGTCTCTTTCTTTCAGTTTTGGTGCTGTGCTTTTAACATAATTGTTTATGATCGTTTATCTGTTTCCTGGATTACAATGGTGGTTTGTTCTTAGAATGAGCGATAAATCTATTCGTTTGAAGAGAGGCTGGGGAAGTGAGGGAGTGGTTCTGTTCTGTGAGAATTTTGGAAGTTCCTTCCTACCTTTTATGGTCCGTAATTAAACTTGCTCACTCAATAACAGAGAGTCGTTCATGTTGTAAAAGTTATTTTATACACATTATCAAAATTGTTTGGTTCAATCTTTTTCATTTATCTATTTCGATTGTTTAGGAATTAGATTATTACAAAAGGTGAAATGAGACGAAAATAATTTGATTGAAATTATATAGAATTTACTAATGCTGCTAAAGGAGTTAGTATATCAATATAAGATGATGTGCAAAAAAGTTGACAAATTCTCTCTATGATTCCAATTTTGACTACTAGTAATATTATTAACATGAATCTAATATGCTATCTCTCTCTCTCTCTCTCTCTCTCTCTCTCTCTCTCTCTCTCTCTCTCTCTCTCAGAGCATGGAGAAAACATCAGATGAATATGATGCTCTTCTTGAGATTCGATTGTATCTGATGGAAATATTAAGAAACCATTCAATTTAAGATTATCTGTTGTTTGCTAGAAGACTTTTTGCATTGCATACAATACAATACAATACAGGCTTTTAAAAAATAAAAAAAATTAGCCATTTCAGCTCATTCCAAGTAAACATCAGTCAGACAGATAGATCCATAAGAGGGGTGGAGAAGAGTATGAAAAACAAGACACATAAAATGTGCTTCCTAGACAAGTTGTTGCAGGTTTTTTCAATCCTTCATCAACCATGGTAAATCTAAAACTAATCATGAAACTTTTCTATTTTTGGGTGATGAATGTATTAATCTTTGAATGTATTCTTGACTTTAAATTAATGTTTATGGAATTATACACAATCATTTTCCAAGTACTTGTTCTAATACTAAGTTGTTCAAGTAGTTCATTAATCCTTCCAAGTACTTGTTAAAGTTGTTCTCGTGTTACTGGAATTCTTGTATTATTGGATATTTGTCAATCAACTTTGATGTTGTAGCAGTAGTGTCCTTTGATGTTGCCTCCTGAATAGTTGTCTTCAACTTTGCAGCTATCATTGAATGTGCCTGCAGCAAAATGAGACTTTTTGTTGTGGGTTTGGGTTTACAATTAGTGTTTCAATTGTTGTAGATAAATAACTAGTCCTTTAAGTTATGTTCCAAGTCTTGTTAAAATTTTTGTTTTTTACCATTCTATAGTTTGGACATGTGAAAGCAAATCCAATTAAGTGTATCATCATTCTCTAAATCTTTTCTATAGTATTCAATAGATTTTCTGGATATTTATTTGTCTGACAAAATGTAGGAGAATGTTCTAAGTCTTGTTAAACTTTCTATTTGTAACCATTCTGACATGTCTAAAATTTCCCAGTTACCTCTATTGCAGCTTTGGTAAAAGCATTTTGTTCATGTTTCATTTATGCCACACTAAATATGGTTGTTTAGGCACCATTTGATGCTTCATCAGTGGACAATAAGAGAAGGCTTTCTGAACATTCTCTGGACGTAGTAACTGACTTTTAGCATGAATTCAGATTTCTGAAAAGTCTGAATCACCCTCTATAAGCTTCCCTCTTATAGTATTATGGTTGTCTTCCCTCTTGAATCAACTTCTACTGCTGTCTTGAGTGCATTTGGTGCTGTAGTATTTTTGGGGTACATGACACTGAAAACTTGATCAAAAGGTTTACATATGTTGAGTACATCTGGGCATCAGTCAATCTTTACCTTGACATCCTCAATTTGTTCATTACAATCCTGCAGATGTTCTGTATTGGCTTTATTATGTACTCTTTTAAGTATTCAAATAAACAACTCTGCAGTGATCTCGTTTTCATTATGTTGTTCTTCTTCCTTGGATGCTATGCTTGAATTTTTGGGGTAATATTATAATTGAGGTGGAGGCATTGAATGTAATCTTGCTTTGTTGAATCGGCCGGCAGCCTATTTTTCACTTGCTTTGTTGAACTGGCAGTCTAAGAAGTGATAAGGGTCAACTTGGACTAGGATTGGAGTTTGTTTTAAGTTTTTTGCTAATTTTTATTAGCGATGGCCATTGTATGTATTGTTGGTTTTGGTTTAGATGTATTGTTAGTTTATAGATGTATTGTTAGTTCATAGTAGTCAGAGTGGCTGCTAGATTGTATGCTAAGTAGTAAGAACAATTGTTTCTGTATTTTAGCTTCTTCTTCTATGTTCTTTATTCTTATTTACGATTCTTTTCTTTTGTTTACAGCCGGATGATTCAGCTAGTGTTCACACGGTTTTACTTGTTTCACGCGGTGCAAGAAGATCTTCGTCAGAAGTGTTCCGAGTAACACAAATAATGTGTAGTCATTATACATGTCAAAATTAATTGACATAAATTTCTATTGTTTTATTACATGTACTTGCACTAATTTTTTTTTTATTTTTTATTTTTAATGTTAATAGATTCTATGACTTGAATAAATTTGTATGAACTTTTCTACTTTTTGTATTTTTCTCATAGTAAATTACTAATATAGTTTCAAATTAAATTAGATAGCAAAAAATAAAAAAATTAGACATTAGCCAAAAATATGAAAGAAAAGAAAATAAAAAAGGTATAATTTTAGCGGTGGTTTTCGAATAGCTTGCGGCAGTTCTTGAAAATAGCAGAAATCATTTGGTAGTATCGTATTTTGCGGGTGTTTGTGTGATGGCTGCACTAGCGCTTTGTGAGGTTTACAATTGTTGCTAAACATAATAAAAACCGCCGTTAGAAGTAGATTTCTTTTGGTGGTGAAAATACGAAACAAGTACTACAATTCATTTATGGTTTATAGGACTATTTAGTGTATGAGCATATTCTGCACGATATTCAACATTGAGTCAACACACAATACCAATATAATAGGGAGAATTTAAATTATGAGTTCATTAGTAAGACATCGTAAACATGTTATAGTCAATAATATATATTATCACTATATTATATCTATGTCTCGATTAATAATTTTGTATTCCTCCCAAAATAACACATTCAATCTTCAAGTAATACTGCTAATATTTATAAAATAATTTAATTTCAAATTAGTAGCACATGGAATTTATAAAATTAGTAAACTTCTGGTTCCATATTTCATGAATTCCTAAATATTCTTCGTATTTGAATGATGCGGGTTGGTCTCACCAGTCATGCCAATAATAAATTGTTTAAATCAATAAACTTCAGGTTTATTTGTTTCATAGAATACTATAGTAATGAATAGTTCTCATACAATGTCTTAAGATGATGAAAATATTACCGAGACTAAAAATAATATATACTACGACTTTGTCGAAAAGAATGTATTACATATTAAATATGTTCGTGTAAGAACACTAACTCTTTTGTAGTCTTTGATCGACTAACTCTTGTGGAGTTTTAAATATCAGTTCTTCTGTAACTCTATACTACCATTTATATTTTTAGACTTTTATGCAGTATTTTCTCATGCACCATAATAAGAAATATTTTATCTCACCATTATATTATATAAAATACTAATGCTAAACATTAAAACAAAGAATAGAAAGAAAAATAATTTGATACTTTAAAAATCATAAAATATATAAAAAATTACCTCAATATTTTTGAATAATTTTGACATCATTTGTGCATGCCATTGATAAATCTAACTTTTACCCTTTTAAGTGTTGTCATTTTATCGATTTTTATGCTTAAATGCTTATAAAATAGATTTATTAATCCGTTTCTACTTTTATTGATTGTAGCTACCTTTGAATGAAGATATGTTGAAACTAAGCAAAAACAAAGGACTTAGAAGCGAAAAACGAAGAAAAAACACAAAGTCAAAAGAAGCTGAGAAATATGTACTATCTGGATCCGGATAGGCACTTTCCGGATCCAGAAAGTGTGGCCATATTTCAAGAAATATTTCTAGAGACTATCCGGAGACTATCATGTTTCGGATAGTCGCGCGGAGGGACTCAAATGAAATTTTTGTACTTTTTCCTTTTGTACTTAGATTTTATTTCCTTTTTGTAATTTGATTAAAACGTTTTTAAAAAGAATTAGAGTAATTTTATTGTAGGATTTGGAGATTTTTCTCCTATTTAAACTTCTTTAAACACATTAGTTCAATAGCTTAAGTTTTAGTTTCAGTTTTATATTCTTATAAGAAGACCCAATTCGGAGTTTATTCAAGTAATTCGAAAGGCGAGTTTGGGCAATAAGTGGGACCATGGATCTTCAATCTTTTCTCCTAAGCTCCTCAAAACTTATTCTTTTATATGAATTTATTTATGAGTTTATATTCTAGAATAACATTTAGCGGCTAATTTTATCTGTGTTTGAATGTGGATGAACCCTAGAATTCTTGGTTAAGTTTATATAAATTTGTTCTTTTAATTATCTAATTCTTGTTTGGTTGTTATTCAATTATTGTGATTGTTTATCGATTTTAGCGAGATTGGTAATTTCACAAGGTTAATTGGAACTGACAAAGGAAGGTTAATCTAGGACATTAATTGACTAATAAGAATTGATAATTGAGTAGACATACTAATTACGGTTCTTAGATAATTAATTATTCACTATAATTTGTAATTCGTTCATAATTGAGTTAGTGTTAGAAGACATTATTCTCTAAATGGTTAAGTTTTAAGGAGGATATTTGCCTATACGTAGGGTTTATTCGACTTTTGAGTGAGATCCAACAAACGAGTTTTAATAATTAATTACAACGATTTTCTAAATAAAATTAGTTTAAGGTTCTTGGGGGATTCTACCATCTAAATACTCTTTTCCAAAAATGTTTTAAACCCTTTAATTGCTTTCCTTAGTTGTTAGTTGCCTTTTAATTGTTTTTACTTAAAAAAATCTTTTCAAAAACGTTTTATTTGATTAAACAATAGGGACGCAGTTAGTACTAGTGCTTGGCAGTCTTGAGAGTTCGACAATCCACGGACTTTCCTGAGAATTACACCGATAGGTACGCTTGCCTAAAAGTGGAATTTTAATAGGATAGTAACTGTTGGAATCCGTAGGCAAAAAACAAAGTAAAATAAAACTACGGAAATCCACCAACAGGATCTGCACATACTAGAAAAACCGATTGGATAGAAATTACCTCAATGTTTTGATTGTTCGTTGTGGAGGCGCTGCTTTGTACGCTTCGCCCTCTACTGGTATCCATACGACGAACTCCTTTGCAAGCGATGGGGATGCTAGCCCCTTCTGTGTTCTGAAAACTGTTCAGAATTGATCCTGACTATCTGGTAATCGGTCATATTTCGGAGAGAGGAGGCTAGATACTATATCGCCGTTCTAGGGTTTAGGGTTTTGTTTTTCTTTAATCAGATAAAGGACAGCTACCAAGAAAAGGTTAACATAACCTTTTATAGCTGTCAACATCAAAACCCTAACTGTCATCTAATGACAGTTTAATCTCGTCCGTCTATTCCTATAATCATCGAACGGTTGGATGAGTAATATTAAGTAATTAATTTCATTTATTCGATTAAATAAAATTAATTACTTATTAACCTACCAGAAAATACAATATGGAATCTGATTCCCTTTTTGTATACGTTCAACGAATCTGGACACAATCTAGATTCATTGAACGTGGACATTATGCTTACAAGATCATCTATGCGTGTGACCCTGTAGGTTCACTTAATGTTGGCAGTGAATAAAAAAATTTCCTAGACATTTATTCACAAAACATAAGCGGCCTCTAGCAAGACATTATGCTTACCCAAGTTAAGTAAATGTAATAATAACCTAGCATCAGATTTAATATTTAGTCTTTTTGTCACACGATATCCTAATTAAGTATAAGGCATGGATCAACTCATCCTTATAAAGCTTAAATTACCATTTACTTGATCACCAGGCAGACTGTTCCAACAAATAATATTAATAACACCTTATTAATACTTATTTGAGCATGGCCATGCATATTTTCCAGTCTTCCTTATCAAGGGGCCCATGGATATCTCTCTCTAAAAAGAGAGGGACAAATCCCTTTCACTATCTCCAATATTCAAGCCATGATGAGAAAATAAGCCAACCAATAATCATAATGATCACCTAATTAAAAGTGATGTTTGACTATGTCAAAACATATTTTTCTCCCCATGCAAGAAACATTAGAAACATTAGGTCGAAGGACACCAAATATAAAACTGAGAAGAAATACTTATAACTTAAACCCATTCAATATTTCTTCTTCACTTTGGGTCATGTCCAATACAATATTCTCTGTTAGCCCTAAGGGCATTAATACTTATGATTTTGATTATGATTAACATATGCTTGTGTGAGTATTTTAGCTAACCTTTCATAGAACAAAAGAAGCACTTTTGAAGTCTCAAGTCTACACTCTCTAAAAGCAAAAGATCTTGTTGATGAAGGTAAAATGAAGGAGAAAAGACCAAGCCATTCCAAGATCAAATCATTGGAGACATTGAAGACATTGAAGGCCTTGTCTATGTTAGAGTGTAATAAGGTATGTCTTTGTAAAACTCCCTAATCTTACTCTTTGTTTATTGATCATATATGAAGCTCCTTTTACGATTTTCTCAAATATAAACTTTTGTTAAAATCTAAGTATTCTTGACTGAAGTTGTGATGCTTTTGAAAGGTTCTTCTTCTCTTTAAAATGATTGTCAAGAATACATGTTTTTGAAACAATGAAGAAAGCTTTTGTCTTAAAAAAACTTGGCTGAAAAAATTAAAAAATTCGGTCATCCGGTTTTAGAACCAGTCGTCCGATTTTTTCTAAATCAAAAAAAATCGGCAGTCCGTTTTTTAGATGGACAAGTCCGAATCTTTCTGTTCAAGAACCAGTCGTCCGATTTTAGGAACCGGTCGTCCGATTTTTCTACACTTAAAAATCGGCAGTCCGATTTCTAGCTGGAAAAGTCCAAATCTTTCTGTTTAAGAACCGGTCGTCTGATTTCAGGAACCGGTCGTCCGATTTTCACATTTACTGTAAAAATTATTACCATTACACAGAGTGCAACGGTCACTTTTTTAAGATAGTATATGTAGACTTTTTGATCAGCCATAAAAGTGACAAGCTTGGTGAAATATTCATTGAGAACATTTAAAACTTTTAAAGAGCTTCAAAAGTACATTTATTGCAAACAATGTTAATCCCAAACAAAAATCTTCTTGAGCTTCATTATTGATCATCATCAAAGAAGAAGAAAGGAGGAGCTTGTAGAAACATTTCATTGAGTTGTACCTATTATTTCTCAAGCTCAAAAGTGGTAACATTGTTCTTAAACCTATCTTTCTCTCTTATTGATATCAAAGGTTTGTGTTGAAAAACCCCTTGGGTAATCCTTTGATTTACATTGTGTTGCAAATTGAGGTTGTGTGCAAAACCCTTGTAGGGTGATCCTTATATTTGTAGTTGGTGTAATTTTGTGTTTATAGTGGATTTGGAAAAGCCTTGGGCGTTAACTCAAGGTCGTGGATGTAACTCTTTGAGGGAGTGAACCACTATAAATCCTTGGGCTTTTTTTTAAAGCTTATTACTTATTTGTCTCAACCACAAAATTTTGTTTGGTTTGGAATTTTATTAAAAGAGTTTTAGAATTCTCTTTCAAACAAAATTGGAGGTTTATCCTTTAATTAACAAAGGTTTTTCGATAATTAGCCAAAAACCTTATTTACCCCCCCCCCCCCCCCTCTAAGGTTTTTCAATTGGTATCAGAGCAGGGCTTCTTAAAGAAAAAAAAGGACTAACACCCTTGAAGCAAAAGATCTTTACTTTACTATGGCTAATAATTCTAGTTTACCATATGTAGAAGGCTCTTCTACAAATAGACCTCCTCTTTTTAATGGAACAAATTATACTTTTTGGAAATCTCGAATTAAAATATATATTTGTTCTATTAACTTTGACTTGTGGAGCATTGTAGAGAAAGGTCCTTACATTCCCAAAATTGATGGAGTAGCCAAGAAGGTTGAAGAATTTGATGAGTTCGACTCAAGGAAGATGACTCTAAACTTTCACGCTATGAATATTCTTAGTTGTGCCTTGGATGCAAGTGAATATAATAAAGTGAGCGGATGCGATTCGGCTCATGAAATGTGGAAGTTACTTGAAGTAACTCACGAAGGCACCAATCAAGTAAAGGAGTCACAGGTAGCTATGTTGGTGAGATACTATGAGCTATTCATGATGAAACAAAATGAGAGCATTAGTGACATGTTCACAAGGTTCGCCAACACCACAAACGGCCTAAAGGCATATGGGAAAGAGTACTCAAGAGGAGAAGCTAATAGAAAGATTCTTGATGCACTTCCAAAAGCTTGGCAACCAAAAACACTCGCTATTGAGGAATCAAAGGATTTGAGACTACTTCCTATTGAAGAACTCATAGGATCACTACTCACCTATGAAATGAAAATAAAAAGATTGAATGAAATGGAAGATGAAGAAAAAGGAAGAAAAAGCATTGCACTCAAGGCAAATGAGGATGATCAAACATACTCATCAAACAATGAAGATGAGGTTGATGATGATGAGGAAATGGCATTGATAATGAGAAAATTTAAAAGATTCTACAAGAAAGGTTTCAACAATAGAGGAAAGAAACCTCCACTCAAGAAAGGAGGACAAAGCTCATCACTCTTCAAAGCTAGGTGTTTTGAATGCAATAGCACCGATCATCTTGTAGCCGATTGTCCCAAGGCCATTAAAAAGGAAAAGGGAGCTTTAGAAGCCAAGCTTGAGGCATTAAAGAAGAAGAAGAAAGGCAAAGGCCTAATAGGAACTTGGGATCAAGACTCAAGTGAAAATGAAGAAGAAGAAAAGGCCAACATATGCTTCATGGCACTAGAAAATGAGGTACAATCTTCACCCTCTAACTCTTCTAGTATCCTTGATGATGATTGTGATGTTGATCCTGGTTTAATGCTTATTGAAATGTATGATGAGTACAAAAAGTTTACTAAACGAAACAAAGATTTGAAAAGCAAAACTCAATTTTTGTTAGATGAGATTTCAAGACTCATTTGTGAAAATAAAGCTATTCTTGAATCCTTGGAAGTTTTGAAGAAAGAAAAAGAGTGCTCAAATGATGAATTTCAAAAATTTGTTTTAGAAAACAAAAACCTTTGTGAAAAGATTTCCTCTCTTGAAAAATGTTTGATTGATTATGAAGTCTTAAAGAAAAAGGTGAGTGATCTCACTCTATGTGTTGAAAAGTTCACAAAAGGAAAAGAAAACTTTGAAAAACTTCTTGGCTCTCAAAGATCACCTTTTGATGAAAATGGTATTGGATATACTCATTCCAATATTTTCTCAAAACAAACACGGTTTGTAAAGGCTTTATATCATCTCACTCACACCTTTGTTGCACCTATTGTGAAAAGAGTGGTCATAAAGCCACAAAGTATTTTATAAAGAAAAAGATTGAAAGAGGAGTGAAAACCATTTGGAAGGTTAAAGAAAATCAAACTAACATCCATGGACCCAAAAAGATGTGGGTACCAAAAATCATTTCTACTTCTTCTTTTGTAGGAACACAAATCAAGGCCATCTAAGTGGTACTTGGATAGCGGATGTTCAAGGCACATGACCGGGGACTCATCACTTATGAGCAATCTCAAAAAAACCGAAAGTGGATTTGTCACTTTTGGAGATAAGAACAAAGGAAAAATCATTGGTATAGGCAATATTGGTAACAGTTCTTCCTCTCTCATTAAGGATGTTCTTCTAATTGATGGTTTAAAATTCAATTTGCTTAGTATTAGTCAATTATGTGATAGTGGAAAAAAGGTTGTTTTTGAAAGTGATTCTTCCTCTATCATTGATAAGCATGAAAACAAAACTATTTTTGTTGCTAAAAGAGTTGGAAACGTCTATGTCTTTCATCTTGAAGATTTTCTTTCTCAAAACTTGAAGTGTCTCTCAGTTCATGATGATGATGCATTTTTGTGGCATAGAAGACTTGGTCACGTTAGTATGGATTTATTAAACCAACTATCTTCAAAAGAACTTGTTAGAGGCCTACCAAAATTTCACTTTGAGAAAACTAAACTTTGCGATGCTTGCCAATTTGGGAAACAAATTAAGACATCTTTTAAATCAAAGAACATGATTTCAACTTCAAAACCTTTGGAACTTGTTCACATGGACTTATTTGGACCAATGAGGACTACTAGTCTCGGTGGTAAGAGGTATTCTTTTGTTATTGTGGATGATTTCTCTAGATTTACTTGGACTTTGTTTTTAAGTAAAAAAGATGAAGCTTTTCATGAGTTTGTTAAACTTTTCAAAAGAGTCCAAACCTCTCTTGATTGTAAATTGATCTCTATGAGAAGTGATAATGGGAGAGAATTTAACAATCAAGATTTTACTAAACTTTGTGATGATTTTGGCATAACACACAATTTTTCGGCCGCTAAAACCCCACAACAAAATGGTGTTGTGGAGAGAAAAAATCTCACTTTACAAGAAATGACAAGATCAATGCTTTGTGAAAACTCCCTTCCTAAATACTTTTGGGCCGAGGCCGTTAACACCGCATGCTACGTTATGAATCGTGTTATCTTGAGACCTTCTTTAAAGAAAACTACCTTTGAACTCATTTTTAATAAAACCCCCTCAATTAGTTATTTTAAAGTTTTTGGATGCAAATGCTTTATTTTAAACACCAAGGACAATCTTGGGAAGTTTGATCGAAAATCCGATGAGGGAATTTTTCTTGGTTATTCTTCAAACAAAAAGGCTTTTAGAATTTTCAACAAAAGAACCTTATGTGTTGAAGAGTCCATTCATGTTAATTTTGATGAAACTAACATTTTTGACAAGAAAGTTGATGTTGATGACATAGATAACACTCTTAGTAACCAACCATTGTACACTCAAGCAATGGAAGAGCATGCTATGGAGGAAGAAGAGATTCAGGAAAAACAAGGAAACGATCAAGAAACTCAAAATCTTCCTCAAGATGTGATATATCCAAAGGGACACTCCAAAGATGAAATTATTGGTGATGTATCTCAAGGGGTAAGAACAAGAAGGTATTTTATTGATAACTTTGCCCTATTATCACAAATTGAACCTAAGTTTATTGATGATGCTTTATGCGATGAGTTTTGGATTATTGCTATGCAAAAGGAGTTAAATCAATTTAAAAGAAACAAAGTTTGGACTTTAGTCCCTAGATCACGTAATCACCCCACTATTGGTACAAAATGGATTTTTCGAAATAAACTACATGAATCCGGAGAAGTCATTAGAAACAAAGCTAGACTTGTTGCCCAAGGATTCAATCAAGAAGAGGGCATAGATTTTAACGAAACCTTTGCTCCGGTTGCTAGACTTGAATCTATTAGGATGCTTTTAGCTTTTGCTTGTTTTAAAGGATTCAAACTTTTTCAAATGGATGTTAAAAGTGCTTTCCTAAATGGTGATATTGAGGAGGAAGTTTATGTTGAACAACCTCCCGGTTTTGTACATGAAAAATTTCCAAATTATGTTTACAAACTCTCAAAAGCACTCTATGGTTTAAAACAAGCTCCAAGGGCTTGGTATGAAAATTTAAGTGGTTTTCTTCTTTCAAATAACTTTTCAAGGGGTGTGGTGGACACAACTCTTTTTACAAAAACCTCTTGTAACAATGATCTTCTTCTTGTCCAAATATATGTTGATGACATCATTTTTGGTGCTACTAATGTCTCTTTATGTGAAGAATTTGCCTCACTTATGCAAAAAGAATTTGAAATGAGCATGATGGGAGAATTGACGTAATTTTTTGGCCTACAAATCAAGCAAACGAAAGAAGGAATCTTCATCAATCAAGAGAAGTACACCAAGGAACTTCTCAAGAGATTTGGGATGAGCAATGCAAAAGGTATTGGCACTCCTATGAGCGCGTCATTGAAGCTTGACAAAGATGAAAAAGGTAAAATTGTTGATGAAAAGACATATAGAGGTATGATTGGTAGTTTACTTTATTTAACGGCTGGTAGGCCGGATATCATGTTTGCCATATGTTTGTGTGCTAGATTCCAAGCTTGCCCCAAGGAATCTCATTTAATAGCTGTAAAACGTATTTTGAGATACTTAATTTCATCATATGATTATGGCTTATGGTATTCTAAACAATCTTGTTTTGATCTTATTGCCTGCACCGATGCAGACTATGCCGGATGTAAGGTAGAAAGGAAGAGTACAAGTGGAAATTGCCAATTCTTGGGAGGATGCTTAGTATCTTGGTACAACAAGAAACAATCGTGCGTGTCCCTATCAACCGCCGAAGCGGAATACATCGCAGCCGGTTGTTGCAGTGCTCAGGTACTTTGGATGAAACATACATTAATTGATTTTGGTGTTTCTTTTAAGTGCATACCTATTATGTGTGATAACACTAGTGCCATAAACATTTCCATAAACCCTGTGCAACATTCAAAAACAAAACATATTGAAATCAAACATCACTTTATTAGAGATCATGTTGCTAAAGGTGATGTATCTTTAGAATATATTTGCACAGAAGATCAGATTGCTGATATTTTTACAAAACCTCTTTCGGAAGATCGCTTTTGCTATTTAAGAAAATTACTTGGTATCGGGAAATTTAATGAGTAATGTGTGTTGCTTGTATTATTTGTTTTTCCCTTATCTCTGTTTCTCTTGTCTTGCTGCAAATTTTCAAAATTCGGACGCCTCTTTTAAAAATAGGACGTCCGGTTTTAAAACCGGACTCAAAGTTTTCCCTTAAAAAATTCCAGAGATATTCGAACGATAAAACCGGATGCCTGCACAAAAACTCGGACGTCCGATTTCTTCAAATCGTCAAAATACCGGACGACCGATTTTAAAAAACGGTCGACCGAGTTTTGAAAAAAAAAGGTCGGGTCTGTGCTTTAAAATTAGAATTTTCTCCAACATTTCACACTTTTCTCTCAACTCTCTCTCTCACTCTCTCGACCGAAAACCCCCTCCCTCACAAGACCCATCCGATTTCTTGTTCCGATTTTCAATCTTCCTCTTCTTTTTCTTCAAATTCATCTCTGAACACAGCAAAGAAGCTATTTTTCCCTCTGTTTTTTGTTTGCTACAATCTACCGATCTCAAACTCTTCATCTCCTCTAAAACCCTACCCAAGAATTTCTCCAAAATGGTTAAAACAAAGAATGCTCAAGTTGGTCAAGGCCAAAATCCTGAAGAAGGAGGCACTAGTAGAGGGAAAGGAAAGGGAAAGAGAGTACCTTCTGGAACTGGGGCTTCTGTAGCTAGGGCTTCAGAGAGGTTTATTTCAGTGAAGGAGGCTGCCAGGTTTGAAGAATGGACTAGAAATCGACAGAAAATTGCTCCGGGTCATCGGGTGGACTTACATGATATGCAAGGTATGGAGGCTATCCCTCATCTTTTTGAAATAATCGGTTGGATACCTCTGCTAATTGTGAATGAACTCTATTATGTGGACATGATATATGAGTTTTATGCAATTCTCCACAAGGGAAGAATTGAAAGAGTGGATAATATCCCACACCAATGGATTGTGACTAGAATTGGGGGAAGGGATATTGCATTTGATGATAGACTGTTAAATGATATTTTGGATACTCCTCAAGATGGTATAATATTTTACACCAAGAACAAAAAATGCTTTGATCTTAATTTATACAGTGAAAGACGGTTTGAGGAAATTTTCACTAGGGGAGAGGTTTTAAAAAGACATGATGATAGGAATGTTAACAAGCTTGATGCTTATGGGAGATTGCTCCATCACATGATCTCTAACATCATTATTCCAAATGTTGGGCATAAATTATCTATCACCAACATGCACACATTTGTGATGCTAGCCTTGCATGAACATAGGAGGATGAATTTTGGATATATGGCTATAGAACATATGCTAGCTACACAATCCTCCTCAACAAAATGCTTGCCATATGGTTGCTTTATCACAAAAATCCTCCAACACTTTGTGATCAATTTGGTTGGCATTGGTGATCACATTGGACATGGTAAGATCTACACTCAACAAACCTTCAAAAGAATGGGGTTTGAGAAAGATGAAGATGGGACATTCATCCGAGGTGGACAAGATGATGATGACAATGATGAGGAAGATGATGATGAAGATCAAGAGGACATGGATATGGAAGAAGAGGAGAATGATGAAGAAACGGAGGTTTAAATCCAAAGAAGAGAAACAAGGCAAAAGAAGCGACAAGAAAGAACAGAGGAAGGCTCATCTTCGGGGAGCATGAGCCATCTAATGGATATGATAGCCTCTCTACAAACGTCAATTAACACTCGATTTGATGCATTCGATGGTCGCTTTGAGGTTTTGGATGGGAAAGTTTCCAACATTCAAGAAAGGATTGATGCATTGGATCAAAAAATGACCGACACACAAGAACGGGTTAAGAGACTCGAGCAAGGAGGAAGAGATAGAGATGATTGAGATTTCCTTTATAAAACCTTTTTTTTTTCCCTTGTTTTGTCTATAACTCCTTTCAAACTCCTAGTGGTTTCCTTCTCTTAATGATATGGTCTTTAACTTGCTATATTCTAATCTTAATTTGCTTTTGTTATGCTAAGTGATCCTTTTGTTGCTCTTTTTCTTTGTTGTTTGGCCTCTCTTGTTATGGACTTCATGATGATAATGTAATGTTGAAAGTCATATGCTTCTATGATCCCTTGAAATTTCTCTCCTAAAATCCTTTTTTGATTTATGACAAAAGGGGGAGAAAATAGTGCAAGATGTAAGGGGGAGAAATCTTTGTAATATGTTGTTATATTGATGCTTATGAGAAATATTTGTAATATGTTGTTATATTGATGTTGTTTGATGTTATATGTTGTAGCTTATGCCTTGTGATGCTATGGGCTTTTTGGCTTAGTTTGATCTTGTAATATTCTTTAGCCATATTTGATATAAAGCATGTGTTTAGGGGGAGTCATCTATTTTTTATGGTGATTGTTTTGCTTTGCTCTTATTATGGATCCTTTTGAAGCATCACCATATTTTTACTCTTGCTCTTTTGTTCTTCTTGCATATGTGTTTGTCATAATAAAAAAGGGGGAGATTGTTAGCCCTAAGGGCATTAATACTTATGATTTTGATTATGATTAACATATGCTTGTGTGAGTATTTTAGCTAACCTTTCATAGAACAAAAGAAGCACTTTTGAAGTCTCAAGTCTACACTCTCTAAAAGCAAAAGATCTTGTTGATGAGGGCAAAATGAAGGAGAAAAGACCAAGCCATTCCAAGATCAAATCATTGGAGACATTGAAGACATTGAAGGCCTTGTCTATATTAGAGTGTAATAAGGTATGTCTTTGTAAAACTCCCTAATCTTACTCTTTGTTTATTGATCATATATGAAGCTCCTTTTACGATTTTCTCAAATATTAACTTTTGTTAAAATCTAAGTATTCTTGACTGAAGTTGTGATGCTTTTGAAAGGTTCTTCTTCTCTTTAAAATGATTGTCAAGAATACATGTTTTTGAAACAATGAAGAAAGCTTTTGTCTTAAAAAAACTTGGCTGAAAAAATTAAAAAATTCGGTCATCCGGTTTTAGAACCGGTCGTCCGATTTTTTCTAAATAAAAAAATCGGCAGTTCGTTTTTTAGATGGACAAGTCCGAATCTTTCTGTTCAAGAACCGGTCGTCCGATTTTTCTACACTTAAAAATCGGCAATACGATTTCTAGCTGGACAAGTCCAAATCTTTCTGTTTAAGAACCGGTCGTCCGATTTCAGGAACCGGTCGTCCGATTTTCACATTTACTGTAAAAATTATTACCCTTACACAGAGTGCAACGGTCACTTTTTTAAGATAGTATATATAGACTTTTTGATCAGCCATAAAAGTGACAAGTTTGGTGAAATATTCATTGAGAACATTTAAAACTTTTAAAGAGCTTCAAAAGTACATTTATTGCAAACACTTTTAATCCCAAACAAAAATCTTCTTGAGCTTCATTATTTGATCATCATCAAAGAAGAAGAAAGGAGGAGCTTGTAGAAACATTTCATTGAGTTGTACCTATTATTTCTCAAGCTCAAAAGTGGTAACATTGTTCTTAAACCTATCTTTCTCTCTTATTGATATCAAAGGTTTGTGTTGAAAAACCTCTTGGGTAATCCTTTGATTTACATTGTATTGTAAATTGAGATTGTGTGCAAAACCTTTGTAGGGTGATCTTCATATTTGTAGTTGGTGTAATTTTGTGTTTATAGTGGATGTGGAAAATCCTTGGGCATTAACTCAAGGTAGTGGATGTAACTCTTTGAGGGAGTGAACCACTATAAATCCTTGTGTTTTTTTTTAAGCTTATTACTTATTAGTCTTAACCACAAAATTTTGTTTGGTTTGGAATTTTATTAAAAGAGTTTTAGAATTCTCTTTCAAACAAACTTGGAGGTTTACCCTTTAATTAACAAAGGTTTTTCGATAATTAGCCAAAAACCTTATTCACCCCCCCTCTAAGGTTTTTCATTCTCAATATGTATTTATGAATTGGTTTTATATCTCATATTCATGATCAGTAAAACTTAACCATCAATCAACTTCACACTAGTTTACAAGATGTAATAAACTAGGGACAAATAAGAATAGTATTTTATTAGCTATAAGGGTTTTACTATCAAGTCACATACTTGATGACCAAGAGCATAAAATACAATTAAAAAATACATGCTTTATAAATCATAAATGTGAGTCAATTGGTCTTAGGGCATATACTAACAATCTCCCACTTGCCCTACCACCAATTTGACATGACTCTCAAACCCATTGACCTAGTATGACTCTCATGCTTAAGTTGTGGGAGTGGCTTTATCAATGGATCTGCGACATTGTCATTGGTGTCTACTTTGCAAATTTTAACATCTCCACGCTCAATAATTTCTCGAAGGAGATAGAAACGCCTGAGAATATGTTTCGATCGTTGATGGGATCTAGGTTCCTTAGCTTGTGCAATGGCTCCTGTATTATCAGAATATAGGTCCACTGGGTTCACAATGCTAGGAATTACACCTAGTTATGTGATGAACTTTCTGATCCAAACTGCCTCCTTGGCTGCATCAGAAGCAGCCACATACTCAGCCTCTATAGTAGAATCGGCACGGTATCTTGCTTTGAACTCTTCCAGCTCACAGCCCCTCCATTCAAACAAAACACAAATCCAGATTGCGATCTAAAATTATCTACATCAGTCTGAAAGCTAGCATCCGTGTAACCATTTACAACAAGCTCTCCTTCCTGACCTCCATAGATCAAAAACATCTCTTTAGTCCTTCTTAAGTACTTGAGAATGTTTTTTACTGCAGTCCAATGCGGTTCACCAGGATTTGACTGGAATCTGCTAGTCATGCTTAATGCATACGAGACATCTGGGCGAGTGCATAACATGGCGTACATGATAGAAATTGCGGAGGCGTAAGGAATCTTACTCATGCGTTCTGTATCCTCCCTTGTGGTAGGACTTTGAGACTTACTGAGTTTAACGCCACGTGACATTGGCAAGAATCCTCTCTTAGAATCTTGCATACTGAACCTTTTCAGTACCTTGTCAATATATCCACTCTGACTTAGGCCAATAAGCTTTTTAGATCTATCTCGATAGATCCTAATGCCTAGAATATAGGCTGCTTCGCCTAAATCTTACATTGAAAAACACTTCCCCAACCAAGTTTTTACACTTTGCAAAGTGGGGATGTCATTCCCAATTAACAAGATGTCATCGACATAGAGTACTAAGAAGACTACTGCATTTTCTGTAACCCTTTTGTAGACACAAGGTTCATCATCATTCTTGATGAAATTGAATTCTTTAATTGCTTCATCAAAACGAAGATTCCAACTTCGAGATGCTTGCTTCAAGCCATAAATGGATCTTTGAAGTTTACACACTTTACTAGAATATGAAGGATGAATAAAACCTTCAGGTTGTGTCATATACACATCCTCCAGTAGATTTCCATTAAGAAAAGCAGTTTTAACATCCATTTGCCATATTTCATAATCATAATATGCTGTAATGACAAGTAGAATTCTAATTGACTTAAGCATTACAACTGGAGAAAAGGTTTCATCATAGTGTATACCATGAGTTTGTCTATACCCTTTTGCTACCAATCGTGCTTTGTAAGTGTGCACATTGCCATCCATGTCAGTTTTCTTTTTGAAAACCCATTTACACCCTATGGTCTTGCAACCTTCAGGTGGATCAATCAAAGTCCAAACTTGATTATCATGCATGGATTGCATTTCTGATTTCATAACCTCTAGCCATTTGCTAGATTCAGGACTATGAATAGCATCTTGGTAGGAATTAGGTTCACCTTGATCAATAAGATCAATATTATGATCCTTAGTCACAAGAAATCCATATCTCTGTAGTATTTGAGAAATCCTACTAGACCTTCTTGGCCCTTGTGTCAAAGGTTCAGGCTCAGTATGAATACGTGAGTCCAACTGAGTATCCATACTAGGTTCAGAAATGGTCTGCTATCCTTGAGCTTCTTCAAGATGGATTCTACTCCCACTGACTCTTTTGGAAACGAATTTCCTTTCAAGGAAAATTCCATTCCGAGCAACAATCACTTTGTTTTCAGATGGAAAATAAAAGTAGTATCCTTTAGTTTCCTTAGGATATCCCACAAAAAGACACTTATCAGATTTGGGTGCTAGTTTTTCAGATAATGATCGCTTCACATAAGCATCACATCCCCAAATTTTGAGAAATGCTAAACTAGGTTGTTTCCCGGTCCATATCTCATATGGTGTCTTCTGAACAGCTTTAGATGGAACTCTATTTAATATGAATGCAGTAGTTTCTAGAGCATAACCCCAAAAAGAAATTGGAAGATCTGTTTGACTCATCATAGATCGAACCATATCCAATAGAGTTCGATTTCTGCGTTCAGACACACCATTCCATTGTGGTGTTCTTGGTGGAGTTAATTGTGATAATATCCCACAATTTTTTAGATGTTCGTCAAACTCTTGGCCTAAGTATTCACCACCTCGATTTGATCGAAATAATTTCATACTCCTTCCAAGCTGATTCTGTACTTCATTTTGAAATTCCTTAAACTTTTGAAAGGAATTAGATTTATGTTTCGTTAGATAGACATAACCATATGTACTGAAATCATATGTGAATGTAATAAAATACTGAAAACCTCCTCTGGCTTGTGTGTTCATTGGCCCACATACATCAGTATGTATAAGTTCCAGTAAATCGGTAGCCCTTTCACTTTGCCCTGTAAATGGACTTTTAGTCATTTTTCCCAATAAACAAGAATCACATTTTTCATAAGACTCAAGGTCGAATGAAGATAAAAGTCCATCTTGATGGAGTTTTGATGTGCGTTTCTCATTTATATGGCCCAAACGACAATGCCAGAAGTAAGTTTGATTTAAATCATTAGATTTAAATTTCTTTGTATTTATGTTATAGATGGGCTTACTAATGGAATCATGTAGGTTAAGAATGTAAAGTCCATTACATAAAGAGGCATCCCCATAGAAAATACCATTTTTATAAATAGAACTTTTACCATTCTTAGTATTAAACTCAAAACCATCAATATCCAAACAAGAAACTGAAATGATGTTCCTACTCATAGCAGGAACATAATAACAATCTTTAAGTTGAATTATAAGCCCAGTAGGCAAAAGTAAATCAAATGTTCCTACAACTGCAGCAGCAACTTTTGCTCCATTTGCAACTCGTAGGTCCACCTCTCCCTTTGTCAAAGATCTACTCCTTTTGAGTCCCTGCACATTTACACAAATGTGAGCTCCACATCCGGTATCTAATACCCATGAAACGAAAATACCTGAAGCGGTAGTCTCACTGGCCTTTTGCTTCTTCTTTTCTTCCAAGTAGAGCTTGCACTTCCTCTTCCAATGACCAGGTTCATTGCTGCGGAAGCAAGTCCCTTCCTTTGGTGGTTTAACCTTGGGCTTGGGCTTCTGCTTGCCTTTACCCTTTTTGGCCATATCCTTTCCCTTTCCCTTTCCCTTGTTCTTCTTGAACTGCCCCTTCTGAACCATCAGAACATTAGGAGTAGACTTCCTAATGTTTTGTTCAGCCTGCTTGTGTATCCCGTGCAATTTATTTATGGACTTTTCCATATTATACATATTGAAATTCATGACAAACTGATCATAGTCAGAGGTCAAAGAGGCCAAGATCAAATCAGTAGCCAAGTCATGACTTACAGGTGCTCCAAGTTTTTCAAGCTGATCAAAATACCCTTTCATCTTAAGGACATGAGCACTAACTGAAGTGCCAGGGGTGATTTTGCAGCTATTCAACGCCTTAGTGGTAAGATATCTCTCTTGACGTGCCTGCTCTTGGAACATTTCCTTGAGCCGTTTTATCATCTCATAAGCCTCAACTTCCTCGAATTGCTTTTGCAACTCAGATTCTATCGTAGCCAACATGAGACATGTCACATCGTTAGAATCATCCTTGTGCTTACTATAAGCATCCTTTTCGACTCTAGGGGCATTGTTAGCTGGTTGATTAGGGATAGGGTTCTCAAGTACATATAGCTTTTTTTCTTGTTTAAGGACAATCCTTAAATTTCGTGCCCAATCAAGAAAGTTAGTCCCACTAAGCTTATTCTTTTCAAGCGCGGATCGCAACGATGTGTTTGAATTGTTTGAAGCCATTATCTACGTAGAATTTGCAAAGTAAAATTAAATAAATGAAGCATTAAATTTTCCCTGAAATATTCAACACTTGATATAAATCATGGGTATAAAAATTCATTTTATTCTAATCATAAGTAAGCTTTGGCTTAACACCCATAATTAGAGAAAAATGTATTAATGGGATTTACATCTACATGTATCGGCAAAATCCCATATGATGTCCTAGGCTCAAAACCGTTTTGATAGCCTAGTTAAGCCAAACCATTCCAAGCATATGGAAATCACCATTTTCCATCTTCCCCTACTTAGGTAACCATTTATCTCTTGCTTTGGCAATGAGACAAAATGATGATCCAAGCATGGAGAAGTGCTTATGATCATGGAAGGCATTTTACGGCTTAATTTTTTTTTTTTTTTTACATGGTTTCAAAAACCTTCTTCCTTTTTTATTTGTATATTATTTCACAAAACATATATAAAAAATAAAAGGAAATAAACTAAACATCACATGCATAATATATATACATCAAATAAAACGTGTCATAGCATGGCCCCAATCCTATATTGACTTCCACGAGCCTCATGGAAGTCAAAGGTCAATCTAGGTAAGTCTTCATCTCCATGAGCTTGCCTCCAATGTCTTGGCCTTCTAATCTTGTTACATAGGACAGAAAACATACATAGGAATAGGAAATAAAATTAACATATTCTAGTAAAGCTTGATAATATTACATCAACGAAAACAACGACACACAGGCCGTATTTAAAAACATACAACCCATTAACAAAATAAGCCAATCAATCACAAGAGGTAAAGGGCCATCCTATGCACCATGCATCTAAAGATAGGAAGAAACATGCAAAGAAACAACAAGGGGGTTCCGGGGGCAAAGCCCCCTGAAGAAAACGGCGGTCCCGCTGGCCGGTCAACGGGCGGGGTCAAGGGGCAGCGCCCTTTGCGGGGGTCTCAGGGGGCAGCGCCCCCAGAAAGAAAAACGATTTTTCTTTCTAACTCATTGAATGAGTTATTGCCATCATAAACCCTAAAATCATGCCGCCAGAAATTTTGTTTAACAGTTAAACATTAAATCATGCGATTCTGCATATTAGTTTAACAATTAAATTGCACAGATTACAGACTGTACGCCAAACAATTTGGCAGTAACAACATTCTGTTTAATTAATCGCATTAATAAGTAAAACAGAATATGATATATGCGAATCCTATAATTCAATTTACTCTGATTATTACACTAATCAGAAACCTTACTATAAGGCCGATTGAAAACAACATATGTAATCAAAGCGGTAACAGATAAAATCAGTAAAACTAGTATGTACGAGGCTCTGATACCACTGTTGGAATCCGTAGGCAAAAAACAAAGTAAAATAAAACTACGGAAATCCACCAACAGGATCTGCACATACTAGAACAATCGATTGGATAGAAATTACCTCAATTTTTTGACTGTTCGTTGTGGAGGCGCTGCTTTGTACGCTTCGCCCTCTACTGGTATCCACGCGACGAACTCCTCTGCAAGCGATCGGGATGCTAGCCCCTTCGTGTTCCCAGCTGCTCGAAGCCCGATCCCTGACTATCTGGTAATCGGTCGTATTTCGGAGAGAGGAGGCTAGATACTATATCGCCTTTCTAGGGTTTAGGGTTTTGTTTTTCTTTAATCAGATAAAGGACGGCTACCAAGAAAAGGTTAACATAACCTTTTATAGTCTATCAACATCAAAAACCCTAACTCGTCATCTAATGACGAGTTTAATCTCGTCCGTCTATTCCTATAATCATCGAACGGTTGGATGAGTAATATTAAGTAATTAATTTCATTTATTCGATTAAATAAAATTAATTACTTATTAACCTACCAGAAAATACAATATGGAATCTGATTCCCTTTTTGTTTACGTTCAACGAATCTGGACACAATCTAGATTCATTGAACGTGGACATTATGCTTACAAGATCGTCTATGCGTGTGACCCTGTAGGTTCACTTAATGTTGGCAGTGAATAAAAAAATGTCCTAGACATTTATTCACAAAACATAAGCGGCCTCTAGCAAGACATTATGCTTACCCAAGTTAAGTAAATGTAATAATAACCTAGCATCAGATTTAATATTTAGTCTTTTTGTCACACGATATCCTAATTAAGTATAAGGCATGGATCAAGTCATCCTTATAAAGCTTAAATTACCATTTACTTGATCACCAGGCAGACTGTTCCAACAAATAATATTAATAACACCTTATTAATACTTATTTGAGCATGGCCATGCATATTTTCCAGTCTTCCTTATCAAGGGGTCCATGGATATCTCTCTCTAAAAGGAGAGGGACAAATCCCTTTCACTATCTCCAATATTCAAGCCATGATGAGAAAATAAGCCAACCAATAATCATAATGATCACCTAATTAAAAGTGATGTTTGACTATGTCAAAACATATTTTTCTCCCCATGCAAGAAACATTAGAAACATTAGGTCGAAGGACACCAAATATAAAACTGAGAAGAAATACTTATAACTTAAACCCATGCAATATTTTTCTTCACTTTGGGTCATGTCCAATACAATATTCTCAATATGTATTTATGAATTTATTTTATATCTCATATTCATGATCAGTAAAACTTGACCATCAATCAACTTCACACTAGTTTACAAGATGTAATAAACTAGGGACAAATAATAATAGTATTTTATTAGCTATAAGGGTTTTACTATCAAGTCACATACTTGATGACCAAGAGCATAAAATACAATTCAAAAATACATGCTTCATAAATCATAAATGTGAGTCAATTGGTCTTAGGGCATATACTAACAGTAACCACACATCAAGTTTTTGGCATCGTTACGGGGGACGATAACATTAGGAATGCTAATTATTTGCTGATTTAATTGTTTATGTGTTTAATTCTTTTTATTTGTTTTTGTTCCTCTATTGGATTGTGGCTTTTGTTTGGATTCTTTGCTCTTCTCTTTCTATTCTCTTAAATGCACCAATTTCGTAATTGCTTTGTTGTAGGTCCTTTCAAACTAGTTTATGCCCCGATGCAACTGGGGTAAATTGGTTAAGTATGATCTAGAAATTGAGAAAACGCTGCGGAAAACCTGCTGCACCGTTAATTTCAATACGGCGGACAAAACAGCGTTCGTAATTATAGATAAGGCAAAGAAGAGGAGGACTAAAGAGATCTACCACCGCCACCACCAATGGCGTAACGTACTATGGCAAACTATGCTAGGCCATCTATCACTGAGACGAGGCTGAGCATAACAAGACCAGTGGTGGATGCCAACAATTTCGAGATTAAGCCCAATATGATTAAGATGGTACAAAACAATGTGCAATTCGATGAGCTACAAGACGAAGATCCCAACGCAAACATTGCCAATTTCTTGGAGGTGTGATATACTTTCAAGATCAACGGAACATCGGAGGGTGTAATAAAACTTCGCCTATTCCCATTCTCCTTAAGGGATAAGGAGAAATCGTGGCTCAAATTATTACCTCCGGGTTCCATCATAACGTGGGAGTCTTTAGCAGAAAAATTTCTTGGAAGGTACTTTCCCTTGGTGTGTATCACAAAATTGAGGAATGAAATCCTCTCACTCCAACAAGCTGATGGGAACGTCTCTACGAAGTTTGGAAAATGTCGAGAGAATTGATAAGGAAGTGTCCTTATCATTTATCATGGTTTAGATTTGGGAATCCAAATCTAATCCTTTATCAACGATGTCATCTTTGGAGCTAGCCAACTCATAGATGCTTCCGCCGGTGGCTCTACCGATAGCAAGACACCCAACAATTATATGACCTGATCGAGTAAATCGCTTTAAATAGTTGTACTTTGGGATAGTGGGGACGATGGGAGAGTACATAGCGTGATAGGCTAACACATTAGAGTCCAGGTTGGCGCCATGATAGATAAAAAATTCAAAAAAATAGATATGGCATCAACGAGGCCACAACAAGCAATATTTTGTGATTTTTGCAATATAAGGCACCCTAATCATGAGTGCCCAAGTATTGATGCTTCTGTGGTGCAAGTTGATTATATCTAAGGAAATAGGTAATGGAATAATCCTTATTCAAATGTCTATAACCTTGGGTTGTGCAACCACCGAAATTTCTCTTAGAGAAATTTAGGGCAACAAAGACCTCAAAATCCTTCGGGATTTCAAAATCGGGAACCCCGACACAAACATTGCCCTACAATGCCCCCCTCCTTCGAATCAACCGCAAAAATCTAATCTCGAAGACATGCTCATCAAATGCATTAGTGCAACTGAAGCATGGATGTAAAATCAAGATGCCTCCATTCGGAATTTGAAAATTGAAATTAGTTAAATAGCTAAGATAGTCTCTGAAAGACCTCAAGGAACTCTTTTGAGCAATACAGAGGTAAACCGAGAGAGCATGTAAATGCTATCTCGGTAATCTACAATGAAGAAATTCCTCAAAAGGAAATGATCGTGGCGACTCAAGAGATAAGCTCCAAGAAAGAAGGAAAGAAGGCACTTGATATCTCCACATCCCAAGAAGACCAAGAACAGATTTCTAAAGGGCCGGAAATTGAAACATACAAGCCCAAGATTCCTTATCTGGCGGCCCTTATTCGGGATAGAAGCAAAGACGAGATGAGGAAGTTTGTTGATATCTCTAAGAAATTAAAAATTAACTTACCTCTCTGTGAATTGCTTCTACAGATACCCAAATAAGCAAAATATCTTAAGGAGATGCTTTCAATAAAAATGAGATTAGACAAAGCATCAACATATACTTTGGGTTAAGAATGTTTGGTGATATTAATTAACAGGAAAAAGCTGCCACAAAAGTTAAATGATGAAGGAAGTTTTTCTTTCCCTTGTAGGATAGGCAATTTTCCTATTGATAAAGCATTAGTTGACTTAGGAGCTAGCATAAGCGTTATGTCTATAATATGTGTAAAAAGCTAGGTCTAGGAAATCTTACACCCACTAGGATGTCCATAAGTTTTGGAGACAAATATACAAGGCATCCTAGAGAGGTTATCAAGGACGTTTTGGTTAAAGTTCAAAACCTTGTATTTCCTATAGACTTTGTGATCCTCGACATGGAAAAAGATGCCGATTTTCCTTTAATATTTGGATGAGCCTTTCTTATATACTTCAAAAGCTTTAATCGATATGGACAAAGGGAAATTAGTATGAGGATTGGAGAGGATGAAGTTGTCTTTATCTTCCCAATAACTCCAGCCTTTTCTTCCACTTATAATGGCACATTGTTTCTCGTAGATCATATTGATGTGCTTTAAAATTGAATATAAAACGGGGGATGAACTACTAAGAACTAAAGTAATAGGCAAGTGGACCTATCATCGTAGTAAACAAACTACACCCGAGTGTCGAATCTCGGGAAATGATAAAGACTCAAGTACTAATCGTTCTTTCTAATGTTTAGCCTAAAAAAGAATGGTTTGAGAAGAAATAACAAAAAAGCCAAAAAAAAAAAAAAAATCAAATAAAGAATGCAAACCAATATAAATTAAGGTTTTAAAAGCTATTAAAGCAAGAGTTTGGATGGTGGAATCCCCCTAATCCTTGTTACTAATTCAATTGGAAAAACTTTATAAAAAAACAATGTTGAATTAACCGAGTTGGGTAACTACTACAGATCGGGCAATCTCTATCTCTTGGTGAAAGCTACACTACTCACTAACCATTAGAGAAAAATCTCTTTTCTCCCTAACCCATTATGAGTGCAGAAATATTAGGTGATTTAAAAGACCTAAAAGTGAAATATCATATCTCTAATCAATTGCCCCAACTAAACTCCAATTGGTTACCCTAGAGTGTTCTTCCTTTCTCAATTCCGAACAATCTTGAGATAAATCTAATCCGCGACAATTAAATTGTAAAAAAGCACAACTGGAAAACAACTTAACTAAAAATAAACATCGAATTCAACAAATTAAACCAAGAACTTTATAATCAAGAATTAGGTTCACCTTCATCCAAACATAAAAATCTACTCACTAATCATTGTAATAAAACTGAAATTAAACATTAAATTCAATAAAAATAAAGGAAAAGAAAGCTTAGGAGGAAGGTTGAAGCCGAATATCTCCCAAACTTGTCTCTCGAGTCGCCCAATTGAAACCAAAACCGTGATGTTGGATCTTCAATTCTTGGTCCCCAAATATTCAATTACAAAAGTTTTACTGTTTTCTTAACTAATTGAAGATAAATTTTGGGGAATTATCTAACCTAAATTCGACCCTAATTGCCTCCATAGCCCTAATGGTGGAGTTACCTATTAATAGATGAAAAAGTACATTAAAATAGAGTTAAAATCTGACTAAGACAAAAGTAAAGGATATTAGTCTAAAATATGCATTTTTACATATCAGAAATATCGTAAAACAATGAGAACAACATATAGAAATACAGATAAATTAGCACATATCACATATTAATCATAATGTGCCTTATATGTTGTAGGAAAACAAGTCTACACCATTTGAAAACCCTAAGAACTGAAAAGGCAAGGAGAAGAATAATTCTCATAAATCAAAGAAGGGTTTAATGATGTGGGTTCCAATTCAGCGAAAGGGAAAAGGAAGAATCAAAACGTCACCGGATTCTCATGATCCGGGAGGTGCCGGTGGCACCTAAGAGGAGTATCACTACTCTTTTTTATATTATTGTATTTCTTGTAAGATAGTTTAGTTTTTATTTTGTTGATTCATCTTTTAATTTGTCAATTTATATCAAAGTCGTAAAAGTGGGTAGGAGAGTTATTTCCTAAAAATATGTATACTAAGTTTTTATTCTATGTACAGGACAAAAGTGTCCATAAATGAAACAGAGTAGAAAATCCAGCTCGAAACAGAGCTTTCCGTAACCAAAAAGCTTTTTTCCGGATCCGAAAAGCAATAAACATTCAAGGATTTCTTTCCCGAGCTATCCGGATCCAGATAGTTTCACTATCCTGGTCTGGGTAGTCGAACGGGACCTTCAGAATTTTCTTCCAAAGACTATCTGGATATGGATAGTTTCACTATCCAGGTCTGGATAGTTATATTTCAGGCGAATTCGGGGGGTTTCGGGCTGGGTTTGCATGGTTTAACCCCCTTTTGTAGCCTCTTTCTATCATCTTTAACCTTTTCCCTCAAATTAACTTCTGAAAAATCGCTAACTCTCTCTAACCTTCTCTTCTTCGCTATTTTTACCCTGAAATTTCTCTAAAAAATTCTCCCTTACCCTCACCCTCACATTTCCTCCCCCTCTCCCGGTCATTCTCATCGCTACCGTTCTCCTTCCCATTCACCACCCCCTTTGTTCTCCTTGCGTAGCTGCCGCCACCACCACCACCACCACTACCAATATCATCACCTTCCCTTTCACCACCTCCTCCTTGCATCTCTCCCCTCTTTCTGTTTTCCCCCTCTATCTGAAGTTTTACACACATCCCCCTTTTAAAACAAAATTTTAATACCCTACATCTTTAAAATAGTTTCTATACATCTAAGGGTATGATTTTGATCGTTATGAAGTTTTTAATATCAAAGTTGTGTTTCCAACTGATATATCTATTTTTATCCTCTTTGAGCGTTATAGTATTCATCGGTTTTTGTGTTTAATTACTTATAAAATGGACTAATCAAACCATGTTTCTTCTCTTATCATTATAGGTACCATTGGAATAAAGATATGTTGAAAACAAGTCAAAACAAAGGCTTTTGGAGTGAAAACGAAGCAAAAAAGGAGAAGAAATAACAAGCTGCCTGACACAGTGTTCATTGCTGAGCAATACAGCTTCTGGTGGATTTTTAACGTCTTAATAATCTTAATTGATATAGATCGGAAGAGTCAAGCACCTATGGAGTTGAAGCTTGGACCAGTCACTAGAGCTCGGTGAAGAAACTCAAGAAGCATGATGCCAATGTGATAATGGCATGGTTGCTTACGTGGAGGAAGTTTTGAAGAACAAGCTTGAAGGGTTTGAAGATCAAGGAAAGGCTTCCAAGTTGCTCTCAATTTGTTCAATTATCAAGGATCATTCAAGGGGGCAAATTGGAGGTGAAAAATGGAAGAGCAACCCTACCGCCAACAGTAGCCCTGCCCCTACCTTGCTGGTAGGCTTCTGGTCGAGAATTGGTTGAAAGAGTACATGCTACTGTTGCCAGTAGGGTTCAGGTGGAGAAGTACCAATGCGATCTTTTAAGAGAGATTTTATTATTGAACTTGTTTTTCCAGTTTTTAATTAAAGGTTTAATGGGTATTTTAAGTCATTAATCAATATTTTAGCTAGGTTTAGGCTTTGGACTATAAATACCCCATTATAAACTCATGGTAACCAACTTAGATATTTTGCTGAAATTTGTGCGAGGAATTCTCCAATGTCTCTTGGGTTCTTCACCCTTCTTAGTTAGCTTGGTAAGGGTTCATGTCCTTAATTTTGTGAACAATTGTTTGCCCTAGATTGTGGAATATATGGAATCAACTAATCATCAAAATTCCTTTCTTTAATTAAGTCTTAGAGTTCTTGTTCTTAGATTCAATTAATCCTAGGTCTTCTAGTTTTTGTAGTTGGAATTTTGAGGCCTTAGTTTGCTCAAGGTTCTCCCTATCAAATTAGGAATGATTTTTACCTCTCAATATTAAGTTTATGAGGCTTAGATCCTCATATGTTTTCTGTTGGAGTATTGGTATGAACTGGATAAGCATGACAACATGAAGAGCTTCCAAGGACCAGTTACAAGGTTAAAGGCAAGGAAGATAGAAGAGGAAACACAAAGAAACAAGTTTGGAAGAGTTTGAAGCTATAAAAAAAAGCCAAGGAAGAGGCAATTAGGACCTACTGCCGATGGTAGGTCTACCCTACCGTCACTAGTAGGGTTCTGGTCTGAAATTATTTTGAGAGTTCGAGCTACTGTCGATAGTAGGTCGAGGCCTACCGTCACCGGTAGGTCTCGGGAAGCTGAAGATATTGTAGATTTTAACTACTTTGACCATTATTTTGATGGTTAAATTTATTTAGACTTGTAATTAAGTAGCCTAAGTACCCATCAACTTATCTTAATCAAGATTAGCCATCAGGGTTGGGAGTTAATGATTTGGAACCCTATATATATATATATATATTATTGCAGCCATTTTGGACAAGTTAGACATTAAATGAAATAGAGAGAGTAACCTAGGTTTCTTCTGGAGTTCTTCCACTTCCATTGTAAATTAGGAAAACTTTTCCATTGTATAATCTAGTGAATCAATTCTTGACGTCAATCCAAGAGTTCTTTTTCTAATCCCAAATCCTATTTCTTCCTTGAGGTGCCAATTTCTATAGTTGGTGGTGCTTGGAAAATTAGTTCTTTCTTGAGTGTGTGGAGAATAGGTGAGGTTTTCTTAAGCCTCGTTAATTCTCCCTCAAAGTATAAAAGTTTCTTTGTTTTTCTTTGTTTTCTTTGTTCAAATTTTGCTGCATTTTCTTCTTGGAGTACCAAGTTTCTCATCGCTTGTGTCAAATGAGCCTCTTGCAGAGAGTTGATTCTTGGAATCAAATTGGATCTCATTCAATCCTAAGGAGATTCATACCATTTGGTATTAGAGCAAAGCTCTCTTTGAGGTGAAATTTTATTTATTTTGATTGTTAAATTTCAGTTTTATAAAAGTCAATTGTTAGTATGTGAAAAACGCAAGTAATCTAGAATTTTCAGACAGAAAATTACATGTGAAAATTTTGAGATGGAAAGCATAACAAATGAGATTAAAATTGCATGAAATTGTCTAGCTTGAATCCTTGTTGAGTTGCGGTTCTTTAGAAACAAATTTGACCTAATTTGGATTTGATTTATTGGGACAATTGAATGCAATTTTGCACACTGTTAAGAAATCATGACTATTGAAGACATGTGGGTTAAACTTTCTATATTTTTGTGTTATACTCTCTCAAATAGACGAAATTTGCATTAAATTCATCTGCTTCGAGTTGTGCATCTTTGTAAATTTTTTTGACTTAATTTAGAGCAATATTCACTTAGTTATTGTGATTTTAGTGAAGGAATGTCATTGTGCTTTGTTTTTCTGAAATTGCTCTTAGTACTCTACTTGTCTTTGGATTTTGACAGCCAATTGTCTTTGTTTTGAACTTGCAACTTCTCTTGAACATGTTGTTAAGTGTTTGCCTGTATCTTTGTGGAAATTGGACTTCATTGTTTGACTCATACTCTTGAATTTATCATTAGTACCCTTTGCACTCTATGTGTTCGATAAAATTCCTCTTTGATTTCATTTTCTTATCTATTGAGAATTGCTTGCTTGATTTGCTTTGGGGATTTTCTTATAACTTAGAAGTTTTGGAAATCACTAAGTAACTCTAATGGATGAGGAATAGTAAAAGGAAAGAGGGTGAGATTATTTTCACAAAAAAGCCATAGAGAGTGAGTGATAAACAAGTGTTGAGTGAACATCTTCAAGAGTGGATACACTAAGGAGTGGTGAGGTACATTATTTCTTCTTCTGACATTTGTTTTGCAGTTTTTAAATGTTTTGAAATGTATAGAGAAGGAAGAAATTATGGGGGATTTGAAGGATACAATAGTAGTTATAACTATGGTGGCTATAGCTATAGGAGTAATGCTTATAAAGGTAGTATGTATGTTGAGAAACAAAACATGAGCCTCCTCATTATAATCAATTGAAGCTACCCCTTTTGCTTAGAGTATTTGACCCGGAAGAATACCTAGATTGGTAAGACAGAGTTGAAGCCTTGTTCTATGCCTATGAAATATTTGAAGAAGACAAGGTTCAACTGGTCATAGAGTCTTTACTTCATCGGTCCTAGCTTGGCAGAAATATATTCGTGAACATAGGTGGAGAAATGAGAGAAATGGGTGAATATATTCATGAACTTGCGAATCATTAAAGCATGTTTTAACGGGAAAATTTGAGATTCTTAAGTATGAAGAAGTAGAAACATCCATTGGTGAACTGTGTGAACCTTTGCGCAACAAAAGTGACTATGTTTATATAGAAAAATATGAAGGGGGATCCAATGGGAGAAGGTGCAATGAGATGCTAAAAGGAGAGCAAATCTAGAAAGCATCAAGAGAGTTAAAGAATCTTCGAGAGGCATTAAACTTGCACAAGCTAAAATCAAAATTGAAGGAAGTGTGGAAGTGCATGTTGAAGAAGAAATGTCTAAAAAAGATTTTTGTGATTCCATGAGTGACATGAGCTTTGAAGAAGAGGAGAGCATTGAGATTGAAAGAAAAGATATAGTGGGAGAAAAGGAGAGATTAGTTGAAAATTCAAGTTTCTTTGATTCCATTTCTTCTTTAGGTGAAAAGTGTGAAAAAGAAGAGAGCTCTAAAGAAAAAGAGAATGATCTTGAGAAGAATGCGAGAACAAAAGAAATGAGTGAAGAAAAACGAGAGAATTCAAAAGAAGTGTTAGATGTATTTGGAAAGAGTAAGGACATGAATTTTGTTGCTAACCAAATTAACTCTTCTCTTGTTAGTGAATTTTCTTTTGTGCAGAATTTTGAAGAACCAAGCAAGAATCAAGAAGGAAGACTTGGGTACAACTCCATCAAAACAATAAGCTTCTTTTCTTCTAATTCTTACTTGTGTTTTGAGATTTATTTTAAGGAAATTAAGTTTTTCTCACTTGTTTTTTTAGAAAATGGAGATCATTTCATTTTCTTTAACTCACTTGGAATGTCACTTGAAGAGAAACATTTTCTTGAGCTTAATCATATATGTTCTATCTTCTATTCTTGTTACATTTCTTATTATTACTATGAGGTAAATAGGTTGTTCTTTGGTAATGTCATGGAACAAAGGGATCATTTCTTATTTGTTAAAGTGCCATATCAAGTTAACAATCTAGATAGAACTTATCTCTTAGTGGTTAAAGACTTGTTTCATGCTATTCCCGTTTCTACTTCACACGATGTTGCTCCATGAGATAATTGTTATTCTTTAGGGGTTGCTAACCATCATACCTCATGTTTTCTTGAAAAAAATTCTTATGGGTTTGATGGTTCCTTGTTTTCTTTACTTGGTGATCATTGTGTTAAGTTTCAAGAGGAAGTAGTTGAACATTTTCAACATGTGTTGACTTATCTGGATACTTATGTGAAGAATCTTGTTGAGCAAATTCTTGTGGACAAACCTTTATTGGTTGCGAAGGGATTGGATTATTTGAGCATTTGTTGCATATGCTTAAATTTCTCACTGTGGAATATCATTTAAAACTTTATTTGAAAGGCTTTCGGTTTCAAGTTGTTTCATGTGCATTGTAAGGAGTTCTTGTTGTTGAATCAGCTTGAAAACCAAATGGGTTCTTATTTTAAGATGAGTGACATTAATATTTTTTTTATGAGTTTTTGGAATTAATGAAGCTTCTTTGTGCTAGGAATGGAAGACCAAAGAAAGACTGGAAGAAAAGGAGTGCTTCTAAGTTTGACGAACTCTTCAATAAGCTTTCTTGAATTTTATTTTAAGGAGTTGAAGTTATTCCTAAATGCTTATGCTTTCCATGAGATCATAGTAGGAGCTTTATATACTATCTTTTATGTTCACTTGTCTAATTGTTTATCTTTTCATGACTATCTTTGGAATCAATTGTTGACCAGAGATGCTAAACTTGAACAATCTTGTTTTGATCTTAAGTGTTGGCATGATATTCTTGTTATTATTTCTTTTGTTGTTGATTCAATTCCTTCTTGGACACCTATGTGGGGCATGATTCCTAGCTACTTTCTTGATCAGTTTTTTGGAAAATTTCTTGTTAATAAAGTTGAAGGTTATTTGTGTTCTTTGATTGGAGATCTCCTTAACAAGTCTATTAGGAGAAACATTGAAAGATGTTCTTATATGATACCCTTCTTTGAAACCTTTGCCATTTCCCTTAAGGGAATTTCTCCTTTCAAAAACCATTTCTTGAAGGTTCAACTTGAAAGTCATTGTGATTGAGGTTTTGAAAGCTTTCTTGATTGAAACTATCCTTGGCCTTCAATTCTACCTCTTGCATTATGAAGAGACTATATTTTTGTTAGTTTTTGAAAACAAGAAGAAAAGTGGTTTTGGAGACTTTAAAGTTTTTCATATAGTTTTTGTGAAAACTGTCTTGAGAAAAGACTTTTTGGAACTATTCTTGATGAATTTTGTTGAGAAATATCTTTGTTATTTTAAAACTTCGTTGAAATTTGGTGGAAAGATGTTTTTCTAGATACAGTGTTCGTTCCAAACAAGAATTCATTTGTTATTTCTATAAAACGTGAAATTATTGGTACATTGTTATATCACATACCTCTCAACGAGTTCTTGAAGAAATTTGTATGTGAAGAAAAATTTGGGAAGTCTTGGGATTCTAAAAACAAACAATATTATACTTTCTTTGATGAATTCTTGGATTTCATGTCAAAGTCCTCTTGAAAGAAAGGTCTTTTGAATTTGTTCTTGAATAAATTATTTAGTTTCAACTCAATTCTTGGCCTTTATGTAGATAACATCCTTGAACTTTCTTTTGTTTTTGCGAGTCCTTGTGAATTGAGAAGTTCATGGAGTTTTAAGAAGAATTTTTATTGGATGAGGTTTCATTATGTTGTTATCCATGAATCTCTCTTAAAAGACTTGGAAAATGAAAGTTTGAACTCCCATGTTCCTTTTAAAGAGATGAAGAATTATATTATGGGAATTCATGGATGGGTTTTAGGATTTGAAAAGGATGAAAGTTTTCAATTTCGTTATCCATTTAAGGATTGTGGTTTTAAAGCTTGCTTCGAAACATTCTTAACAAGTGTGTTCTTTAGAAGTTGTTTATTAAACCTCTTTTCTGAAATTCTTGAAGGCACTTTCATTGTTTGGAATTTCGAAACTTTCTCTAACTTCTTGTTCTTAACTCTTCAATTCTTTCAAGACCTAAGTTTCTACTATCATATTCCATTTAAAGAAGTTTTGAGAATTGGTATTACTGCGTGGATGCATCTACATGGTTTCCTTGTTCATCTCTTTGCCTATCTTGAAAGAATCATGTAAAACTATTGTGGCCTAAACTACAAGATATCTTTGATTTTAATTGTGTTCTTTTTGAAAGAAGTCTTGTTGTGCTTCGGTGGAATTTGTATGTTTATTCCGCGGATAATTTGTCCTTGAACTTCTTTATCAATGCCACTTTTGCATTTCATAAGCCTTTTAAGTAAGAGTTGCAAAGCTTGTTTTCCTTGTGTTCTAGACGATCATTTGCTTTTACTTGCCAAGTTTTTGAAATTGCTCATAGTATTCCTCCTTTGGTTAATATTATTTGTAATTTTGTGCCTCTTATGGTTAGTTGAAGGTACGGATTCGAGGATGAATCCTTTCAAAGGAGGAGCAGATGGTATGACCCGAGATAAGCATGAGAACATGGAGAGCTTCCAAGGACCAGTTACAAGGTCGAGGGCAAGGAAGACAGAAGAGCAAACACAAAGAAAAAGGTTTGGAAGAGTTTGAAGCTATAAAAAAAGCTAAGGCAGAGGAAACTAAGACCTACCACTAATGGTAGGTCTATCGTACTATCGCTGGTAGGGTCCTGGTTAAGATTATTTTGAGAGTTCAACCTACCGTCGCCGATAGGTCTCGGGAAGCTGAAGTTATTGATGGATTTTAACTCCTTTGACCCATCATTTTGATGGTTAAATTTATTTAGACTTGTAATTAAGTGGCCTAAGTGCCCATCAACTTATCATAATCAAGATTAGCCATTAGGGTTGGGAGTTAATGATTTGGAACCCTATATATATATGTATTATTGCGGCCATTTTGGACAAGTTAGATATTTAATGAAATAGAGAGAATGAACCGAGGGTTCTTTGGGAGTGCTTCCACTTCCATCGTAAGTTAGGAAAATTCTTTCCATTATATAATCTAGTCAATCAATTCTTGAAGTCAATTTAAGAGTTCTTTGTCTAATTCCAAATCCTATTTTTTCCTCGAGGAACCAGTTTCTATAGAGTTGGTGTTGTTTGGAAAACTAGGTCCTTCTTAAGTGTGTAGAGATTAGGCGAGGTTTTTTAAGCCTTGTTGATTCTCCCTCAAAGATAGGAAGGTTTCTTTGTTTTTCTTTGTTTTCTTTGTTCAAATTTTGCTGCATTTTGTTCTTGGAGTACCAAGTTTCTCATCATTTGTGTCAAATGAGCCCCTTGTAGAGAGTTGATTCTTGGGAGAAAATTGGATCTCATACAAGTTTAAGGAGTTTCATACCACGGAATGCTACTTATGACATTAAATTATGCTACTTACAATAAGGAGCTCTATGCACTAGCGAGAATGTTAAAACATTGGCAACACTATTTGTGGGCTAAAGAGTTTGTATTGCACACTAATCATGAGCCTTTGAAGTTTCTTAAAGGACAACAAAAGCTTAAAAAGAGGCACGCTAGATGGATGGAGTTCATTGAGACATTTCCATATGTCATCAAAGAATGAATGAAGCTATGATCGTACCCTCATAGAGATAATAGTCTTCCTTCCCTGTCTTCAATTCGGCCATAATAGAATAGATAGGGGAAGCAGTCAATAGAAGTCTGTTTTCTCCTATCGATAGATAGCAAGTTGTTTCCAAGTTGTAACCATTTGAAACTGAATTTCTACTTTCTTCTTGTTACGACTGACACATTAACTGCCTTTGATACTAGACAAAATAACCCAAGCAGTCTAACCCTTGGGGTTGACCCCAATCGAAAGATGCTAGATGGACTACCGGCAAGCGAGATAAAGAAAGTAGCTGGCCCTATGTGTAAAACTATACCGCAGGAGAGTCTTTCTCCAATGAGAATAAAGAAAGTTTTTGGGAAAGATAAGAAAGGAACTCGCCCTTTGAAAGGGATAAGAAAGGTAAAGAAAACATTGCAGCTGGTGCTTTGTCTAGAAGATACGCTCTTATTTCTACTTTGCAACCTCAATTACTTGGCTTTAAATGCTTAAGAAATTGTATGCTAGTGATCAAGATTGCAAGGATATATTTGATGATTGTTTGCCTGTGCTTAATTCTAAGTATCTTTTACATGACGTTTTTATTTATCATGAAGGTAAGTTGTGCACCCCTTTTTGTTCTACTAGATTATTGTTAGTGAAAAAAGCTCACTGTGATGGTTTGATGGTCATTTTTGCATTGCTAAAACTTATGACATATTGCGTTAGCATTTCTTTTGGCCTTACATGAGAAAAGATGTTGAGAAATTCATTGGTGATTGCTTAGAGTGAAAGAGTATGTCTACATCTTAGCCATATGGTGTTTATACTCCTCTAGATGTGCCTAAAGAACCTTAGGTATATATATCTATGCATTTTATTTTTGGACTACGTAGGTCACCTAAGGGCATGGATTCCATCTTTCTTGTGGTAGATATATTTTCTAAAATGGCTCATTTCATACCTTGTAAAAAAACCGATGATGCTAGTCTTGTTGCGGATATTTTCTTTACTTGGGTGGTACGTTTCCATGGCAGCATTGTATCGGATCGTGACACTGAGTTCTTTAGTCATTTTTGGCGTGTTTGTTGAAGTACTTGGAACTGACTTGTTGTATTCTATAGCTTGCCATCCACAAATCGATGGCCAAACAGAGATATTAATAGAACCATTGGGCAACTTCTTAGGACCATTCTTAAGACAAACTTGCGCCATTCGGAAGATTGTTTGCTCACATATTGAGTTTCCTTACAATAGAGCGCGTCATTCTACTACTTATTCTCCTTTTGAACTTGTTTATGGTTTCAATCCTTTAACTCCATTTGATTTGGTGCCTTTATCTATAGATCATGCATTAAGCATGGATGGAAAGAAGAAAGCGGATTTTGTTAAGGCTATCCATTCCAAAGTCCATGAAGCTATTGAAGCCAACAACAGGAAGCTTGTAGCTAAGCGGAATGTTGGAAAGAAACTAATATGAATCGAGAGAGCCAAGAAGCTAATGAGTTGATGTATTGACCACTCACTAGAGCAAGGTTGAAGAAGATTAAAGCTAATGATGGAAATTTTGCTAAGGGCATGGTTGGATTCATTGAGGAAGCCATGAAGAACAAGAATGAAAGATTTGAAGATCAAGCAGAACCTTTCAAGTTGCTCACAATCTATACTATAAGTAAGGATTATTCTCCTTCTAAGTTGCTCACAATCTATGATATAAGTAGGATTATTCAAGGGAGCAAGTTGGAAGTGAAAAAGACTAAGTATGGTGAAGTACAAGACCTACCGCCGATAGTAGGCCCTGCACCTACCGTCTGTGGTAGGCTTCTGGACATCTTGAGCATTGAAGACAACACCCTACCGCATGCGGCACGGCACATCCTACCGTAACTTTAGGGTCTTGGTGTTTAGAAGCAACGATGTTTAGGCAGAATTGTAATGTTTGAACTTCATTTCCAGCTAATAATTAAGGGTCTAATGGGTAATTTACAGCCTTAGTCAATAGTCAAAGTAGGTTTAAGCCCTACACTATAAATACTCATCTATAGGCTTATCGTAAACAATTTTGATGAATTTTGCTAAAAATTGAGAGAGGATTCTCCATTGCTTTCTAGGGTTCTTCAACCCATTTTAGTTAGCTTCTAAGGTTTTATTCCTTAGGTTTGTGAACAACTGATTGCTTAGATTTTGGAATCTATGAAAATCAGTTGATCATCCAACTCCATCTTTGATTAATTCTAAGAGTTCTTGTTCTTAGAATTGATTAAGCCTAGGCCTTCTAGTTTGTGTAGTTTGGGTTTTGAGGCCATAGTTTCCTCAAGGTTTTTTCTATCAAATTGGGAAATATTTTTACCTCTCAATATTGGGTTTATGAGGATTAGATCCTCATAGGTTTTCTGTTGGAGTGCTCGAACTACAAAATCCTCAATAGAAATTCTTCATCAAAGGAGGTGATTGGAAGGTGTTGAAGAAAATCTACAATCAATTGAAGATTCACATCAGAAATAAGTGGTCTTTAAACCCAGCGATTGGGTTTGGGTTCACCTTAGAAAAGAATGATTTCCTTCTCAATGAAAGTCTAAGCTTGATGCCCGTAGTGATGGCCCTTACAAGTTCTTGAGCGCATCCTGATAATGCTTATAAAATTGATCTTCTGGGCGAATACAATGTTAGTGCTACCTTCAACATTTCTGACTTATCTTTGTTTGATGTATGTGAAGATTTGAGACGAATCTTTTCAAAGAAGGGGCAGATGACATTGACATGAATCGGATGAGTCCTTCATCAATGGAAGTAAAGCTTGGACCGATTACTAGAGCTCAAAGAAAGAAACTCAAGCTTCAAGAAGACAACGACATGATTGTTTATATGATGGAAGCTTTGAAGAGCAAAGTTGATGAATTTAAAGATCAAGGAAAGTATCTCAAGTTGTTTACAATGTGTTCAATTGTCAAAGAGCAAAAACAGAAACAACTTGGAGAAAAATTTTCTAAGTGTTAAGGAGAAATTACCCTACCATTGATGGTAGGGTTACCCCTACCACCGACGGTAGGTTTCTACATGGGAAATCCTTGGAGTTCAACCACCTATTGTGCCAGGTAGTTTTGACCTACTGTCACCAGTAGGTCTCGGGAATAGAAAAAGATTAATGCGAGAATTTGTAATGCAAGTTGATTTCCAACTTATAATCAAGGGGTTTATGAGTAATTTAAGCTATTAAACACTTGTTCAGCTAGGGTTAAGGCTTGACACATACAAATACCTATTATAGCAATTTGTAATGAACTTTGGAAGTTGAATGAATTTTGCTGAAATCTTGAGAGAGAAATTCTATTAGTCTCTAGGGTTCTTTCCCTTGCTTAGCTAGTTCACTAAGGGTTCATGTCCTTAGTAGTGAGCAATTGAATTGTCTTAGGTTGATGAACGTATGGAATCCAATTGATGATCTTTAAATTCATTCTATTGATTGAGTCTAGAGTTCTTGTTCTTGATTCAATTGATTCTAAGGTCTTCTATATTGTGTGGTATGGGTTTTGAGGTCATAGTTCCCTCAAGGTTTTTGCCATCAATTTAGAAAGAGTTAAGTTTGTTTTTGACTTATGATTGTTTCCTTGTGTGCTTTTAATCCTTTGTTGATAATCAATTAAGTTTGTTGGCTCTTCTCCGTAAATTATCTTCTTTGAAACTCTTACACATCAAGTGTTTGATACTTTGCCTCTTTGAACACTTCCAACTAAGTGCATTGATTGTTTACTTGCTTGGGATTGATGCTCTTGGTTTCAATTGGCTATCATATAAAGACTTGAGTGTTGAGTGATTGGAAAAGGCAAGAGGGTGATAAAAGCCAATAAGAGTGTAAACACGAGTGAAATTGAGTGATCATCAAAGAGTGAAACACTTAGGGAGTACTTGGGAGGTCTTTTTTTCTTGTTTTCTTGTTTAAATTGTAGGGTAATAATGTCTACTGATGGTCATATGCAAACTCAATCTCATCAAGAAGGAACTAGTGAACCTTCAATGAGGAACTTGAATGAGACTTTAAGGTCTATGCAATAATCTATTGAAGGATTAGCAAGACAATTCCATAGTGTTGCTAGAGATGTTGAAGAGCTTAACAAAGACAAGAGTAGTGCTACAATAGAGTAAAGAGCTGGAGATATGGTTTCAATTCACCTCACCACCAAAGACGTTTTTGTAAGCCCTAAGGGCATATTTGTTTAAGTGTTTTGATTATGATTAACTTGTGCTTTGTGATAATAGAAATAGCTTTGTAAGAAGAACAAAAGATGCACAAAAGGAGTCTCAAGGATGATCTAAAAGAAGCAAAAGATCACTCAAGATTCAAGGCTTTATGAAGATGAAATGATCAAGTTAAAGACTTTGAAGACAAGAAGAATGTGGTTAGGGATAGCTTTATAAGGTATATATGTAAAACTGCCTAACTTGTTCCTTTGAGTTTTTGATCACTTATGATTAACTCCTTAGAAGAAACTTTTTTTTTTGAGAAATTATATTTGAAAAACTAAGTGTTCTTGATAAAGCTTTGAGGTTTTGAAGTTGTTATATTCTTGTATAGGCTTTTGCATAAAAAACACGTGTTTTAAGAGTGACGGAAAATCTGTGTTTTACAAACATTTCACAAAGTTTGGAAAACAGAAAAGTAGGTAATCCATTTTTTGGAAACGGTTGTTCAATTTCTTAAGGCTCATAAAAACCAGTCACCCTATTTTAAAAAATGGACGTTCGAATTTCTGATGACTTTTAAAGAAATCGGTTATCCTATTTTTTGTACTAAAAAAACTCGGTCGTCCTCTTTTTAAAATAGGACGTCCAATTTCTGTTTTCACTATAAAAGTTATGACTGTTGCCACTGTAACGACTATTTTTTTTTTTTTTTTACCTTCACTTATAAAAGGACTTTTGATCTACCATACTTAATAGAGTTGTTGAAGGAGTTTTAAAGAACACATTTAAGAGAATTAAAGACATTTTCAATCATCCTTATTTCATTCAAAAGAAAAACTTCTTGGAGCTATATAGTTTGATCAATTTTTCAAAGAGGAAGAAGGGAAGCTTGTAGAAGCACTTCACAAAGTTGTACTCTATTTATCTCAAGCTTCTTTGGTAATTATTGTTCCATCTCTACTTTCTCACCTTATATTGTGATAAAAGGTTTTGTGAAAACCCTCTAGGTGATCCTTTGATTTTTGTTATCTTGTATTGATTTGTGATCTTCGAGGTTCATGTGCAAAACCCTTAAAGGGTGATCCTCATTTGTAGTGTTTTGTAAAAGCTTGTGATTAGTGAAATTTATGAAATCCTTGAGGTAAGTCTTAAGGTAGTGGATGTAGCTCTATTGAGAGAGTGAACCACTATAAATACTTTGTCTTCCTCTTTGTGTTTGTTGTTTGTTGCCTCTATCTTTATTGTTTGAACATCTTTTATAAAAGAGATTTTGTTTGTTAGGAATTTTATTAAAAAGAGTTATTAAATTCTTCTTCAAACAAAATCGGAGGTTCTATATCTTAATTGTGCATAAGTTTTTTAGTTAGCCAAAAAACTTACTAACCCTCCTAAGGTTTTTCAGTTTTGATAATGCATCTACCTATGGATACCATGACATGTCGGTTCAAAATTCTCATCCATTCTTGGATATCAAGGAAGACCACCATTTAAAGGTGGTAAAAGAGGAGGTCTAGGAGGAAGATCATATTCCACAAGAAGAATTCCCAAGACATGAAACATGGGATGAAGATAATTTGTATGAAGATTATGGAGATAATTCTAATGTTGGGCAGGCATACGATAGTGGCTACTATGGTAACCAACAAGGGGATAAAGCTCTTGGAAAAATCAAGTGGAAGATGCCTAGTTTCAAGGGTGAAAGTGATCCTAATATATTCCTTGATTGGGAAAGACAAGTAGAGAACCTATTCATGGTGAGAAACTATAGTGACATTGTCAAGGTAAACTAGTCATTGTCGAATTTTCGGGTTATGCACTTCATTGGTGGGATAGGATTATCACTCAAAGGTTGAGAAATGGAAGACAACCAGTAGAAACTTGGGCAGAGTTGAAGACTCTCATGAAAGAAAGATTTGTACCGGAACATTATTATAGGGAGGTCAACTACAAGTTGATGACTCTTAAGCAACATAACAAAAGTGTTGAAGAATATAGCAAGAATTGGAGTTGTACACTTTGAGATTGAGCTTGGAGGAAGATAAGGATACTTCAATTGCTAGGTTTCTAAGTGGTGTCAATAGGGACAATGCTAATCAACTAGAATTTTACCCCTATACCACTTATGAAGACATGTGTCATTTGGCTACCAAGATTGAAAACAAAGGAAGAGGGATCGGTTTCTCTAAAACTAATCCTCTTTCTTCAAGAAGTATGGTGCCTAAACCTCAAGCATGTATCTACAAGAATTGGCCTAAGAAAGAAGATACACCAAAGGTGACTTTCAAAGATCATTCTAAGCCTAAGGTGGAAGAGAAAGACAAGTTGATCACTAATCCAACAAGATGCTTCAAGTGTAATGGAGTGGGGCATATTGCTATAAATTGTCCTACAAAGAGAACTTTGGTGTTTAGTGAAGATTTAAATGGTTGGATTGAGAAGAGTGATGAAAATTGCTAAGAAGGCATTGTGGACAAGGATGAAAGTAGTGAAGATCAAGATATTGCCTCTTTTGAAGCTGAAGAAGAGGGAATGAGCTTGGTGACTATTAGAGCTTTGTCTACTCAAATTCATGAGGAAGATTCAAGCATTCAAATAGAATCTTTCACACTAAACTCTATAAGCTACATTATAGGGTTGATAGTGGTAGGTTGCACTAATGTGACTAGCCTTATCTTGTTGATAAATAGAATATACCTCTCCTTACGCATCCTAAACCCTATATGCTACATTGATTCAATGATAGTGGAGAAGTAAAAGTGAACAAACAAGTGCTAGTATCTATTTCTAAGGGGTCATATAACGATGAGATTCTTTGTGATGTGGCTCAATTGCAACTGGGGCATTTGTTGTTGGGACGTCCTTAGTAATATGATAGAAAAGCTATCCATGATGGTATGAAGAACACCTATACTTTTGAAAAAGATGGGGAAAGTTCATGTTGAATCCCTTGACTCCTAGTCAAGTCTTTGAAGAACAAAAGAAAATGAGAAAAAAAAAGAGAGACTAGAGAGTGAGAAAAAGAAAAGGATTATTGAAGAGGGAAAAAGAATTGAGTGAGGAAAAGTTTAGAGAGGAAAAGGTAAAGAAATACAAGAAGAAGAGTGATAGTTGCAAGGGAGAGAAAAGATACTTCTATGCAAAAAAGAGTGAGATCATAGAAGCCATTGAAAAAGAAGAGTCGGTGTTACTTCTTTATTGCAAGTGAACAATTGTTTCTACCAATCGTCGTTTATCTTCTTTGTCTAATGATATAGTAAAGGTTATTGAAGAGTCCAAAGATGTATTCTTCAATGAGATGCCTGGTGGACTTCCTCCCTTGAGAAGGATTGAGCATCAAATTGATTTGGTACCCGAAGCAGTGTTGCCAAATAGACTGGCTTATAGAAGTCCTCCCAAAGAAACTAAGGAGCTAAAGAGACAGGTTGAGGAATTGCTCTCCAAAGGATATGTTAGAGAAAGCTTAAGTCCTTGTGTCGTTCCCGTTTTATTAGTTCCAAAGAAAGATAGTACATGGCGTATGTGTGTAGATTGTAGAGCCATTAATAATATAACTATCAAGTATTGGTATCCTATTCCTAGACTAGATGATTTGCTTGATAAGTTGCATGGTTCTCAAATGTTATCAAAGATTGATTTGAAATTAGGTTACCATAAAATTAGAATGAGGGAAGGGGATGAGTGGAAGACGACATTTAAAACTAAGTTTGGTCTTTATGAGTGGCTATTCATGCCTTTTGGTTTAATTAATGCTCCTAGTACATTCATGAGACTTATGCATCATGTGTTGAGGAATTTTATTGGTAAATTTGTTGTTGTCAATTTTGAAGATATTTGATATATAGCAAGACTTATAAAGATCATTTGCATCATCTTAAACAAGTTTTGTTAGTTTTGAGAAGTGAAAAGTTATATGCTAACTTTGGAAAATGTGAGTTTACCTGGACAAAAGTGACTTCCTAGGTTATGTGGTGAGTTCTCAAGGCCTTCAAGTGGATCAAGATAAAGTTAAAGCAATCAAGGAGTGGCCTACTCCAAAGATTGCATCTGAAGTGAGGAGTTTCCATGGATTCGCGAGTTTCTATAGGAGGTTTATCAAGGAGTTTTGCACCATTCTACTCCTTTGATGGGTGTTATTAAGAAGATGAATGGATTCAAATGGGAGGAGGTTCAAGAGAAGGCATTCAATTTATTGAAGGAAACGTTTAGTAGTGCACCTTTGCTTGCACTACCAAATTTTGAGAAGATGTTTGAGATAGAATGTGATATTTCGGGTGTTGTCATTGGAGGAGTCTTGATGCAAGACAAGATAACCTTGGCTTTCTTTAGTGAAAACTTGACCGGTGCGGCATTGAACTATCCAACATATGATAAGGAGCTCTATGCAATTATGCGAACATTGAAGTATGGGCAACAATATTTGTGGCCAAAGGAGTTTCTGGTGCATACCGATCATGAGTCTATGAAATTTCTCAAAGGACAACAAAAGCTAAACAAGTGACATACAAGATAGATGGAGTTCATCGAGACATTTCCATACATCATTCATTATAAGAAAGGTAAAGAAAATATTGTGGCCGATGCATTGTCAAGAAGGTACACTCTTATTTCTACTTTACAAGCTCACATTCTTGGTTTTGAAATGCTTAAAGAGTTATATACTAGTGACCATGATTTTAAGGATATATTTGAGAATTGCTTGCTTGTGCCTAGTGATAATACCTTGTTCATGATGGTTTCTTTATTGTGAAGGTAAATTGTGCATTCCATCTTGTTCTAAAAGATTGTTGTTGGTTAAAGAGGCTCATTGTGGTGGCTTAATGGGGGATTTTGATATTCCTAAAAACTTATGACATCTTACAAGAGCATATCTATTGGCCTCATATAAGAAAAGATGTTGAAAGGTTTTGTGGAAATTTCTTGGATTGTAAAAGGGCTAAATCTACTTCCTTGCCTCATGGTCTTTATACTCCTCTAGAAGTGCCTAAAGTTCATCAGGTTGACATCTCTATAGATTTTATTCTTGGTTTGCGCAAATCTCTTAAGGGAATGGATTCTATATTTGTTGTGGTAGATAGGTTTTCTAAAATAGCTCATTTTATACCTTGCAAGAAAAATTGATGATGTTAGCCAGGTAGCAAACTTATTCTTTACTTGGGAGGTGCGGTTCTATGGAATTCCAAGAACCATTGTTTCGGATCGTAACACTAAATTTCTTAGTCATTTTTGGTGTTTTTGGTGGAGGAAACTTGGTACTAATTTATTGTATTCTATAGTTTTCCATCCATAAACCGATGGCCAAACGGAGGTGGTCAATAGGACCATTGGGCAACTTCTTAGGGCCATCTTTCAGAAGAATTTTTGCTAATGGGAAGAAGTTATTCCACACATTGAGTTTACTAACAATAGGGCTAAACATTGTACTACCTCATTTTCCCTTCTTGGGATTATTTATGGTTTTAATTCATTGACTCCATTTGATTTGGTTCCTTTGCCCATAGATGCTTGGATGGCAAATGGAAGGCTGAGCTTATCAAGTCTATTCATTGCCAAAGTGTATGAAAAGTTGGTCGCTAAACGGAACGTTGGAAGGAAACGTGTTATGCTTGAACCCGGTGATTGGGTTTGGATTCATCTTCGGAAGGAATGTTTTCCTTCTCAATGCAAGGGCAAGCTTGATTCTCGTGGCGATGGACCGCTTCATGTTCTTGAGCATTTTAATGATAATGCATATAGAATTGATCTTTTGGGTGATTATAATGTTAGCGCTACCTTTAATGTTTTTGATTTATCTCCTTTTGATGTAGGTGAAGATTCGAGGACGAACCTCTTCAAAGAAGGGGTGGATGATATTGATATGAACCATATGAGTCCTTCATCAATGGAAGTAAAGCTTGGACTGATTACTAGAGTTCAAAGAAAGAAAGTCAATCTTCAAGAAGACAACTACATGATTGTTTATATGATGGAAGCTTTGAAGAGCCAAAGTCGATGATTTTGAAGATCAAGGAAAGCATCTCAAGTTGTTTACAATGTGGTCAATTGTCAAGGAGAAAACAAGGAAACAACTTGGAGAAAAAATGGCTATGTGTTGAGGAGAAACTACCCCACCATTGATGGTAGGGTTGCCCCTACCATCGCCGGTAGGTTTCTGCCGGGAAAATCCTTGGAGTTCAACCACCTATTGTGCCCGGTAGGTCTGATTTACCATCGCTGGTAGGTATCGGGAATGGAAAAGCTTAACCGCTCTCATGGGTGAGAATTTGTAATGCAAGTTGATTTTCTAGCTTCTAATCAAGGGATTTATGAGTAATTCAAGCCATTAAACACTTGTTTAGCTAGGTTTAAGGCATGACACATATAAATGCCCCATTATAACAATTTGTAACTAACTTTTGAAGTTGAATGAATTTTGATGAAATTCTTGAGAGAGAAACTCTCTTAGTCTCTAAGGTTCTTTCCCTTTCTTAGCTAGTTCAGTGAGGGTTCATGTCCTTGGTAGTGAGCAATTTAATTGCCTTAGGTTGATGAACCTATGGAATCCAATTGATCATCTTAAAATTTCTTCAATTGATTGAGTCTAGAGTTCCTGTTCTTGATTCAGTTGATTCTAAGGTCTTCTATATTGTGTGGTACGGGTTTTCAGGTCAATGTTACCTCAAGGTTTTCTCCATCAATTTAGGAGAGAGTTAAACCTCTTAATGTTAGGTTTATGAGGTTCACTCTTCATAGGTTTTCTATTGGAGTGTGGAGCTGCAAAATCCTCAATAGAGGTACTTCATGAGGAGGTGATTTTGGAAAGGATTTTGATTCAATTCAACAAGCAAAAGAGGATTAATATCATTTATGAACCGGGATGATCAAGAAGTCAAGGATTTCTTTCAAGGACTAATAACTAGAGCAAGGGCAAGGAAGATCAATGATTGTGATAATGGCTTGGCTAAAGGAATGTGTGCATTGTTGAAGAAGCAAAGAAGAATGGATTAAAGAGCAATAATGAAGGAATTGAAGATGGTTTTGACCTCCCAAATTGTTCATGATTCATGCCATAAGGAAGGAGCAACAAATGAGGCAAGTTATAGAATCAAAACAACGATGGGAGCTGAAAACAGGACCTACAGTCGGTAGGTCTTGCACCTACTATGCATGGTAGATTTTTGGATGAAACTCGCCTGAAGGCTCAACAGCCTACCGCCAACAGTACATTCATCCTACCGTCGATGATAAGGTACCTATTTAAGCTAATGTGATGTTTTGAACGGTTTTTAGTGTGTGAAATCTATTTGCAGCTTGTAATTAAGGTCCTAAATGGTCTTTTAGTGGCCTAAGACTATGGTCAAAGTAGGGTTAAGTAGTAAATGCTATAAATATCTAATTATACCTATTTATACTAAGTTGAATTTGAATGAAATTGAGAGAATTCCCAAATGGGTTTTGATGTTTGTATAATTAAAATGGGAGATGAACTACTAAACTAAGGTAACAGGCAAGTGTACTTATCACTATAGTAAACAAGCTCTACCCCAGCGTCGAATTTCGAGGAACGGTAAAGGCTTAAGTACTAATCATCTCTTCTAATATTTGGCCTAATAGAAGTTGGGATGTAAAAGGATTAACTAAAAAGCTGAAAACGATTGAAAACCAAAGAAAGCAATCAAAACTAAGGTTTTAAAAATTAGTAAAGCAAGAGTTTGGATTGTGGGATCCTCGTAATCCTTGTTACTAATTCAATTAGAAAACTTTGATGAGAACGATGTTGAATTAATTAAGTTGGGTCATCACAAAAATTGGGCAATTCCTATCTCTAGGAGAAAGCCACCCTACTCACTAACCTTTAGAGAAAAATCTCTTTACTCCTGAAAAAATTATGAGTGCAGTAATATTAGGTGATTTAAAAGACCTAAAAGTGCAATATCATATCTCTAATCAATTAACCCCCAATTAGTTCCCTAGATAGTTCTTCCTTTTCCAATTCCCAACAATCTTGCAATTAATCTAATCTCACGACAATTAAATTGCAAACAAGTATAATTCGAAAACAATTTAAATTAAAATAAACATCGAATTCAAGAGATTAAACCAAGAATGTCATAATCAAGAATTAGGGTTCAACTTTCATACAAACATAAAGAATTACTCACTAATCATTGTATAAAACTAAAATTAAACATTAAATTCAATAACAACAAAAGAAAAGAAAGCTTAGGAGGAAGATTGAAGTCGCAATCATAGTCCCGAACGTCTCCGAGCTTGTCTCTCGAGTCGCCCACGTAAAGCCTGAAATCTTGAGAATTGATCTTCAAATCATGATATCCAAGAACTAAATTACTGAAATTATAAAGGTTACCTAACTAATTGAATGTAAAAATTAAAGAATTGTCTAACTTAAATTAATCTCTAATTATCTACTAACTATTCCTAACTACTACTCCCTTGCTCTAATGGCAGAGTAACTTATTAATAGGAAAAAATTACAGCAAAATAGAGTTAAAATTTGAATTAAACTGCTCCAGCCGTCGGGTTCTACCTAAATATCTTCTTTTGACGCGAGGACCTACCGAAAATGGTAGGGGTAGCCTACCGTCGTGGTACGGTTCTGTCTTGGCTCTGCTTGTGACTTCCGGACCTACTGTTGTCGGTAGGTTGGCCTATCTCAGGTGGTAGGTCTGCTTCTTTGCTGCCATCGTCTTCGTTTTTGTCGTTTTCGACTATTTTCGTTTCCTTTCATCGTTTTCTCTTTAGGAAGGCACCTAAGACAAGAATAAAGGTATTAGTCTAAAATATGTACTTTTACATATTATAAAACATCAAAAAACGATGAAAATGACAAATAGAAATATAAATAATTAAACGCATATCATGTTTCTAGGGTTCTTCAACCCATCTTAGCTTAGTTTCTAAGGGTTTCCTTCATTATTTGGTGAAAAAATGATGACCTTAGATTGTAGGTTTATGGAATTCAATTGATCATCGTCAATTCCTCTTTAATCAATCCTAGAAGTTCTAGTTTTCTTTTGTTGATTGATTAGGTCTTTGAATTGTGTAGCTTAGGTTTTAGGGCCTTTGTTTTCCTAAGGTTCTTGTTGCCAATTTGGAAAGAATTATCCCTCTCATTGTCGGGTTTATGGTGCTTAGTTCTCCATAGGTTTTAGAGTGGAGTGTGTTGATTACAAAATCTTCAAATAGAAGTTCTTCAAGCAAGGAGGTGATCTTAGGTTGGTGATTGAATCAATCAAGCTTGTGTAAGTGGATTCATATCAGGTATCGCACAAGGACTAAGGCTCTCTTGGATGTGCCCCTTAGCAGGTAATTCCTCCACTTGTACTTTGAAGTTCTCTGGTCTCTTGGGACGAGCTCTTATAAGCGGGTCAGTTGGGAAGCATGGCTTTGGGCACAAAGTTGATTTGATGTTCTATGCCTTTCAATGGTAGCAATCCTCCAGGCACCACCTCGGTGAAGACATCTTCGAACTCTTTGATGACATCTATAATTGCTTGAGACAAACAAGAAACCACATCATTAGAAGACAAATAAGTTCCTCTATACATACGGTGTAGAACAAGTTCTTTCACCTCTATCGTCTCAGATATCTCACTCTCCTTTGTGAAGAAGCTCATTCTAGTCTCTCCTTTTCTCTCATTTATTATAACTCTTTTCTTCCTTGATCTCTCTTGATTTTTATCTCTCTTTTGAAACTTTCCGCTCTTTTCTTTTTCCTCTACTCTCTTTCCCTCTTTTATACTCTTCTTTTTCTCCTCTAACTCACTTTTCTCATCTTTACTTGATCTTGCTACACTTGAAAAGGAGTAAGAGGTTTGAGTGACATCTTGATCTTGACCTTCTCAAAAGAATAAGTATTCTTGAAACCATCATGGATGGCCTTCCTATCAAATTTCCATGGCCTCCCAAATAGAGATGTTCGACTTGCATAGGCACCACATCGCAAATGATCTCATCCTTGTACCTCCAATGCCAAAAGATACTAACACTTGCTTTGTAACCCTCACGTGTTCACTATCATTCAATCATTGCAAACGGTAAGGTTTAGGGTGCTTGATGGTCGGCAAGTTCAACTTATCCACCTAATAGGTACTTACCAGGTTTGTATAAATTCCACTATCAATGATGACGTTACAAGCCTTGTTGTCTATGTTGCATCTTGTGTGTAAAATATTCTCCCTTTGTTGACTAGAAACATCTTAGCTTGAGAATTAAGAGCCCTCAAGAAAACAAAGACCTCCCTTTCATTAGGTGACCCCTCATTAGACGCTTCATCTTCTTGCTCCTCTTCATTTTCTTGAGAATTCTTCAAAGAAAAGATTGAAATCAACATCCTTATAAGGAAGATGATAATGAAAGCTTTTATCCCTTTTCAACTGAAAGAGTAAATCAAGAATGTCAAGAGTTTGAAACATGATCTCTTTAAAAGGATGATGGTAGTATAAGCTTAGATTCTCAACCCTTCTCAAAATTCCTTCATGGATTCTTGATAAATATATTTTCAAAACTCTAGAAAAACATTGAAGAATCTAAGAAATTTTAACCACACGACTTTCAAGAGCAAAGACATTTTTAGCTTGAAATTTTCTTTTGAAAATCAAAGAATTGGGATAGAAAAGTTTATCATCATTTTGTACTTCGTTTGCAACACCAAATTTCCAAAATAACTTCTTCAAATTGCAAGTAAAGATATCAAATCCTTTCTCCTTTCAATTTCAAAGAATCTTCAAAATATTTTCTCAGTTGTTTGATCAAAAGCTCTAGCCAAAGAAATTCAAGATTAACACTTCCAATCCGCCAATAGTTCTCATAAAAATCTTTAGAAGTGCTAACTTATTCTTTTGTTAAATTATGTTTTCAAAAGATTTCTTTGAAAGGAAGATGGTAAAATAAGAAGTTTTGATGCAAAGTCTTCCCAAATAGTTTCAAGAAACCTTTCAACAAAGAATAATCTTGGTTTATCATCAAAACATGAAGAAATTTGTACTCCCTTTTAAAAAATCAACTCGTTCAAAAACTCCTCGAAGGTTAGAGAATAAAGCAAAGTACCACAAAAAGGTTGATTCAAAAGCTTGACACAAGAATTTCTGTTTTGAACTAAGAAATCATTTAAAATATCATCTTTGAAGAGAAAGTCAACAAAAGAAATAGGACAAACAAGAAGTTTCTCAACAAGATTTTTCAAAGTTAGTTCAAAAACACCATTTTCAAAAGTAGTTTTCACAAAATCACAAATATGGACTTTAAGCACTTTAAAACTATCATCCATTTTCTTTCCGCAAAGTAGCAACCGCATGAATTCCTTGAAATGAAAATGATAGAATTGAAACCCATGAATATTTTCAATCAAAGCTTTAAAAAATTTATCAACATTAAAACCTTTTGTTCTTCATAAGGAGATTCAAATTGATGATTCCCAAAACATAAGAGTTGACTAGAAGGAATAAATCCACCAAGAATTTTCATAGAAGTATAATGGAAAGATGACACATAATCACAATTTTCAACAAGCCACTTAGCATGAAAATTACCACATAAAGACGAAAGGAACCAACTAACTCTCTCATTATAGCCACTTTCAATAAAAGATCCAAAGAAGATATGAATCTTACTCCACATAGATGCACACGAAGATGAGAAATTAGCAACAAGAATATCAAAGAAAAGACTATCATGTAACAACTCAAGGTCATGGTAAGATGGTTTAATTCTAGTAACACTAACCAAAAGTTGTTTCTTAAGATAAGCATATGAAGAAGAGCTTTTAAACATACAAGCAACATCATGAGCTTGTTCATAAGTGACGGGATTAACCATACAATTCCCAATTGAAATCATATAAGAGGCATTCAATTCTAAGAAAAACTTTAACACCTTAAAACATAACTCATGGCATTAAAGAAAAGGGTTTAAAGAAAGGCTTATTGCTGTATCTTCATAGCCAATGCTAATCTCCTTTCCCATGCCTTTTTTTTTTTTAGCTTTCATCCCATTATTTGGCTTTGTTCTATAAATTGTAGTTAAGAAGTCTAAGAATTGAGATTGAATTCTATCACAAAAGAAAGAAAAAAAAACTATTAGATTCGTTGATAATGAAACCAAAAGACAAGAAAGATGTAGGAGGAAGGAAGCTTATGGTTTTATAGAGCTTGTAGCTAAGACTTTCTTCATTTTCCATCTTTTGAGCTTCAGATTTCTGCACACTTGGAGAAAAATAAGCAAGGAAATGGTTATTGGAATTAGTAAACAAGTTCACCTCCTCAATAGAAAGTGAGTTTAATGGTGAACTAATGTCACAACAGCTTTTTCATCTCCTCCCTTTTATCTCCCTCGAAAAGAATTGAGCCCATCTCTTTCTTTGTTTCCTCACTCTTTTCAATCTCATCTTTCTTTTCTTCCACTTGTTCTTCTTTTAAACTCTCATGATTTTCAATCAAGCACTCACTCTCGTTTGTTTTTCCCTCACTTTCTTTTGTACTCACAACACTCTTCACTTTTTCCTCTCTTGATTATTCTTCCTTTACAAAAGTACAAGTGTTCATCTTCTCATGCTGAATGACTTTTCTATCAAGTACATCTTGAGCTTGTGAAAGCTCATCTACTTTTGTAGACTTTTCACCCATTGAAGATTCCATGAATTTTTTCCTTGCTTGACCTTGTCTCTAACCTTCATGGTTTTTAACTCTAAATTTGGTCCTCAATGCTTGCTTCATTAAGCTCCAAGTCTTGATGGTTGAGCTCCTGTTCTCCTTCTATTTAACATTTACAATCCCACTATACATTGACCTCATAAGAGAGGGATTTAGTACCAATTGGAACTTTTCTTTTTCTCTTACACCATAGGAATAGAACAATGATTCCACTTTTTTCTCCCATGCTACATAATCATAAGAACCAAAAGTTCCACAAAAAAGAGGTAATTTCAAATCGTTGTAACTAAGAGGTCTTGATGTAGTTCACAAAGTTTAAGAACTTCTTCTACAATTATACCCTTCATAGCTATAACTATCATAATATCCTTCATAATCACCTCTTGTTTTATGGAACCTCCCATCCATATTTACATAATTCCCTTCATTTTTAACTTCATTCCTTGGAACTCTTTTGCAAGATGTATCATTATTACCGTTTCTAGCTCCAAGTCTATTGCCCTCATAGCAATCTGTAGGCCTGTTGGGCCAATTGTTCACACATTTTTTAAGAAGAATCAGTAGTCCATTTTCAAACTTCTCATCTGATTTGAAGATCCGTTTTTGAGTTGTTAGCCGGTTCCATCATCCGGTTATTTTTTAATAGAATAGATTTATTTTATGTTTGTTTTTCCACTGCTTTGTAATAGTAAATAGAAGCTTTGTATTTTATAATAGGGCTGATCACCAGATTCATTTCGTAAAAGTGGTATCAGAGCCAGAAGACTTGATCTTTCTGGTGTCTGGTGACTGTTGCATTCCTCCATGACGCGGCTTCGTCTGAAACCTCTCTGGCTTTTTCCAGACTCACGGGAATGATTGAGTTTCGTGAATCTGGCACAAGAAAGTTTACTATTACTGCTTTCTACTTTTCTTTCGTTTAAAGTTTTAATTTATTGTCTGGATATATATTATTCTGCTGCTGATACCTCTGATCACGGATCAATTTTTTTTTCCTATTTTTGCTTTGAAAAACCAAAACCCAAGCCTGGCTTGAGTCCTATTGAGACTTCAAGTGTCTGTGTCTTGGTGTTTTCTCGTGATTGCTTAAATTGTTTTTATTATTCGTGATCGTTGAGATTTATTTGTTGTCTATTTGGGGATTTGTTCCTCAGCCTGTGTTTATTTATTCTATTTCTCTGTTGATTATTTGTTTGTGGCTGTTGCTCAGCCTTTGTTACCTGTTGATTAGTTGTGAGTTTTATTATCTGCATTGCCTGTTTTTCTAGCTGTATTGTTTTCAAAAATATCTAGGCCATTTTTGTGACAAAACTTTTCTTAAATCTTTTATTTTTCGCGCCTCTGATTACTCTTATTTGCCTCTATATAACATGTCCATTCCAAAACTTGAAACAGACAAGTTCAATGGCAAATCTGATTTTGTAATGCGGTGCAGAAAAATGAAAGATGTTTAGTCCAAAACAAAATTGCACCCGCTATTTGTACTCCTGATAAGAATCCGGAATCTTGGACAGGAGAAATACTAGTGGAAAAACTTGGTGATGCACATAGCTGTCTCACCTTGCATTTAAAGAATAATGTTTTAAGAGAAATAGATGAAACAAACAATGCTTACGGAATCTTGACAAAACTTCAAAAACTTTATTTAGGAAAGTCTTTGTCAAACAAAATCTATTTAAAAGAACAACTTTTTTTGTTTTAAAATGAGCAGGTCAAAATCCCTTTCTGAAAACATGGATGATTTAAATAAATTTGGTTTAGAACTCCAAAATATTGGAGAAAACATTTTTGATGAAAACATTATTGTTATTTTTTTGAATGCTTTGCCTAAGTCTTTTAATGATATGAAAATCTGCTATCAAGTATGGCAGAGATAATTTGATTCTTTCTGATGTGAAAAATGCTTTGAAATCAAAAGATTTAGATTTACAAAAAGAAAACAAAAATGGAGAGAACCTTTACGTACGAGGGAGGGTTGACCAGAGAGAACCTTCTAGTCACTGCTCTAAAAGTAAAGGGAGGTCTAAATCTCGAGATAAGAATAGAGTGAAGTGTTTTTACTGTGGCAAAGATGGTCATATGAAAAATAATTTTTTTAAACGAGTCGAAGATGAGAAACAACGTAAACAAGGTAATGGGAAGGATAAAACCGACAAAACACATGATTTTGAACTAGATGGTAATTCTATGTTTTCTGAAGTTTTGTGTGTATCCCCTTCCCCATCTACCTCTAAAGTTTCTGATGAGAGGATTCTTGATTCTGGTTGCACTTTTCATATGACTCCGAACAAGCATTGGTTTTCTGATTTTATACCCCTTGATCATGGAAAAGTTTTTATGGTAAATAATGTGCTTGATCTTAGGCAGAATTTAATCTCCCGTGGTGTTTTTTATACAAATGGGTATTCTTATAAATCATAAAATAGGAATTTACGTGTTTGTAAATGATCCCTAGTCATACTCAAAGGTTTTAAGAAAAATGGTTTGTACACTTTACCTGGAAAAACAGTTTGAGAATCATTTGCATTATTTTCTAAAATAGTTCCTGAAAAGACCATGTGGTGGCATCGGCGGATTGGCCACATTAGTTAAAAAGGTTTGCATTATTTACACAAACAAAATCTTTTGAAGAGTGAAAAAATTACTTCTTTAGATTTTTGTGATCATTGTGTTCTTGGCAAACAACACAAGCTCAGTTTTTCAACAGGCACACACAAATCCATTGCTATTCTTGAATATGTGCAGTGTGATCTATGGGGTCCTGAAAAGGAACCCACTTTTGGTGGCAATGTTTATTTCCTTTCTATTATTGATGATTTTTCTCGGCATGTTTGGGTGTTTATTTTGAAAGCCAAATATCAAACATTTCAAAAGTTTAATGAGTGGAAACGTTTTGCTGAAAATCGAACCGGAAATAAACTAAAAGTTATAAGAACAGATAATGGTTTGGAATTTTATAACAAGAAGTTTCATGATTTGTGTTCTTTGCATGGTATTGTTTATCATAGAACCATTAGGCATAACCCACCAAAAAACGGGGTAGCTGAGAGGATGAACTGAACCATTATGGACAAAGTTAGGTGTCTTTTGGTGTCATCTGGGGTTCCTAAAAGCTTTTTGGGGAGAGGCTGTTAGTACAGTAGTATACCTTATAAATAGGTCTCCTTCCTCTGCCATAAACTTCAAAAGTCCCATAGAATTGTGGACCGACCAACCACCAAACCTGTCCAACCTTAGAATATTTAGGTGTGCTGCTTTTGCACATCAAAAGGAAGGGAAGTTAAACCCTAGGTCTAAGAAGGGAGTATTTATAGGCTATCCTAGTCGGGTGAAGGGTTGCAGAGTGTGGCTTAAAGGTGAACTGAGTGTAAGGGTAGTCGTGAGTAGAGACGTAGTCGTTAACGAGTTAGACATACCCTGCCTTAGAACTTAAACCAATCCCAAGAGTTCTACCCAAATACCCATAGTTGGGAACATTCCTGTGGAGGTGGATGACACCTCCGAAACCCTACAAGAGAACACTCTAGAACCCGAACCCAAAACACTAGAACTTGAAACTAATGAGGAGTCTATAAACCCAACTAGTGCACCCGATGTACCTGAATCAGAAAATTCTGATGATGGTGAGGATCATCTAGAAGCACAAGCACAAGCCTTAGAGACTACCAATTGTCGAGAGATAGGATTAGAAGAGTGTCTAGGGAACCCTCTAGGTATGGTTTTTCATACAGTGTTTCTCATTTTTTGTTGAAGAAAAAGAACCTATATGTTTTTCTGATGTTTCAAAGAGTCCTAAATGCTCTTTGTGGATGCATGCTATGAATGAAGAGATGTCTTCTTTGCATAAGAAAAAAACTTGGGTGCTTGTTCCTAAACCACCTAAAAAAAAACTGATTGATTGTAAATGGATTTTCAAAGTTAAAGAACCTGAATCTATTAATGACCTCCAAGGTTCTAGGCTAGATTGGTTGTAAAAGGTTTTTTTTAAGTTGAAGGTATTGATTTTAATGAGATCTTTTCTCTTGTTGTTAAGTATAAAATATTAAAGTTATGCTTGCTATTATTGCCTGCTTTGATCTAGAGCTTGAAAAGTTGGATGTTAAAACGGCCTTTTTGCATGGTGAACTTGATAAAACCATTTACATGTGCCAACCACCTGGTTTTCAGGTGAAAGCTAAGGAGCATATGGCTTGTCTGTTGAAGAAGTCCTTGTATGGGTTTAAAAAATCACCTAGACAGTGCTATAAAAGGTTTGATTTTTTTACGCTAAAAACCGGCTTTGTTAAAAGCAATTATGATAGTTGCTTGTATTTTTGTGGTGATACTGTTGATAATGCCATATATTTGCTGCTTTATGTTGATGATATGCTTATTGCCTACAAGCACAAAGATAAGGTTGTGCAGTTGAAATTTTTGTTGAAATTAGAGTTTGAGATGAAGGGTCTTGGATCTGCCTCTAGATTTTTAGGCATGAACATTGATAGTGTTAGAACTGACCATTCCTTGTTTATATCCTAGAAGTCCTTCTTGCAGAAAATTGTTTCAAAATTTTCTATACACTTGTGTAAGCCTGTTTATACCCCTCTTGCAAGTCATTTTCAGCTTTCTTAAAAAACCTGTCCCAAGACTGAAAATGAGAAGAAAGATATGGCCAATATCCCTTATAGAATGGCTTATTCCATGATCTCCACCCGTCCTGATATTGCTTATTCCATAAGTCTTTTGAGCCATTTTATGTCTAACTCAAGTAGGGATCATTGGGCCGCTCTTAAATGGCTGTTGAGGTACATTAATGAGACTATTGATAGAGGCTCATAATTGGACTGAACAATTTGAATTGGTTGGTTATGTTGACTCTGATTTTGTAGGTGATAAAGAAGGTAGAAAGTCTACAACATCTTATTTCTTTACCCTTGCTGTTAATTGTTTTTCTTGGAAATCACAGCTGCAACCTGTAATTACTCTTTCGATTGCGGAGGCAATTAAAGAAGCTATTTGGCTTTAAGGACTTTTATCTGAGTTGCATCTTTTGCATTCTAAAGCTGTCATATTTACTGATAGTCAAAGTTGTCTTCATTTGTGTAAAAATCTTGTTTATCATGAAAAAACTAAAGATATAGATGTTAAGTATCATTTCATTCGAGAAAAGGTTTCAAATGGTATTGTTAATATGGATAAAAAGTACTAAAGATAATCCTGCTGATTTTGGTACTAAGGTTGTGACAACTGACAAGTTTGCTATGTTTAGGGACCATCTTTATAATGATGCAGGTTGACTGTCTTAGCTGGAAAGTTACCTAAAATGTGTTCAAGGTGGAGTTTGTAGGCCTGTTGGGCCAATTGTTCACACATTTTTGTTCATTTTTAGCGTTATTCTTGACCGTATGATGAGATGGACTGGTCCTCACAACGATGAGTGGACTGAGTTTATTTTTAATCCAAGATGCCGGGTGGGCCAGGCTGTTGCCATCCCAATTTTGAATGAGTCACCCTAGGTGAAATGAACTGCTTTGGATGAGTCCATCCCAGGTGACATGGCTGCATCTATAAATACTCCATTCCTTACCTGTTGCTGACACCAACTCTGTAAAGCAGCCTTTCTCTCATTTCTTTTCTCTCTTCTCCTCTTTAGCAACTTCTTCTTCTTTGGTTGTTGTTCTGTTCTCTGTCAATTCTTCTGTTGCTACCGCCGTTAGTCGCCACTCTTGGTTGACTGCGTGCTTGGGTGGCTCTTGAAGGAGAGAATCGAGAGAGAGAGTTTTCTTGTGTGAGGCTCATCCAGAATTTTGAGGGTTTGATCGAGAATCAGTATTTTACAGCAAAACTGGTCATCTGGTTTTGCCTTCTTTGTCCAAATATCTCTGTTCTCCTCTTTAATATAGAAACCAATCGTTCAGTTTTCTTCGTTGGTCATCCGTTTCTGAAACCGGTCGTCTGGTTTCTTGTGCTGGTCATTTGATTCTGTTTGTTGTGACAAAAAATCGGACGTCCGGTTTTGTCTCCTTTATCCGTTTTGCTAATTTGATTTTTGCAGGTTTGAAGAAGAATCAGTCATCCATTTTCGGACTTCTCATCGGATTTGAAGATCCGTGTTTGAGTCGTTATCCGGTTCTATTATCCGGTTATTTTGTAATAGAATAGATTTATTTTATATTTGTTTTTCTGCTGCTTTGCAATAGTAAATAGGAGGTTTGTATTTTATAACCGGGCTGATCACCAGATTCATTTTGCAACACAATCATAAGAATTATGCTCATAAGATCTAGCATGAGGAGAAAAGTTACCATATCCCCATTGATTATTATGCATTGGATATCTTCCAAGATTTTATTACTTTGTTCTAAGATGGCTTTCTCTTCTCTTCTTAAGTCCTTCACACTATTTGCTAGGCATGATAGTTGTTGCTCCAATCCTCCCAATGCTTGTTGCAATGAAAAATAAACAAAAGAAACAAGAAATAGGACCTCACAATCACTCCCTAAGTGTTTGCCCTCTTTTGATGATCACTCGGTTCTCTCGTGTTGAACTCTCTTATTGACTTTTAGAACAATAGACTCACCCTTTTGCCTTTTTTTTTCTAAACACTCTTCTCTCAAGGCTCTATATATTCTTCAAACCTCTTAATCAACTCAACCAAGAGAAACAACCCAAGCAAGTAAAACAATCAAAGCACTTAGTTGGATACAAGAGTTCAAAGAAGTAATGTATCAAACACTTGAGGTGCAAGGAGTTTTAAAGAATTAATCAACGGAAAAGAGAAAACAAACATAATTTATCATTAAACAAAGAGTAGAAATACACAAGAAAACAATTTGAAGTCAAATTCAAAGCAATTCAAAACAAACTAAGCTAAACAAAGAGACAGAGTACTAAGAAAAACTTTCCAGAAAATAGGGGATGATGATACCCTATTACAGAAACAGCTATAACTCTGCAAATACTAATCCAAATTGAGTGAAACAAATTTAGAAAGATTCCGCACTTGATGAGGATGATTTTTAGAGCAAATTCCAAACAAATTGAATCAATATAACATAAGATATGCTCGGATTAATTTACACTTTTTCTGCAACCGAGATATCAAAACACTTATCAATTTTGAATCGATTTGATCAATCAAATTGACTCCAAATTGAGTAAAACTTATTTCAATTGAACCCCAAATCAAAGGAGAATAGATCCAACATGAAATTACAAAAAAATTCGCAATTAATCATTCTTTTCCTCAATTGATTTTCGGATATGATTTTTCTATACTACTATTGCATGATCTTCATGGAATTTTGTTTAGATCATCAAGTACTTTCTCTTTCTTTTTCTTTTTTAGAGAATTTAAAACAACATAAACATAAATTGACCTTCAATTGGAGGTTTCTCTTATACTAATTTGATATGAATCTTGTTGTGCAAGGATCAAAATCTTCAATTAAGCATCCCAAGGATCTTTGCCTTCAATAGGACTTGATCTTCTTAAAAAACACCCACTCATAATTCAACCCAAAGTATGAACAAATGAATCTGAAAATCTTTCCCTCAATTGCTAAAAGAACAATGGGCTGGTTACCCACTACCCAATTAGATCAATTGAAGGAGACCTAAGCTCTAGAAAAATTACAAGGATGTGATTATCATAGATTAGGAATTGTGATCAAATTAAGAACCCTTGGATCAACCCAATCCAAGTATTCAATAAAATCAATCTAAGGAATGATTAAACCCTCGATGAAGTTCAAGGAGAAAGCCTCAAAACTAAAGAACCCTAAGAGAAAACTATCAAATTTCATATACCATTCATCATCTTGATTACAAGATGAGGCATAAGTAGGTATTATAGAGAAAACCTACTCCTCTTCCTAAAACCTAATGAATATTAAAAAACACCTAATTAAACTTCTAATAAAAGTTAATTACAAGCTTGGAAAATAAGAAACCAAGATTTAATAAAAAAATTAGCTAAACTGTCCATTTTAAGAAAATTAATCCGAGACCTACCGCAGACGGTAGGATGGACCTAAAGTCGCCAGTAGGTAGACTTCAAGCTTTCCCTTTTTGTCCAGAGATCTACCGCAGACAATAGGGTGGAGCCTACCGTCAACGGTAAGCTATGTTTCTTCCCCTCACTTCTTTCGTCATCTACGATGGTCGTGAGCTTCTAGCTTTATTCCGTTGAGCTTCTTTAGGACTTTAATGTGTCTTGGAAGTCTTTAAACTCTTCCAAGCCTTCAATTTGAATATGGAATTCCACAATTGAAGCTTCATCCATGATGTCTTCAACCTTCTAGTTGCTCCTACATAAATTATTGAACAATTCTATGTCGAATTAATATCATGAAGGGACTCCAAGGTTCCAACTAATTATTGCATGATTAGATCACTACGGACATCATTGTTTTTCCGAGGTTGTTCTTCGTCACGAGACATATAGAAGTTTAACGAATAATAAGTACCTACAAAATAGAAAACAAATAATGGAAAGAAAGGACCTCACCTTTCCCTAAGTGTATCACTCAACTATCCCGTTTGTCACTCACTCTCTATGGCTTTTGTAAAGATAGTCTCATCTTCTTGCCTCTTTCTATTCCTCACTTGCATAATTTCCTAATACCTTCTAAGTCTTCCAAGTTACCAAGCAATTCCAAAGGAGTTCAACCAAGCAATTCCCTAAGAGGCAAGAAGTCAAAGATTAAGAGACATTTTCACAAAAAGTTTTAAAAACCAATTCAAGAGTGTGAACCAATAAAATGTTCAATCCCCTCAAAGAAGAATAAAGAACTTAGCAACTTTAATCAAAGAAATGCTACAAATCAAAGCAAAGAGACAATCAAAATTTCAAGAAATCAATAGTACTAGGCAAGAATTTAGAAAATAGAGGATGAAGATAAGCTGTGACATTTTCGCCATATCTCAGTCATTTCTAAAAAAAAAAAAATAGCTTACGTTTGTTGAAAAAGATCCGCAATCCAGTAACCATTCAATCAAGCATGTTTCATGCAATTTGGGGTTCATTTGCTATACTTTTCAATTCATTTGTTTCACATCACTTTTTTTGGCAAAAAATTTTCATAATTTTTCTTTCTTTTCAATTTCTTTCAATTGGCCTTTGTATAAACTAAATTCAGCAAGCAAAACACAGAAATTTTCACCTCATAGAGGGATTAGCTCTGGTACCACATGATGTGAACTCGTCTAGTCTTCTTTGGAATCTTTTCTCTTCAGGAGGGTATTTGAAGGCTATGAGAAGGGAAAACTCAATTAAATGAATATGATTGAATTAAATGAACCTAAATCTTTAAATATTTGGATTGACCATATTTTTCTTGCAATCCACTCCATATGATTCTCTATTTGGATTTGCTTTTGGTTGGAAAAAAAGTGAATTTTTTTGTTTCAATTTGCAAAAGTTAGATTATTTATGAGTGAAGATGTCAGAACTAAAGTATGAAATGTAACAAAAAAATTTGTATTACAAGCCAATCCAAATAGAGTCACTACCTAGAGCATTTTAATGAAGATTTCCTCTTGGTTTAGTGGTATCATCGACCATAAGGAAAAAGAAGTATATTAGATAATTGATTATGCTTATTGCAATCAATCTATAAATGAGTATTGTGTCTCATCTGCTTCAATTGTTCTGTTCATTATGTTTTTCTCTTACATAATCCTTAAGCCAAGTATGTTATTTGAATGTTCATAAAAAATATGTTATTTGATCTTCATTTAGTTGAGTACAAAAGCATCATGAATCTTCTAACAGTATTTGCGTCTTACACATGAGTGACCAATTATGGGAAAATTTTGAGGAACTGTAAGCCTATTCCTTGGCCATGCTATTTGGTATTCTCTTTGTATATGCATTTTATTTCTATAGATCTCATTTTGATAGTATAGTGGTTACTTTTTTTTCACAATATTATAGGTGAGGAGATACATGGAGATCGAATTGGAAGGTTTTGACATACACTTGGTGAGCAATATCCTATTATTTTGTGGTTGTTCATGAAAAGGTTCTACTTGAAGTGTCAAGTTCTATGTTGGACACGTTACTTTTTTCTCATGAAGGGTTTTGGAGAATTGTACAATATAGAGATGTGTGTCTTGATTGTTTGAAAAATTCCCTTTTTTTAGTGTAGTAATTGGATATTGTGGTTGTTTATGGAGTGTTTTGGAGACTTGAATTAACTTATATGGGTATATATTGTTGTTTATTTCTTTAATGTGAATTTTCAGTTGGATTTGAGTATTGTAAAATTTTGATATCAATGCTTATTAATTTACATTTCAATTTAGATGTTTCATATATATACTCTATTCAAGTAGTATATATATTAATATATATAAACCAGATTCTTTTTTTTTTTTAAATAAAGAGACCTATTGTGACATTATAAAGTGTAGTCATATATATTAAAATACATGTTACGCTTAAGAGCATAGTAATAGGTATTCTACAGTGACGTATTTATCTACACATATTAATAGTATATAGTGACATCTTAGAGCACCATCATACATCAATCGTGTCGCTTTTAAAGGCAATATAATATTGAAGAGTTTTAAATTTTTTTACTATTATAATATTTGTTGTTATGCTTGAAAATGTAGGTATAATATATGTTTAATAACGTTTAAAGTATAAGTATAAAAAATATATACTGATCCTTTAAAGCATTAGTGATCTATAGCTAATCAACTTTACACCACACTATTTGAAAGCATCACCACAGGCAAAGCGTCACCATAGAGGATGTAAGGTGACACTTTTGTGCATTACCATAAGAGTATTCTAGTATGAGAAGTAGAGAACGTATTTTTGATGAATTTTATTTTTTGAGATTCTTGGAAGGTGAAAAAGGACTGTACTGAAGAAGAAATCAAAACAGCCTCTACCTCTAGGAGATTTCCAGAATAAAGCTTTGAAAGAACTCGAGAAGAACCTAAGGCGCCTAGTAAGGGGAAAACTTGTAAAGTTTGCAAGACTACTTGGAGAGTTAGATTAGTAAGTCTCAAAGGAAAACTAGGAAATGAAAGCTCTTAAGATCCTCTGAACCCCTAAAGGACAGTACACATTCCTTCTCTCGAAGAGTAACTTATGCAGATACAGTTATTAATGAATGTTTTCAAGAAGAAGTCATTAAATCATTAACCAATTTGATCAGATAAGAGACTCTCTTCTTCAACATATGGTAAATGATAATGAAAGCTAAGTAGCCTTGAAACCAAGGTAGATAAAACAAAAAAATGTGTTAAGACTGAGAATATTGTTGAAGAAAGTGAAGAAGATTCAAAAGAAGAAGATGATGGTAGCTCTTTCGAAGATGATATTGATGATATTGGACATTCACAAGAGCCACCTCAAGGAAAAGATGATGAAACCAAAAGTCGAGACAAATATTCCAAGAAGGATGTGGCAGATTATCACACTCCTCCTTCATCTTCTCCACCAAAAGAAAAAAAGTAGTATCTCTTACACAAGCAAATAAGAAGTCCATGAGACTTCTATTCAAAGAAAGTGAACTACTCCAGGAAGAAAGAAAACAAAAGAGACAAGTTCATGGAAATTAAAGGACATACATGATTACAACAAACAAGCATGGAGTGAAATCCATGAAGAAAATAGCTTAAACTTGTCTCTTATATCTCTTTTAATTTTGTGTTATCTATGTATGCTGTTGATGTTTGTGTGTTTGTTACATGTTTTCTATTGCTAAGTGGTTTCAAGTGTTCTTATTTTTGTCTTGTAGTTTTTTTTAGTGGTCTTTTTTTTCTTGATCGCTCTATGTGTCTTGATGATGCCAAAAAGTGGAGATAAATGTGCTTATGTAATCTGTGATCTAAGTGCTTATGTGGTTATGTGATAAAATGTTGTGCTTATGTGTTTAAATGCTTATATGATTAAGTTCCTATGTGCTTATGTGTCTCTGTGAGCTTATGTGCTTATGTGTCTATGTGATTAAGTGCCTATATACGTACATGATTGTGTTTATATGACTTGAGTGTTTAAGTGAATAAGTGCTTATATGTGCTATGTGCTAAGATGTTTGTTTGATATATGTGCTTAGTTGGTGCTAAGATGTTTGTTAGATATATGTGCTTAGTTAGTATAGGTTCAATTTGATTCGCTTGATGTTTTGTGGAAATAAATGTAGTTGATAATCGTTAGCTCTAAGGGTGACAATTTCAGTTTTAATTAAACGACAAACATAGATGAACACTTACATATTTAACTTTGATGTGACAGGAATAATGCTGGAAGATGAAGTCTTCACACCAAAAGTTACAATGGAAAAGGAGAATCCCAAGAGCTAAAGCAGTACAAGAACAGAAGATTCAAGTGGATTCAAGATGCAAAGGAGTAAAGTGATGAAAACATAGAATAGGGTTTTTGTGTCTAGAGGTCTTATGTAAACCCTTTCTCTCTATCCTTTTTACTTTAATATGCAGTAGTAAAGCTTGTGTCAAAAGGTTTTTGAAAGAAAGGAAAATGTTTTCAAAACCTATATCTTGTTTTAGAGTCAAAATGTTTTGTGAAAATGATTTTGAGTATTTTTTCTAGATTAAATGATTAAATTATTGTGATTGAGTGTTTCATGATTAGATGATCTTAATTGAAGATTAGAATTGTCAATCCTTAATTTAGAAAGTCTATGAATGAATGCTTAATTGTTTTGATTTGGTTATTTGATTTGAAATTCAAAAATGGCTTTTAAGTGTATGTTCGGAAGTCTATAATGATAGGTTCTAATATGACCCGAGATCCTCAAGAGACAGTGGATTTCATGAGAGGACCACTCACAAGATCTAGAGCTAAGAAGATCGAGAAAAGTGTCGATAGCTTAAGTAATGACTTGGTTGGATTTGTGGTTAAAGTCTTAGGGGAGGAACTTAAGTCCATGTATGAAAGCCTAGAAGATGGAAAAAATCCCCCCAAAGTGTTTATGTTACATACCTTAACCAAGGAGCATCAAATAAAAAAACTTGGAGGAACATATTGCACAAAGGAGAGCAAAACAGAGCCTACTGTTGGGCGATAAGCTTTTGAAGCCCATTTACTCGTTTAAACCTATTAGTAGCTAGGTTTTTGAGATTAGACTTCAAAGAGCCTATAAATACTCCTAATGTTAAACCTTTTGAACACATTGAATGATATTGAGAGAAATTTGCAGCCAAGAGGCTTCTTCTTGTGGTTTCCAACACTTGTAAATTAGGTAGTCCGATTTGTAAATTAGGAAAGATATTCTTGAATCAAATTCAAGGGTTTTTGTTCAATGCAAATCCTACATTCTCTAGAGGTGCTAACTCATTATAGTTAGTGTTGCTAGTTAGGTTTTCCTAGTGAATGAGGAATATGTGAGGGTTCTACTATAGTCCTTGTTGATTCCTCTTCTAAAGGGGAAGATTAATTACTCTTTGTTGCCATTTTTTCTATTGTTCTTACTAGCAGCATATCAATTTCATCATCAAGGTCCTCTAGTTAAGAGAAGATCCTTGGAAGTAGGGATGGCCACTGGGTCCGACCCGCGAGTCTGGTCCGGGTTAGACCGGGTTGCAGCTCAAGGACCAGCCCGCCAGGTCAGCCTGTGGATCAACCCGGTCCGGGTTGGGCCGGGATGCAGATCAGGTTTAGCCAACCCAGCTCAGACCGCCTAAGAGAACCCGCATAGGCTGAACGGTCCTGGGGCGATCTGTTTTTTTGATAACTTAAGATTAAAAAAAATTGAATATAAGTAAATAATTTACATAAATGATAAAATTAACTTAAATAACTTACATGAAAGAAAGTTAGATAATATAATACTTACTTACTCGTTACTAATACATGAAAATAAAGAATAACATAAGATTTTTTTGTATTAAGTTAGAAAACTTAAGATTTTTTTTTTTTAATTTTAGAAAACTTGAGATTTTTTTTTAAGTTTAGAAAACTTATATTTTTTTAAGTTTAGACTTTAGACTATTTAAATTATTTTTATTAATTTTATTTAAACTTAATGTTTTTTTTAACTAAGTTTAGAAAAAGTTAAATGAATGGTTTTAGGGGTTTAGAAAATTTAAAGTATTTGTTTTAGGTTATAAAACTTAAAGTATTTTTATTAAGTTTAAAAACTTAAAGAGTTAAAAAAAAATTATTAGAGAAAGCCACCTTGAAGTGGTGGTGGGTTTGCCATGACCCCTATCAGTTTTATTAATAATAAAATAAAAGTTACATAGGAGGGGGACTTAGTGTCTAAACCTCCCAAAAGAAATTACAATTTTTAAAACCTAATAAATTAATCCTATACTATCTAATCTGACTAAGTCCTAACTGTTACAATTAAAAAAAAATTATCCTAAGGCCTAACTATTACAATTTAAATATAAAAATCCTATCTATTTGACTGAGTTTGACTAGATTCGTCGTCTCTCTCATCTTCTTCACCAGATCCTCCTGGGCTTACCAGATCAACATACGACTCATCGATATTGAATCTTGCAATCCTATCTTCTTGAACATACCAATCAATTAGACACATAAGAGCCTCTAATGTGTAATGGGACATCCGACTCCTAGATTCGTCAATTGTACGACGACCGTTGGAGAAGGCACTTTCAGAAGCCACAGTAGAGATAGGAGCTGTTAGGATATCTCGAGCAATCCTAGATAGGCAAGGATATTGTGCTGAATTGTTCTTCCACCTTCCAAGTATATCGAAATCATCTGCACGATGCTGAACCCGAGCAGCGTATTCGTATATTGAAAACTTGGATAGAGTTGTTCTTGTACCTGATGAACTCGAGGCGACACGGAGATCATATATATTCATCATGTATCCAAATCCTCCTTGACTTGAAGATAAAGAAGATGGCATCTTTCCATATTGTGAAGATCCTTGACTTGAGCTCCCTATTTACTCTCTCTCGAATAGAGATCGTATAAGTTTTTCAAAGTTTTAGATGTTTCCTCTTTTATTCTGTTAGCATTTCTTTGGAAATTAAAAAGTGAATCAAAGCGACTATCCAAACATGAATAAAAAATCCAATCAAAGTTTCAAACCCTTTACTTGTAAAACGAGGATCTAAAATCAAAGTAACAAAAAATTATGATAGGAAAATTTTCGTAAAATTTCTATATCAAACATCATAGGACCACACATGGCATGTGGCCTAAATTCTATAAAACAATGGCAACTTTTATAATTGTGGGAAGCATGTGATGAGTAGTGGGGTAGTATTATCCAAATAAAAGTCCAGTCGCTTGTGCAAAAGTTTTTAGAAAAGAACAAATAACTATAGCTTCATCAAAAATATTTTCCTCAATTGTTGGTCCATGATTTGCCAGTGTAAATTCAATAAGTTGTTGTTTATAAGGAAAACAAGTTTGTAACATATTTAAAGTTAAGTTCCATCTTGTAGTAACATCTGTATCTCAACATCTATAAGATACTTTATGTTCTCTAGAAAGTGTTTTAAAATGTTGTCGTCTAGGACCGGAATATCTAACGAACTTTATAAAGTCTCTAATTGTGTGTGTAACATGTTCAACATGTGAATAACTATCTTGTACGCACAAATTCGAAATATGACATGCACTTCTAATATGAAATAACTTCCATCTAAAATTGGTCTAAAATTATTTTCAACATTCAATGAAGCATAATTATTTGAAGTGTTATAAAAAAAGATGGTAAAAATTCTATTACCAATTCTATAATCACGACATGTTTGAATGATATTTTGTGCTATATTTGTACTAGTATGTGGGAATTCAAAATTTTTAAAACAAATGAAAATTTTTTTTTTGTTTAGATGCCAAATTTTCATCGACCCAACGACATGTAATGCACAAAAAATCTTCTGAAGTAACAGCTGTCCAAGAATCACAAGTAAGGGAAAATTTACCAGGGATAGATTCAAAAATTATAGCAAGGGAGTTTTTTTCTTCCAGAAAACTCTTGAGAATTTCTCTCCTCAGTGAAATTATAGGAAATCCCTTATAAGCCGATTGAAGTGCTGTTTGTACAAATCTCACAAACGAATGATTAGAAGGCAACGATGAAGGAAGCCTACAAATTGACACCTATCTAACTATTTCTCTTCTTACTAACTTATCATCATGATCAAAAGGTGCAATTGGATTTCCAAAAGCACTAGCCGAACCTGAAAGTTGTGTTTGTGTAGTTAAATAATAATTAATAATAAAAAGAACAAATTTTATAGCTAAATAAATCAAGTAAACAAATAATTATTTAAAACTAAATAAAGTAAACAAATAAGTATTAAAAAATTAAATAAACATATTATAGTAAATAAAGTAAGCAAATAATTATTTAAAACAAACAAAGTTCCAAAATATAATAAATAAAAAATGTAACATAAATTAAGGTAAAGAAAGTAAACTATCAATGATGAATCCTGCCGGAAGTCCGAAGAAGAATTGAAGAAGCTTTGGTTTTGCCAATTTCTTCGATTCCTTCCTTCCTCCAAATTTAAACAATTATCTAAAAAAAATTGCAAATGATTTCGATTCTTGAAAGTAAGTAAAGAAGAGTTTCAGAGAGATATGAGAGAATTTAGGAAAAGTTAGAAGAGAGAATGAGTGATTTTTTATGTAAGGAATGAATTGGATTAGAGGGGCATTTATAGCAGAAAAAAGTAATAAAAAAAAAATGGATAGTTGGATTTTAACAGTCAGATGATCTGGACTGTTAGATCTCAACAGTTAAACCATCTGAAACATTGAGATCTAATGGCTAGATCATCTGGACTATTTATATGCAACGGTTGCGAAGCAGGGGATTAAAACCCTCAACGGTTGGATTTTTTTTTTGTTTTTTTCGCAGTTGGCCCGCGGTCCGCAGTGGTCCCGGCCGGTTTGTTGGTTGGTCTGAATTTTTTTATCAAGCCAGGCTAATTTTGGGGTAAATATGGGCCGATCTGGGCCTAGGTCACGGATCACAAAATCACAACCTAGCAGGACGGGCCCTATTGGACCACATGCATCTGGGCTGGGCCTTGGTAGAAACGGGCTGGGCGGGTTTCCAGACCAACCCGGCCTAGTGGTCATCTATATTTGGAAGAGATGGACTCCAATTCAAGCTTTGTTTGGTTCACATCATGTCGTATTAGAGCTAATCTCTCTTTGAGGTGAAATCTTTGTTTTTTTATTGTTTGAATTGGAAGAAATTGAAAAGGCATGAAAATTGAAAAAAATTTCATACAGAAAAATGCATGTGGAACGATAGATATGAAAAGTGTATAAAATGGAATTCAAATTTTTAGGGACTTGTCGTTTTGTAAACCTTGTTGAATTTTGGATCTTTTGAAACAAATTTGAATAAATTTGGACTTGATTTGGTTGGTCAATTTGATCAATACTTTAAAAGTGTGCAGAAATCGCGACTATTAAAAACATGTGGATGGAGCTGTCTAAAGCTTGTGTTATAGGATTCAAATTGATCGAAAATTTTTTCTAAATCCATCATATTTGAGTTATGAATCTCTAAATTAGTTTGACTCGATTTAGAGCTATATTCATTGAGTTATTTCGATTTTAGAGACAGGGTGTCATCATACTCTATTTTCTGGAAATTGCTTTTTACTCCTATAACTCATTTGAATTCTACTTCCTATTGTCTTTCTTATTGATTTGAAATTATTTCTTTGAAAATTTTCTATGTTTTATTCCTTTTCTTTTTTGGGGTTGAAAATTCTTATTGGCTCATACTCTTGAATATATTTTTGAAAGTCCATGCATATCAAGTGTTTGATGAAGTGCCTCCTAGTCTTTGACTTCTTACATTTTTGTGAATTACTTGCTTCGTCTTCTAATTGTATTGATTGATAACTTGTAGGTTTTAGAAGCTGTAAATAAACCCTAGACGGTAAGGTTTAGAAAAAAAAGGCAAGAGGAGGAGATTATTACTATAAAAGCCATAAAAGTGTGAGAGTTTTACACCAGTGAACAAAGTGATCTTTACAAGAGGGCAAACACTAAGGGAGTGATGAGAGGAAATTGTTTTGTTATCTAACCTTTTTGTGCATGTTTAATAAGAGTTAAATGGAGCACACTTTGTCTCATTCATCATGATAAGGGATAGAAACTATGAGAAAACACAAGGGTGGTAATTCAAAGCTTGCAAGGAGCATGCCTAACTTTTATAATGGTTGTGACAATTGAGTAAATGCCTATAGTGGGAACAACCATGGAGGTGGACACATAAACCTTTATATTCAAAGGGTTTATGGTAACTTCTTTCCTTATGCCAAGCCTTTGTAGCATAATTCCTATGAATTCTATGAGGACGATAGACTTGGGGCTGGAGTAGATTGATAGTCCTTATGAAATGGCTCCAAAGAGACGAGTTAGGAATGAAGGGAATTATGGGAATATGTATGAGAGGTCCCATGAAAGAAGAGGTGGTAATGAAGGATACCATGCTAGATATGATCATTATTAGCATGGCTTTGATTGTTATAGCTATGGAGGATATAGTTGTAAGAGGTGTTCTCATCATTTGGGAAGTACATCAAGACATCTTGATGTTTATTATGATAGGGGATATAACTAAAAAGAATGCAACAGGCAAGTGTACCTATCACCCGAGTTGTCGAACTCAGGGAACGGTAAAGGCTAAAATAGTCAAAGTCTTACCTAATATTTAGTCTAACAAATTGGGTTTTAAGAAATTAATTAAAAAATTGGAAAAAAAATACTAAAAGAAATTAAATAGAAGCAACAATTGAAGATATGAACTTTTCAGAAAAGAGTTTGAATGAAGAATCCCCCTAACTTTTGTCAACTCTTCCAATTGAAAAACTCATAAAACGATGTTTGAAAATGAAGGTTGGGTTATCACTTAATCTTTAGAGGAGAATCTCTTCTCTCCCTAATTAATATCACTATTCAATTTCCAAATCTTATTACATAATTAGTTGTCCTAGATTGATCTTCCTTTTTCAATTTCAATCATTCTTGCGAAATAATCAATTCTGCGCAAATCAATTAATGATAAGTGCATATTTGTCTATAGTTTCTATATGTTAATTTCATCATTTCGGTGTTTTTAATATGTAAAAGTATATATTTTAGCTTAATATCTCTTATTCTTGTTATAGGTGCCCTCCGGAAGTAAAAAATGATGAAAGGAAATGAAAATAGGCAAAAACGACGAAAACGGAGTCTTCGGAAAAAATTCACCGACCTACAGCGCAAGGTAGGCTTACCTACTGTCGTCGGTAGGTGCCGTGGTATGAGAGGCATTGGAAATAGAGGCCTATAGTGGATGGTAGGCCTCACCCTACCGTCGGCAGTAGGGTATGCTGGCAAGGGGCGGTTGAGTCCAAAACAAACTCGATTTTCTCGTATTTTGTTCCTATTTCAACTTCAGTTTCTTGTATTTTTCACCTCTATATAAGGGGTCTTTTTGCAGCTATTGTATGACATGCTTGGATACAATTAGATAGGTAGATATACAATTTAGGATTTAAAGTAGATTAGTTAGGTTAGAATTAGATTAAATAGGTTAGATTAGATTAAACACTCTTTAAATTCCAGCTTTGCTACATTCAATTAGTTAGTAAAGTTTTAATATTTTTGCAATTTAGTTTCTTAGATTCAAGAATTGAAGAAATAATTTCAAGATTTCGATCTTCAACTTGGCGACTCCAAAGATGAGCTAGGAAGACATTCAGGATTTCAATTACGGCTTCGATTTCAATCATAAGCTTTCTTTTCCTTTTCTTGTTATTGAATTTTATGTTTTATTATAATGAATAGTGAGTAATTTTTATTGTTTGGATTGGGGTTGAACACTAATTCTTTATTATGAAATCCTTTGTTTGATTTCTTGAATTCGATGTTTGTTTTTATTCAAGTTGTTCTCCAGTTGCATTTGTTTGTAATTTAATTGTCGCGAGATTATTATTGGCAAGGTTGTTTGGAATTGAAAAAGGAGGAATATAGGGCAACCAATTAGGGATTAATTGGGCAATTGACTGGAGATATGATATTGCACTTTTAGGTCTTTTAAATCACATGAGTTTATTGCACAAATAATTTGTCAGGGAGAAAAGAGATTTTCCTCTAAGGAACAGTGAGTAGGGTGGCTTTTGCCTAGAGATAGGGATGCCTGATTTGAGTGATAACCCAACATCTTTTTTATTAAAGTTTTTCCAATTGAATTAGTAATAAGGATTAATGGGATTCGACCATCCAAACTCTCGTTTTCATTAAACTTTTAACCATTTTACTTGAGTTGCTTTGTTCGTTTTCATTTTTTTTTCTTTTTAATCAATTACATCATCTTTTTATTAGGCTAAAGATTAGAGCAACAATTAGAACTCGAACCTTTGTCCGTCCTCGAGAGATTCGACACTTGGGTTGAACTCACCTCTACATTTTAGGTCCACTTATCTTGCATTGTAGTAATTAGGATTCCACCTCGTTTTAAGTTTTTAAAGACATCAAGTTTTTGGCACCGTTGCCGGGGATGGCAAGTTTAAGGAATATAGTTTTGTTTTAGTGCTTTAGTCATAGTTCTTTTCTTGCGTTCTTATTGAATTTTTGGTGGTATAAACTTTGGAAATTTGTCCATTAGCTTTTGAAACTTGTGTTAAATATTTTATTAACTATTCATTCAGGTTTTGGACTATAATATATGGACATTAATAATACCATAGATGCCCGACTTGCGGCAATATTAGAACAAGAGATAGAGAAATGGTTGTTAGACCGCAAAACACATATCATCAACAGACCATGTTCCAAGGAAATTGGAGAGGATACAATGGGTATCCTAATCAAAATAATTTGGGTTGGAGAAATCAACCGGGGATTGTGTGGAATGACAATAATCAAAGAAGACAACAACCACACCCCGGTTTTCAAAATAGAAGTCTAGATCAAAATCCACTATCTTCATCACCTAGTTTAGAGGATCTTATATCAAAATACGTAAATTCAGCAAATAAAGTGGTAAAAAGCATGGAAGAGGTTCAACGGAGCAAAACCGCCTCTCTCCATAAAATGGAGAATCAAATTGGGAATTAACGAGGATGATCATGGAAACTTCTCCTTTTAATAAGTTAACAGAAGATGCAAGGGCAGTCACCTTGACAAGTGGCAGAAAATTAGCACCCACACCAATTGTAAAAAAGGATATAGGAACGACCCAAGCACAAGGGGAATCCACTCCCTCTAAGGAAAAGGAGGACCAACAAACAGATACAAGGGCAGTTGATTTTGGTGCTAGCATAAACTCATGCCTTATGAGTTCTTTAAAAAATTGGGAGCTGGAGAGCCTAAACCTACTAGGATGAGTATTCAACTAGTAGATAGATTGATAAAGTATCCTAGAGGTATTATAGAAATATGTATTAGTAAAGGTAGGGGACTTAGTATTCCTGGCAGATTTTGTGATTATGGATATAAGTGAGGACATTAAAGCCCCCCTCATCGTAGGTCGCCTTTCCTAGCTACTACTAAGACTCTCATAGATGTAGGGGAAGAGAAGTTGACCCTTTAGGGGAAGAAAAAGTGGTTTGAAGACTTCCCGATGCCATGTGTAGAATGAGAGATCATGATGATACCTATTTTATGGTAGATTTTATGGATCCTTATATCTCTACTCATGTGCAGGAGTTTATCAAAGATGATCCATTACTGATAGCCTTGCAACAAGATTTCCAAAACAAAGTGGATTCTGAGGAGGTTTGGGTTCTAATTGAGAAATTAGATGAAGCAAAGAAGGAAAAGGCCACCACTACAAAAGAAGAATTAAAGGTACCTCCAAAACCCTATGCTAAGACTTCTTTCGAAGAACCCCTGGAATTAGAACTTAAGCCTTTTCCGGATCACATGGAATATGCTTTCTTGAGGAAAATTCAATACTCCTGGTAATTATTTCTTCCGAATTGAGCCGGCCTAAAAAATGAGCTCTATTACGGACTTTGCAAAAACACAAAAAAGCTATCTCTTGGAAGATAGCAGATATTCAAGGAATTGGTCCGTCCTTCTGACTCATAAGATTATATTAGAAGAGGATTCTAAGCCCGTTATTCAACCTCAAAGGCAAATGAACCTTAACATGTAAGAAGTAGTAAAGAAGGAAGTTATTAAACTTCTAGATGCTGGAATCATATATCCTATCTAAGACAGTATCTGGGTAGGTCCAGTTCAAGTTGTACCAAAGAAAGGTGGAATGACTATGGAGGAAAATGAGAAAAACGAGTTAATTCCAACAAGGGTAATCACCGGATGGAGGGTGTACATAAATTATAGAAAGTTGAACATGGCAACTCGAAAGGATGACTTCCCTCTTCCGTTCATTGATCAAATGCTAGGAAGGTTAGCCGACCATCTATTCTATTGTTTCCTCGATGGATTTTCAGGATACTTCCAAATTCCCATCGCCCCAGAAGATCAAGAGAAAACAACTTCCACATGCCCATATGGTACATTCGTATACAGATGTATGCCTTTTGGCTTGTGTAATGCTCCTGCAACTTTTCAACGTTGCATGATTGCTATTTTTTGAAGGGTTGGTGGGGGATATTATGGAAGTCTTTATGGATGATTTTTCTGTGTTTGGTAATTCTTTTGATGCTTGCTTATCAAATCTAGAAAAAGTTTTAAAAAGGTGTGAGGAAACTCACCTTGTTTTAAATTTAAAAAAATGCTATTTCATGGTTAAAGAAGGAATAGTCTTAGGACATGAAATTTACGAAAATGGCATTGAGGTAGATAGAGCTAAAATAGAGACAATTGAAAAGTTGTCTCCGTCTTCCTCTATGAAAGTGATTAGGAGTTTCTTGGGGCATGCAGAGTTTTATAGAAGATTTATACAGGGTTTTTCAAAAATTACTAAATCTCTTACTGTTTTACTTGAGAAAGATATGCCTTTCAATTTTTGAGGATAATTGTTTAGCTGCTTTTAACATGCAAGCTCACGAACTCTCCAATTCTAATCTCTCCAAATTTGTCTCTTCCTTTTGAATTAACGTGTGATGCCAGTGACTATGCTATAGGTGTTGTTTTGGGCCAAAGAAGAGGTAAGTTTTTCCAACCGATATACTATGCAAGCAAAACTCTAACAAATGCCTAAGCAAATTACAAAATAAATGGAGAAGGAGTTGCTTGTAATAGTATTTGCGTTCGACAAACTCTATCCTTATTTAATACTTTCTAAAGTTATAGTTTATACTGACTACTCTGCTTTGAAGTATTTGCTTTCAAAGAGTGATGCAAAACCTAGACTTATTAGATGGGTACTTATATTACAGGAATTTAACTTGGAGATTAAAGACAAAAAGGGAGCTGAGAATCTAGCAGCCGATCATCTCTCTAGACTAGAAAATCCTGGTTTAGAACCATTTGATGAAGAGCAAATCGACGACACATTCCCCGATGAACAACTCCTTTTCTGTAAAACTATCAATGATGATTCACCTTGGTACGCTGACATAGCTAATTATTTAGTTTCAAATGTTATACCTGTAGGCAATACATAGCAAAGGAAAAAGTTTTTGGCAAACTTTAAGTACTACTTTTGGGAGGAACCGTACCTTTTCCACCATTGTGCGGACCAAATAACTCGATGATACATAGCCTACCCTGAAACGAGGACTTCCTAAACCATTGTCATAAAGGCCCAGCCAGCAGACACTATCAAGTTAATGGAATCGGCCAAAAGGTACTCGAATCAGGCTTCTATTGGCCAACCCTATTGATCGGGATTTTTATAATAAAGTTTTAACCCAATACTTGCAAGTGCACAAGATCAATGTAATACGGAAGTATTAGGGTATCGAACCACAGAGAAAGACTTAACTACCTAAATTTTTATCTTCCTGATTTAATTTTATATAAAGAAAAATCAAATGTTATTATCTAAGAATTATTCCTAAAGTAAAATAAAACTAATGAATAACGTAAATAAACTAAAACTAACAGGGGATTAACCAACGAAGATAATTTAGAACCTTGAATCCACCACTAACCTATATAACAATGATTAGATTTTATTTAGGAGAAAAGATTAGACATTTATGTGGTGATCTAGGCTACAAGCTTCGATTCACTAAAGAAATATATTATGTTTAAATGCATGACATAATCCATCTAACCATTAGTATGACTTATTCATTCCTATGACATAAATCATCTAAAATTAGCATGAACTATTCAATTCTAAAACCCATAATATACTTGCAAAAAGCACATATCTCTCATACTGAAAATTACAAGAATTAAGCATGGATGAAAATATCAACTAACCCAAATAATTATTCTACAAGAACAACCACAAAGAATTAATTGCATCAAACCAAGAACATCCCAAGATATGCAATCACATAAATAAAATAATAAATCTCATAAAATAAAATAAACCAAAGTCACATAGCTAGGGTTTCATCAAGATTCTAAAAATAAAATTAGTTCATGGCAAAAGGGAAAGAAGGAACCAATTTATCGAAGAGAATCATGGCTTTCTCCAAATAATTTTCAGTTGCTTCAGAAAAATTCTAGCAGCAGCAGCTTCTTCTGTCTTCAATTTCTGCAGCTTCTTCTGTCTTCAATTTCTGCTTCAGCTTTGCTAAGCAGCTTGCTCAGCAGCTTGTTTTGCTTCGGTTTCTATGACTTGCTCGCCAACTCCAGCTTGATTTCAGCTGATTCCTCTTTCAGTTGCTCTCGCTGCAGCTGCTTCAGTTCTACTGCTGCAGCTTTTTTTCTTCAAACCCTAGCCAGAAGCTGCTTGCCGCCTTTTCTCTTTTAATTTTTTTTATTTTTTTCTGTTCTTCCACCCCGCCGATCTCCCTCTCTCTCCTCTCTGTTTCTTCTTTTAAAGCTGCTCCTCAGCAGCTCTTCTTCTCCTTCTTCTACTAGGTTTCCCCCTTCCTTTTTGGTTCCATGCCTCTCTTTTTAGTAACTTCCCTTTTCTTCTTATTTTTTTTCTTTTTGGTCCTTCTTTTCTCTTTATTTACAACAGCAGCCCTATTTTTTTCTCTCTTTTTTTCTTTTCCTTGAATTGGGCTACCTCCACTTCTTGGACTTCTCTAAATTATGGGCTTGCTTGTGGGCTTCTTTCCCTTTATCACCAAAATAAAATAAATTAAATATAATAATTATATTTAATAAATAAAACATTTTTAAAAGTTAATAATTAAAACTTAAGGTGTTTATTTATACTAAAAATCAACTCTATCACCTATTCAAGGATGCAAAAAGGTATGTAATGGAATGTAACAATTGCCAACGCACAAGTAACATCTCAAAATGCAATGCTATGCTTATGAATATTTTCCAAGTGCGTGAGGTGTTTGATTGTTGGGGTATTGATTTTATGGGGCCTTTCCCTAATTCTTTTGGTAATCATTATATTTTGGTCATTGTCGAATATATGTCTAGGTGGGTTAAGGCTCAAGCCTTACCTAGAAACAATGCTAGAGTTGTGGTAAAGTTCTTAAAAAGGTTATTTTCTAGTTTTGGTGTCCCTAGATTCATAATAAGCGATAGAGGTACTCACTTTTGTAACCAACAACTAGAAAAAAGTGCTTAAGAGAGTAGGAGTAACTCATAAGCTAGCTACTCCCTATCATCCTTAAACTAACAGCCAAGTAGAAGTAGTGAATAGGCAAATTAAACGCATCCTTGAAAGGGTCATTGATAGTACTCGAAAGGATTGGAGTATTAAGTTAGATGATGCTATTTGGGCTTATAGAACTGCTTATAAAACACCAACCAGTTGCACTCCTTTCCATTGGCTTTATAGGAAATCGTGTTATTTGCCTATCGAAATTGAGCACAAAGCTCATTGGGTGATTCAACTAGTTTACATTGATTATATTCATGCAGGTAAACAAAGGCTACTCCGCCTAAATGAGCTTGACAAATAGAGCTTACAAGCATACGAGAATTCCAACTTATATAAGCAAAAGACGAAGCGACGGCACAATAGGTATTTGGTCAAAAAGGAATTCAAAGAAGGAGATGCCCATGCTACTCTAAAACTCACACCTTCGCCTCTTCCCTGGGGAGCTCAAATCACGATGGTCTGGACCATTCACAGTAAGCAAAGTTTTTCCCTACGGCACAATAGAGGTAACACATCCTACCAAGGGACGTTTAAGGTAAATGTCCATTGCCTTAAAACCATATTTCAGTGAAGATGTAGGAACCCTTTACAAGGAATCCCTCGTTCTTCAAGTCAAGCAAGATTGGCCGTTTTACCATATTGTAAATTACGTTTGTATCTTTATCACCCCTGTTTTTCATATTTTATTCTGTTTGATTCATCTTAACCATTTGTTTTAGTGATGTACTAGTCTTTAGAAGAGTTATTTATATGCTAGGAACACCACTATGCATCAAAAGTGTTTGGAGATCAGCTAAAAGCGAGACGAGAAGCTAAATTCTACCCAACGAAAGGCATTCCGAGGTAGGACAGAGACCTACCGCGAACGGTAGGTCTACCCTACCGTCAATGGTAGGGTGATTGACGTTGGCATCCTTTGGAGGTAGAAGCCTACCGCGGATGGCAGGCTCTACCTTACCGTCGGCAGTAGGTCTCCTGGTGTTGGTAAATATGGAAAACTTTTTCTCCTGGAACCAAAAAGGGTAGTTTGTTCAAACAACCACAAGATAACTTCTCTAAACACTCCTTGAACTCTCTCTTCCTTTATTTCTAGTTCTTTCTTTAATTTTTGTTCTTTATTTCTTATTTATTTTGTGTGGGTATGGCTTCTCAATATGTCTTAATCGCTTCATATCTGTGAGATTGCTTCCCATTTGTGGGTTTGTTTTCGTTTTTCTTTTAGTATAACCCCCATATTGAGGACAATGTAATTTTAAGTGTGGGGAGAGGGGGGGAGGGGGTATTTTCGTTTATTCAAGTTTTTTTTTTTGTAGTCTCTTTATTCTTTTTCTTTATTTAAGGTTTTTTTTTCAGTTAGTCTCTTTTTCATTTTTGTTCTTTCAAAAGTTTTTTCTGTTAGTCTCTTATTCTAAACATTCCAGAAAAATTAGAAAATTTTAAAAACATTTTTTTCCTTTTCTTTTTACTTTCCTGTTTAAAAAGCCAAAAATATTTTATTTTCATCACTTTTCATAGAGTTTACAAATGAAAAATTCTTTAGGTTTTTCGAAAAAAGAAAATTACTTAGAAAACCATACTTACTAAATTTCTTATATGATCAATGGTTTTTATGCACTTGTCAATGTTGTTGAGTGATAGAAGTTAAGGAATCTTTGGATATTAGCATTGTGATAATAATTTTTGAACTTCGCCTGCAATTTTATGATTTATCTATCCTTAAAAGCAAAGAAGTCTAGTCTAGGATGGTCCCGGAGATGATGGTATTAGGCTACCTTTGAAGCATTTGTGCCTTTTTTATTATATATCCTTTATGAAATCAATCCTTAGTTCCCTTTTTGTGCCTTTATGCCAAGGGTTATGCTCCCTTCTCTTCTTTGTTCTTTTAACCTCACTATGTAGACCTCAATTCGTGGAGCTAATGGTTAGAATAGACTTTTGGCCATTTTTAGCGAACCTCAATTTTCATGGAGCTAATGGTTAGTATAGACTTTTGGCCATTTTGAGTAGAAGAAACGAATAAGTGTAGGGGAAAAAGTGGTGAAGAAAGAAAGAAAAACCCTATTTATAAAGAAAGGATATTTTGTTTGGTGCTTTTGGCTATTGAAAAGAGAGAAAGAAAGAAAAATATTGATGCTTGAAAGGAATAGAATAGAATAAAGAGAAAAAGTCAAAAAATGAAAAAATGGCAGGAAAAAAAAAGATGAGTTTTAATTTTATGGTAAAATTTGAAAAAAGCATCCCTCTCTTATACTTTGGCAAATCTTGAAAATATTGGAAAAGTATGTGTTACATGGTGTTGTGCATCAAAGAAGAATGAAGTAAGTTATACAAGGGTGAGTGAAAAGAGTGAAAAAGACGGCTAGAAAGTGGTTCTTTTGTTTCATTATCTTTTCCTTTCGGTTATGTTAGCTCTATCTCGCTTGTTTTTATCTCATTTTTCCTTCGTTTCTAACATACTTATATCCCTAGCCTAACATTACAAGCCAAAAACCCTTCTTCATCTGGAATGACCTAAAACAGACTTTAATGTGGCTAAGTGATAGAGAAGTACAATTTGTGTGCATTGTATTTGAAAATATTTCTTTATGCTAATCACTTAAAATTCCTCTTTTTTCTGTGAAAAACGGCATGAGTAGATCACACTTACACACCTTTGATTGGTAATGATCTTTTAGTAATTTATAGTGGAATTATTGATTTTGTCGTTTGTCCATTTTGGATTCTCCTTAGAGTTGGACAGTGAAACACTATTGAAGTGATTTTATTTTTTCTAAGTTTAAAAGTTTTGTTTTTGATGAGTTTGTTTTGATCATTTTCGCTACCAATGCTGTAATCATTTTAAGATTTTAACTATTTATATTTCGGCTTATGTTGTTTTCGTATTTTTTTTCTATAGATAAAGTTTTAAAATCCTCCATTTTGCTTGTTCAATTTGTGTTTCTTGACGGCAAACGATGGATAACTATGGGAGTATTTGATAAGTACATATTTGTCTATATTTTCTATATTTTAATTTCATCATTTCGATGTTTTTAATATGTAAAAGTATATATTTTAGCTTAATATCTCTTATTCTTATCTTAGGTGCCCTCCGGAAGTGAAAACGATGAAAGGAAACAAAAATGGACAAAAACAGATTGAAAACGGAGCCATCGGCAAAAATTTAGTGACCTACAACGCGAGGTAGGCTAACCTACCATCGTCGGTAGGTGCCATGGAACGAGAGGCATTGGTAACAGACACCTACCATGGACAGTATGCCTTGCCCTACTGCCTACCGCCGGCAGTAGGGTATGTTGGCAACGAGCAGTTGAGTCCAAAACAAACACGATATTCTTGTATTTTGTTCGTATTTCAACTTGGTTTTCTTGTATTTTTCACCCTATATAAGGGGTCTTTTTGAAACTATTGTAGGACATGCTTGGATAAAATTAGATAGGTAGAAATTAAATTTAGGATTTAGAATAGATTAGTTAGGTTAGAATTAGATTAATTAGGTTAAATTAGATTAAACAATCTTTAAATTCCAATTTTTATACATTCAATTAATTCGTAAACTTTCAAGATTCCTGCAATTTAGTTTCTTGAACTCAAGAATGGAAGAAATAATTTCAAGATTTCGTACTTCAACTTGGCGACTCGAAACACGAGCTTGGAAGACAATCGGGATTTCAATTGCGCCTTCGATTTCAATCCTAAGTTTTCTTTTCCTTTTCTTGTTATTGAATTTTATGTCTTATTATAATGAATAGTGAGTAATTTTTATTGTTTAGGTTGAGGTTGAACCATAATTCTTGATTATGAAATTCTTGGCTTGATTTCTTGATTTGGATGTTTGTTTTGATTTAAGTTGTTCTCCGATTGCATTTATTGGTAATTTAATTATCGCAAGATTAGATAATTCACAAGGTTGTTTGGAATTGAAAAAGAAAGAACAATCTAGGGCAACCAATTGGGAGTTAATTCGGGCAATTGACTAGAGATACGATATTGCACTTTCAGGTCTTTTAAATCACCTAAGTTTCTTGAACTCATAATTTTTTAGGGAAAAAAGAGGTTTTCCTCTAAAGGTTAGTGCGTAGGGTGGCTTTCACCTAGAGAGATTGATTGCCCGATTTGAGTGATGACCCAACTTAATTAATTCAACATCGTTTTAATTAAAGTTTTTCCAATTGAATTAGTAACAAGGATTATGGGGATTCCAACATCTAAACTCTCGTTTTTATTAAAATTTTAATTGTTTTACTTTAATTTCTTTCTTTCAATTACTTTACTTGTTTTCAATTTTTTTTCTTTTTAATCAATGGCATCATCTTTTCATTAGACTAAAGATGAGAGCCACGATTAGTACTTGAACCTTTGTCCGTCCTCGAGAGATTCAACAATCGGGTTGAACTCACCTCTACATTTTTATGCCCACTTGGTTTACATTGTAGTAATTAGGGTTCCACCCTGTTTTAAGTTCTTAAACACATCAATTAACAAGAAAATGTAATTGAACAACAACACATAAACAAATATCAATTTAATGAAATTCAATGAAAAAAATCATATCATCCAAAGCTAGGGTTCAATTCAATTCAAACAATAGAAAATTAGCTAGAGAACATCCTAACAATAGTCAATTCAATAATAGAAATCATAATTAACAAAAGAAAAGAAAGCTTAAGCTTAAAAAAAGATTGACTCCACAGTTCTAAATGCTACCGGAGCTCGTCTCTCGATTCCCCTGATGAACTCTGAAATTACTCTGTAGAATCTCTTCAATTTTGCCCCCATGAGCTTCAATTTTATGTTAACTATAAAGAGGGATTAAGAGGGTTTTTCTTGCCCAAATTCACCCATAATTCCTCCTCTCTAAACCTAAAAATTTTCTCTCTTTAAACAAGGGTAAAAACAGATATAAATATACCCAAAAAAACACATTAACTGCATTGCTGATGGGACCTACCACGTCCAGTAGGTTGTGCCCTACTGTCCATAGTAGGTTTTTGTTCTAATTTGGCTTGAGTCGTTGGGACCTACCGCGTAGGGTAGGTTTAGCCTACCATCCTTAACAGGCTTCTGCTGGGATGGTTTTATGGCCCTTTTACCTATCGAGTGTAGTAGGTTGGCCTACCATCGGTGGTAGGTCTCCTTCCTTGGTGCCGATGGCTTCGTTTTATCCGTTTTTACTCTATTTTCGCTTTTATTCTTCCTTTTCTTCATCGAGAAGCACCTAAGATAAGAATAGAGGTAGATAGTATAAATAATACATATATATATTAGAAACATCGTAAAAGACAAAAATAACATATGTAAAAGTAGTATAATATGACACATATCACATCCTTATTACAACAAGTTGAAATTGCCCCTTCTTCATGGAATGTTTGATCCGAAGACTTATCTTGAATGGGAGAGGGGAGTGGAAGAGTTGTTCCAAATCTATGAATTTAGGGAGTAAGAAAAGGTTCCACTAGCCTTAGAATCTTGCACTTCTTATGCTGTGAGTTGATGGGAATATAATGAAGAACTTAGAAGGAAGAAAACCATAACAACTTGGAAAACGATGAAAAAAGGCATGACATTGAATTGTGGAGTTAATTATCTTAAAGATCTAAAGGAGATGAATGCAAAAGTAAGGTCTAAGAAAGAACAGCAACTTCATATTCCATCTCTAGAAGTTGTCAAACTGAAATCCATGGAACCATCAATGGTTGATGAACTTTCAAGAGCAAAGGAGCTTTCACAAGAAAAAGTTAAAATTGAAGAAAGTGTTGAAACAAATGTTGAAGAGGAGATTTCCAATAAGGATACTTGTGATATCATGAATGAGAAGAGCATTGAAAGAAAGGAAAGTATTGAGTCTAAAGAAAATGAAAGAGTGGAAGAATAAGAGAGATAAGTTAGAGATTATGTGTCTTTTATTCTATCTCTATTCTTTCAAGAGAGATTGAGAAAGATGAGGGCTCGAAAGAAAAAGAGAGTGCGCATGAGAAAGTGAGCAAGTAAAAGAAAATGAGAGCCTCATGGTAAAAACAAGATAGTTATAAAGAAGAGCAACAAGAAATAAAAGAGATAGTTGCAATTGAAAGAGTGATGAAGTGAAGTTTCTTACTAACCAAACTAACTCTTTTTAGTTAATGATTCTCTACGTGTGCAGATATTTTGGATACAAAACATGGAGAATGAAGGGAAGTTGGACTACAATACCTACGACATAATAAACTTCTTTCCTCCTACTTCATACTCATGTTTTGACACTAAGTCTTGCTCTTTTGTGCTTGTTTTTGGTAGGATTTCTCTTCAACATGCTTGCATGTAACATCATTGATTAGAAGGAGAAGTACCTGGAGTGTGAAGGCCCAAGGAAGAGCGTTGGAAGAGAACTGCTCTTAGGCCATAAAAATTCATCAATGAGTTTTTCTTCAAACTTATTTCTCTCTTACCTTGTGTTTTTCTATAAAGAGTTGAAATTTCTCTTAAATGGTTATGTCTTTCTTGAGACTGATTGTAATGTTCTGTTCTATATTCTTCTAACATTCCTTATTATTGCTATGAGGAAGAAAATTTTCTCTTTTGTGATGTCTTGGGATGAAGACCCCGTCTTTTATTTGTTAATGTGCCACATCAAGTTGGTAACCAAGATAGAAATTATTTCTTTGTGGTTAATGACTTGTCTCATGATAACCGTTTCATTATTTCCAATGATGTTAGACCATGGAAACTTTGTGACTCATTAGGGAATGCTAATCATCATATCTTTAGCTTTCTCGAAAACAATTCTTATGGTTTTGATGAATTTTTGACTTCTTGCTCAGCTATCCTTAATTAAAGTTTCAAGGGGAATTTGTTGAAAATTTTGCATTTGTGTTGCTTGTCCTTGATACTTATGTGAAGAGCTTTGTTAACCATACTCCTATGGAAAAACCTTTGTTGAATGTAAATGATTTATTTGAAATCTCTTGTCATCGGCAAAAATTTATCATTTTGGACAAGTCTTTGAAAGCCTTGATGTTTGAAGGTTTTAGTGTCTTCCGATTGTCCCATTTACATTATTAGGAGTTGATTTGAAATTTCCCATTTCACTTGTTCGTTTTTGGAAGAAATCTTGGATTACATTTTTGAAATTTAGATTTGATGGAAAGCCATCCTATTATCTAACTTTTAAAGAATTCTTAAATAATATGGGCTTTAAAGCGGAAGGAAGAGAATCTTGTAACTTTGGAAACTTTGTATCAACTTCTCCTCACCTCATTTTTGAAGTATTGGCATTTGTGAGCTACAAAGTTTCATCTTCACTTTAAAATTCTTAGGAGTTCCTTTGGAAAGTAGCTTTTTCTTATTGCTATCCTTTTGGAAACACAAATTTCAAACTATTTGCTTTCTTGAGTTACTTTTAGAGTTTGGAAATTATGGAGTTTCTACTTTCACTTACCTTTTAAAGATGATAGAAATTGTGCTTTCTTGGAGGAACATAGCAAATTTTATGATTTTGGAAACTTTGCGTCTACATTTCTGACCTTAATTGTGAAATGGTTGAATTTATGAAGCATAAAGTAAACTTGGCATTTTCAAATTCTCTTACATCCATTCGGAATGTACATTATGGATATCATTACCCTCTTAAAGAAGAGACACCTCAATCTATTGTTTTTCTTGCCTTACTCCTTGGATTTGCAAATGATAAAAGCTTCTTCTACCATTTGCCTCTTAAAGTTAAAGAACACTCTCTTGTTGGAATCATGAATATTTTCAAAAAATTTTTGTGCTTAACATTAACATCTTTTCAAATTTTGAGTTATCACTTTTGATAAGTGCGTAATTGTCTATATTTTCTATATGTTAAATTCATCGTTTTCGGTCTTTCTCATATGTAAAAGTATATATTTTAGCTAAATATCTCTTATTCTTGTCTTAAGTACCATCCAAAAGTAGAAATGATGAAAAGAAAACAAAAACTAACGAAAATGGAAGTTGTTGGCAAAAATACAGCCTCTACCGCGCAAGTAAGCTGACTTACTGTTGCCGATAGGTGCCGAGAATGGCAGGCATTGGCAAGATAGAGTTCTACCATGGATGGTAGGCCTCGTCCTACCGTTAGGTAATGCTGGCAAAGGCTGTTCAAGTCCGATTCAAACTCGATTTTATTGTTTTCTTCTTCATCTTTGATTTGGTTTTATTGTATTTTTCACCTCTATATAAAGAGGTTTAATTGCATCTATTGTAACAAGCTTAGATAGGATTAGATTCTTAGAAGAACAAGTTGTAGAAATAATTAGGATGATTAGATTATTTACATTAGGAGTAAGATTAATTAGGTTAGATTTGTTAAACATTCTTTAAAATTCTAGTTTTTATATTCTCTTTAGTTATAGAATTTCAAGATTTGTGCAAGATTTATTTTCTTATATTCAAGAATTGAAGACTTTGATTCAAAATTTCGATCTTCGACTTGGTGACTCGAGAGACAATCTTAGAAGACGTTCAGGATTCAATTACGGCTTTGATTTTTAATCCTAAGCTTTCTTTTCCTTTTCTTGTTATTGATTTTATGTTTTATTATAATGAATAGTGAGTAATTTTTATTGTTTGGATTGGGGTTGAACCGTAGTTCTTGATTATGAAATTCTTGGTTTGATTTCTTGATTTCGATGTTTGTTTTGATTTAAGTTGTTCTCCAATTGCGTTCGTTTGTAATTTAATTATCGCAAGATTAGATTATTCTCAAGGTTGTTTGGAATTGAAAAGGAAAGAATAATCTTGGGCAACCAATTGGGAGTTAATTGGGGCAATTGACTAGAGATACGATTTTGCACTTTTAGGTCTCCTTAATTACCTAAGTTTATGGCACTTATAATTTGCTAGGGAGAAAATAGGTTTTCCTCTAAGGGTTAGTGAGTAGGGTGGATTTCGTCCTAGAGATAGGGATTGCCCGATTTGAGTAATGACCCAACTTTATTAATTCAACATCGTTTTCATTAAAGTTTTTCCAATTGAATTAGTAACAAGAATTAGGGGGGTTCCACCAACCCAAACTCTTATCTTTATAATTCTTTTAAAATTATTTTTAATTGCTTTCTTTTAATTGAATTACTTGTTTTTATTTCTCTTTTTCAACGACATCATTTTTTCCGAATAGACATTAGAACACGATTAGAACTTGAACCTTTATTCATTTCCTGAGAGATTCGACGCTCGGGTTGAGACTAATCTATACTTTGCTAGGTCCACTTGCCTTGCATTGTAGTAATTAGGACCACATCTCGTTTTTATTGCTTTGATTTTTCACACATCAAGTATTTTGGTGCCATTGCCGGGGAACGGCAAGTTTAAGGACTTTCATTTTGTTTTTAGTGCTTTAGTCATAGTTCTTTTCTTGCGTACTTGGTGAGTTGTTCGTGGTATGATCTTTGGAAATTTGTCCTTTAGCTCTTGAAACTTGTTTTGATTAATTATTCATTTAAGGTTTTGGACTATAAGACATGGATGTTAACAATGCCATAGAAGCTCGACTTGCAGCAATATTAGAACAAGGGATAGAAAACATGGTTGTTAGACCTCAAAACACATATATCATCAACAGACTAGTTCTAAGGAAATTGGAGAGGATACAATACATATCCAAATCAAAATAATTTGGGTTGGAGAAATCAACACGGAGTTGATTGGACAACAACCACCCCCCGGCTTTCAAAATAGAAGTCTAGATCAAAATCCATTATCTCCATCACCTAGTTTGGAGGGTCTTGTTTCAAAATATGTAAATTCAGCAAATAATGGGGAAAAAGGTATGGAAGAGTTTCAACAAAGCAAAACCACCTCTCTCCATAACATGGAAAATCAAATCAAAAAATTGATGAGGATGATCATGGAAAGTCCTCCTATTAATAAGTCAACTAAAGATGCAAGAGTGGTCACCTTGAGAAGTGGGAGAGAGTTAGCACCCACCCAATTGTAGAAAATGATATAGGAACGACTCAAGTTCAAAGGGAGTCCGCTACCCCTAGGGAAAAGGAGGATCACCAAATAGAAGTAGAAAAGAAAACTGTGGCCCCTCCATCAAATAGACCTCCTGTCCCTTTCCCAAGAAGGGTGTTATAGGCCAAACAAGATGAACAATATGGTAAGTTTCTAGAAATCTTTAAACAATTACATATTAAATAACCTTTACTGGATGTTTTAATACAGATGCCTAAGTATGGAAAGTTTTTAAAGGACGTGTTGATCTGTGTATAATCAAAGTAATAAAAACGGGATGTGAAATCCTAATTGTTAGCCCTAAGGGCATTATTGCATATGATTTTGATTATATTAACAGATGTTTGTGTGATGAAATATTAAGCTTAGTTTCAATAGAACAAAAGAAGCATATTTGAAGTCTCAAGGCTACACTCTTAGAAGCAAAAGATCTTGGTGATCAAGGCAAAATGAAGGAGAAAAGATCAATCCATTGAAGACTTGTGTCTTAGTTAGGGATATGCTAAGGTATTTTGTAAAACTCCCTAACTCTCATCTTTGTTTGTTAATCAAGTGTGAAGCTTATTGGATGGATTTCTTCTTATAAACCATTCTTGAAAAATCCAAGTATTCTTGATAGAGTTTTTATGCCTTTGAAAGTTTTCTCATCTCTAAAAGAGTTATCAAGAATACATGTTTTTTAAATAAGAAGGAAAGCTCTTTTGCTGTTAAAACTGGCTATAAAATTTCTCAAAAAATTGGTCATCCGTTTTAAAAACCAGTCATCCGATTTTTCAAAAGGAAAAGAAAAATCTGACGTCCTTTTTTAAAACCAGTCGTCCGATTTTCTAGCTTTAAAAAAATCGGTCGTCCGATTTTCTGTAGGTTATCGTCCGATTCTTTCTGTTTCAAAACTGGTCTTCCTATTTTAAAAAGGGTTCATCTGATTTTTTATTTTACAAGAAAATCGGACGTCCATTTTCTAAAACCGGTCATCCGTTTTTTAGTCTTTTAGTGCAAAAAAGTTACAGTTACACAGATAGTAAGGGCTATTTTTTACTTTCCCATATATATGAATTTTTTATCAGCAGTAAATAGTTTTTGGTTGGTGAAAATATTTATTGATATCATTTAACAACTTTTACAGAGCCTTAAATCCGTCAAATACCTTTCATTTCACAAAAAACATCTTGAGCTTCAAAGAAGAAAAAGAAAAGCTCATTCAATTGTGTTGTATCTTTCTCTTCTTCAAGTAAATTTGGTAACTTTTTTCCTTACTTATCTCTTTCCTTATTTATATCAAATTTTTGTGTAATTGTGTTGAGGTTTCTTGCAAAACCCTTGGTGGGTGATCCTTAAACTTGTGATTCTTGTATTTTTTTTATTAATAGTGGATTTGGAAAATCCTTAGGTGTTGACTTAAGGTAGTGGATGTAGCTCTTTGAGAGAGTAAACCACTATAAATTATTGTGCCTCTTTATTCTATGATTATTGCTTGATTGTCATAACTATAAAATTTTGTTTGGTTGATAATTTTATTAAAAAGAGTTTCAGAATTCTTTCTCAAACAAAATTGGAGGTTTATCTTTTAATCACACAAAAGATTTTTAAAAAATTAGCCAAAAACCTTATTCACCCCCCTCTAAGGTTTTTCAATTGATATCAGAGTGGGGCTTCTCTAAAAAAAGACTAACATCCTTGAAGCAAAAGATCTTTCTTTTACTATGGCTAATGTTTCTAGTTTACCATATGTAGAAGGCTCTTCAACAAATATACCTCCTCTTTTCAATGGTACAAATTATACCTTTTGGAAATCTAGAATCAAAATATATATTTGTTCTATTAACTTTGATCTTTGGAGTATTGTAGAGAAAGGACTTTTTATCCCTCAAAAGGATGGAAGAATCAAGAAAGTAGAAGAGTTTGATGAATATGATTCAAGAAGGATGACTTTAAACTACCAAGCTATGAACATCCTAAGTTGTGCATTGGATGTTAATGAATACAATCAAGTGGATGTGACTCGGCCCATGACATGTGGAAACTATTAGAAGTCACTCATTAAGGAACCAACCAAGTCAAAGAGTCAAAGTTGGCTTTGTTAGTAAGAGACTATGAACTCTTTGTGATGAAGCAAAATGAAAGTATTAGTGAGATGTTCACTAGATTTGCAAACATCATAAATGGACTCAAGGCTTATGGAAAGGAATAGTCAAGAGGAGAAGCAAATAGAAAAGTTCTTGATGCACTCCCTAAGGCATGGCAACCAAAATATCTTGCCGTAGAGGAATAAAAGGATTTAAGAACTCTCCCAATTTAAGAACTCACAGACTCTCTTCTCACCTATGAATTAAATATAAAAAGATTGAATAAAATGGAAGAAGAAGAAAAGGGAAAAAGAAGTATAGCTCTCAAAGTTAATGAAGAAGAACAAGCTAGTTCTTCCAACGATGAGAATGATCATGATGACGATGAACACATAGCCTTGGTTATAAGAAAATTAAAAAGATTCTTTAGGAAAGGCTTTAACAAAAAGGGAAAGAAACCTCCATTCAAGAAAGGAGGACAAAACTCTTCATTATCCAAAGCAAGATGCTTTGAATGCAATAGCATGGAACACCTTGTAGCCGATTGTCCAAAGGCTATTGAAAAGAAAAAGGAGCATTGGAAGCTAAGCTTGAAGCCTTGAAGAAAAAGAAGAAAGGCAAGGGACTTATTGGTGCATGGGATCAAGATACAAGTGAAAGTGAAGGTGATGAGAAGGCAAACATGTGCTTCATAGCAATGGAAAATGAGGTATAATCTTCACCCTCTAACTCTTCTAGTCTCATTGATGATAATTGTGATGATCCTACTTCTATGTTCATTAAAATGTATGGTAAGTGCAAAAAGGTTTCAAAAAGAAACAAAGATTTGAAAAACAAAACTCAATTTTTGCTTGATGAAAATTCAAACATATTTGTGAAAATGAATCTATTCTTGGATCCTTTGAAGTCTTGAAGAAAGAAAAAGAGTTTTCAAACAATGACTTTCAAAAACTTGTTTTAGAAAACAAGAACCTTTGTGAGAAGATTTCCTGTCTTGAAAAATGTTTGATTGATTATGAATCTTTAAGAAAAAGGTGAATGATCTCACTTTGTGCATTGAAAGATTCACTCAAGGAAAAGAAAATTTTGAAATACTTTTTGGTTCACAAAGATCTCCCTATGATAAAAATGGCATTGGATACAACCACTCCAATGCTTCTTCAAAGCAAACATATTTTGTTAAAGCTTATTCATCATTCTCCCATCCTTGTTGTACTTATTGTGGTAAAAGTGGTCATAAGGTCACTAGGTGTTTTGTGAAAAGAAAAGTTGAAATGGGAGTTAAATCTATTTGGAGAGTAAAAACTACTAACATTTATAGACCCAAGAGAATATGGGTACCAAAAGTCATCTCTTCCTCCCTTGTTGTAGGAACATAAATCAAGCTCCAAGTGGTACTTAGATAGTGGATGCTTAAGACACATGACCAGAAATCCATTCTTCTTGAATGAGCTAAGAGAAACCGAAGGTGGCTTTGCCACTTTTGGCGATAAGAAGAAAGGAAAGATCATCAGTATAGGTAACATTGGATATGGTTCATCTTCTTTAATTAAGGAAGTTCTTTTAATTGATGGTTTGAAGTTCAATTTACTTAGTATTAGCTAACTGTGTGATAATGGATGCAAAGTTGTTTTTGAAAGTGACTCTTCTTCTATCATAAACAAGTTTGCGAAGAAAACTATTTTTGTTGCAAAAAGGGTTGGCAATGTCTATGTCTTTTATCTTGAAGATCTTATCTCACGAAAACTAAAATTTCTCTCGGTTCATGATGATGATGCATTCTTATGGCATAGAAGGCTTGGTCATGTTAGTAAGGACTTATTGAACCAACTTTCTTCAAAAGAACTTATTAGAGGTTTACCAAAACGTCATTTTTAGAAAACTAAACTTCGTGATGCTTGCCAATTTGGAAAACAAATTAAGACCTCTTTTAAACCAAAAAAAATGATTTTAACCTTTAGAACTCATTCACATGGATGTATTTGGACCTATGAGGATCACTATCTTGGTGGTAAGAGGTATGCTTTTGTTATAGTGGATGACTTCTCAAGATTTACGTGGACTTTATTTTTTAGCCAAAAAGATGAGGCATTTCGAAAGTTTGTAAAACTCTTAAAAAACATTCAAACCTCCCTTGATTGCAAATTAATCTCTATGAGAAGTGATAATGGAGAGAATTTAACAACCAAGATTTTACAAAACTTTGTGATGATTTTGGCATAACACAATTTTTCGGCCTCTAAAACCCCACAACAAAATGGTGTTGTGGAAAGGAAAAACCGTACTTTACAAGAAATGGCAAGATCAATGCTTTGTGAAAACACCTTTCCTAAATATTTTTGGGCTGAGGCTGTTAAAACCACATGCTACATTATGAATCGTATTCTCTTGAGACCTTTTTTAAAGAAAACTCCTTTAGAACTCATTTTTAACAAACCCCCTCAATTGGCTATTTTAAAGTTTTGGATGCAAATGCTTTATTTTAAATACCAAGGACAATCTTGGAAAGTTTGATAGAAAATCCGATGAGGGAATTTTTCTTGGTTACTCTTCAAACAAGAAAGCTTATAGAATTTTCAACAAAAGAACTTTATGTGTTAAAGAGTCCATTCATGTAAACTTTGATGAAACTAACATTTTTGAAAAGAGAAATAAGGATGGCATAGATAACTCTTTAAGCTTTGATACCAACCTTTGTACACTCAAGCAATGGAAGAAAATGCTATGGAGGAAGAAGAGATTGAGGAAAAACAAGAAAATGATCAAGAAGCTCAAACTCTTCCTCAAGATGTGATATATCCAAAGGGACACTCCAAGGATGAAATTATTGGTGATGTATCACAAGGGGTAAGAACAAGAAGGTACTTTATTGACAACTTTGCCCTATTATCTCAAATTGAGCCTAAGTTTATTGATGATGCTTTGTGATGAGTTTTGGATTTTTGCTATGCAAGAGGAATTAAATCAATTTGAAAGAAACAAAGTTTGGACTTGAGTCCCAAGACCTCGTGATCACCCCACCATTGGCACAAAATGGGTTTTTCGAAATAAACTAAATAAATCTGGAGAAGTTATTAGAAACAAAGCTAGGCTTGTTGCCCAAGGATTCAATCAAGAAGAGGGCATAGATTTTGATGAAACTTTTGCTCCGGTTGCTAGACTTGAATCCATTAGGATGCTTTTAGCTTTTGTTTGTTTTAAAGGATTCAAGATTTTTCAAATGAATGTTAAAAGTGCCTTTCTAAATGGTGATATTGAGGAGGAAGTTTATGTTGAACAACCTCCCGGTTTTGGACATAAAAAATTTCCTAATTATGTTTACAAACTTTCAAAAGCACTCTATGGTTTAAAACAAGCTCCAAAAGCTTGGTATGAGAAATTAAGTGGTTTTCTTCTTTCAAACAATTTTTCAAGAGGTGTGGTGGACACTACTCTTTTCACAAATACCTCTTGTAACAATGTTCTTCTTCTTGTCCAAATTTATGTAGATAATATCATTTTTGGTGCTACTAATGTTTCTTTGTGTGAAGAATTTGCCTCCCTTATACAAAATGAGTTTGAAATGAGCATGATGGGATAATTGACCTATTTCCTTGGTCTACAAATCAAGCAAACAAAAGAAGGCATCTTCATCAGCCAAGAGAAGTACACCAACGAACTTCTCAAGAGATTTGGGATGAGCGATGCAAAAGGTATTGGTACTCCAATGAGCTCATCATTGAAGCTAGACAAGGATGACAAAGGTAAGAAAGTTGATGAGAAAAGGTATAGAGGTACGATCGGTAGTTTGCTTTACTTAACGGTTAGTAGGTCGGATATTGTGTTTTCGATATGTTTGTGTGCTAGATTCCAAGCTTGCCCCAAAGAATCCCATTTAATAGCTGTTAAACGTATTTTGAGATATTTGATTTCATCATATGATTATGGCTTAAGTACTCTAAACAATCTTGGTTTGATCTTATTGCCTACACCGATGCAGATTATGTCAGATGTAAGGTAGAAAGGAAGAGTACAAGAGGCAATTGCCAATTCTTGGGAGGATGCTTAGTATCTTGGTATAGCAAGAAACAATCGTGCGTATCTTTATCAACCATTGAAGCAGAATCTATAGCAGCTAATTGTTGTTGTGCACAGGTACTTTGGATGAAACACACTTCAATTGATTTTGGTTTTTCTTTTAAAAACATACCTATTATGTGTGATAATACTAGTGCTATAAATCTTTCCATAAACCCTGTGCAACATTAAAAAACAAAACATATTGAAATCAAACATTACTTTATTAGAGATCATGTTGCTAAAGGTGATGTATTTTTAGAATATATTTGCACAGAGGATCAAATTGCTGATATTTTTACTAAACCCCTCTCTGAAGATCGATTTTTTTATTCTAGAAAATTGCTTGGTATTGGTAGATTTATTGACTAATGTGTGTTGTCTGAGTCTTTCAAACTTCCTTGTATTCCTTATTTTTACAGAAAGTTTTTTAGAAAAATCGGATGCCTCTCTCAATAAAACGGATGTCTGTTTTTCGAAAATGGACTCAAAGTTTTTCTCTTCACAAAAATTACCGAAACATTCGGACGACTAAATCGGATGACCTCTGGAAAAATCAAACGTTCGATTTCTTATTTTTCATAAAAACCGAAAGACCGCTGTTGAAAAACGGTCGACTGATTTCTTTTAAAAGCGTCGGGGCTGCATTTTTAAAACCAGATTTTTTCACAGCTTTTCTCTTATTTCCCACAACTCTCCTCACTCTCTCGACCGAAACCCTTCTCTCTCACAAAGTCGGACTGATTTCCAAGTCTAATTCTCACTCCTCAAATCTTTTAAATTTCTCTCCTTACCAAGCAAACCAACAGGTTATGCTCTATTTTTCTCTATAATCCTCGCTATTTGAAAACCCCCAATCTCTACCTCAAAACCTTAAGTCGGGATTCTTTCAAAATGGTGAAGACAAAGAATGCCAATGTTAGAAAGGGAAGGCCATGGTGAAGCAGGTGGAAGTAGTAGAGGTTCTAAAAAGGGGAAGGGCAAACAAGTAGCAAGGAGTGAAACTCCTTTGGATAAATTCATCTCAGTACAAGCTGCTGCAAACTATGAAGACTGGACACAGAAGAAAAGAAAAATCGCTCCTGGACATCGAGTCGATCTATCAGACATGGGAGGTATGGAAATAATCCCTGCACTCTTTCATGATATTGGTTGGGGTTATTTACTGATTGTGAATGAATTATTCTATCCTATGATGCTTTATGAGTTTTATTCAAATCAGCAAAGAGGTAGAACACAATCTTGTGGGAATGTTATTACTTCTAGAGTACATGGAAAAAATATTGCCTTTAATAATAAATTGTTGAATTCCATTCTTGAGACACCCGAAAGTAGGATGTGCTTTTACACAAAAAAATAAGAAATGCTTTGACCCCAGTCTTTACAATGAAAAGAGGTTTGAAGAAATATTTACCAAAAGAATTATGCTAAAAAGGAGTGAGGATAGAACAATTGACAAACATGATGCCTATGGGAGGATTTTACATCACATTATTTCGAATATAGTTATTCCCAATGTAGGGGACAAGTCTTACATTACAAACATGCATTCCTTTGTTATGCTAGCAATGCATGAACATCGAAAGATTAACTTTGGTTATATTGCAATGGAACACATGCTAGCTACACAATCCTCTTCAACAAAATGTTGCCCTACGGTTGTTTTCTTACCAAGGTGTTCCAACATTTTTAAGATCACTTACTTTGGACCAAATGACCACATTGGAATTGGTAAGATATACAATCAGAACACCTTCAAGAGGATGGGATTCTCAAGGAATGAAGATAGAAGATTGATTAGGGGAGGTCAAGAGGAAGATAGTGAAAATTGCAAAGAGGAAGAAGAAGATGAGGGAAATGAGCCCGAAAATATGATGAAGATGAAACAAATAGGAGACTCAAAGGGAAATGAGGTCAAAGAGGAGACAAGAAAAGATGGAAGAAGGTTCATCTTCGGTTGACATGGGTCAACTCATGGCAAGGATTATTGATGGAAATATCCAAAACTGACTTGATGACCTCGATGACAAGATTATAGACATTCAAAATCGGGTTATGAGATCGGAGCAAGGAGGAAAAGATAGCGATGAAGATGAAGCTGATTGAGGATATTTATAAAAAAAATAAAAAAAAAAAACTCCTTCCCCTTCCTTTTTAAAAACTCCTTCCCGTTTTGTTGTTTTCTTTGGTTCTTTATCGAACTTAATTATGGTTCTCTTGTGACTTTTTTACACTATGTTTTGATACATTGTTCTTTTTATGACTTGATATATGCTATGCTTTGTTCTTCATATTCGTATTGTGCTATCTTGATGATTTATTTTTATGGACTTCATGATGATACCTTAATGTTGAAAGTCCACTTGTAGCTTCCTTTTCTATGATCCCTTAAAAACTCTCCTACGTATCTTTTTGATTTATGACAAAAGGGGGAGAAATATGTGCAAGAACTAACGGGGAGAAATACTTGCAAGCAAATGTGCCTAATGGGCTTTGATTACGATATGCTTTTGTTTACTTGTCAAAAAGGGGAGATATTGCGATGTGTGGCAAGATGCTTATTGTTGCCTTTAAGTTTTACGCTTTCTTTTGGTTGGCTACATATCTTATGAGTAATATGGCTTGGATTTACCTTGATGATTGTTTGATGCCATATTTATTGTGAAGCATGTTTATAGGGGGAGCTTATCTTTCTAAACGATCTATCAAACCCTTGTCATGTTTTCAAATTCATAGAGGGAGTTATCTCTCTTTTATGGTGTTTGGCATGCTTTGCTCCTATTGATGATATCCTTGAAACATCATCATGTTTTTATACTTGCTCTATTGTTCTTCTTGCATATGTATTTGTCATAATCAAAAGGGGAGATTGTTAGCCCTAAGGGCACTATTGCATATGATTTTGATTCTGATTAACATATTTTAGTGTGATGAAATATTAAGCTTAGTTTCAATAGAACAAAAGAAGCATATTTGAAGTCTCAAGACTACTCTCTTAGAAGCAAAAGATCTTGGTGATCAAGGCAAAATGAAGGAGAAAAGATGAACCCATTGAAGACCTTGAAGACATATGTCTTAGTTAGGGATATGCTAAGGTATTTTTGTAAAACTCCCTAACTCTCATCCTTTTATGTTGATCAAGTGTGAAGCTCATTGGATGAATTTCTTCTTATAAACCATTCTTGAAAAATCCAAGCATTCTTGGTAGAGTTTTTTTTTTTTTTTTAATGCCTTTGAAAGTTTTCTCATCTCTAAAAGAGTATCAAGAATAGATGTTTGTGAAATAGGAAGGAAAGCTCTTTTGCTGTTAAAACTGGCTATAAAATCTCTAAAAAAACCAATCATCCATTTTTAAAATCGGTCATCCGATTTTTCAAAAGAAAAAGAAAAATCGGATGTCCTTTTTAAAACCGGTCGTCCGATTTTCTAGCTTTAGAAAAATCGGTCGTCCGATTTTCTGTAGGGTATCGTCCGATTCTTTCTGTTTCAAAACTGGTCTTCTTATTTTAAAAAGGGCTCATCCGATTTTCCTTTTACAGGAAAATCGGACATCTGTTTTCTAAAATCGGTCCTCCGTTTTTAGTCTTTTAGTGCAAAAACGTTACCGTTACACAGTCAGTAACGACTACTTTTTCTCTTTCCTATATATTTGAATTCTTGATCAGCAGTAAATATTTTTTGGTCGGTGAAAATATTTATTGAGATCATTTAACAACTTTTAAAGAGCTTTAAAGTACATTCCTTCAAATACCTTTCATTTCACAAAAAACATCTTCTTGAGCTTCATTGTTGATCATCCTTCAAAGAAGAAAAAGAGGAGCTCATTCAATTGTGTTGTATCTTTCTCTTCTTCAAGCACATTTGGTAACCTTTTTCCTTACTTATCTTCTTCCCTATTTATATCAAATTTTTGTGTAATTATGTTGAGGTTTCTGTAAAACCCTTGGTGGGTGATCCTCAAACTTGTGATTCTTGTATTTTTTATTAATAGTGGATTTGGAAAATCCTTGGGTGTTGACTTAAGGTAGTGGATGTAGCTCTTTGAGAGAGTATACCACAATAAATTGTTGTGCCTCTTTATTTTATGATTTTTGCTTGATTGTCATAACTATAAGATTTTGTTTGGTTGGGAATTTTATTAAAAAGAGTTTCAGAATTCTTTCTCAAACAAAATTAGAGGTTTATCTTTTAATCACATAAAAGATTTTTAAAAAATTATCCAAAAACCTTATTCACCCCCTCTAAGGTTTTTCAATTGATATCAGAGTAGGGCTTCTCTAAAAAAGGACTAACATCCTTGAAGCGAAAGATCTATCTTTTACTATGGCTAATGTTTCTAGTTTACCATAAGTAGTAGGCTCTTCTACAAATATACCTCCTCTTTTCAATGGTACAAATTATACCTTTTGGAAATCTAGAATCAAAATATATATCTGTTCTATTAACTTTGATCTTTGGAGTATTGTAGAGAAAGGACCTTTATCCCTCAAAAGAATGGAAGAATCAAGAAAGTAGAAGAGTTTGATGAATATGATTCAAGAAGGATGACTTTAAAATACCAAGCCATGAACATCCTAAGTTGTACATTGGATGTTAATGAGTACAATCGAGTCAGTGGATGTGAATCAGCCCATGACATGTGGAAACTATTAGAAGTCACTCATGAAGGAACCAACCAAGTCAAAGAATCAAAGTTGGCTTTGTTAGTAAGAAACTATGAACTCTTTGTGATGAAGCAAAATGAAAGTATTAGTGAGATGTTCACTAGATTTACAAACATCACAAATGGACTCAAGGCTTATGGAAAGGAATAGTCAAGAGGAGAAGCAAATAGAAAAGTTCTTGATGCACTCCCTAAGGCATGGCAACCAAAATGTCTTGCCATAGAGGAATCAAATTGAAAAACCTTAGAGGGGGGGTGAATAAGGTTTTTGGCTAATTTAAAAAAACTTTTGTTTGATTAGAAAGATAAACCTCCAATTTGTTTGTGAAAGATTTCTAAAACTCTTTTTAATAAGAATTCATACAAAGCACAATCTTATAGAATTGGCAATTATGAAAAGAGCAAAGAGTTAAAGAGCATGCACAACAATTTATAGTGGTTCACTCTCTCCAAGAGCTACATCCACTACCTTGAGCCTCAACCCAAGGATTTCACAAATCCACTAACTTCAAGTTGATTACACAACTACACAATGAGGTTCACCCTTCAAGGGTTTTACACTATAACCTCAAACACAACAACACAACTACACAATGAGGTTCACCCTTCAAGGGTTTTACACCAAAACCTCAATCACAACAATACAACTAGTTAATCAAAGGATCACCCAAAGGGTTTTCCACAAACCTTTTATCACAATAATAGAATAGAGAGAGTTAGGAACAATGTTACCAATTTAGCTTGAGAAGAGGAAGATTACAACTCAATGGTATACTTCTACAAGCACCTCTTTTCTTCTTCTTTGATGGATGATCAATAATGAAGCTCAAGAAGATTTTGTTTGGGTTCAAAAATGATTTGTAATAAAAATGTATTTTTGAAGCTCTTGAAATGTATTAAATGTTCTCAATGAATGATTCCCAAACTTATTTCATTTATGGCTGATAATTGAGTGTATATATAGGATTTTTTAAGCTCAAAACGGTTGCCTAAGAAATAGGCTGTCAAATTTCAGAAATGACCGTTGCTTCAGTGCAACGGTAATATTTTTTACATCGACGACTAAAAACGGACGACCGGTTCCCGAAAACGGACTTCCGGTTCTTTGAAACAGAAAGATTCGGACTTGAGTTTTCTAAAACGGATCGCCGAATTAAGAATTCGGACGACCGGTTAAAAATTCGGATCGCCGAATTTCCGAACGTAAAGATTCGGACTTGATTTTTTCCGAAAACGGATCTGCCGAATTTTGTGTCTGTGGAAAAACGGACTTCCGGTTTTAAAAACGGACTTCGAATTTCAGTTTTTCCTCAGCCCAAGTTTTTTTCGAACAAAACTTTCTTCCAAGTTTCAAAGGCATTCTTGACAATTTTTAAAGAGGAGAAAAAACTATTCAAAACATCTTAAAGTCAAGAATACTTGGATTTTATCAAAGGATTATATTTTTAGAAAAACATGAGAAGAGCTTCATGTATGATCAATGAATCAAAGACTAAGACTAGAGAGTTTTACAAGATAATACCTAGTTCACAAATACAATGTCTTCAATGTCTTCAATTGATTTGATCTTGGTATGGCTTGATCTCTTCTTCTCTATTTTGCCCTCATCATCAAGATCTTTTGCTTGAGACTTTGAGACTTCATATGTTCTTCTTTTGTTCTCTATGAAGGGTTAGCTAACATACTCACACAAGCACATGTTAATCATAATCAAAACACAAGTAATAATGCCCTTAGGGCTAACAATCTCCCCCTTTTTGATTATGACAAACACATATGCAAGAAGAACAAAAGAGCAAGAGTAATATGGTGATGCATCAAAATATGCAAAGAGGCAAAGCATAACAATCACCAAGAAAAGGAGGTAACTCCCCTTGCATCAATAATCATTGTAAACAAGCATCAATGATATCAACAAAATTTCTCCCCCTTACATCTTGCACTATTTTCTCCCCCCTTTTGTCATAAATCAAAAAAATTGTAGGAGAAAAGTACTAAGGGGATCATAGAAGAGATAATAGCAGGACTTTCAACATAAAAGTGTCATCATGAAGTCCATAAACAACAAAGGGCCCAAAAAAAAAAGCAACAACCAAATCATATAAAAGCAAATTTGGAATAGAAATAATACCAATTGAAAAACCTTAGAGGGATCCTTTGGATATATCCCATCTTGAGGAGGATTTTGAGCTTCTTGATCATTTTCTTGTGTTGCTTCAATCTCTTCTTCCTCCATAAGCATGTTCTTCCATTGCTTGAGTGTACAAAGTTTGGTAGCTAAAGAGTTTATCTATGACATCATAATCTTTCATGTCAAAAATGTTAGTTTCATCAAAATATACATGAATGGACTCTTCAACACACAAGGATCTTTTGTTGAAAACTCTAAAAACCTTTTTGTTTGAAGAATAACCAAGAAAAATTCCCTCATCGGATTTTCGATCAAACTTCCCAAGATTGTCTTTGGTGTTTAAAATAAAGCATTTGCATCCAAAAACTTTAAAATAACCAATTGAGGGGGTTTTATTAAAAATGAGTTCAAAGGGAGTTTTCTTTAAAGAAGGTCTCAAGATAACACTATTCAAATGTAGCATGCGGTGTTAACGGCCTCGGCCCAAAAAGTTTAGGAAGGGAATTTTCATAAAGCATTGACCTTGCCATTTCTTGTAAAGTTCTATTTTTTTCTTTTCGACAAATTCATTTTGTTGAGGAGTTTTGGCTACCGAAAAAAAAAAAGTTTTGTAAAATACCAAAATCATCACAAATTTTTGTAAAATCTTGGTTGTTGAATTCTCTCCCATTATCACTTCTTATAGAAATCAATTTGCAAACAAGGGAGGTTTGGACTCTTTTGAATAATTTAATAAATTCATGAAATGCTTCATCCTTTCGGCTTGAAAACAAAGTCCAAAAAAAAAATCATCCACAATAATAAAGGCATACCTCTTACCACCAAGACTAGTGGTCCTCATTGGTCCAAATAAATCCATGTGAATGAGTTCTAAAGGTTTTGAAGTTGAAATCATTTACTATGGTTTAAAAGAGGTATTAATTTGTTTTCCAAATTGGCAAGCATCACAAAGTCTAGTTTTCTCAAAATGAAGTTTTGGTAAGCCCCCTAACAAGTTCTTTTGAAGAGAGTTTGTTTAATAAATCCATACTATCATGACCAAGCCTTCTATGCCACAAAAATACATCATCATCATGAACCAAGAGACACTATAAGTTTTGAGAAATGAGAACTTCAAGATAAAAGACATAGACAAATGCCAACTCCCCCTTTTTTTTTGAAAAAAATTGTTTTGTTCACAAGCTTGTTTATGATAAAAGAAGATTCACTTTTTAAAAAACAACTTTGTACCCATAATCACACAATTGAATAATGCTAGATAAATTATGCTTCAAACCATCAATTTAAGGTACTTCCTTAGTCAAAGAAGATAAACAATATGCAATGTTACCTATACCGATGATCCTTCCAAAAAACAAAGCACCTTCGGTTTTCCTTGGTTTAATCAAGAGGGATGCATATCCGGTCATGTGTCTTAAGCATCCGCCACTTAGATGACCTTGTCTTGTGTTCCTACAAAAAAGAAGTAGCAAAGTCTTTTTGGTACCCATATCTTTTTGGGTCCATGAATGTTAGTTGGATTTTCTTTTATTTTCCAAACGGTTTTAACTCCTCTTTCAATCTTTTTCTTTATAAAACATTTTGTGGCTTTATGACCACTCTTTTCACAATAGGTGCAACAAAGGTGTGAGTGAGATGATGAAGCTTTGACAAACCGTGTTTGTTTTGAGAAAATATTGGAATGAGTATATCCAATACCATTTTTATCAAAGGGTGATCTTTGAGAGCCAAGAAGTTTTTCAAAGTTTTCTTTTCCTTTGGTGAATTTTTTCAACACAAAGAGTGAGATCACTCACCTTTTTTCTTTAATACATCATAATCAATTAAACATTTTTCAAGAAAGGAAATCTTTTCACAAAGGTTTTTGTTTTCTAAAACAAGTTTTTGAAGGTCATCATTTGAGCTCTCTTTTTCTTTCTTCAAGACTTCCAAGGATTCAAGAATGGCTTTATTTTCACAAATAAGTCTTGAATTTTCATCCAACAAAAATTGAGTTTTGCTTTTCAAATCTTTGTTTCGTTTGGTAACCTTTTTGCACTCATCATACATTTCAATAAGCATTGAGCTAGGATCAACATCACAATCATCATCAAGAATACTAGAAGAGTTAGGAAGTGAAGATTGTACCTCATTTTCTAGTGCCATGAAGCATATGTTGGCATTTTCTTCTTCTTCATTTTCACTCAATCTCTTTATTTTCATTTCATAGGTAAGAAGTGATCCTATGAGTTCTTCAATCCGGAGTAGTCTCAAATCCTTTGATTCTTCAATAGCTAGCGTTTTTGGTTGCCAAGCTTTTGGAAGTGCATCAAGAATTTTTCTATTTGCTTCCCCTCTTGAGTACTCCTTCCCATATGCCTTTAGGCCATTTGTAATGTTGGTGAACCTTGTGAACATGTCACTAATGCTCTCATTTTGTTTCATCATGAATAACTCATAGTCTCTCACCAACATAGCCAACTTTGATTCTTTTACTTGATTTGTTCCTTCGTGAGTGACTTCTAGTAGCTTCCACATTTCATGAGCCGAATCACATCCGCTCACTCTATTGTATTCGCTTGCATCTAAGGCACAACTTAGAATATTCATAGCTTGGAAGTTTAGAGTCATCTTCCTAGAGTCGAATTCATCAAATTCTTCAATCTTCTTGGCTACCCCATTTATTGTAGGAATGTAAGGGCCTTTCTCTACAATACTCCACAAATCAAAGTTAATAGAACATATATATATTTTAATTCGAGACTTCCAAAAAGTATAGTTAGTTCCATTAAAGAGAGGAGGTCTATTTGTAGAAGAGCCTTCTACATAAGGTAAGCTAGAAATATTTGCCATAGTAAAAAGAAGATCTTTTGCTTCAAGGGTGTAAGTCCTTTTTTAAGAAGCCCCGCTCTGATACCAATTGAAAAACCTTAGAGGGGGGGTGAATAAGGTTTTTGGCTAATTTAAAAAAACTTTTGTTTGATTAGAAAGATAAACCTCCAATTTGTTTGAGAAAGATTTCTAAAACTCTTTTTAATAAGAATTCATACAAAGCACAATCTTATAGAATTGGCAATTATGAAAAGAGCAAAGAGTTAAAGAGCATGCACAACAATTTATAGTGGTTCACTCTCTCCAAGAGCTACATCCACTACCTTGAGCCTCAACCCAAGGATTTCACAAATCCACTAACTTCAAGTTGATTACACAACTACACAATGAGGTTCACCCTTCAAGGGTTTTACACTATAACCTCAAACACAACAACACAACTACACAATGAGGTTCACCCTTCAAGGGTTTTACACCAAAACCTCAATCACAACAATACAACTAGTTAATCAAAGAATCACCCAAAGGGTTTTCCACAAACCTTTTATCACAATAATAGAATAGAGAGAGTTAGGAACAATGTTACCAATTTAGCTTGAGAAGAGGAAGATTACAACTCAATGGTATACTTCTACAAGCACCTCTTTTCTTCTTCTTTGATGGATGATCAATAATGAAGCTCAAGAAGATTTTGTTTGGGTTCAAAAATGATTTGTAATAAAAATGTATTTTTGAAGCTCTTGAAATGTATTAAATGTTCTCAATGAATGATTCCCAAACTTATTTCATTTATGGCTGATAATTGAGTGTATATATAGGATTTTTTAAGCTCAAAACGGTTGCCTAAGAAATAGGTCATCAAATTTCGAAATGACCGTTGCTTGATTGCAACGGTAATATTTTTTTACATCGATGACTAAAAACGGACGACCGGTTCCAGAAAACGGACTTCGGTTCTTTGAAACAGAAAGATTCGGACTTGAGTTTTCTAAAAAGCGGATCGCCGAATTAAGAATTCGGACGACCGGTTAAAAATTGGATCGCTGAATTTCACGAACGAAAAGATTCGGACTTGATTTTTTCTAAAACGGATCTGCCGAATTTTGTGTCTGTGGAAAAACGGACTTCGGTTTTAAAAAGCGGACTTCAATTTCAGTTTTTCCTCAGCCAAGTTTTTTCTGAACAAAACTTTCTTCCAAGTTTCAAAGGCATTCTTGACAATTTTTAAAGAGGAGAAAAACTATTCAAAACATCTTAAAGTCAAGAATACTTGGATTTTATCAAAGGATTATATTTTAGAAAAACATGAGAAGAGCTTCATGTATGATCAATGAATCAAAGACTAAGACTAGAGAGTTTTACAAGATAATACCTAGTTCACAAATACAATGTCTTCAATGTCTTCAATTGATTTGATCTTGGTATGGCTTGATCTCTTCTTCTCTATTTTGCCCTCATCATCAAGATCTTTTGCTTGAGACTTTGAGACTTCATATGTTCTTCTTTTGTTCTCTATGAAGGGTTAGCTAACATACTCACACAAGCACATGTTAATCATAATCAAAACACAAGTAATAATGCCCTTAGGGCTAACACAAAGGATTTATGAACTCTCCCAATTGAAGAACTAAGGCTCTCTTCTCAACTATAAATTAAAAGTACAAAGGTTGAATGAAATGGAAGAAGAAGAAAAGGGAAAAAGAAGTATAGCTCTCAAAGTTAATGAAGAAGAACAAGCTAGTTCTTCCAACGATGAGGATGATCATGATGACAATGAAGACATAGCCTTGGTTATGAGAAAATTAAAAAGATTCTATAAGAAAGTCTTCAACAAAAAGGAAAAGAAACCTCCATTCAAGAGAGGAGGACAAAACTCTTCATTAAGCAAGATGCTTTGAATGCAATAGCATGGAACACCTTGTTGCCGATTGTCCAAAGGCTATTGAAAAGAAAAAGGAGCATTGGAAGCCAAGCTTGAAGCCTTAAAGAAAAGGAAGAAAGGCAAGGGACTTATTTGTGCATGGGATCAAGATACAAGTGAAAGTGAAGGTGATGAGAAGGCAAACATGTACTTCATGGTAATGAAGGATGAGGTACAACCTTCACCCTCTTACTCTTCTAGTCTCATTGATGTTAATTGTGATGATCCTACTTCTATGTCCATTGAAATGTATGGTAATTGCAAAAAGGTTTCAAAAAGAAACAAAGATTTCAAAAACAAAACTCAAATTTTGCTTGATGAAAATTCAAAACTTATTTGTGAAAATAAATCTATTCTTGGATCCTTGGAAGTCTTGAGGAAAGGAATTTCAAAAACTTGTTTTAGAAAACAAGAACCTTTGTGAGAAGGTTTCCTCTCTTGAAAAATGTTTTATTGATTATGAATCTTTAAGAAAAAGGTGAATGATCTCACTTTGTGCATTGAAAGATTTACTCAAGGAAAAGAAAATCTTGAAAAACTTCTTGGTTCACAAAGATCTCCCTATGATAAAAATGGCATTGGATACGACCACTCCAATGCTTCTTCAAAGCAAACATATTTTGTTAAAGCTTCTTCATCATTCTCCCATCCTTGTTGTACTTATTGTGGTAAGAGTGGTCATAAGGTCACTAGGTGTTTTGTTAAAAAGAAAAGTTGAAATGGGAGTTAAAACTATTTGGAGAGTAAAAACTACTAACATTTATGGACCCAAGAGAATATGGGTACCAAAAGTCATCTCTTCTTCTCTTGTTGTAGGAACATAAACTAAGCTCCAACTGAAAAGAAATGCTTTGACCCCAGTCTTTACAGTGAAAAGAGGTTTGAAGAAATATTTACCAAAGGAATTGCGCTAAAAACGAGTGAGGATAGAACAGTTGACAAACTTGATGCCCGTGGGAGGATTTTACATCACATTATTTCGAATATAGTTATTCCCAATGTAGGGCACTAGTCTTCAATTACAAACATGTATTCCCTTGTTATGCTGGCAATGCATGAACACAGAACGATGAACTTTGGTTATATTGCAATAGAACACATGCTAGCAACACAATCCTCTCCAACAAAATGTTTGCCCTATGGTTGTTTTCTTACCAAGGTGTTCTAACATTTTAAGATCACTTTCTTTGGACCAAATGACCACATTGGAATCGATAAGATATACAATCAGAACATCTTCAAGAGGATGGGATTCTCAAGGAATAAAGATGGAAGATTGATATGGGGAGATCAAGAGGAAGATAGTTAAAATAGCAAAGAGGAAGAAGAAGATGAGGGCAATGAGCCTGAAAATATGGATAAAGATCAAACAAATGTTGAGGAGATTTGAAGGGAAATGAGGTAAAAGAGGAGACAAGAAAAGATGGAAGAAGGTTCATCTTCGGTGGATATGGGTCAAGTTATGGCAAGGATTATTGCAATGCAATCTCAACTTAATGGCCGACTTGATGATATTGATGGAAAGATCCAAAACCGACTTGATGTCCTCGATGAAAAGATTGTAGACATTCAAAACCGGGTTATGAGATTGGAGCGAGGAGGAAAAGATAGCGATGAAGATGAAGCTAATTAAGGATATTTATAAAAAAATAAAAATAAAAATAAAAACCTCCTTCCCCTTCCTTTTTAAAAACTCCTTCCCATTCCGTTGTTTTCTTTGGTTCTTTATCAAACTTAATTATGGTTCTCTTGTGACTTTTTTATGTTATGTTTTGATACATTGTTCTTCTTATGACTTGATATATGCTATGCTTTGTTCCTCATATTCGTATTGTGCTATCTTGATGCTCTATTTTTATGGACTTCATGATGATACCTTAATGTTGAAAGTCCAATTGTAGCTTCCTTTTCTATGATCCCTTAAAAACTCTCGTAAGTATCTTTTTTATTTATGACAAAAGGGGGAGACATATGTGCAAGAACTAAGGGGGAGAAATAGTTGCAAGCAAATGTGCCTAATGTGCTTTGATTATGGTATGCTTTTGTTTACTTGTCAAAAAGGGGAAATATTGCTATGTGTTGCAAGATGCTTATTGTTGCTTTTAAGTTTCATGCTTTCTTTTGGTTGGCTATATATCTTATGGGTAATATGGCTTGGAGTGACCTTGATGATTGTTTGATGCCATATTTGTTGTGAAGCATATTTTTAGGGGGGAGCTTATCTTTCTAAACGATTTTTCAAACCCTTGTCATGTTTTCAAATTCATAGGGGGAGTTATCTCTCTTTTGTGGTGTTTGGTATGCTTTGCTCCTATTCATGATTTCCTTGAAGCATCACCATATTTTTAAGCTTGCTCTTTTGTTCTTCTTGAATATGTATTTGTCATAATCAAAAAGGGGGAGATTGTTATCCCTAAGGGAATTATTGCATATGATTTTTATTATGATTAGCATATTTTTGTGTGATGAAATATTAAGCTTAGTTTCAATAGAACAAAAAAAGTATATTTGAAGTCTCAAGGCTACACTCTTAGAAGCAAAAGGTCTTGGTGATCAAGGCAAAATGAAGGAGAGAAGATCAATCCATTGAAGACCTTGAAGACTTGTGTCTTATTAGTTAGGGATATGCTAAGGTATTTTTTGTAAAACTCTCTAACTTTCATCTTTGTTTGTTGATCTAGTGTGAAGCTCATTGGATGAATTTCTTCTTATAAACTATTTTTGAAAAATCCAAATATTCTTGATAGATTTTTTTTTTATGCCTTTAAAAGTTTTCTCATCTCTAAAAGAGTATCAAGAATATATGTTTTTGAAATAGGAAGGAAAGCTCTTTTGCTGTTAAAACTGGCTATGAAATCTCTCAAAAAATCGGTCATCCGATTTTTCAAAAGGAAAAGAAAAATCGGACGTCCTTTTTTAAACAGGTTGTCCAATTTTTCTACCTTTAGAAAAATCGATCGTCCGATTTTCTGTAGGGTATAGTCCGATTCTTTCTGTTTCAAAACCAGTCTTCCTATTTGAAAAAGGACTCATCCGGTTTTCCTTTTACAAGAAAATCGGACGTCCGTTTTATAAAACCAGTCGTCCATTTTTAGTCTTTTACTGTAAAAAAGTTACTGTTACACAGACAGTAACAACTACTTTTTCTCTTTCCTATATATATGAATTCTTGATCAGCAATAAATAGTTTTTGGTTGGTGAAAATATTTATTGACATCATTTAACAACTTTTAAAGAGCCTTAAAGTATATTCCTTCAAACACCTTTCATTTTACAAAAACATCTTCTTGAGCTTCATTGTTGATCATCCTTCAAAGAAGAAAAAGAGGAGCTTGTAGATCATTCAATTGTGTTGTATCTTTCTCTTCTTCAAGCTCATTTGGTAACTTTGTTCCTTACTTATCTCTTTCTCTATTTATATCAAAGGTTTGTGCAATTATGTTGAGGTTTCTTGCAAAACCCTTGGTGGGTGATCCTCAAACTTGTGATTCTTGTATTTTTTATTAATAGTGGATTTGGAAAATCCTTGGTGTTGACTCAAGGTAGTAGATATAGCTCTTTGAGAGAGTGAACCACTATAAATTTTTGTGCCTCTTTATTCTTTGTTTTTTGCTTGATTGTCATAATTATAAGATTTTGTTTAGTTGGAAATTTTATTAAGTAGAGTTTTAGAATTTTTCTCAAACAAAATTGGAGGTTTATCTTTTAATAACACAAAAGATTTTTTAAAAAATTGGTCAAAAACCTTATTCACCCCTCCCCACCCCTTCCTCCCCCTCCCAAAGGTTTTTCACTAATTACTACAATGTAGTGGACCTAACAAAGTAGAGATGAGTTTCACCCCGAGTGTCGAATCTCTTAGGGAATAGGCGAAGGTTCAAGTACTAATCGTGTTTCTAATGTCTAGTCGAAAAAAGAAAGATGTCGTTGATTAAAAACTTAAAAACAATAAAAGCAATTAAAAAAAATCAATAATAAAAACAATTCTTGAAAGACTAATAAAAACAAGAGTTTGGTTTGGTGGAATTCCCCCAAATCCTTGTTACTAGCTCAATTGGAAAAGACTTTAATGAAAACAATGTTGAATTAATTAAGTTGAATTATCACTAAAAAAATCAGGCAATCCCTATCTCTAGGATGAAAGCCACCCTACTCACTAACTCTTAGAGGAAAATCTCTTTTCTCCCTAACAAATTATGAGTGCAATAAAATTAAGTAATTAAGAAAGACCTAAAAGTACAATATTGTATCTCTAGTCAATTGCCCCAATTAACCCCCAGTCGGTTGCCCTAGATTGTTCTTCCTTTTTCAATTCCAAACCACCTTGCAAATAATCCAACCTCGCGACAATTAAATTACAAACCAACGCATTTGGAAGACTACTTAAATTAAAACAAGCATTGAAATAAAGAAATCAAAACAAGAACTTCATAAACAAAATTAGGGTTCAACCCCAATCCAAACAAGAAAAACTACTCACTATTCATATTAATAAAATTGAAATTTAATTAAAAAATTCATTAACAAGAAAAGTAAAAGAAAGCATAGGATTTAATCTTGAAGTCGAAGTTGAATCCCGAACATCTTCTAAGATCGTTTTTCGAGTCACCAAGTTAAAGATCGAATTCATGAATTTCAATTCTTGAACCCAAGAAAGTAAATCTTGTAAAAAACTTGAAATTCTATAACTAAAGAAAATATAAAGCTGGAATTTTGAAAGAGTGATTAACTAATCTAATCTACTCCTAACCTAAATCTAACCTAAAACTATGAATCTAATCTATTCTAAACTATTCTAAATTGTATCTTATTCTCTCTTGACTCTCTTTTACGATGCCTGGATAAAAGTCCTATATATAGAGGTAAAAATACAAGAAATCCAAGCTAGGCCAGCCTACCGCCGACGGTAGGGTGAGGCCCACCGTTCGCGGTAGGTCTCAGGTTTTACTTCGCTCAGCCATCCTCGGCACCTATCGTCAATGGTAGGTTACCCTGCTATCCGCATAGACTATTTGTCGACGGCTTCTGTTTTCATTGTTTTCGCTCTGTTTTTGTCTGTTTCCATTTCCTTTTCATCTTTTCTACTTCTGGAGGGTACCTAAGACAATAATAAGAGGTATTTACGTATTAAAAACACCAAAATTGATAAAATTAACATATAGGAAAGATAGACAATTTGCACTTATCACATACCTCCACACTTATCTGTTGCTTGTCCTCAAGCAACATAAACTAAACAGACAAAACGACGGATATAAAGACTTTTTATGCTAAAAAAAATAAATAAATAAGCCGAATAAAATATTTAACTCAAAAACGATTTCAAGCTTTTATATTCCAAAAAAGTTTTTAAAAGATAAAAACTAAAACAAAACAAAACAAAGTTAAACTTAGAAAAATAAAAGAATAACACCACTTAAATAAAGTACATCAACATCCAACTCCAAAGATACATCACAAATAGACAAACGACAAAATTACTAAGTTAACCATAAACCACCAAAACCATTACCAATCAACAGTGTTAAGTGTGATTTTGCTCATGCCATTTTTTACAGAAAAAGAGGAATTTTAAGTGATTGGCAATAAGAATATTCTCAAAGACAATGGACACAATTCATACTTTTTCTATCATTTAACCACTTTAACGTCTATTTTAGGTCGTTCCCGGATTAGGTAGGACTTTTTGGTTTGTAATGTTAGGCTAGGGACATAAGTACGTTACAAATGAAGGTAAAAAAGAGAAAAACAAAGGATATAGAGCTAATGCAACCGAAAAGATAAGATAATGAAATAAAGAACACTTTCTAGCCGCTGGTCGGGATTTTTCTAACTAAGCTTTAAACCCAATACTTTCAAGTGCACAAGATCAATATAATATGGCAGTATCAGGGTATCGAACAACAGAGAAAGGCTTAACTACTTCAATTATTATCTTCCTAAATTAATTTTATAAAAAGAAGAGTGAAATTCTATTATCTAAAAAGTATTCCTAAATTACGTAAAATTAATAAATCAAATACGTAAATTAAAAATAACAAGAGCTTCACCAAAAAGATGATTTAGAACCTTGAATCCACCACCAACCTATAACAATGATTCAATTTTATTTAGGAGAAAAGATTAGACTTTTATGTTGTGATCTAGGCTACAAGCTTCGATTCACTAAAGAAATATATTGTGCTTAAATGCATGACATAACCCATCTAACCATTAGCATGACTTATTCAATTCTATGACATAAATCATCTAAAATTAGCATGAACTATTCAATTCTAAAACCCACAATATACTTGCGAAAATCACGTATCTGTCATACTCAAGACTACAAAATTATGCATGGATAAAAATATCTATTAACCCAAATAATTATTCTACAAGAACAACACAAAGAATTAATTGCACCAAACCAAGAAACATCTAAAGATATATAATCGCATAAATAATATAATAAATCTCCCGAAATAAAATAAACCAAAGTTACATGGCTAGGGCTTCATCAAGTTCTAAAAAGAAAATTAGTTCATGATTAAAGGGAAAGAGAGAACCAATTTCTTTAAGTAGATTATGGCTTCTTCTTCTCCAATTAAAATTCTGCAGCCCCTCTTTCCGCTTGTCTCCTTTTTCTCCTATTTCAATTTTTCGTCTTCTCCTATTTCTGTGGCTGCTACTATTTTCTTCTTCAGCTCTTGCAGCCACTTCTTTTTTTTTTTTTTTTTTTTCTTGCAGCTGGTTTTTTCTATTGTGCCTCTCACCTCTTTGTCTTGATGCTACCCCCCTCCTTTTATTTTTTTTTTCCTTTGCGGCAACCCTCTTCTCTTCTTCTCACCATGGGCTTGCTTCTTCTTTTTCTCTTTTATTCACCATAGGCCGCCCTTAATATTTCTTGTGGGCTTGCTTGTGGCTGCCCTTCACTTCTCTTTTTTTTTTTTTAAATTTGACCATGGGCTACTTCCTTAATGGGCTTCTCCACTTGTTCTTTTTATTTATTTTCATGAAAATCATATTTCAGAGCCAATTTGATTTCTTTTTATGTATCCAAGGAGCTTGCTTCATGTTTCTTGTATATCTTGCAAAGGAACAAATTAAATAATTAAGATATAATAATTATAACAAGTGAAGGAATAATATTCTTATATGACTACCAAATAAAACTTAAGGTGTTTATTTGTACCAAAAATCGACTTTATCAACTCTCCCACACCTAAGTTTTGCTAGTCCTCAAGCAAAAATAAAGAATAAAAAGAAAAACTAACTAGCCACTTTCGTAGGACTCACGATTGCACTTAGCATATGCAACAAGCCCTTTAAACCCCCTAAGTTACCCCTAGTGGACAAGTATGCTCTCGTGAGGGTTTGCAGTGACATACCCACAAAGTCAAATTATGCAAAAAGTTTTAGAAAAGAGATAGAACAATCCAAATTAAATACCCTTCATCAAGATCTCAAACTTATCAAGACAAGCACCATTCCTCTTATTTTCAAACTCATGTTAATAAACAAATATTCAATTATCTTCCATAACTAAAGAAAGACTTGTGTAAGGTGTGATCGTGGTCATAAGAGAGTGTAAAAGTAAATACAAAACCAGATTTCTAAATTACACAAAGAAGATAAATCTCAACGAATGTTCGTTCCATAGGCTACCTTCTCTCCACTAATCAAGGATTCTCAAACTCAACTCAGATCAGGTTGGACTTTAAAGCTTGTAATGCAAGGTTAGAGTGTTGGTTATCAAACGAAGGTAAGGAATTCAAATTCAAGGAAAAGAGAGCTTGCAAAGAATATGGATAATTTAAAATTTTGACAAACTTTCTAACTTTGTTTTTACTTCTCCTTTTTTTTCAATTAATACATTCACCAACTACCATCTTCTTGCCAAAAATTTTCTCCTTCAAGGCCATTTTTTTCTAACATTTACAAATTCGGGCCTCTTGAAATTTTTTTTTTTCTTTTTTCTTTGTACCTTAAGAATCATGTATCAACTTTTCTTTCTCTTTCTCTTTTTTTTTTTTTTTAGCTCAATACATTTGTTTTTTTTTTTCAGCACAACAAGTCATATTTTTTTTTTCTTCTCTCTTTTGTCAATAGCACTTATTCTCTTCGCATAAAACAACAACCCATCATTAAAGCACAAGTTAGAAGTTTGTATTAAGCTCTATACAAGATTAAGGGTTAATATTTAAGTGGTTTAAAGAAAGAAAATAACATTTAAGGCTCAAAAGGGTACAAAGGTAAAAATCATGAGATTTGGTAAGCTTGAAAGGCATAAACGATTCAAAGAAGGCCTATGACCATAGTCTCTGAGTCAAATCAGGAAAACCTTTCTATTTCGCCTCAAGAGGTACTCAAGTAAGTTCTAGAATATAGGGAAGAGATTCATCTACTCTATGCAACTCAAAAATAACGTAAATGATTTATTAAACACTAACAATAACTCATGTGCTCAAGTGTAAGTCATGCAAGAGTTAAAACAGACATAGAACATAAGTCAATCACCCTAATTAAAAACAAGAAAACAAGTACTTTTCTCAACTTATTCAAGACATTTTTAAAGGAAACCAAAAAGAATCATTCTTTAAGTGACATCATAATTTTTTGGGTTTTTTTCTCAAAATAATGTAGAAAAGTAAATAAAATAAAATAAAATAAAATAATTTCAGCAAAAATTGAACAAGAAAGACGAAAGAAAATTAAAAAATAAAATAATAATTAACACCAGAACAAAAGCATCTTCTCCCCCACACCTAGACCATACATTGTCCACAATGTAATAAAAGAATACCAAGAGTAGGGAAGAGACAAAGAAAAGAACAACACAACTTGGTAGAATAAGCAATATTAATAAAGGTTCATAAGAGTAGTAGACCATCTCTGTAGTCTCCATGATATGTTGTCTGATCACCCTACAAAATACACACTTCATACCTTTCAACCAATCAAGTGAGATAAAAACACATAAATAAATTAAAAAATGTATAAGCAAAGTAAACAAAATAAACTTTGGGTTGCCTCCCAAAAGCGCTAAATTTAAAGTCTTCCGCCAGACTACCTAATTCTTTTGCATTAAGCTGGATCTATTTTTCTCATATTAGGCAATCCAAGAAGAATTTTCTAATGGAGAAATGCAAGCAAGGTTAGAATTAACATCTTCAGTGTATATTAGGTTTTCTTTCTCAATAGAAGTATATTATTTTGAACACATTAGAGGTTGAGTTTCTTCAATTAATTCATCGATTTCTACCAAATAACAATCATAATCATCTTCCATAAAAGGTTGTGAAGAAGCTTTGAAAATATTTAATCTAATCCTCATATTCATCACAGAGACATCCATGACCCTAGTTCTATAATTAATAGTAGCATTTGCAGTAGCCAAGAAAGGACGACCTAGAATAACAGAGATATGATTCTTGAAAGATCTACCAGGTTCCATATCTAGAACTACAATATAGTTGCAGCAACGTGCCCACTATATGATGGAATCATGTTTGACTCGTGTGGACTTCCAGGGGCGCGTCCGGTCTATTGCCAAATAGTCTCGAACTTTTTCAAGCTCTTCTTTCCACCTGCAATTCCCTAAGGCCCCAATGGCCCCAAAGTCTCACCCTGAACATCCTCAGAGGGTCGGCTCTCTAAAATCTGTAAAGACTTGCCTCCCGTCCTCGATCATTGGCGATTCACAATCTTCACTACTCTCTTCGTAGTTCAATAAGCCCACCTACTCTCCCCGTACACTTGAAAAGGATACAGGTACAATTACTCAATCCTCAGAACCCTCCTCCTCCTCATCCGTCTCCTCATTCTGATTCCCCTCCTCCTCCTCACCCTAAACATCCCGACCCTCACCATTTTCCCCCTGCCTGAACTGTCATCTCATCACTACGGCTACCCTGAACATCTCCAGACCAGGTGCATAAGAAGACATCTGATCTGATGTATCATAATAACCATGCTGATGTAATAGGGAATCTCCCAAAACTCCTACTAAAAAGTCATCTAAAACCAATAAGGGATATTGTGCACCGGATAACATAGGAATGTGACGTTGATGATTGTCATGCATGTAAATGGCGTCAGGGTGGTGTGCCAAGAAAGATGATGCACTAGGGTAAGACTGATGCAGTGGCACTTAGGAATATTGGAAGGGTACGGGAATATGCGAGTTATGCGGCATCTGAACCCGCGTGGGAATAGATTGAGGCGGAACCGATGACCCAGGTGCATCCCCTCCACGAAACATTCCGTGGGGGATTGTGGTAGGTATATCAGATGGCTAGTGCCTACCCCTAAGCCCCCTTGAAGAGGCTGTCACAGTACGAACGTGAGTCCGGCCGCTCCTGTCTGCTATCGAACCTAATCCTGTATCTATACGTCTAGTCTTCTCCGGATCCATCTAAATGAATTTTAAAGTTCTTTTTGTTAATTATTTTGTATGTAGAAATCCGAGTATTTATTTATTAATTCATTATAAAATAATTGATTATTCAAATATTTAAATTACACTGTGATTAAATTAGGAAAACAGTAATTATTAAACTAACTTAATTTAAATTACTAATTAAAAGCCTTTAAAATAATTATAATTATTTAATCTCTTTACTTCCTATTATATGTAGAAGTTATACTATTTCTTCGGGTAGTGGATGAGCAAGCACAACAGAGTATGTGTCTGTGTAGTAGCTGTCTTCCCTTGAGGTATAAGGATACATATACATCCTAGCACTGGCAGTAATTGCGGCTGCTAGTTGGACTGCAGCATTCTTCATTGGGTTCCAGGAATCAGGGCTTGGCTCGTCATGGTAGGAAACGACGTAGGTATTCTCATCAAGCAGTTCTCCGAAGATGAAATCTAGTTTCCTCAACAAATACTTGCAGCGATTTTCGACTATTTATTTATTAATTAATGATTATTCAATTATTAAATTAATTCTTATTTTTATTAATATAAATATTATATTATTACACTAATTAATTATTTAATTAATTTTAATTATAATATAATTATTTAACTCTTAATCTTTTATTTTTTATGAAATAAATTACTACATTAAACCATTATGAAATAATTGTTTATTCAAATAATTAAATTACATTATAATTAAATTAGAAAAATAATAATCATCAAACTAACTAACTTAATTCTAATTACTAATTAAAAACATTTAAGATAATTATAATTATTTAATCTCCTTACTTTCTTATAAACGACTTTAATTAATACATATCCTAATTCATAAACTAACACATAATTAGAATTATTTACAAATCACTATAACATTTAACTACATCATAAATTAAATATACTACATGAAAAATTAATTAATTATAATTCATAATTATGACATGAAAAAACATACTAGTACATGAAATTAACTAAAAAAAATTGACATAATGGACTAACATATATTAAGAACAATTAATGTAACAATTTATATATAATTTATTAATAAAAAATCAAAATCAAATCAATTTTAACACTTTCTGTGCCGTGCGTCAGTAGCTTGCACACCATTCCATTTCAGATCCGATTATATTTTTTTGCTCAAAATGTAGATAAATGAGTGTAGAATGATGTATTAATATTTTTTCGATATTTTAACAGTTAGATTTTTTAAATCTTCCTCGAAAGTTAGAGAGATATAGAGCTAAAAAGAGAACAATGAGAAAGTATAAAAATAAAATTTTTGTTGAATTTTTATTTGGATTTATAAATATTGTTTTTGGGAGCGATACTGGGGAGGTGCATGCTTTGTACATCACGTGAGACGTGGCGAATAAAGGTGCAACTTCGGAGAACCGCCGAAGGAAACAAACGTAAGGGGTGGGTCCCACGTGGACTTGTTCAAAAGTGGACTGCCGACCTTTGCTGGGCGGCAATTGCTTTTATAAGTGGCTGCTTTTCGACACGTCGCCGTTTGCCAATGTAGTTGCCATTGCAGTGCTCGTCCTCATGAGAATCGCCTTGAGCGCCGTACTACTCCCAAGTCCCACGTGCTTGGATGTAATTCGTGTTGTCTTTTTTTTTCTTTTCCAATTGGATCCATACCTCACGCGCTCCTCTCAGATTTTTTATTTTTTTTCTAATCGAACCTTAAACTTTTTTCCTTAAAAAAAAAATCTTATACCTTTTCTTCTTTTAAAAAAAGAATTATATATTATGAAAATTCAATAAAATAGCATGATATACATCATGGGGAGTTTAGTCCAACACGAAGAACATCAAAAATTAAAGTGTACTGAAATATAAGTTGGGCTATTACTTATCATATACATATGAGAGAGAAAGATAATGGACATATTTATACTATTATGAAAAATATAAGATATAAGTACCAAGTTCTAAGAATTCATCATCGCAGGAAGTAAGACTTATGATCACTAGGAGTGAGTCATTTTCAATAAGAATGCATTCTTCGAGAGATAAGCCAATGACATAATTTTCAATGATGGTTAAATGTTCTCCATAATCTATATTAAAATGACATTTTCGCGGTATAGCATGAGCCTGAAAGGAGATACCTAAGTGATTCCTCACCAGAATACCGATTCCGATTTTATCTTTTGAGAAAGCCAAATCAGTAATAATTTTAATAGTCCTGGAAATCGGGAGCTTCCATATTCATGAAGACCGCACCATAGAAAGCCACAAAGAATTTGTGGAATGGCATTTGGTCATTCTTAGGTACTTCTCAAAAAAAACTTATTGCTTTTAATGTAATAGATTTTTCGTCCGTGAAGGTACTTTCATGACGTAGCTGGTTCCTGGCAAAATAAATGAGCCATGCACAAATAGTAAATACTGCAAAAATTTTCCCTTTCAATGTGGAGCGAAATCAGATGCAAAACATTCTATAATCACATACTTGTCTTGCAAAATCATACTCAAATAGTATAATATCTATCATCTTCTGTCCTATGTCCACAGTGAACACAATTAATTCCTTTATACAGTCCTCTTTTATGTAAGTTCTTCCTAGTAGGTAAGATATCTGACACAGTTTTCCATTAAAAGATTTTGAACTTTAGTTGTACTAGGAGGTTATGTATATAATTCCATAATCTGGAATAATGCTGCGTACTGGAGAGACCTGCATTCAAGGTATTGTTCCTGGTGAAACTCATTCCTACTTTATAACCAGATTTGACTGTGTAGATACCATTAGGAGTGAAATTCCAAATCAATTTATCATCCGGCCAAGCAGGTTTGAGTGGAATTTGAAGGATTGCCACTGCCTCATGATGGAGAAACATGTGTCTAGTTCTGTCTTCTCTCTAATAACATTGATTAAAGGCAACACCACTTGTTTCTTCTGTTCCATTATAAAAAATAAAAAAAAGAGATAATAATAAATTTCATATAATTTGTCATGCCTCGAAACTGTGGGACGTAACACGACCGTGCCAAGGGCACAAAACCTCTTACATCTTATAACATAAAGCAAATTTTCTATAAAATAAAACCCAAAACTTAAAATAAAAACATCTTTGGCCAAAGTTATAACTTATTACATTGCCCTACAAATAGAAAGTCTAAGACATAAAAAAGGTAAAATTAAAAGCTTAAACCTATCTAACTTCACTGAAAATGGACTTCCTCCCACTCATCTCCAGCGTCATCCCTAGAGATTTTATTATCTGCAAAGGGGGCGAAAAGGGGCAAGCTTCCAACTTAACAAGTTACACTAACCCCTACCCAAGGGTTAAAGAAAATTATTTTCGAAAGTTAGGACTGAAGTTTTTAAAAAAACACTTAGTTACTTACAGAATAATTCTAAAAACCTATCTTTAATTAATGAAAAAGACATGTTTTAGACTGTTTTAGAAGTGCAGAAACTTTGAAAAATAATACGAAATTTTTAGAAAAATTATTGTCCTTAATTGGAAAACTAAAAAAATCTGGGACCAAACCGGAAAAACAGAAAAGATGGAAAGCAATATAGAATTCCAATTCTTCAATTCAAAGAAACAATTCTCCACAAAAGTTTGGATTGAAAAGCATGACTTGTTATTAGAGAAGCAACTGACCCACGGAATTAAGAAAAAAAAAGGCCGAAATGCCATCCACCATTCATCACCAAAGTTGACGAAAACAGAAACACTGAACGGCTGAGCTCTTTGCTCTTTGCTCGGTCGTTCAGTAACTCCTACATTTTTTTTTTTTTTTTCATAAAGACAATTCAGAAATCTATAAGGATCATTCAAAAAATTTTAAAAAATTCATTTTCCTTCCTTTCACTTTTTCTCTCTACACACTTTGTCTCTAACATCTCTCTAAGATTATAAACTTTAATCTCAGATCTTGAAAAATCCGACCATCCAAATTGAAAAAAAAAAGGTTAGTTCTTTAATCTATTCTCTTTTATTTATAATGTTATCGTTTTAGATCGTTGAAATATCTGTTAAAAAAAGAAAAAATTGAAATTTTTTTTTAAAAAAATTCTGCCCGAAAATTGGGCACTTTCGTCCGTCGCCGGCAAAAGTGCAATACGTTTTCGTCCGTTACCAGCAAAAGTGCCGGAATTCTTTCGGAGCCGGTGACCGGAAGTTCTCCAGCACTTTCGCCGGCAACTTGCGAAAGTGCATTTTTTTAAAAATTTTTTATTTTTTTAAATTTTTTTAAATTTTTTTTAATTTTTTTAATTTTTTTAAAATTTTTTTAATTTTTTAAATTTTTTAAATTTTTTTTAAACATTTAAATGTTTTAATTTTTTGTTCATAGTATATTTGATTATTTAATTAATTTTGTATATGTAATTTTATATATATAGAATTTGTGTGACTAGTTGTTTAACATATTTTATGTGATAATTTTTAATTGTTAATGTGATTATGGATTTGTGAACATTATGAAATGAAAAAAATAACGGAAATGAAATATGATAAAAATCGATAAAGTGAACAATACTAAAGTAATAATAAATATCTCTGATAATGTTATATAATTTTGTCCACTTAGAGTAATGTAACTAGCTTAAGATTGTTTGCTTTATGATTATGGATTTAATAAGAAAATGAGTAATGTAATTGCTAAACTGTTTGTATTTTAAGTTGAAATCATTGTTATGTTATTCTTAGGATGAAATAATCGATAAAGTAAATAATGAAATATATAATAAACAATTATTAACGAGTTTGAATAACTAATAGATGGTTCGACCTAGTAGCCGTAGAGGAGATGTTGATCTTGGTCCTGTCATGGATAGGATATGTCGAGTTGAGGGGCGCCCTGTGACAGCTTCGTTTAGAGGTGTGAGGGGGCGACATAGTACTTCTGACATCCCTGTTACTCCTACCCCTCTTGCACCTGGTTTCCATCATGGTACAGGTGAAGCTGGGTCTTCTACCCAACCACCTGCTGTACCTTTTAGATCTCGACCTCCCCTTCATCCCCATCAGTCACACACATCTGTGCCCTATGAGCCATATGGATCTGCACATCCACCTTCACACCACACAGACACAGTATATGATCCATATCTACAGATTCCTACCGTTGTGCGACCTCGCATACCGTATCTATCTGCCTTCCAAGAGCTTATATTGTATGATGGGTCTCAGGCGAGGCAGATAAGGGTTGAGTTTTTTTATCAGATGCTTGGAGCCGCCCGTCAGGATTCTTCTTGCAGCACATACGGGTATTCTCATGCTGATTACGGTGTTTCATCTTCTTATCATTATGTACCTGGGCCTGCAGATAGGGTTCCTGAAGGTGATAGGGTTTTTGGGGAGGAGCAAGAAAGAGTCTGAACCCTACATATTCAGGGAGAATCGGATGAGAGAGGTGACGATGATGGTAGTGATGGTGGTGATGGTGATGGTGGTGATGGTGAGGGCGGTGATGGTGATGGTGACGGTGGTGATGATGATCACGATGACGGTGATGATGATGGAGATGAGGAGCAGCCCGTATATGTTGCACATGTGGCACCAGCTAGTGGATCGGATAGGCGTCCTCGTCACGGGAAAGGGAAGGGTTTGACCGGGAGCCTTATGTCGGTAATGAGTAAGTTTGTAGGGTCTCATAACAAAAGACCCGACGTGGTTCGTGATGTTCCAGCACCGACGCAGAAGAGGAAGAAAGTGAAGCCTTCCGATTGGGAGTAGACAGAGGCAGCAGAGGGAGGTCCTGTTGACCCGGAGCTCATCCCGTCATACGGTGGACATGTGGCGGGTCGGATATGGCGTGGACAGGTATTTATCTTTATGTTAAATTGACATGTTATTATTGTTATTAGTCTTTATAATGTCAAATATTATTCATTAGGATAAATAGAAAAAATAATAATGGAATAAATATATTATTATATATTTGTATAAATTTATATGTTTTATCTCCAGGATCGTGGTTTATTGAAGTGCCGATCTCGTTATATGGCGCTCACTGGTTGGGAGCTGACCGATTCGCAGGCTGAGCCTCTGGCGTCCGGGTCCGGTCTGACGCACCTACGATCATGCATGTTTCAGCAAGCCAATGCTGCGTTGTTGTTTAGAGGTGGCAACCCGACACGAACAGCTTCCACATGCCATGGGGTGAGATGACTATTACACTGCACGATGTGGAGCTTATTCTTGGGGTGTCTGCTTATGGTGCGGTAGTGGATCACAGATTATCGAGGGATCAGTTGATACGGGCAGTTTAGCAGGATCTGGGTTTAGGTCTAACTCGGGGTTTAGGGTTTAATGCACTGGAGCTCCACGCTGTTGCTACTAGCAGACAGACCTCACAGTCACATCATGTCAGAGCTGCATGTGCCTACAGTACATTTTGGGTAGCTCACTATTTAGTGACAAGAGTGGCAACATTGTATCCGCGAGACTATAGCCACTTCTGCGGGATGTGAGTCGTGTTGGGAAGTTCGTATATGGTGCTGCCTGTCTTGCATTTCTATACCGGAATCTGGGTCAGGCTTCCAAGGCTGATGCGAAGGAGCTTGCAGGTTGCTGGTCACTATTGGAGGTATGTGTTTTAAAATTAACGTTAATCATGTCATTATTTATATTTAAACGGTTTAGTGTTTAGGGTTTATTTATTTAATATTTCATTTTTATTTTATTTTTTATATTTTTATTGAATTTATGTTTTATATTTTAGGCGTGGATATATTTGTATTTTCCCATGTTCGTTCCCCCGTTTAGACATTCTCCCGAAGGATGCAACCCCTACATGCAGATGTTTCCGCAAATCGGCTATAAAAGTGAGAGTAAACTGCTGAATATTCGCTTGAGGCTATATATGATGACAGGTGATGAGGTTCAGTGGATGCCATACAGGACTCAGGATGTTTGTAATTGTTAGATGTCAACATGGCACAGTTTCATTGCATATTTTGACTGCGTGGAGCCGTACATGCCTGACCGGGTTTTGAGGCAGTTCGGTTTTAGACAGTGTATTCCCGCCCACCCTATCCAGCCTCGGGAGGCACGCATTTAGCCAGTGTTCTCCGGCACTTTCGCCGGCGACGGACGAAAGTGCCCAATTTCCGGGTAGAATTTTTTTTTTAATTTCGATTTTTTCCTTTTTTAACAGATATTTCAACGATCTAAAACGGTAACATTGTAAATAAAAGAGAATAGATTGAAGAATTAACCTTTTTTTTCAATTTGGACGGTCGGATCTTCCAAGATCTGAGATTGAAGTTTGTAATCCTAGAGAGATGTTAGAGAGAAAGTGTGTAGAGAGAGAAAGTGAGAGGAAGGAAAAGGATTTTTTTGAAAATTTTCAAGTTATCCTTACAGATTCCCGAGTTGCCTTTATCGGCCCCCTTACCAGGAATAATTTATTTACTTCAATAACCAATCAGTAACGGAACCAGGAAAGAAAATTTGGAAGGGCTGATTAACATTAAAAAAAATTCAGCAGCCTAGCCCAAAAGTTGTGGGGCTCTATTAAAAAAACAAAATTGGAGGGGCTTGAATATAAGAACATCAAAATTCCCAAAGTTTTTTTTTTCCTCTCAGCCCACCCGAGTCCCTAAGTGGTTTCGCCACTGCAACCAATCCAGATATCACCAAAGAAACAGTATCGAAAAATTAGACATACTTCATTTAGTCATCATAATCCATTATATAAGCATTAACATGACCGAATCCTGATATGAGTAATATAAGATATTATGTCCTCATAAGATACTAGTTTTAGAGTACTCGTATTTCTTCTGAACATATTTCGTCTGAGCATAAACTAATTAAGTGCACAATTAATAACATCATATGCTTACATAAGTCACGCGTATTATGCTTCGCTAGTTATTAGGTCATGAAAACATCAAATTATTCTTAATTCATAAAAAAACAGTCATATTTAAACTTCACAATATCATATACTTTTGCAAAATTGTTCTTAAATAATGTCGATTATAACTGTAAGATTAAAGATTAGTGTTACTTACCTTAATCTGTCGAACATGGAACTCCGATCAAAAGCCCTAGCTCTCTCTCCCTTTTGCTTCTCTGGCGTTTACGGATGAATGCTAGAAAACAGAATAGATAGTTAGTTTTAATAAAACTCTTATGTTAACTATTTCTTTTTTACACTTATGGCCCTCATCCCTTTTAATCCTTTATTAAAACATCCCAAGACTTAAAATTAACAAACTTAAAACTGAATAATTTTTTTTACCATCAAAATATAATTATAAACTAGCCCCTATAAATCCCATGAATTACATAAATAATAATTAAATAATTTTAATTTTAATAATGATAATTGAAAAGTTTTAATTTGGTAATAAAACTTTATTTGCTGATGATTTAAAAATTTTGTAAGACGCAAGTTAATCTAATAAAAAATTAATCTAATAAAATAAATTCAAAAATTTTAATTTTAAAAAACATAATTTGCAGTTGAAAAACTACAATATTTTTTAAAAATAAATTCAAAAAATTTAATTTCTATAATTCATAAAATGAGAAAATAAATCCGAAAAATTTAATTTTCGAAATTCATACTCTTTTTTCTTTGTGTTGTATTATAAAAAAGAGATAATAATGAATTTGATATAAATAAAATTAAAAATTTTTAATTTGGTAATGATAATGGTAGAAACAAATTAATCTAATAAACCAAATTCAAAAATTTTAAGTTTCAAAAAATTTAATTTGTAACTGAAAAATTATAATTTTTTAAAATATATTAGAAAAAACCATCCAATTCTTTTTGAATTTTCATTGGAAGCGGAATTTTCAAATATTGACTGTATAATTTTTTTTTTCTCAAGCTTTTATTGATTTTTTTAAAAGTTAGGCATATCCCTTCCATTATGAAATATTGGTTTTGGAATAAATTTCATCCATTAAAATAGTCAAGAATTAATTTACAATTGTTGTTGAATTTTGATTTTGCAAATTTAATTAATCATGATAACTATGTTAGAGATTTGATTTAGATCATCATTACCTAAAATTATGATATAGTTATTTCAACTAAGTAAACTTCTTCCCCAGTCATTTTATAAATAGCTTTAATATTCGATTGCTTAAACAATTTTCATCGACCTTCCGAAATTCTTTCATCATTATCAACACAGAACCATGAACACCTTCTTTCGCTAACTATTTTTTTTTTATCTTCCTTTGTAGTATATGAACAAACATAAATGCCATCTAATATTATTATTTTTTGCAGAAAGGTTGATGAAGTTGATGAAAATCAATAAATGAGAATTGCAAGGAGTGAAGGATGTCAATTTTTGGAGCAATTGAATAAATGTAATCATATTTTACAGCTATTTTCGCTCTTGAGGAAATAACCTTAGCTATTTCCCCTCTTAGGGGAATAATTGCAGTTGGTGCTTTAGAGTTCGTCTTTCTTTGTTAAATGGCTGAATTAGCGAATAGAAGGGATAAATCTCACATTCAGCTCAAGAGAAGCATTCGATCATCATATGTTCTCTGAATAGTTTAAGCAAGTCTGTATAGTTTATATATAATTTGATGAATTCATGTTTCCTTTTTTTTTTTAATAGAATTATAGGTAGTTGTTGGGGATTCCAGACCAGTTGCTCTGAGAAACAATGCGAGTAAATTTCAATACTCATTTTTCTGCAATGATAATAGGTGGTTCAATTAAAAGCTTCTTATTTTCTTTTCTTTTTTTTATAAATCTTACAAGACGATGTGAATCCACCCTCCATGCGGTGCAAAATTAATCTAATGCAATAGAATCTACACAATTACGAAAAGCTTTATGTTGGCGGGGATTTACTACGTTAGAGCCGAATTTTGATCTTGCAAGGAATTTTCCGAAAGGTTTATGATTATGAAGTTGATGTGCTCAGGGCTTCATACGAGAGAGTGCTGACAAGACTTTGGGAATGAATTGGACTAGGAGTTATGGCTTAACAAATATTAAGATATCTCAACTTTCAAGTTTTACTGAGTTATGGATTTGAGTGCTTGATGTAGAATTGTCTGTATGATCGAGGTCTACTATTCCTAAGATTTTCTTTATGCCAAATATATACCTCATATGCATTTTGTAGGATTTTTGCAAATGTTTTTTGTTTGCTTTTTTATTTGTTCTTTGTTTTTTAAACTTATTTTTGTTAGCAGTTGAAGGTTGATCCAAAATTTTAAGCTCAGTTTGGACAACAATTTAAAATGAAAACTTTTCACTATTTAAATTGGGACTAAGATCTCCCATAGACAATCTATCTCCCGCTTTTTTCAAAATAAAAATCAAACCATATTTAAGATCTCCCTTTTCTTTCAAAAAAAAATGAAGATATGAGGCAAATACCAAATAAATATTGTGTTACCCCATTATCTTGGTCTTTGTAACAGAGTTTTGTAATGGAGCGTAGCGAATATGGCTACATCATTAGGTTTGCCAAATAATTTTTTTCTTAAGATTCCTAAGCATAAGCATATATCTTTCTTTCCAAAACATCAATATACCTTTTTTTAGAGGACCAAAATATCAATACTTGAAACTTGAGAACTTCTTCTCCATTTGATTTGCATAATTAGAAGTTATTTGATTAGTTAATCAATTGAATACATGAAATTTGATCCCAAAAAAACAAATTGAATACATAAAATAATATTAATCAAAATAGTGTTGACCTCTTTTAAAGATGGATAATAATATTTTAAATTTTAATTATTTTATAATTTGAATATAAAATAATTATCAGATGATTAATTTATTTATATCGGAGATTGTTAAAAACGGAAGAAAATAAAAACTAGAACAATTTCTTTGAATTCAATGCTGAGAAATCGTTGGCTAAAGAATACTTGATTCCTCCTTATCTGAAGCCTTTTTGAAACTTTTATTCTAAAAAAATAAATTTAGCCCCCATTTCCTACACAATAGTACGCTTGTGGAATTAATAGGCATGTAATTCTTTGTTTCAAGATAACGGTTATCATTCTATTTTGCTACCATTATCAATACTAATACTCCCGATTTTTTAAGAAAAAATGTCAATTATATTTTCATTTATTGTTGTTGCAGTTTAGAAAACTATACATTACCATCACATGAATTAGTTTTATACTAAGTGCTGCAGTGATTATTTTTTCATTGTTAGGCTAATTTATTCATTCATCGGATAAATACGGTACCTTTTTTTTTTTTTCCCTTCAAGACAAAACTATAAAAGAATATTCAACTCGGTTACAGTTTACAAATCTCAAATCAACTTAATTATAGGAATATGAAAAGAGAAGTAATATGAATTTCAATGCGTTTCTTCTTTAATATGCACCTTTTTTTTATGCTTTTACTTCTTTTCTTTAATAACTTTTTACGGAAATAATGATCTTTTTATAATTTTAATTTTTAAATAATATATTTTTAAATAAGAACAATCTTTTACTAATTTTAGAGGGAGAGATGTAGAGATTGGTTCAAACTCCTTACATAAGATCTCCTTTACGGACTTTGTTTTCATATGTATAGTCGATGTGAGGAGAAAACAGAGAGAGAAGAGGGACATGAGCTGGAGAATCACCGTCGGTGAAGCCCATTTGGGGGTCAGGACCTCTTCAATTTTATTTTTTAGTTTTATATAATGTATATAATTTGTCTATTTTCTATTTAAATTAATATAGTATCATTTTAGTCCCCCTCAATTTTTTTTAATTTTATAGAGTACTATATAATTTGACTATTTCGTGTTAATATTAGCATATTTTACCATTTTGGCCTCCAAATTAATTAAAAGTAAGTTATTAAATTAAAAATAATTATTCAGTATTATTTTTTAAAATTCAATTTTAACATTTGAATTTTGGCCCCCTAAATATTGTTGTTTGGCTTCGCTCCTTAAGATTACAGTTGGTCATGGCTATGAGAAAATATATATATATAGAGAGAGAGAGAGAGAGAGAGAGAGAGAGAGAGAGAAGGAAGGAATAGGTGCTTAGTGATGGCGGTAGGAGGAGAAGAAGAAAGAGAGAGAGAGAGAGAGAAGGACTCCATTCGGTTATAGTGGTGAGAATATGGGACGGAAAAGAGAGAGGGACACAGAGTGTGAGAGAAGAGAAACGGTGGTGGCGGCGATGGAAGGAGAAAATAAGAGAGAGAAAGATTACACTCAAACATAGCCATGAGAAGGAGAAAAGAATAAAAAAGAGGCTGAAGAAAGAATAAGGCGTAGTCGACAGTAATGGAAGGAGAAAAGGAACTGGCAATCTGCTGTAGTGATGGTAGGAGTAGAGAAAATGAAGGCAGTGGTGGTAGGAGTAGAGAAAATGAAGAGAGAGAGAGAGAGAGAGAGAGAGAGAGAGAGAGAGAGAGAGAGAGTTATGACAAGAAAAAGAAAAAGAGAAATTGAAGTGTGTGTATATAGAGATCATTATAACCATTGTGTATGTGTGCCTATATAATTCGACACGATTTAATGGGTGTTCGATCCACAAATTGGTAAAACAAATATAATTGATATATGTATATATATATAATATGTATATTTATTAAATATTTTTCATATTTGAATCACAAATTCTGTGACAGTTTGATTTTTTTAATAAGTTAGTGCATTGTGTTTATTTTGCTAATTATGACTATTTATAGATATGATATTTCAATTTATTATTAATATAACATTAACAATTTATAATATACTCGTGCTTGAAGCAGGGGGTCACAACTAGTAATAAGCTAATATTGTTTAGATATTATTTATATGTAAATTTATTTACTTAAATATTAGTACAGTTTTATGATTAGTTAAATATTTTTTAAAAAAATTATTTTTGAGTTTAACATTAAAAAAAAATTGGTTAAAAAAATGCACAATCCACAAGTCAGGCTTTAATTCGCAAATTAAGTGCTGATGGATATGCAAACTAAGAAATTTTCAATCAGTAAAATACTTTTCTCGTTTCATATTATTTTTCATGTTGAGACATGACACAAGTATTAAAAAAATGATTATGTTGTCTTTATTTGAAGTTAAATAGACTAAATTGCCCTTCCTTGAGAATAAGAATTTATTTGAATTCTTTCTAAATATTTATTATACTGTATCATCCCCATAATATTACATAAAGGTATATGTATAATTTAATACTCCCTTAATTTACTAAAGTGATAGATATTTTGAAACGGAAAAATATGTCCAAACAACAGTTAATATGAATGGAGGGGGTACATGTTAACCCGGTTTGAATCCTTTTGAGTACATACCAATACAATCCAATTCGATTAGGTCCAGGTTGGCCAATTTTAACAATGCTACTGACACCTCTCATCCTTCTATTCATTTTGTATATAAGGGTTAGAAACTCTCGTTCATAGTGGTTAGAGAGAGCTCTCACCTCGTGCGATTTCATACACTACACACATAGCGCCTCTGATTTCGATTGTTCTTCACCGATTGGGCATTCTTCTTCAGTTCTGGGTTAATTATTTTGTTGATTTCAAGTTTCGGTGTCTCTCCCACCTTTTGTCTCTCCCGTTCTTGGCGGTATTTTGAAGGTCTTTCTAAAGTATCGGGCAGCCACTGTCGCGAAGAAGTTTCTGTCTTCGGTGCCGCAGCGCCTTTTTCGGCCACGGGAAGGTGTTCGGTCTCATCGTCGAACAGTGGGTTTTAGGTTCGAGTATTTTTCTGCTCTATTTGGTGCTCCCTGAAGGTCTGGTATTGCTCAAAGTCTCAGTTCACGACTTCCTTTTATTCCAACGGATCTGCTACATCTCCGGCGAAAGGAAGGACTGTGCTTTATCCTAAGTGTTGGAATTCATAGACAAAAACAAAACAAAAACCTACGAAAGTCTACCAACATGATCCGCACATACTAAAACAACCGAGTAGATAGAAAACTATCTTAATGTTTAAAGCCGCTAGGTATGGAGACGCTGCTGTTTACGCTTCGCCCTTTACTGGTATCCACGCAACGAACTCCTCTGCAAGCGTTTGAGATGCTAGCCCCTTTTGTGTTCTGAAAACTGTTCAGAACGAAAAATGACTATCTGGTAATATGTGGAATTTTTGGAGAGAGAGAGGCTAGATACTATTATCATTGTTCTAGGGTTAAAACCTTTTTTTTTCTAAATTAGATAATGACGGCCACAAGGAAAAGGTTAACATAACCTTTTATAGCTATCAACATCAGAACCCTAATTGTCATCTGATGACAGTTTTAATCCCGTCCGTCTATTCTTATAATCATCCAACGGTTGGATGTATAATATTAAGTAATTAATTATATTTATCTGATAAATAAAATTAGTTACTTATTAACTTACCAAAAAATACAACATGCAATCTCAATCCCCTTTTGTATACGTTCAACGAATCTGGATACGATTTAGATTCATTGAACATGGACATCATGCTCACTAGATCTTCTATGCATGAGACCTTGTAGGTTCACTTAACGTTGGCAATGAATGAAAAATGTCCTAGACATTTATTCACAAAACATAAGTGGCCTCTAGCAAGACATTATGCTTACCCAAGTTAAGTAAAAGCAATGATAATCTAGCATCAGTTCTAATATTTAGTCAGTTTGTCCCACGATATCCTAATTAAGTATAAGGCATGGACTGAGTCATCCTTATAAAACTTAATTAACCATTTACTAGATCACCAGGTAGACTGTTCTGATAAATAATATTAATAACACCTTATTAATACTTATGTGAGCATGGACATGCATATTTTCAGTCTTCCTTATCAAGGGGCCCATGGATATCTCTCTAATATGAGAAGGACAAATCCCTTTCACTATCTCCAATATTCAAGCCATGACAAGAAAATAGCTCAACAAATAGTCATAATAATCACCTGCTTAAAAATGATGTTTGACTATGTCAAAACATATTTTCTCCTCATGCAAGAATCATTAGAAACATTAGGTCAAAGGACACCAAACATAAAACTGAGAAGAAATATTTATGACTCAAACCCATGCAATATTTCTTCTTCACTTTGGGTCATGTCCAATACAATATTCTCAATATGTATTTATGAATTGATTTTATATCTCATATACATGATCAGTAAACTTCATCATCAGTCAACTTCATACTAGTTTAATAATACATGATATCATAAAACTAGGGACAAACAAGAATAGTATTTTATTAGTAATAAGGGTTTTACTATCAATTCACATACTTGATAATCAAGAGCATAAAATACAATTCAAAATATATACTTCATAAATCATAAATGTAAGTCAATTGGTCTAGAGCATATACTAATACTGAGGAGTCTGGATTTTTAGGTGGTGACTTTCTGACAACCACTCGACCGATCGGTTCCCTATCTTTGTTCGATTTCCCTGTTGCCAGTTCGCCTTCTCATCGGTGACTTTCTCTCTTAGTTGGAAACTCGATTGTTTTAGCCGAAGTCTCTTACGGGGATAAGCTTCCCGGCGGGCTTTGTCCCCTCCCTCCCTCTTATCTGTTTTAGGGACGGTGATGCTTTGCTTGTTTCTGCTTAAATTTTATGTTTCAGTTGGATTGAACCTTGCCGAGTCCTTGCTGTTATTTTGTTAGGGATTATTCAGTTAAGTATATTTTTGTCCTGAACCTTTTCGATTCATATGCTATTCTATATGGGCCTGCCGCCACCATTATTTATCCGTTGCTTTTTCTGGTTTTATGTTGTTTCTCTGCTGTTGAACTACTTGGATATTGTTAGAACTTTGCTGGTTCTGTACTGAATCATGGCAAAAAATAATCTGTTATGCCAGTTGGCTAGTTCAAGCTCCAGGAGGCACACAATATTTCGCAAGAAAATGTAAGTGGAAAGGAGGCAGGTGAGACTTCAGTGGTACCGGAAACCTCCATGTCCGTATAAAAGACACTTGGGATGGAGGACACTCCGTCCTTCTCCAACACTGTAACAGATGAGCCTGAGCAAGAAGAGAAACAGAAAAATCCTTCGTCTCGTTGTTCCAGGATAATAGGAACCCAAGTAGGGGCTTGTCTCTCTACAAAGTGGAAAACCAAGATGATGTAGTAGAAGTGGAAACGGATGAAGTGAATGATTTCGTGGTTACCATGGGCTATGGTCTTGTGGGGTACGTTGTTGGAGGTTTTCCAGGCATTGAGGCTATATCAAAACTGAGAAACACTTGGAGAGTCCCCAATAAGTTCCATGTACATAAGTTGGGTTGGCTTGTTTTCAAGTTTGACATTGCAGCGGACAGACATAATATCTTGGATAGAGGGCCTTATATGATATATGGAAAGCCACTTGTCCTAAAAAATATGCCACCTCTGTTTGAGTTTGGAGCATGCACACATTCAATTCTACCGGTTTGGGTGACATTATTGGGACTACCGATTGTCTTATGGAATGAAAGGGTCTTAGCGAAGATTTGCTCGAAGATAGGAGAACCACTGTGTACAGATTCGATAAATCCAAGAACGGAAAGAATTTCCTATGCAACAGTCTTAGTGGTAGTAGACATTGCAAAGGAATTGACTACAGAGATTTTTGTTAAGCTGCCCAATGGGAAGATGAGATCACAATATGTGGTTTATGAAAACTTGCCAAAGTACTGCCCCTTATGCCAAGTCATTGGTCACCCATTGGAGATGTGCAGGAAAAAGACAAAGCCTCAAGTTCTGGGAAGAGGAAAGAAAAATGATAACCATCAACCAGTTCAAGGTTTGAAGGCTCTGGATGGAAACAGAAATAAAGAACACTGGCCTGCACCTGGACAACAACAGTGTAGTGGAAAAGCAACAGTTCCACACCCTACATCAGGCTCGGCTAAAGGGGAAGATAATAAATTGGATGGAGTACAACAATGTTTGGACTGCAGCAAAGAGGTTTCTGACTGGGGAGACCAAATGCTCTCTACTTCGGGCCTTAACTTTGCTTCAGAACCAAACCTGGCGCAGATTTTTTACCAAGTCAGTAAGGATAGCGATAGGTTGACAGTGGCTCAACCACAGGGAGGCAAATCTCTAACCGCCTAGGGTTCAGTTAAAGTGCAAACTGGTGAAAAAGGAGCACTGGAGAGGATTACGCCAATTCTAGTAGATAAAGGATAGAAGAAGACTCTTTCAAAAGATAGAGGAAAGATAGCAGTGGGAAAGAATGATGCTACGGCTTTTGATAGGAGGAAGGGAGTGTCCATTTATTTTTCCTAAACATGAAGATAGGTTGGTGGAATGTGAAGGGGTTTTCAAAAGCCCTCAAACACAATGAGATATACAGTTGTTGAAGGAACAAAATATTGCTGTTTTTGGTATTTTGGAAACAAAACTGGACGAAGGGAGACTTCATGACATCATGAGTTTGAAATTCAAAGAATGGAAAGTATTGGGAAACATTGTCGTGGTAGAATTGTTGTTAATCCATTACTTTCTTCGGTTCGGATTGAGGATATTGCACCACAATCCATCCAAACTTTTATTGCTTGTTTGATCACCCGCAAGTCTTTCTGTGCTTCTTTTATATATGGTTTGTATTCAATTGTGGATAGGAAGCCATTATGGGATTCTCTTATCTTGATTGGGAGTATAATGAATCAACCGTGGCTTATACTCGGTGACTTCTCAACAGTATACTCAATACAGGAGATAAACATGGGCAGACGCAAGCTTCGTCCTATGAAGTTCGTGATTTTCTTAATTGTTGTGTGAACTTGGGTCTCACGGATATTACCTATTCGGGCTCTTATTTTACTTGGTCAAATGGGCACTCTTGGTACAAGATAGATAGAGCTTATTGTAACCAACATTGGCTTTCAAGCAGTTTGCATGCTACAACCAGATTTTTCCACCGGGGTGTGTTTCAGACCATTCTCCCTGCATTGTAAGCCTTTTTGACATGCCAAGGAAGCCAATTTTGGAATCCGTAGACAAAAACAAATAAAATAAAGCTACAGAAATCCACCAACAAGATCTGCACATACTAGAAAAACCGATTGGATAGAAATTACCACAATGTTCTTAATTTTTCGGTGTGGAGGCGTTGCTGTTTATGCTTCGCCCTCTACTGGTATCCACGCGATGAACTCCTCTGCAAGCGGTCAGGATGCTAGCCCCTTCTGTGTTCTGAAAACTGTTCAGAACTAATCCTGACTATCTAGTAATAGGTCGAATTTCAGAGAGAGGGAAGTAGATACTATCACGTCGTTCCAGGGTTCAGGGTTTCGTTTTTTTTTTTAATCAGATAAAGATGGCCACAGAGAAAATGTTAGCATAACCTTTTGTAGCTGTAATATCAAAACCCTAATTGTCATCTAATGACAGTTTAATCTCATCTGTCTATTCCTATAATCATCCAACAGTTGGATGAGTAATATTAAGTAATTAATTTCATTTATTCGATAAATAAAATAAGTTACTTATTAACTTACCAGAAAATACGTGGAATCTGATTTCCCTTTTGTACATTTTCAACGAATCTGGACACAATCTAGATTCATTGGATGTGGACATTATGCTCACAAGATCTTCTATGCGTGTAACCCTGTTGGTTCACTTAACGTTGGCAGTGAATGAAAAATGTCCTAGACATTTATTCACAAAACATAAGCAACCTCTAGCAAGACATTATGCTTACCCAAGTTAAGTAAAAGCAATAATAACCTAGCATCAGATTTAATATTTAGTCCTTTTGTCACACGGTATCCTAATTAAGTATAAAGCATGGACCGAGTCATCCTTATAAAACTTAATTAACCATTTACTTGATCACCAGGCAGACTGTTCCAACAAATAATATTAATAACACCTTATTAATACTTATTTGACCATGACCATGCATATTTTCCAGTCTTCCTTATCAAGGGGCCCATGGATATCTCTCTCTAAAAAGAGAGGGACAAATCCCTTTCACTATCTCCAATATTCAAGCCATGCCAAGAAAATAAGCCAACAAATAGTCATAATAATCACCTAATTAAAAGTGACGTTTGACTATGTCAAAACATATTTTCTCCCCATGCAAGAAGGATTAGAAACATTAGGTCAAAGGATATCAAATATAAAACTGAGAAGAAATACTTATAACTTAAACCCATGCAATATTTCTTCTTCACTTTGGGTCATGTCCAATACAATATTCTCAATATGTATTTATGAATTGATTTTATATCTCATATTCATGATCAGTAAAACTTGACCATCAATCAACTTCACACTAGTTTAATAATACAAGATGTAATAAAACTAGGGACAAATAAGAATAGTATTTTATTAGCTATAAGGGTTTTACTATCAAGTCACATACTTGATGACCAAGAGCATAAAATACAATTCAAAATACATGCTTCATAAATCATAAATGTGAATCAATTGGTCTTAGGGCATATACTAACAGCCAAAAACCTGCTTCAAGTTCTTCAACATATGGGCAGACCTTGAGAGCTTTTACAGTCTTGTAGAAAAGGGGTGGAACTCGCAGTTTATGGGGACAAAACAGTATACTTTCCGTAGGAAGCTTAAAGCTCTTGAAGGGGCCTTTGAAAGAACTGAACAAGAAGAATTATACTCATATGTCTTCTATAGCTAAAGCAGCAAGGAAGGATCTAAAGCAGTAGTAAACCTCTCTTCATGATAACCCTACAGATCAACTGCTCCAGGAGTCGGTTAAAGAATTGCAACAGAGGACGACGTTCATGTCTAAAGCAAGGAGGAAATTTTGTGCACAAAAGCTTAAGTTAGATTTTTTTATGAAAGGAGATAAAGGGACTAAACTGTCCACTCCTAGATTAAAAGAAGGGCCAAGAAAAATTTTATTTCCTCACTTATGAGGGATGATGGGTCTTTTACAACTTCAATACTAGAGATTCATGAGGTATTCTTAAAGTTTTATGTAGGTTTCAGGGACTAAACTGGACTGCCATAGTTTTAATGATGAAGCTTTGGGGGATGGACCGAAGGTCACTCTAGCCCAAGCAGATTCTCTTGTGGCGAAGTTTTCTCTAGAAGAAATTAAGGCTGCCTTATTTGATATAGGCGAAGAAAAATCACCGGCCCCAAAACAGTTAGACGTCTTATTTCTTCAGGAAGCATGGAACATTGTTGGGGATCATTTTTGTGATGCTATTCTGGAATTTTTTTTTCTACTGGAAAACTGCTCAAATAGGCCAATCATTGTGTCATTACTCTTATACCCAAAAGCGCACAAGCTGCTTCGGTTGGGGACTTTCGTCCGATCTCATGCTGTAATATGTTCTACAAGGTCATAACAAAGTTACTAGTGGACAGATTGGGAGCCATTTTACATAACCTCATTGACAAGGCACAAGCTGCCTTTGTGAAAGGGAGAAGTATGGTTGAAAATATCCACTTGGCACAGGAGATTATGAGAGGGTACAACAGAAAAAGAACTTCACCGAAGTGCACCTTGAAGATTGACATTAGAAAAGCATATGATACCATTTCATGGGCCTTTCTAGAAAAGGTTTTAGTGACCCTTCAATTTCCAGCTTTATATGTTCCGTGGATCATGGCATGTGTCACCTTACCGTCTTATTCACATAAAATAAATGGAGAAATTGTTGGCTCTTTCAAAGGAGAGAGAGGATTGAGACAGGGGGACCTTATCTCCGCCCTTATCTTTGTCATTTGTATTATCTTTGTCATTTGTATGGAGTATTTATCTAGATGTCTAAACTGTGCCACAAAGAAGGATGGATTTAATTTTCATAGCAAATGTGGAAAACTCAATGTATCTCATCTGGCTTTTACGAACGATCTCATGATATTTCTAGAGGTGATTTTCCCTCGGTTAAGATGGTTTGTGATGTGTTGCGAGAATTTGGTGAAGCATCCGGCCTGCAGGCCAATTCTCTTAAATCAAGTATCTTTTTGGCAGGGATAGAGGAACATGAAATATGCAGAATTATTGAATACAGGAATTTCACTCTCGGCTCTATGCCCTTCTGCTATCTTGGCATCCCATTATTTGGAGTATACTTGAAAGTTACTGACTTTAGTCCGCTTTTAGACAAAGTTGCTAAGACTTTACTTGCATGGTTTGGCCTCAATCTTTCGTATGCAGGCAAAGTGGAAGTTATCTGTTCAATTGTCCAAAGAATTGAAGCCTTTTGGCTGGGAATCCTACCGAAACTCCGCTGCGGTTTTGGATAGAATTACCAGCTTATACCGTAGATTTTTGTTGGGTAGCAACTATGCAATGGTGGCTTGGCACACATTGTGTCTAAGTAAGGAACATGGTGGTCCAGGTTTGAGGGACATCAGAGGATGGAATGATGCTCTTCTTGCCAGAACTTTATGGAATATACATTTGAAGAAAGACACTTTATGGTGTAAATGGGTTCATCATTTTTATATCAAAACTGGCTCTATATAGACAATCCTTGTCAAGAAGGATTTTCCACCCTTATTTAAACGGATGCCCTCTATTCGGGACAAGTTAGTTCAGTCCCAAGGCTCAACTGATGCTACTATGAACCTGATTTCTTCCTAGAATATTGGGGGTGTTTTTAATGCATCCATGGCTTATGATTCTTTCAAATTGCAGGGAAGGAAGCAACCTTGGACCAAGATTGTGTGAAACGCGGTCATTCCTCCGAAATTCTCTTTCTTCTTTTAGCTTGCGGTTTTGGAGAAAGTACCTACCATGGATATTTTATAATTTTGGGGGTTGTGAACATACAGATTGTTTGAGCAGAAGGAGGAAGATCTTCCCCATTTGTTCTTTGCTTGCCCTTTCACGGCTGAGGTATGGAATAGCATCAAAACTTGGGTGGGGCTTCGGAAGTGCATGAAAACCATCAATAACAGCATCAAATGGCTCATGAAGGAAAGTGGCAGGTCTTCATGGAAGTGTAATTGGAGAAAATTATGCCTTGTTGTCACTTTGTACTATGTATAGAAATGTAGGAACAAAGTTGTTTTTGAACAATATACACCTGATAGTGCATATATTATTAGCAAGATCAAATTACAGGTATACAAGATTATTTTTACTTGTATCCCCATATTTTGATCTAATACTTTGGAGAGCTATGTTTTCTGGTAGGGGGCTTTTTGTATGCCTGAGGTTTTCATGTCTATTTCTTTGTAAACTTTGTTTACTGCGGGTATGCCTGCGAGTATTTATACTTCCATTTTGATCTATAATACTATTTCCAATTAGATAAAAAAAAAAAAATTGTATAATAAACTGGCTAGAAATTTTTATCGCAGATATCTTCTGTAAAAAAAAATAAAATAATAGAGGAGTTTACGTTAGTTAAGATAATTTAATGTCTTCTAACGCATTTTTGGTATAATACTTCCTCTCTGATTTTTATTGGTAAATTACACTCCCTTATTTTTTTTTTACTTGTCATATTATGATAATTCATGTATTTTTTTAACTGGTCACATTGTGGTTCCAATAAAATAATTAATGAACCTTTTTTTATCATACCCTCCCATTAATAAAAAATTTCAACATCTTTTTATTCTTTTAACATGGAAATTAGTAGAAACAATAATGAGGAGAGAGAAAAGTTTACAGGGATTCTAGTTTATTAAAAAAAAAAAAAAAGGCATCTAACTTTCATATTTTTTAAAATAGTTTCATAAGTAAAAATTCGAAGGGAGTATATAACAACATCTAAATTTTAAAAGATAAAAAATAAATTTTAAAAATTACAATAAAAAGAGATGTTACAAAAAAAAAATATAAAAGTATAAAAGTTTACACCCACCAACTATTGGAAATTCCTTTAAAAGAACTATTGGAAAACTGGGGTAATATTGAAGACGCTGATTAATATCATATCCTCTATCATATTTTTTGTACCATCTTTTGTCTCATTCTTAATTTAATATATTTATTAATAAAATTTATTAAATAAACAATAAGGAAAAATAAATGTTAAAGAAAATGTATATTATAAAAGGAAGTAAACAAGAGCATGGTACGAAGAATATAATTGACAGTTCTAGGTGGATTGATATTATCTTTGGGGTTTAATATTTATAACGCAATAAAACTAAGTTATAATGCGAAAATTTTCAAATTTCAAATTTTACTCTCTCTCTCCCTTTCTTAAAAAATTGATGATTTTTTTACTCTAAACTAAGTAGGAAGTTACATACGAGTGATTTTGAAAATTATACGCAAGAAAACATCGATTTAAAGATAAAAAATACTCCAAAAAAATTCTGAAACTGGGGGGTGGTGTTCCGCCTGGCCGAAGGACCCTTCTCATCTTCGGAATTTTTTAAAATTATAATTATGTTGTTATGTTAGTTTTGGGTCTTGTTTGTTAAATTAATTCACTTTTTAAAATTTAGTCAGTTAAGAGTTTATTGAACTAAGTGTGTTTGATAACAGATATAATTAAGTGCTTAATATTTAAATGTTTTTTATAATAATTTTTACAAATCACTTAATTGTTAAGATGTATTTAATTGGAATTTTTTTCTTTAACACTGAAGTATGAAATCTGAGTATGTATATTGTTTGTCAAATTACTATACTTTTTTCATATAATTATCACTTATTAATTAATTCAACATTTAAATTCAGATTCAGTTTTCGGATTCAGTGTTCATATTTGAGATTTAGAATCAAGAACTTAAACAATTCATATTTCATATTTCAGACATCGGTTTTAATTCTAACAAATGGGGTCTTAGTTGATTTTATGTTATTATGTTAATGTTTAGTTGATTTTATATTATATTTTAGTTGTTATGTTTCGATGTTAACATTTTAAATAGATAATTAATCGTTTAGTTGTAATGAAATGTTGGTTAAAGAGATTAGATATTGCTAATGAATCGTTTAAAAATAAATGAAGTAAATTTTGACTAGTTAAAAAATTAAAGATATTATTAGGTATTATTAGAAATTAATGATATTTGTCCTACATCGTTATATGTTTGTAACTCATAAACTCTAACCTTAACCCTAAACTTTCATATGGCAATGATGTAAAAAAAATAATTAATTTCTAACCATATATAACAATTAGTATTTAATTTTTTTAAGTAATCAAATTTACCTTATTTATTTTTTTATTTACTAATATTCTTAAAACTTAAATTGATCAATTATTTAATTATAAAATTTTCTTCTATAATTAAATTTCATTTTTAAAGAATTATTGATTCTAACTATTTTAATTAATAATATCTCCAATTACATTTATTCTTATACGGTTAGGGTTCGGATTTAAGTTTAAGGTTTAGGTTATGTTTTAGGGTTTATGGTTTTATAAGTATCATTAATTTCTAACAACATATAATTTTTTTAAGTAATAAAAAAATTTTATTTTATTTATTTTTTAAACGATTCATTAATAGTATCGATTTCTTTAACAAATAATTCATTATCAACTAAACAATTAATTATTTATCTACTTAAATCATGAACATCTAAACTTAACAACTAAATAATAATATAAAATGAACCAAAAAATTACTAAACTAAAAAACTAACATAACAATATAATTATAATTCCTTTTAAAAGAATCTTTAAAAATCAAGATTCGGGATTTATCCTAATCGAGTGGGGAGTTCGCTCGGCCGATTTCCATTTTTTTTTTATCTTTTTGAAATATTTTGATCTTTAAATAGATATTTTTATTAATATAATATTTAAAATCACTCATACATAATTTTTTACGATTTTAAAAACATCAAGAAATCATCAATTTTTTAGAAAGAAATAGAAGATTGAAGGTGGAGAAAAAAATTGAAATTTTAAAATCTTTTTTCTTATAATTTAATTTTACCGCATTAGAATTATAAATCCATTCTATTTTTGAAATTTCAAGAAAAATGACAAAAAAATAAAGAAATAGATATTTTTATTAGTTTGTAACAGTGAAGCCATACGTGGCATGTTGAAGCTGGAGAGTCAAAAACATAATACAATCATGCATGGCCCTCATCCTTTGCCTCCCTTAACTCCTTCTTCCTAGTCTCCCACTATAAAAGCAACTCTAAATCTAGTCCACTTATTCCGCCGACGCACAAGAAAGGGCCCCACCGAAAGCGCCAGCAGCAGCACCGAAACAAAACAACTGCTCAAGTCCAAGTCTCGGCCCCCAGCTTCCTGTCTCCTCCCGCTCTCTCACTTCCTCCTCCCTCCAAATTAAGCTGTCATTTGATAAAATTGAACATTAAAATATAATATTTGATTTTAAATTCTGAATATCGTTACTAAAATTGATAAATTAATTGACAAATAAATATCTTAGTTTGAGGGATTATAATTAAGGTACAGCCTTTTTCTAATTGTCGATTGAGATTGGGAGATAATTCGAGATAAATGTATTATTTTAAAAATTATAATTTAATTTTTATATTAAATTTATTTCAATTTTTTTAATTTTTTTAAATTTTTTAATTTATTTCATCCTTTAATTTTTTAATATTTCGTTAGGGGATAGATGAATCTAACCCAAGAATATGAATGTATAGCGCGAAAAAAATTATTATTTTCCTTACTCTTTCTCTCTTTGCACAATTTCTTTCTAACTTCTCTCTACTCCTTCTCCACTCTAAAACTAAAATCTTTAACATTGAACTTGAATTGCAGGTAGATATAGATCATTATGAAGGATTCGTAGAAGAAAATATCAATTTAGATGTAAAAAAAGTTGAAATAATTTTTTTTTTCAAAATTGGGCATGCGGATCGCTCAGATGGGCGACTAGCACACGTCCGGGTCGCCAGTATGGGCGACCCGAGCCCCTTCTTTTTTTTTTTTTTTTTAGGAAGAAAGAATTCTTGTAGGTATTTGAAAAACTTGAAACATGAATAACTCTGCGATCGGAGGTCCATTTCACACGTACGATCGCTCGTTTTGATGGTTATTGTAAAGATAAACGCAATAGCATCGTCAAAAAAGTGATCCATACTCGTTTCGGGGCAAAAAAGTTTGCGTGCAAAAAGAATTCCAATATTTACCAACTTCAATCATTTGAATTTTTAATTAGAGCAAAAAGAAGACTGCTCCTCTGTTTAATTTTCAAATTGATGCCGTAATTTTTTAGTTAATAAGAAAGTATTAGAAAATTACAAAAACATAAATTAAAACGAAAATAGGAGGTTTTTGTAGAAACGATTGGTGGAAACCGCCTAATACGGTTTCAAACGCGTAGATCTTGAAAAAATACCCGAAATGCCCACAAGAATCGCCTCAATTGGACGTCCGAGCGCAAAGTTATGCCCGTCAAAGTTTTCGACTATACGGGACAATTCTTTTTTCCCCGAAACGTGCCCAAATCAATTTTTCGATAATGCTGTTGTGTTTATCTTTACGAGAACCATCAAAACGAGTGGTCATACGCGTGAAACGGACCTCCGATCGCAGAGTTATTCACGTTTCAAGTTTTCCAAATACCTACAAAAATTCTTTCTTCCTAAAAAAAAAAAAAAAGAAGGGGCTCGGGTCGGCCGTACCGGCGACCCGAACGTGAGCCGGCCGCCCGAGCTGGTGACCCGGACATATGCTGGTTGCCCATCTGGGCGATCCGCACATGTCCGGGTCACCCGTCCGGGCGATCCTAGCCCAGTTTTGAAAAAAAATTATTTCAACTTTTCTTACATCTAAATTGATATTTTCTTCTACGAATTCTTCATAATGATCTATATCTACCTCCAATTCAAGTTCAATGTTAAAGATTTTAGTTTTAGAGTGGAGAAGAAGTAGAGAGAAGTTAGAGAGAAATTGCGTAGAGAGAGAAAGAGTAGGGAAAATAATGATTTTTTTCGCGCTATACATTCATATTCCCGAGTTAGATTTATCTATCCCCTTTCTTTATTATATCTCACACCCATATATTTTTATATTATTTTATTTTTATGGATATATACTAGAGTTGTGAAAAAAACCACTCAGGATCCTCTGTAACATTTCCTGTAACATCTCCTATAACATTTCGTTTTATAATATGTTTTCCCCTTAAGGTTTATCCTTTTCTCTTAGGGTTTATCTTTTATTTGGTAGGTTTTATTAATAAAATATACCAAATTAGAAATGTTACAGAGAGTGTTACAGAAAATGTTACAGAGGATCTGAACCGGAATAAAACTATGATCGAACTGCCTTCTCTCTATCATCATTTATTACAGTTACCTCCTTTTATTTTCGTCGTGTTTGTACTATTCTCTCAAACCTTGATTTCTCTCTCCATACCATCTTACATCCTCTCTTATTGTTATTTCAATTTCAGCAAAACAAGGACCAAAGTGCGAAAAAGAGAAAAGAAATAAGGATAAATTGAGAAAAATGTTAATAGAAAGTGAAAACAAAAAATGAAAATAAATATAGAAAATAGGCAGTTTTTAAAGAAAAATAAATAAAGAGTTAAGAGTTGTTGTTGATCAACAACATTAAATAGTGGGTCATAAAAATAAAATGATTTAAAAAATATATATTGAGTTAGTATGAATTATACTGAAGAAAGATGAAAAGGTTGGAAGTTGAAATAAATTAGAAAATTTTTAAAAATTGAGGTAAACTTGAAATGAAAATTTAATCATAAATTTTAAAAATTATTCGTTTGTCCCTTAATTGACAATTTAAAATGAACTATCCCTTAATTAATAATTTTTCAAACTTAAAAGTACTTATTTGTCATTAACTCTAAATAATTAATGAGGAATAATTATATATAAAAAGTGTAAATATTTGACAAGTCGTTCGAACAAGGACTCATCGACACTGTGAGAAAAAAAAGATTTATCATCATTTATAATGAATTATACTTTCCTTTACTAGTAGATATTAAGAAAAAATCTATTTGTCTTGAAATAAGAAATATAGTAGAAAAAAAAAACTCTAACCATGCTCATAGACTTCTCAAGAAAAATATTATCTGATTATAGTTTTATTCTCTTTTTCTTCAAACTTTCAATTTATTGATGCAGATTTTGCGAAGGGGAAAAAAAAAAGAACACTTGCAACATTGCATATTTACGAAAAGTCAAAATGTGAAAAAAAAAAAAAAAAAAAAAAGAGGCCTTGGCGATATCAGAGGACAATGAATATTAAGAAAATTAAATTCATATTGAATTGAATAAAATATTTTTATTTTGTTTCTTAGTGGAGAGTGACTCCAAGTCGAAGTGGAGGAATTTAAGGAAATATTTGTGTCCGTTGAATTGAACAAAACATCATATGTTGTTCATCATTTCAATTATCCTATATACAGAATTGCTAATGTTGATTGGAAATCTTGAAGGGGTCTGAAGAGAAAAAAAAAATGGTTAAATATCTTGGAATGATCTTTGCAAACAAAAAAGAAGGGTGGGTGGACTTTAGGAATTTTGAAGGATTTTATTTTTCTCCTCTCACCAAATAAAATTTACGTATTAACTCATCTCTATTATTATTGGTGACTCAATATTTTCAAATTCAGCCTCTCCCATAAAAACTTCCCGAACGCGTCACTAGGACGTACCCTCTTATCTTTAGAGAAACCTTTTGGATCTTCTCTTTTTATGCTTGAGACACCGTATTGGTAATAGCTTATCCACTCATCTTGGCCAAAAGATAAACCAATTTGGCATTACACAAACTAGAGTCTTCACTATCAAATATGGATATAAAAAGATCATGGAATTTAGAAAGCACATTTCACCACCCAAAGGAGCCTCAAACATTAATCGTGATTCCAGATTGTGGAATTATACTCATAACTTCCCAATTCAACCCAAGATTAGAATCTTCCTCTGGAAAATTGTATTAAATATTTGGCCAGTAGAAAGGAATCTTTAAAGAAGAGGCTTATTTGATGGAACAAATTGTATCCACGGCAGTTACCAGAATGAAGACGATAGACACGCCCTTTTTTAGTGTGTCTTTGTTAAAAGGGTTTGGGAACACTTACCTTGTGCATGAAATGGGTAAGGTATTCTGGTGCAAGTTTTAAGGATCTTATACTCACATTTCTTTACAGTTTGAGAGACAGGATGTAGTTGTTTTTGCTACTAGTGCTTATATAATTTGGTTTGCCCGAAACAAACTTCGTCACAAAGAAACACAGTTAAACGCTAACTCAACTGCTTTGAGAACTTTGCACTTCTCTGAAAAGTTCCTCCAAGTTGTTTGAACATCCACTGTCACACTGATGGATACTCCTTTGTTATCCTTATCTCATATATAGAAGATTTCGAGCCCAGGTACTTTTAAAGTGAACACATATATGGCTTATTTCAAAAGGAAAATTATTATTTTCATAATTACCTAAAATCATCTAGGTAGGCATGTATTGGCTAAAGCTGTCCTACGTTTAATATATTTTACTGTTGATTATGAGGAACTACTAGGCATCATTGAAGGTTTTGTTGCAGGCTACAATCTGGACAGATGGATTATTATCGGAAGTAATTATTTTCTAGTTGTTCGAAGTCTCTCATCCCAAGGAGAACACCTCTCGAAGTTTATCCCTAACTTTTAATTTTCATAATAGTATAGATAATTATTCTATCCCTTTTTCCCATGTACAGCAGGAGAATGTTATGCCCACCTCTTAACTCAAACTACTATAGCATCTGATATCGTAGATTAGAAACATTTCTTCTTACATATCACATGCTATCAGGATGGATATGAATAATATATAATTTATTTTTTCTAAAGAGAATAGTTGGATTTTTTTTCTTTATATATACCACCCATCAAATTTGGCTACTAAAGTCGACCAGCTTTTTATCCTGATTCTGGCCATAACACACAACGGTTGTGCGTTATCATTATTGATAACGCACAATGGTTGCACGTTATCATCTAATTACGCTTACATTCCCTAATTTGCCGATGTGTAGGGCTGTAAACGGGGCGGGTCTTACCCGTACCCGCACGAGTCTGTACCCGTTTTTAGCGGGTAAGGTTTAAATTTTATACCCGCGGACCCGGACCCGTAACCGTACCCGTATTTATACTACTATATGGGTCCGGGTAAGGTATGGTGATACCCAGACCCGTATACCCGTATTAATAAAATAATAATATACTTTATATATTATATTATATTAATATATAATTTATAATTTTTTTAACATATTATTTTACTCTTATCTTTAACCCTAACCTACTACCTCTACTCTACCTACCTACCAACCAACTACACTCACATCACACTCACACTATGACGATTTTGTGTATATTTGAACTTTCAATTATGTGAATTAGAGATGTTAAATGATTTTATTTGTTGAAAGAAATGTTAAGGAGATTATGTTAATCATGTTAAAATTTTTATTTTTTGAATTATACATTGTTTTACATATTTTTGTTTAACAGGGAAATAAAATAGAAAAATGTCATACGGGTACGGGTATACCCGTACCCTACCCTGGACCCTGGAGGGTCGGGTCTGGGTCCAGAATTTTATACCCTGGAGGGTATGGGTCCGGGTCTGGGTCCAAGTTTCACTATAAGGGTACGGGTCCGGGTCTGGGGATACCCTGAGGGTCTGGACCCGTTTACAGCCCTACCGATGTGGCAGATAACGCACAACCGTTGTGCGTTATGACCAAGCAATAACGCACATTGGTTGTATATTATCTGCCACGTCATTTTTTATTATTTTTTTAATTTTTTTAAAAAATGAAAATTTCTTTACATTTTTTATCAAAACTTATAAATGTATAATTTATTTAAAAAGACTGTATGTATAATATTTAACTTATTTTAAGCATATTTATTATGATAATATTTATATTGTTTTCTTGGAAAATATATTTAACTTTTAACCATTTCATCTCAAGTTATTTGAAGAAGTAATACTAAAGATATTGTAAAAATTTAAAGCAATGATGTAATAATTATAAGAAATTGAAAGAAAATTTTCATTACTAGAATCCTGTTTTATTACAACAATTTCAAGAAAATGGCAAATTTATACATTGCTCAGTCCGGGGTTATTACAATTTTTTATATTATATCCCGGCATGCGACATCTGCTACATCTTGGGGGAGAATCCGGATTTCTATAATCCATTTCTCCCTGAAATTGCTTGCCCTGTTTCCTATCCCGTTCCTTTTTCATGTTTGGAGGATAAAATGTTAAATTAAAAGGAACATCCCTCCAAAAGTTCTCACTCAAGACCGGATAAAAATTCTCCTGGTAAGTTCTTCTATACGTTTGTCGCGAATATATCTCTGGCACACAAGTATCTACTCTTGACCCTTTTTCTCTACACACTGCAAGAACATGAGAACAAGGCAATGTATATGTTTGCCATTTTTCGAAAACTACATGATTTATTATTTATTCGCAATATATAGACGTTGTTGCTCGTACCAGAAACCTGGATCGGAGATTTGACCATATATATTCTTTCTCGCGGGTTGTAATTGGTAACTTTGTGTTCTCTTGATTTCATTTCAATCCGCAAGAACTTGTCAAAAATTCGGGTTGGACATGGATGCACACAATTTTCAGCCTCTTCATGATGTTGGTGAAAGTACTTAACTAGTTTGTTGAAAATTAGTTCAATCAAGGCATCTAAAGGTAGGATCCTAGCATTCTTCACTACACTGTTAAGTGCTTCAGAAATGTTTGTTGTCATGATATCGTGTCTGTGCCCGCCATCATACAACAATGTCCATTTCTCTGGGTTCAACTTCATCAAGTAAATGTAAGCATCCACATTTCTTTGTTGAATATCTTTCATTACACGGTCAAATTTACATTGTTTAGATTCTGTTCCGGCCTGCCATATCAAGCTTTTTAGGTTTGTATTCTTAAAAGTCTTGTTGAAATTTGCTCGAATGTGTTGTAAACAAAACCGGTGAACTGCAAATGGTGGTTGCCATAAAGGTTGATTTTGAATAGCAGAGAAAATACCTTTGTGGCGATCAGAAATGAGGCATATGTGGTGATCTTTGACAATGTATTCTCGCAGGTTTTTAAGGAACCAATTCCAACTTTCGGAGGATTCCTTATCAACATTGCAAAAGCAAGTGGGAACAAGTGATTATTGGCATCCCTCGTACTTGCAATTAATAGCACGCCCTTGTATGGCCCTCTTAGGTGTGTTCCATCCACAGAAATCACCGGCCGACAATATGGAAATCCGTCTATACATGGCGAGAAACACTAGAAAACAAACTTGAAAACATAATTAGGGGACTGCTTGTTCTGTGATTCAAAAATTCGTATACAGTCCCCGGGTTTAAATCCTGTACAGCTTCTAAGTATTTCGGTAAAATATTGAAGGTTGTCTCCCAGCTACTAAAACCCCTCTCAATAGCAAATTTTTGAGTAAACCATGTCCGCTTGTAAGTACAACCCGTTTGAAACAATACCTGCACTTCTTGAATGATGTTTGACACAGGTATCTTAGGATAGTTGGCAACTAGGTGTGATATTGACATTGAAATAAATTTTGAGGACAAGTTTCTGTGCTTGTTTTGCTCAATTTGGACAAGGCATGTGTGTTCTTTACGAATTTGGTTATTTCCTATCGACTGTGCATTGCTTTCTTTTTTATACGGATGTACTATGAATAGTAATTATCATCACTGTGATGGTAACATTTCGCGGTCCATGTATCATTTTTACTTTTCACAACTCGGTATTCATGTCCCACACTGATGGACCACTTACGAACCGCACTTATTGTCTGCACTTTATCAACGAATCTCATGCCTAACTATAAGTCAGCCATGGAATCGTTCCAAACGAGTAACCTTATGGAACCAGATTCTACAAGGTCATTTATAGGAGAACCCGAGCTCATATCTAGGAATGCTCCAGAATGTGTGTAGTCATACCTAGCACTGCTGAACCATTGGCTGCTCTCCCATTAGGGCACTATGTTTTCAGTTACCGAGTTTACAGGATTTATGGTGTTTATGGGAGTTTGTAATTCTCCTTCTTCCGGGTCATTGTCATCATCTGATTCGGATTGACTAGAAACGACATCATCTCCGTTCGATTCGTCAACCTCATTGTCGTCGTTATTGACGGTAGTGTACAACATAGATAGTTCATCATAAACCATCTGTGTTATAGCTGTAATATGTTCGGTCATGTTTGTTGTATTTTTGTCATGTGTAATTGGAATACTATGCTGCTGGATCTGCTCGAATTCAATGAGAATATGAATCCCTTCCTTCGTATGGTGAGGTGGAATAGTCCATAGATAACGCCTTTCTTCATCGTTGTTCATGCTATATAAATTAAAGTAAAACATACGATGCACTTCGTAGTATGAAGACACCCTCATTGTCATTCGAACAATCCAGAGATTAGGATCTATATCTCGGTATTTCAATATTTTCCTTACGAGTTCGTTATGTGAAATCAGTCGGGTCGTTGGCAATGTCCAACTTTTCCGCACTACTCCAGTAAAATAGGGACCATATGTATCCCTTGCAATTTCAGAATCCCAATATAATATCACTCTAACAGGATAGATTGCTTCCATTTTAAATTGATTTAACTGGATGTGTTTAGGGTTTAGGGACGATGAAATGTAAAGAACGGGGAATTTGTGAATTGAAAAAGAATGAATGGGGAATGAATGTTTGTTGGTTTGGCAGAAGTATCATTTTTAGGGTGTGTGTATGTATATATAAAGGTTTAAAAGTAAACTACCTGGAGTGAAATGAATTATTGAGTTCACATGGCGTTGTCAGTTTAGAGTACAAAAGTAATGGCTGAAATGACAATGCATAGCAGGTGCTGAATTTAGGGTACAAAAGTAATTGCTGAAATGACAATGCATGGCAGGTGCTGAATTATTAAAGGTTTTGAATTATTGGAGGAGCCGAATCATTGAAGATAACACACAGGCTGTGCGTTATCTTGAATAACGCATTACAACCGTGCGTTATCATCAAGATAATGCAGGTTGTGCATTATCTTGAATGATAACGCACGACTGTAATACGTTATCACTCCAGATGATGCACAACAGCTGCGCGTTATGATTTTTCCTAAATTGTTGTAAATTGAAAGCGTTATGATTTTTCCCAAATTGTTTAAATTGAAATTGTTAAAATGTACAATGTGGTTTAGGGTTTACCTTATGAAAAAATATGATTTTTCCCAAATTGAAATTGTTATTTACACCAAATTGAAATTGTTTATTTATACCAAATTGAAATTGTTAAAATGTACAATGTGGTTTCTTCCTTTATTTACACCAACTTGAAATTGTTAAAATGTACAATCGAAGTAAGTAGTAGAAATACTTTTATTACAAAAAATACCATATTATTCAATAATATACATAAAACAAAATAATCAACAATATACATAAAACTGAATACTCTATATTGAAATTTAATTTACATATAATAAAAAATGAAAACTCCAAAATACTAAGTACAACTATGGCCAGTCGGACGGCGTAAACCTTGTTGTCTTTTTCCCAACACGATGTCTGAATTCAAGATGTTATACATCATCCGTGTCATCCGCCTGCTTTTCGTCATCAGATATAGATGCCTGCGATATAGGCTGATGCGGTGTAGATGAATAGGCTGTGCCTGGAGGAGGAAGTGCATGAAATGATGAAAACCCTAAAGATGTACCGGCTGGTGACTGAAATGGGGCAAACCCTAAATCGGGAGGGGGAGGCGCGCACAATGTCCCTGATCAACCTGGAAGTGACTGGGAAGGTCGCGTCAAACCCAAACTAAAAGATGGTATATCTAAGTTTGGGCTGTCAAATGGGTCAACAGGAGGGTGTCCACCACCAGATCCCTCACCTCTCTCCACCTGTCCAGATCCCTCACCTCTCTCCATCTCGACGTTTCTAGGGTTTGCATGTCCGGGTCTGTCGGGAAAATGTGGGACAGGAGGGCGTCCACCTCCTGCTCCACGATCAAGCTGTCTACGAGTGCCCCTCTTAACTCCAAGTGCACCCTGGTCTGGTACGTGCTCCCGGGGACGGCGATGCGACGATTGTACTGGGAATGTCTGTTGGATATCGTGCTGTGATGGAGTGTAGCCAAAGTACCGCCAATAGACACCATGCACCTCCAAATGATAGTCTGCACTTTATTCACAAAAACAGCCATCTGTGACGGAGATGTAAGTGGTTCCTGTATCACCACTGACGCCATGTCATCTACCTCCTGCAACATGGAAGTCTAAAAAATAAATAAATAAAGCCATTAAACTGTTAGAAGTCATCATAAGTAAATGAAATGCATAAGCATATTAATTAAAAAAATGATTTGTAGAATGTACCATCATCCGTCTATCAACCCCAGTAGGCTGGTATCCAACCGAACGGGTATCACAATTAGCTGGATTTCCAATGTACACCCGTGTGATTCCCCGATACCATCTTATGTACTTGTCATTGGGGTATGATAAGACCTCAACTGCCACTGCAGGGCCATCCCTAACGCACAGTCGCCACTGATACCAGGGCTCTACATGGCTAGCATGCTGTGTCTCCCAGTGAGTGTGGTCATTCCCTCTAAGGTAGATCCGATGCAGATCAAGACGAGTATCGCATGCATCTGGTATATGTTGAGCCCGTGCAAATTGACGAATCACACGCCCGGGATAGTGATACTCCACTATCTCATAACAGGTGAGTGGGGCCTCTACCCGCCATAGGTCCGATGGAACCAGACCACGGTCATGATAAGGGAGCCATACAAACGATAAAGTCAAAATTCAAAATCAATATAAATATAAGTGCTTAAAAAAATTTCTTTATTTACAAATAATATAAAATATTTTAAAGCAAACCTGATCAGATGGCATGAAATTTAACTGGTCCCTGTATGTAACTAGGGTGTGAGTGGGCAGTTGGCTGCAGTCAAAAGATGTGCACCATATAGCACCAAGAGGAGCAAGAGGGTCAGGCTGGTCCCCACTCCATATCAACCCAGACCGGTGCTTGTGCTGTCTTGTCAAAACATCAGGGATTATGGGACTCGGATGCACGTGGGCTGGGACTTCTTCCATCTACATTATTTACAGTTTCAGTTTCGATCAATATCTATAAATTAAAGTAAAAATTTTTTAATAAATTATAATTCCAAACTCTTTATGGTATATTGTTTATGGTACAATTATTTTAGGATTTGTATGATTTTTAACATATCAAGTTTAGTATTTTTAGTGTTTTTAGACTTTTTAATGTTTTCATAATTTACGGTTAATATTTAAACTATTAAGATTTTAGGGTTTACTGTTACAAAATTTAGAGTTTTATGGTTTAATGTTTAAAATATCAATTTTAGGGTTTTTAGGGTTTACTGTTAAAAAATTTAGAGTTTTACGGTTTAATGTTTAAAATATCAATTTTAGGGCTTTTAGGGTTTTTAACATTTTTATAATTTATGGTATAGAATTTACTATTAAAAAGTTTAGAGTTTTATAGTTTCATGTTTAAAATATCAATTTTAGGGTTTTTAAGGTTTATAGGGTTTATGTTGCAAAGTTTAGAGTTTTACAGTTTAATGTTTAAAATATCAATTTCTGAATTTTTAGAGTTTACTGTTAAAAAGTTTAGAGTTTTACGGTTTAATATTTAAAATATCAATTTTAGGGTTTTTAGGGTTTTTATAATTTACGCTATAGGATTTTAATATTATGATTTTGGGTTTTTAGGGTTTTTAAGGTTGTTATAATTTACGCTATAGGATTTTAATATTATGATTTTGGATTTTTAGGGTTTACTGTTAAAAAGTTTTGAGTTTTACGGTTTAATGTTTCATGTAAAATTTAGGATTTTAATAATAGATTTTTAAGTTTTTTAGGGTTATTGATGCTATATTTTATAGCTAAATATTTTACTACTTGGTAAATTCAATATTAGGGTTTAGTCCATATATATTTAAATAAAATTCTTCATATTGATAATGGCATACAATTAATTACTAAACCCTGAATTTTCAAGTTTCAGTTCTACTAATTACAAAAAAAAAAAAAAAAAAAAAAAGTGAAGATAAAAAAACCCAAATTTCAAATCCCTATCCTTTTTACTAAGAAACTTTTAAGAAAGATTCAAAATAATTATCTAAATAAATAAAATAATTCAAATAATCATAAAGTAAAGTAAAAAAAATTACCTAATTATCCTAATAAATTCATCAAAATAATTCATCACCCTAAAATCACTTTTGCAATATAAAACACAATTATATACATAAAATGATCACATTTGCACAAATTTATCAATAACAACAAATTTAAACATAAACCCAAACCCCACTTGCACAAAAATAAATTAAGTCAAATTAACAAATAATCCAAATAAAATTCATAAAAATGATTCACAAACAACAATTAACAAGTCCAAATAAACAATAATTAAAATTAATACATAATACACTAAATAATTTAAATAAATAAAACCTTACCAAAAATTGAAAATGAACCTTCGTAGCAATAAGCTCTGTCTACCGTTTTCCACTCCAAAACTTTAACAACCTTCGTACTCCAAGGAAAGTCTCACCGATTCAAACTTGAATTTAAAAAATTCAACTAAATTTTTTCTGTAAATTTTGAAATAAGAAGAAGAAGAAGAGAATATATAAGTATAAGAAGAAGGAAGAAAATAAAAGGAAGAGGAAACTGACTTACCAAGCAGCGGCAGCGGCAAAGCAGCCAGACCGGCGACGGCACAAAGAAAGAAGAAAAGAAGAAAGGTTTTCGGGGAAGAAATAAGAAAGAAGAAGTAAAGGTTTTTTAGGAGAAATAAGAAAGAAGAAAGAAGGAGGTGCGGCGGCCACAGTAGGATTTATAACGTGATAACGCACGGTCATTGTACATTATCACTAGTAATAACGCATAATGATAGTGCGTTATACTTACTGATAACGCACAACCGCTGTGCGTTATTGACAACTCAGCGCCACCTCAGCAAAAGGTTATGTCACGTCCTTAAAGATGATTTTTAATGTGGGTTAATCTGGTTATTAATGATAACGCAGAACCATTGTGTGTTATCTTACATGATAACGCACAATGGTTGTGCGTTATGGCCAATGCAGGATTAAAAAAAAAAAATTTGGACCAATTTAGTGTCTATTTTTTGAGAATGGAATAGACAAAGAAAAAAACCGAATAGTTGCTAATATTGATACTCATAATTATTTGGTAAATTTAATGTTATCCTTTTAAACAAAATTTTTTATAGTAAAAAATCAATATTTTTCAAAAATTGAAAAAAACGGAAATGGCATACTTTTGAAATTTTTTTTTATTTTTTTACCTTAATTCTCCCTTTGATCAGAAGTATAAGGGCTTTTAGACTCATTCATAATGATAAAAAATATAAGGGTTTTTATAACTTTCAATAATATTTATTGAACTTTTTCCATCTTTACTCATCTTTCTATTTATTTATTTCACTCGGGTTAATACAAAAAAAGTACCCTAAATTTTGTCATTATGTCAATTAAATACCCAATCTTTGAAAATGATAATTAGGGGACAATCTTGCTTTTCAAGTAAAATGAACTGAACGAAAACTGATTGGAAATGAGTAATGTTTGTGATGCCCTAATAAATTTGAAAACTAATTTTACTCATTCCATAGGAGGGAAGCTGGTTATCAAAATGGAAGGAAAAAATATTATTAAAAAATTGAGTCAAAAAGATAATCTTGTAATAGGCAAAGTTCAGAGTACTTTTTTGGAATTAACCCCTTGCCAGAGTATCTTTTTAACAATTTCACAGATTTTAGATGTTAGAATTTTTTAATCCCTATAATATCTATTACCCTTACAGTTGATTGGAAGTAAAAGAAGATGTTTATTAAGCCACAATAATGATTTTATGAAACTTTCATATATGGTTTTTGAGGGCTTGGGAAAGGAAGAGAAAGAGACTTACCCATTTTTTTCTTCTAATGGGATTTGATGGTAGTTGGGTGTTTTGAAAGTCTTGGGTAAGGAGAGTTTTTAATTATATTTCTACATTCCATTTTGATGACCAGTTTTCCTTCTATGGAAGAGTAAAATTAGTTTTTCAAATTTTATTAGGACATAACAGCCATTATCATTTCCGATCAGTTTTCGTTAATTTATTTTACTGGAAAAACAAAATTGTCCTTTAATTATCATTTTCAAAGATTAGGTACTTAATTGACAAATTAACAAAGTTCAGGGTCCTATTATGGTATTAACCCTATTTTACTCTCACTATTTATCTTTTTCCTCATTTTTTAAGGGTAGAAAGGGTATCGCAGTTTAAAAGTTGTCTTGTTTTCAAGATCTTTGATTTGTGTGCAAATTATAGAACCCCTTATATTTATAACTGAGAGAGTAATATTTTTAAAAAATATAAATATTAAAACTGGCATGCATAGTTTTCAATTAAAATAAAAGATTTTAAGGATAATTACAAAAATACTCCTAAGATATGTCCAAACTACAAAACAATCATCATGTTTTCATTAAACTACAAAATAACCCTTCAAAAGTGTTTTAACATAACATTTGTATCAATCAATTTAAAATTTCAAATTGCCCTTTTATGACCTCGAGTTTTTCTTTTCTAATTTTTTTTTTTTTTTTTGGGTAATACCAAACATGAACGATTGTACAATGAGTTTTTTTACAAATTGTTCCACTTCTTATTATTTCTCTAATTAGCAAGTCTTCTTTTTATAATTCATTACGGTTTGGTGATTCATTGTTTCAAATGATAAAAATGAACAAATCCAAATCATCAATTAAGAGATTACTATTAAATTTGAATTCTTTATCTTGTCCTATCCCTCTTTTACAAAGAGTTCTAAGTGGTAACATTGGAGAAGCCATCGGCTGGTGCGGCTAAAGAGAGAAGAATAAAGATGGGGAAGAAAAGAAATTGGGTGCCGGGGGGAAGTTGTGGGCTTGGAGCTGCTTTTGTGAAACATGGAATTAAATTATCATTTTTTTCTGAATGAATCATATAGTCAAGTGATAAGAATTGCTTAGTGACCAATTATACTATGGACCAGTACACCTAACTAAATGTTCATAATTAGTGAAAGTACCTAGTTTTGATTAGGTTTTATAATTTAGTTCTAATTAAAATTACTCATTTATTTATTTCCTCACGCATTTCTTGTCTGAAAATAAAATCGTTTTTTCCCCAGTTCATGCAATTTCTATCGCCTGTAATCTGTGCAATCAGATTTTCTTGATCATCGCGTTTCATTCTTTGTCATTGTTCGTTAATTTTTCAATAGTGATCTACAATTGTTTTCTGACGGAGAATTGTGAAAAAATGTTTATTATGTCATCTATTGATATGGAGTATATGAATTGTGATGTTTTCATCCGTTTTTGTGTAAAGATGGTATTTTGGTGCTTTCAGAATCATCGGAGGAAGGATTTCACATAAGGAATTGTCTTTTTTCTCGTTGGTTATTTTTGGTGATTTTTGTATTTCTGTATGTATGTGTGCCTAGTTTTATAACTAGGTGTACTTAGTTTTATAACTAGTGGAACCTTCAACATTTCTATTTTGTTTCTATATTTAGATTTTTTTGTTGGTTTTTGTAAGTAGGTACTAATGCTATCCATGCAGTGCGACTGTAAAAAGGAATAAACTGAACAAACACGCAGGACACAGCAATTGGTAAAGCAGTTCAGCCAAGCCTACGTCTGTGGGGCTTCGCCCAGAAAGCACCTCTAATAACTGTCAACACAGTACAAGAAAACACCTAACTATTTTACACATCTATTGTTTTCCTAGTAGAATCAATACAAACTTCCCTTGCATACTACAAAATTAAATCCCTTCAAATCTTCAAGGCTCCCCCTTGGAATAGGCTCTTGATCTTGAATCCCTTCAAGTCTTCAACACCATTGAACCGCAACACAACTTCTATCTCTAGAAGCTATAGTCTTCAAAACAAGAACTCCATTGAATTATGAAGGATGAACAACAAGCATCAATGGAGAATCACAATTTTTGAAGTTTGTGACTGCACAAACTCAACCACCGTGAACCACCGTCTTCTCTCTCTCTCTCTCTCTCTCTCTCTCTCTCTCTCTCTCTCTCTCTCTCAGAATGTCTTTGAAGAATTGTAGAAATGCTAGCCCTAACCTTCAATTACATTCATTCATTTATAGATTGTTAAGGCAGAACAATAGAGCTTGAAATACCAATCATTTTCTGATTAGAATTTTGACCAAGGACTTTGTTTCCAAAAAGACTTCTAGTTTTATTACCAATAAAATTTCCCTTAACTTTCGTTCTTTTCTTTATCTTCAACTATTTCTTAAGGTAATATCCTGATTAGACTCCAATAATAAGCTCATGATCTTCAATCAATAGTCATACAAAATCTTCAAGATCTTCCAGGTGTCCTAAAACAATGTCAATACTTAGTGTCAGTGAAACCTGGAGCTTGCACTCTCACACGACCATCCTGTATGGCCACACTAAAACTGTGTGAAAGGTTTCTACAGTTTTTATGTAAAGTTTCTTTTATGTTTTCAACCTTATATTACTTTTAATATGGCTGAGGGTTGTTTCATTATATTTTATTATGTATTTGAACTTCAATAGTTAGTTGTGCTTATATTTGTAACTGAGTGTGCCTAATTATATAACTATACGTGCATACTTTTATAAGTAATAATGCATATATTTATAACCAGTGGAACCTTCAACTTTTCTATTTTCTTTCTACATTTATATTTTTTTGTTGGTTTTTATGTGAAGTTTTTTCATGTTTTCAACCTTATATTACTTTTAACGTGGCTAGAGTTGTTTCACTATATTTTATTATGTATTTGAACTTCATTAGTTAGTTGTGTCTAATTTTATAACTATGTATTCCCACTTTTATAAGTAACGATGTCTATGTTTATAATAATTGGAACTTTCAACTTTTCTGTTTCGTTTATTATATTTTAGATATTTTTTGTTAGTTTTTATGTAAATTTTTTTGTGTTCCAATCTTATATTACTCTTAATATAGTTGTGGATTGTTTCACTATATTATATTATGTATTTGAACTTCAGTAGTTACTTGTGCCTACTTTTGTAATTAAGAGTGCCTACTTTTAGAACTATGTATGCCTACCTTTATAACTGACAATGCCTATGTTTATAACCAGTGGAACAATGAAGGATAAGATCATTGCTGAAGTGGGAACTTATTATGTGGATAGTTCAGAGAATGAAGTTGGATCTTCTAATATTAAGATTCAGTTAGAAGGCGTGCAAAAGAAGAACGTTGTGATACCCCCAACTATGCCACTAGGTCAACTGCGGCTGAGTAGGATACATGTGTGCCTCTCGGCACTAAACTACAAGTCTAAAAATAAGAGCATAACCCCCTGGGCAACACTTAGAAGTATTATATACAATATGCAGCGGAAAACTAAACAATGTGAACACTAAAAAGGAGCTCAAAATATAGGGTTTAATAAAACTTCTTATCTTATGGTAATTCCGATACAAAGATAGAAATACTTTACAAACGGCTCGAGTACAAGAGAGCAACACAAAAACATATGTCCTTCCGGAAAGACTCGAACCAAAATTCCACGCCTAAAACTTCACCGGTTTATTGTATCTCTGACCGTCCTAAGTTAATCTAAGAAGAAAACATGATATGGAAAAACGTGAGTGCAAACGCTCAGTGAGTCCACGTGTGTGTGTGTGCGTTGTAGTGATTTCTTTAAAACAATGATGATGCAGTTTCACAAAGCAGTTCATGCAATATTTTAATGTTTTAACAAAACTGATGCTTGAACCTACATGAGGGTTTCGAGCGCAGCTGGGAAGTTTGAGCGAATCAAGACACATCAGCGCAGCTTCTACTCCCTGAATTTAAAAGAACATGTAATGCAATAGTGGGGCTCCAAGGACAAAGTCCGGATCCCCAAAATGAAGCCATCGGAACCAAGTTCTGGCATCTCGTAGTCAATACCAGCCAAACACCATACGAGCGCTAGATTACCAAACAATTGCACTCCCATATCACTGGTCAAAACAGGCTACAGACTCCTGGGGCACCTACCAGGTCTGCCTCGGGACCAACCTCGGTGTCGAGCCCCTCCTGACTCTCCACTAGGCGGTCGAACTGTTAGTATATGCCCTAAGACCAATTGACTCACATTTATGATTTATGAAGTATGTATTTTTTGAATTGTATTTTATTCTCTTGGTCATCAAGTGTGTGACTTGATAGTAAAACCCTTATAGCTAATAAAATACTATTCTTATTCGTCCCTAGTTTATTACATCTTGTAAACTAGTGTGAAGTTGATTGATGGTCAAGTTTTACTGATCATGAATATGAGATATAAAATCAATCCATAAATACATATTGAGAATATTGTATTGGACATGACCCAAAGTGAAGAAGAAATGTTGCATGGGTTTAAGTTATAAGTATTTCTTCTCAGTTTTATATTTGGTGTCCTTTGACCTAATGTTTCTAATGTTTCTTGCATGGGAAGAAAATATGTTTTGACATAGTCAAACATCACTTTTAATTCGGTGATCATTATGACTATTGGTTGGCTTATTTTCTTGTCATGGCTTGAATATTGGAGATAGTGAAAGGGATTTGTCTCTCTCTTTTTAGAGAGAGATATCCATGGGCCCCTTGATAAGGAAGACTGGAAAATATGCATGGCCATGCTCAAATAAGTATTAATAAAGTATTATTAATATTATTTGTTGGAACACAAGGAAGACTGGAAAATATGCATGGCCATGCTCAAATAAGTATTAATAAAGTATTATTAATATTATTTGTTGGAACAGTCTGCCTGGTAATCAAGTAAATGGTTAATTAAGTTTTATAAGGACGACTTGGTCCATGCCTTATACTTAATTAGGATATCGTGTGACAAAATGACTAAATATTAAATCTGATGCTAGGTTATTATTACATTTACTTAACTTGGGCAAGCATAATGTCTTGCTAGAGGCCGCTTATGTTTTGTGAATAAATGTCTAGGACATTTTTCATTCACTGCCAACGTTAAGTGAACCTACAGGGTCACACGCATAGAAGATCTTGTGAGCATAATATCCACGTTCAATGAATCTAGATTGTGTCCAGATTCGTTGAAGGTATACAAAAAGGGAATCAGATTCTATATTGTATTTTCTGGTAAGTTAATAAGTAATTAATTTTATTTAATCGAATAAATGAAATTAATTACTTAATATTACTCATCCAACCGTTGGATGATTATAAGAATAGACAGACGAGATTAAACTGTCATTAGATGACAGTTAGGGTTTTGATATTGACAGTTATAAAAGGTTATGTTAACCTTTTCTTGGTGGCCGTCCTTTTTCTGATTAAAGAAAAACGAAACCCTAAACCCTAGAACGGCGATATAGTATCTAGCCTTCTCTCTCCGAAATACGACCGATTACCAGATAGTCAGGATCAGTTCTGAACAGTTTTCAGAACATAGAAAGGACTAGCATCCCGATCGCTTGCAGAGGAGTTCGTCCCGTGGATACCAGTAGAGGGCGAAGCGTACAAAGCAGCGCCTCCACAATGAACAATCAAAACATTGAGGTAATTTCTATCCAATCTGTTTTTCTAGTATGTGCAGATCCTGTTGGTGGATTTCCGTAGTTTTATTTTATTTTGTTTTTTTTTTCATATGTATTTGTAAACAGAAAGGCCATTTGTCCGGCCTTCAGAACAGAATCAGGTCATAAATATTTTTAGCAAAAATTTCCATCCGCCAGTCACCACATACTCATGCAAATTTCATAATTATGTCAATGCCAGATCTATATTCATGCATGTCAAAATACGTAACCATTCAAGCTAGAACATTTTCCAACATATAAATATTTCTGAAAAACCTGCGTACAACAAATTTCTTATGTACTACCGTAATAGTCTGTTTTAAAAGAAACACCTATATGGAGCACCGCTCCTATGCATTTTTTTGTAGGAAGCACGTAATACATTGTGGAGAACATCTCCAAAAACACGCTGAGAGATATCATTCCAAAACTAGCAATATTTTGTAATGGTTCGGGAAAAAAAAACATATTTATACGTCTTGTAATATTTGAAATAACATAATAAAATGGAGTTTGTGGACTCACCTGAATACAGATCTGGTACTAGGATCATACAAAATAATAATACGAAAATACTTAATATCTGGGTACCAATCAAATAGTCCTATTCCCTAAATAATATCGAAATCCTATGAAATAAAATTAGGATGTATATATATAACTATATAGCGATATATGTATACTTATAATAATTCTTTTAAAAGATCGAAAATCCTATATTCTTAAAAAAAATATATATTTTCCCAAGAAACCATAATTAACTATATACTATATACTAAAAATCCATTTAAGAAATATTTAAGTCCTAAAATAAATCAATAACCTAAACTATATATATATATATTCTAACGAAAATAAAAATAAGATAAAATAATAATAATTAAAAAAAAAAAAAAGAAAGCTCTTAAAACACAAATAAATAACCTTAATTTATTACTATGGCTGTTTCCACATGTTCTTGTTGCCAAACAAATCAAAAAAAAGAAAGGAAGATATGCTATATATATATACATGGGATTGAGGTGGTTAAGGGGGGAAAAGAAAAAAAATAGAAATTGGGAAAAATTTGGTGGTGGAGACGGGTGTACCGTGAGGTGGTTTTTTTTTTTTTTTTTTGAAACCTTATATAAGAATGTCAAGTACTTAAATTTTCAAAATACACTACTAGGTATTCTAAAAACATTCCCACTTAAAGGCACTTATAAACCCCACTAGTAAAAGCTCAACATAATAAAAATTTACTCTCATTTCTAAGTGTCTCCAAAATACCACTAAGTGTCGAAAACACTATACTCCACTAGGCCAGGTCTCAAACCCTACTTTAATATCGCCTGTAATTTTTAGAGTCATGCTAGGCGCTTACTAGGTGGGGCGTTACAAACATAATGTAAGGAGGAAGAGTATTCGAGATAAAGTGCAATCAAACAAAAGGGAAGAGGAAGAGCGCTTTAACAAATGCTTCAAAAATTAAAATGGCTACCCAATTGTCCATGAACAATGAAGTTTTGGCAAAAGTTGTAAATGTTCTAAGTAGTGAATGTCAGCTTAGTTTAGGAATTTAACTCTAGCGATATGGAACCTTCAAGTACTTTGCAGACATTCATAATTTTTATGTAAATTTTATAATTTCATTACTTGAAAACTTTATTTGGTACAATTTTTATTTGTGGTTTTTGATGGTATACGTGTTTCAACTGTTTTTGGAAAGTGCGCTGCGATAGTTTAAATTGTTGCTAATTTCTCTAAACAAAGATTCCTATTTTATAACTATGTATGCCTAGTTTTGTAATTAAGTGTTTCTAGTTTTATAATTAAGTATGTGTTTTATCTGTTGTGTGTTATTGAAGTAACATTTTGTTATATATGTAGATTCTTTTTTTAGTTGTATTATTGGATTTTATGGTGCCCCTTTATGTTTTTATACCTTATGGGTATTCCAATATGGTGGGAAGGAGTACCATGATACTTTAACACAACGTCAAACTTTTGTAAGTAGGTGTGCTTCATTTTATAACTGGAAGTGCCTACTTTTATAACTGAGAGTACCTACTTTTATAATTGTGTGTGCTTTTAATATTATGTGTTGTTCAAGTGACATTTTTTGCATATGTACATGGTTTACTTGTACCATTGGATTGTGGTCATTTTTGTGTTTTTATACGTTAAGGGCGTTCTAATATGTTTGGGAAATATGTTTCGCAATACTTTAACAAGATATCAAACTTCTGTAATTAGATGTGCCTACTTTTATAAGAAGAAGTGCCTAATTTTATAACAGAGAGTGCCTAGTGTGTCTTTCACTGTTGTGTATGTTAGCCTATTAAGGACAAATACAAGATTATATAAGTACAAAAACCTACAGATACATATTAATAATATATTAAGTTATTTTATATGGTCTCACTTAATGACTTTCTTGTAGTACTCAGATGCTGCAAGTTGTATACTCTTTCTGACAATATTGATCTCATGCATGATTATAATTTACATAAACTTGGCTCTCAATGATTGGATGACTTTTGCGTTTTTCTTTGTTTCTTTTAGCAATGCATTCTAGCTACCTGTTGTCTTCTGACTCTTGTAAGTCTCTATGTGCCGTTGGTGAATCATGTCGATTTTTTTTCGCTATTCTTAAATGCGGTTACTGTTAGGAGATATTCAAATAGTTAGTGAGAATATGAGCGCCTATTTTTATAACTACGAGTACCTATTTTTATATCTATTAGTGCCTATGCTAAAAAACCTACACAATGCAGCAGTGACCCTGTTTGATAACAATTGATGCTCATTTTTACAAGGGTACAAATTTTTCATAACCGAGAATGAATATAATATTAAACAAGCAAAATGGTTGATTGTAAATAGGTGTGCCTACTCTTTTTAACATTGTGTGCCTTATTTTATAATTGTGTGTGCTTACTTTTAAAATTATGTGTGCCTACATAGTGTACCTACTTTATGTTTTTTTGACTATTTTAATAATAATTGGTTCTTATTTTTACAAGGGTACAAATTTTTCATAACCAAGAGTGACTATAATGTTAAACATGCAAAATAGTTTACTGTAAATAGGAGTATCTTATTTTATAACTGTATATGTCTATTTTTACAACTATGTGTGCCTACAATGTACGCTATACATAGTTGACCTACTTTATTCATTGGTGGCCTTTTTAATGATAACTGATGCTCATTTTTCAAGTAGGTGTACAAATATTTCATAACCAAGAGTGACTATAATATGTTAAACATGCAAAATTGTTGACAGTACGTAGGTGTGCCTACTTTTGTAACATGGTGTGCCTTGTTTTATAACTGTATATGTCTTATTTTATAACTATGTGTGCCTATAGTTTATAATATACATAGTTGACTTACTTTATTCATTAGTGGCCTTTTTAATGACAGTTGGTACTCATTTTTTACAAATAGGGGTACAAATATTTCATAACGTGACTAATATGTTAAACATGCAAAATTGTTGACTGTAAGTAGGTGTGCCAACTTATGTAACATATTGTACGTTTTTTTATAACAGTGTGTGCTTACTTTTACAATTATGTGTGCCTACAATGTATGACATACAAGTAAATATTCTACACGCTTAAATGGACAACAAATTACAAAAAACATTATTATTACGTGTAAGAGCACAAAATATGATCAGGAATGTGGAAAAATTCAACAGATACGAACATGCAACAGGGAACCAATAGTTATTTTATCACTCTACACACTTAATGTACCATAAAATAAAATAAAAAATCAATGTCAAAGTTCAGAACATCCAAATCAAGTACAAACTTAATAATATGATCAAACACAAATAAATGAAACAAAAACCTTTGGTATGACTGAAACAGAAGATAAACTATGTAAACTATTTTGTTGTAGTGTTCTTTGTTGAAAATTGCAATTTCCAAGTTAAATTTACCTGTTGTCGCCACTCTTGCTTGAAGATATTCATCTATTGATTGAAAAACTTGATGTGTTGCATGAAGAACTTGCTGTGATGCTTGAAAAACTTGTTGTGTTGTTTGAAGAATTTACTTTTTACGATTTTTATTTTCGAAGATGCAGAATTTAGTGCGGAATCAAAGTGCGGAACAAAGAAAGCTGACGAAATTGATTATTGAGACGTGAAATTTGATGAGAATTTGCCTAGAAATCGCCTTGAAAATTATTTCTGTGAGTGGATGAGCATTTTTGAGAAGGAACGAAAGAATTTATTAAAGTGACGTGTGTAATTTATACGCAAAGATGAAAGTAGGTTTAATTTTTTATCAATTTACTTAATTAATATAAATTAGGACGTTTTTGGACAGGCACACCAAATATAACAACGGGTGTTTAATTGTTTGAACTTGTATTTGTCATCATAAGGGCATTTAGGTCCTTTCTTACTTTTTCTTTACACAAACTAACATATTTTGGCATGAAAGTCTATCTTATAGTTTAGTGAAATCATAAAAGTTGTTTTGTAGTTTGGATCATGCATGAAAATATTTATGTAATTATCCCAAGATTTTATTACTTGGGTGCAGGACGAATCCAAATTCTATTATTCATTGTTTTTTTATGTCATATAATATATTTTTTTTATTTATCATATAATATAATTTTAACTAAAATCTTATCACTTTCAATATATTAACTCTCTCTTAATCTTTATATCATGAAAAAAATGTAATTACTCCCTGCTCAATATTTTTATTATTTTTTAATATCTATTTTAGTCATCATTCATTATTCTATCTAAGTTTTTAAATTACATTTGAATTTTTTTAATATTAATAAATTAAGTGAGAGATTGATGTTTAGAGTAATTTAATCTATCTACACAATTTTTTTTGATTTTGTGCTTTTTTAATCTTTGGAATGTAGAAAACATGACAAGTTTTAAAAAAAAACGGAAATGGTATTGGATTAGTTTTTGTTAAAGGAATAATATTTTTGTGAGGTAGAGGCAAAATTAAATACAAGTAGAAGAAAAACGTCGGGCGGCCAAGAAGGTACACGTGCCGTCCAACTCGAAGAAGACATGTACCCCGTCAACACGGTATTCGAAGAGTTGTGGGACCCGTCATTACGTGGTTGGTTGTCTGTCGTCGCGTGAGGTGACTGGTGAGTTACCGTCGGTGGGTTTCTTTTATGTTTGCATTTTGCAGTTGCACGAAACCCGAACCAATGTACTCAATTTTTTTGTGGCTAGAAGGGCTTTTCTTTTTCTTTTTCCGACTGTAGTGGTTCGGATTTTGAAGGATTTTTCACCCCCATCTAGTACAACGCTTTTTTTGGGAAAGGAGTACACTCTTTTTATTAACCATTTTAATATAAGGAATTTTAACAAGATTGAAGATAATAAAAAATATTTAAAAATTTTCATAATTTTTAATAGGTATTTATTATATTTTTTATTTATATATTTTTTATTCATAATATTCTTATTATCTATTTTTTTATTTATTTATTAAAAGAATGAATAGTATTTTTATTCAATAATTGTCTTATTTCAATACCATTTATTCTTGTGCACGATGTTAAAATTCTCTTATATTTATAACCGGAGGTAATAATAGTTTTATTAATATATAAAAAATAAACTTTAAACTTTAAAATATAAATTCTAAAGAAAAATTTAATACAGAAAAAAAGTGTATTAAAAAATGTATAACAAAATGTACTAGACAATCATGGATGGAAAAATATTGTTATGATTGGTTAAATTATCTTCTATGGCTTGCATTATTTCGGGTTCACAATTTGGATTGGATTTCAATTTTTAAAAAAATGATTCTTTTGTTTTTCATTTTTGTAAAAATAAAATATTTATGAGAGGTTGGCACAAAATAAAGAAAGTAAAATAAATGTGACGTTAAAAATCAATCAAAATATTCCCTTCATTAAATTTTTTTTAAATAAATGTGTTGCTAAAGACAATATTAAGAAATCAGATTGTATCAATTGGTTCGATCAATTGAATCGGTTTGATTTTTTTAAAAAGAAATCAATTAGCAATTGAACTGATCAAACTTTCTATAAAACTCATTAGATATATCAGATCAATCATTTTGAACTCGTAAAAATGATTTTTGAATATCGTTTTTTTAATTTTTAAAATTTTCTCATTAAATTCTTGTATATATTTTTTGAGTTAACAAAATTATAATATTCTTTAAATGAGATTTTTTAATTATATTTATTATTAATTAATATAATGTATATAGATAAACTATTGAAGTATATTTATAATTTTTATATATTTATAATATTATTATATTTTGATTTCTAATTTGAACGGTTAAACTTATAAATTAATATTTTGATTAGTTTAATTTCTGATCCAATTTTCAACGTGGGCTAAAAAAGGAATGACCAAACTATAAATTTGGTAAGTGACAACACTAGGATATACCGGCAGTTAGCAGACCGCCGGCTAAGGAGGAAACCACAACAATTAAAAGACAAATGTTTGGTCTTTAGGCCACCTTTTGTTTATACTTTAGGATGGTTTTGCTTTATTTATTTTTGGTAGATTTTTTAGTTAAAAGAAAGTAGATTGTGGCATATAATCTGATTAGTACAGGCTTAGTAGTGACCTCGTTAAAAATCTTTATGATGGCTTTGTGCATTAAAAAATACATCTTTTGCATTGATATTTCATAATTAGAACTCGATATTCTGAATCATTGAAATTTTATGCTTCTATGTTTGATAATGTTTTACTTAAAATAAGAAATTTTTTTTAAGAGAATATAGAAATTTTATCATAAGAAAAAATTATTTGATTTTCACCCTTATAACTATGAAACTTTTTTTTAAAAAAATAAAATAAAGATTGTACAATTTATTTTGATCAAAATTAATTTGATATTGAAGCATTTGGTATTATCCTAATTAAAAAAAAAAAATGTACCTTCTTCCATGATAACATATTCTACTTCTCCAATTACACTTAAATCAGAAAAAAAAAAAAAAAACCACACATGATACATCCTCCGACTTGGTTTGCATTTTCTCCTTTTTTTTTTTTTTTTTAGAATAAATATTTATTTCTTTTTTTTATACTCCCTCCTCCGGTCTTAAATATAAGGGATTTTAGACTTTTGCATTAAGACTGTAAACGATTCGAATTGAGTCGAGTTTTGACTTAATCGAATCAAGTTTTATTAATTTTTTTTAAATTAAAACTCCAATCGAGCATTATCGAACTTATTCTTTTAATGCTTCATCTTGAATTTGAGTTGAACATGAACTTTTCGCAAATTTTTCTCGAGCTTTTATTTTGTAGTTTTTAGTTCATTTTGACACGCTTTGATAGAAAAGAAAAAATGTGAATAGATTACTTTTTTAAATAATATTTTAATATCATAAAAGTATATATAATATTAATTAATTAAAAATATAAAAGTAAAAAATAATAAGTAAATAGTTATAAATTTTTATCTAAATTATGAGACTATAAGTTAATTAATATAAATTTACTAATTAAATTTACAACATTCTACTTTCTATTTATACTTTCTATTTATATATATTAATATATAATTTAAATTTGAACAAAAACTTTAATAAAATTTATAACATTAAAAATTTTAATTAAAAATATAAAAGTAAAAAATAATAAGTAAATAGTTATAAATTTTTATCTAAATTATGAGACTATAAGTTAATTAAAAATATAAAAGTAAAAAATAATAAGTAAATAGTTATAAATTTTTATCTAAATTATGAGACTATAAGTTAATTAATATAAATTTACTAATTAAATTTACAACATTCTACTTTCTATTTATACTTTCTATTTATATATATTAATATATAATTTAAATTTGAACAAAAACTTTAATAAAATTTATAACATTAAAAATTTTAATTAAAAATATAAAAGTAAAAAATAATAAGTAAATAGTTATAAATTTTTATCTAAATTATGAGACTATAAGTTAATTAATATAAATTTACTAATTAAATTTACAATTTTCTACTTTCTATTTATACTTTCTATTTATATATATTAATATATAATTTAAATTTGAACAAAAACTTTAATAAAATTTATAACATTAAATTTTTTAATTTAGTTAAAAATTTAATATTATAAACAATATATAAAAACATAATATTATATATTTATCGAATTTTTTGTCGAATTTCGAACTGAATTTTGAAAAGTTTAAAGTTGACCCGTAGTATTACTCGAGTCGAACTCAGTTAATCCAAACTCAACATTGCCTAAAGTTTTTCGTAAACGGCTTGATTTATTTTCAACCCTACCATACACATAAATTAAGAATCAATTTTTAAATTATAATACTCTTTATTTTTATAAATAAAGAAATATAAATAAGGAAAATAAAATAAATTAATAGATATGTGTATATAAATATAAAAAAATTCCATAAACACTTATTAAGAATATTGGCATATTTTTCATCATACTTTAGGGTCTAAAATCCCTAATATTTTGACCGAAGGGAGCAAATTGAAAATAAAAATGTGAAGATTCTATATGATCTATTAATAGAATCTATTAATCTAGTAGATGATAAGAAACGTCCCCTTATCAATTGAGCTACCGCATTCCCTCATGTTTTAATACTGAGCCTCAATAATGAATCAGAAAAGAAATTTAGGAGTTTAATTTTAGATAGAAGTTACTGTTGAAAAGGCAAAAAAAAATTAGATTGAACTTTTAGTAAGGAATTAGATCGAAATTGATTTAAGAGGGCATGCCATAGTACCACAAATTTGCATTGAATTTTTGGTATTTTGTTGTGTATCAGAATGAATGCTGCTGATGAACTAAAATTATAGAAACAGCCAGAAAAATGATAAATTTCTCTCGCTGAAAATAAGTACACTAAAAATTGCGAATAAATATATTTACAAAAATCATCCGTTAGTTTAACAAAAATTTTATGGCTATCGTCATCGTCAAGCTTCCAAAGGTGGAGGAAAATTCAGATCAAGTTCAAATCTTCCTTCTCTCTTTACATTTCCACTTTCATAATTGTTATCTTCGACAACAGAAGAAGAATCTGAATCACTCTGACCGCCTCCGCCGCCGCTCCGGCCACTACCGTTTCTGAAGTCTACCGCCATCTTCTTCGGCAAGTATGAAGGAGGTGGTCTAGTCTCCATTCCGGCGGGGACTGATCCACAAATCGGTTGGAAGAAAACGAACTGCCGACCGTCTGGCAGAACAGCCATGGTTGGCGGGAAATAAAATTTCCGAGATCCATTATCAGGCACAATCGGATTAATTCCGACACCAAGGCGGCGCGTCAGATCCAGCTCAACAGGCGCGTGAGTTGCTGCGCCATCGTCACTAGACGATTCCACCGTGCTACTCTGGCTGGGGCTTTGATTCTCGGTAGGTAAAGGGAAATTAGTCTTAGCTTTTGGACCGCGAAACTCTCTGGCGGCAGCATCGTAAGCCCTAGCCGCTTCCTCCGCCGTATCAAATGTCCCCAACCATACCCTACTTTTCTTCCCGGGGTCACGGATCTCCGCCGCGTAACGTCCCCATGGCCTCTTCCTTACTCCCCTGAAATGCACCTCTTTTACTCCATTAACCTTCCCGTTTCCATATTTTATTTCCTTTGTCGCCTTCTCCTTCATCGCCATTTTCTTAACCAGACTAAGAAGTTTCAAAGGTTAAAATTGTGATGAACAAAGAAGGATGATTGAATTGATGGAAAATTGGGAACGGGAATGGGAGTATATAAAGGGGGGAGTCAGCGAGAGATTTGACTGGGGAGGGCGAGGGGGAAGAGGGGGGCCGCCGCCCAAGAGATGAGAGAGAGAGAGAGAGAGAGAGAGAGGGGAGAGAAAGTGGGGGTTGTTTGTGGTTGAGAGAATGATGTGACAGGAATTGAATAATTTTTGGTCTAATGGGTAGAGGGGAGCCTTAGGAGGAGGGGATAACGTGGCACGCGGCGCGGGAGGATTTTAATGAGACAGACATAGAGACGCATGGAGTGGCAATGCCGGCTGCTTTGAGCAAATTTGACGGCCGTTATTACGGCAATGTAAAAGACTTGTGACCACCAGCGGTCGTTGTTGTGCCTTTTGCATGCTTTCTCAATTTCTTCGGCTCGCTTTTTCTCACTCGTTTTAGGAGCGTGTTGTTTACTACTCTTTATCTTGGGATTAAAATAGGGTATTAAGGTTGCTGCTTCATGCCTCCCCTTAAAAAAAAATTACTATCTGCAAGTCTTTTTATAGTGAACGCAAGTCTTTTTAATTTATATAGGGTTAGATAAATCTAATTCGTGAATATGAATATATAGAAAAAAAAATTATTATTTTTTTTACTCTTTTTCTCTCTACATAATTTCTTTTTAACTTCTCTCTACTCCTTCACTCTAAAACTAAAATCTTTAACATTAAACTCGTATTGGAGGTAGATATAGATCATTACGAAGAATTTGTAGAAGAAAATATCAATTTACATGTAAAAAAGTTGAAATAATTTTTTTTTCAAAACTGGGCTCGGATCGCCCGGACGGGTGACCCGAACATGAGCGGATCTCCCAGATGGGCGACCAGCACATGTCCGGGTCGCCGGCCAGGGCGACCCAAGCTTTTTTTTTTTTTTTTTTTTTTTTTTTTTTTTTTTTTAAGGAAGAAAGAAAGAATTTTTGTAGATATTTGGAAAACATTAAACATGAATAACTCTGCGATCTGAGGTACGTTTCTTGCGTATGACCACTCGTTTGATGGTGCTCGTAAAGAGGAACGCAACGACATCGTCGAAAAAGTGATCCTGACGCGTTTCGGGGCAAAAAATTTGCGTGCAAAAAGAATTCTAATATTTACCAACTTCAATCATTTGAATTTTTAATTAGAGAAAAAAGAAGACTGCTCCTCTGTTTAATTTTCAAATTGGTGCAGTATTTTTTTAGTTAACAAGCGAGAAAGTATTAGAAAATTACAAAAATGTAAATTAAAACAAAATTAGGAGGTTTTTGTGGAAACGGTCGGTGGGAAACCATTAATGGTTTCCAACGCGTAGGTCTAAAAAAAATAACCAAAATACCCACAAGAATCGCCTCAATCGGACGTCCGAGTGCAAAATTATGTCCCGTCAAAGTTTTCGACTATACAAAACAAATTTTTTGCCCCGAAACGTATCCAGATCACTTTTTCGATGATGCCGTTGCGTTCCTCTTTACGAGAACCATCAAAATGAGTGGTCATACGCAAGAAACGGACCTTCGATCGCAGAGTTATTCATTTTTAAAGTTTTCCAAATACCTACAAAAATTCTTTCTTTCTTCCTAAAAAAAAAAAAAAAAGCTCGGGTCGCCTGGGCGATCCGCTCATGTTCGGGTTGCCCGTCCGGGCGATCCGAGCCTAGTTTTGAAAAAAAAAATTATTTCAACTTTTTTACATGTAAATTGATATTTTCTTCTACAAATTCTTCGTAATGATCTATATCTACCTCCAATACGAGTTTATTGTTAAAGATTTTAGTTTTAGAGTGGAGAAGGAGTAGAGAGAAGTTAGAGAGAAATTGTGTAGAGAGAGAAATAGTAGGAAAAATAATAATTTTTTTCGCGCTATATATTAATATTCCCGAGTTAGGTTTATCGGCCCCCTTTATATATATGAGAATAATATTCTTGAAATTAAAATATCTTTTAATCTTAAATACTTAAATTATTTTTTTCTTTTTTTCCTTATTCCTTTTTAGGAATCAAAATACATTCTATTTCAATGAAATAAATGAGGGTACATTTGAAAAAAAAATATTAAATGTCCAAAAAAAGAAGATAATAAAGATAATTCGGAAATCTAAAAGAATAGTGCGAAAAAGCTAAAAAAATTTCATTTCTCACTAACAATTTTCTCTCTAGAAGGAAACTTTCTACCTTCTCTCGAAAGGCCAAGGGTTCAATCTCAAATCTAGGAAGATCCGACCGTTGGAAATAAAAAAAAAAAATTAGTAGCTCAACCTATACTCATTAATTTACAATGTTATCGGTTTAAAAATTAAAAAATATGCACCGAATAAAAAAAATTGACCAAATTTAGGCTGCATTTCGCCCAAACTGGAACTTCTCGGTCAACTTTGCCATGCTGGGCGAAATCCAACTTCGAGTTTCACTAGCCTGGGCGAAATTGCATATTTTTTTTGTATTTGTGTATATTTGTTTATGTTATTTAGTTTTGTGTTTATAAATGTTTAAAATTATGATTATGGTTATTTGTTTATTTTATTTAATTTTGTATTTACAAATATTTAATTTCATGTTTAGTTGGCATGTTATTCAATTTTTTTATTTAGAATACATGCAATTAGTTGTTTAAATAGTTTATTTTATAATTGTTTGTTTAATATAATTATAAATTATGTTCACATGAATAATTTGATTTTAAATGTGCATTAATTATTTTGTTAGCATAAGTGTTACAATTATTCATGTTATATTTTGAATCAATTTATATGTTTAGGTTGATTAAGTTTATTTATTAAGTTCATGGTTTAGAAAATAAATGGTGATAGTAGATTAGTGTTTTGGTTAATTAAGTACATTATGTAGTAAATAATAAATTGACATAATAATATAAATTATTTAATACAAAAAAGTATGAAGTAATTCATTTTAAAAGATTAATGAATAATTTACACTAATAATAATTTAAATAATGATATTTAAATAATATTATGAATAATAATAATAATTTAATAGTGATTTGAATTAATAATAATTAATAATACATAAAGAATAATGATAATAATTTAAAAAATAGGATCTAACTCTTTTTAAATAGTAATTTTAATAATAAATACTTACATTATTGACATAATAACGATAATTTCCATTATTAATAATAGAAAGTAATAAAATAATATAAATGAAATAATAAAATTATTTAAAATAAATAATAAAATAATAAATGAATATAAATTAGAGAAGGAAATATTGTTTTAAATTTAATAATAATTAATAATACATGAAGAATAATAATAATTTAAAGTCCGTTTAAAGAATAAAGTTTATCCCTTTTTAACTACTAATTTAAATAATAAATAATTACAGTAAAACATAATAACTATTATTATTAATAATATAAATAATAAAATAATATAAATGAAATAATATAATTATTCTAAAAATAAGTAATAAAATAATATAAATCACATACTTACAAAAGATTATTTAAATAATAAAAAATTATAAAGAACGAAGGGGAACAATACAATTAGACAAATTGTTACATGTAACGTAAAAAGATTTAAATAATATAAAATATGAATTAGGCAAATATATGTTAATTATTTATGATTATGTTTGGAAATTTGTTTAGATGGTTCGGTTCGGAGCACGTATGAGAGATGATGATCTAGGTCCTGTGGCAGACAAAAGCAATCGAGTTGAGGGGCGTATAGTCACTGTTTCATCCCGTAGTGTGAGGGGTCGTCATAGTACCTCTAACATCCCTAGTACTCCTGCCCTACTTGGACCTGGGATACATTATGACCCTAGTGCACTGGGGTCTTCTACCTAACCACCTCATATATCGATTAGGACTCGTCTTCCTCTCCCATCACACAATCCATATGCTTCGATACCTTATGCGTTATATGGATATTCTCAACCACCATCTCAGCCAACACCTACATCATATGATCCGTATGCACCTGGTTCTTCTGTGCCTCCCCATATGTCCAATTAGGATCCTGTATTGTTTTGAAATTAAATGATGTTAGGGGTCCAGGGACGTAGTTACGTGCTTCTTTTTCGAGTAGCTTTTTCGGGAGTCCCGACCGACTCATCTTATAACACGGCTGATTATATAGCCACATTACAGTGTTCCCTCATACTCACCTTGTTTAGGGAGGGATACTGGTGATATATGGTTGGAGGGAGACAGAGGCTGATCTGAGGAGCATGACGAGGTTGGATCGCTCCACATTGGCGGGGAGGATGTTGAGGTTAGGGGAGAGGATGATGATGTTCACATCACTGAGGGCGATAGTGATGATGATGAGGACGAGACTATATCTGTGGCCCCTGCATCGTCATCCGGTGTCAGGCTAGGACCGGGAAAGATAAAGGGTTGACCAGCAGTTTCAGATCTATGATGAGTAAGTTCACTGGGTCTCGAAAAAAAAGACCCGAGAAGTCCATTCCTCTTATATGCCTTCATAGAAGAAAAAGGCGAAGCATACAGGTTGGAAGCAGACAGGACCAGTTGAGGGAGGTCCACAGGATCCGGAGCTTATTCCTCCATATAACGGCGGCATGGACAAGTAAATTTATGAATTAATTATTGCTCAATTTTGCATTTATTTTTAATATATTATTTGATATTTATATTCAATTATTATTTTAATATGTAAGAGCGAGGTATATTGAAGTCGCGATCGTGATTTGTCTCACTAACAGGCTGGACCCCTAGTGCACGAGATGTGACACTGCAGAGGGGATATGACTCGTCCATTTAAGGTCTTGAATGTTCCAGCACCCCATTCATCCTTATTATCTGCTTTTGTTTAAAGGTGGCAGTCAGACACCAACACCTTCCACATGCTCTGGGGAGAGATGACGATTACTTTACATGATGTGGAGTTGATACTGGGCATACCTGCTTATGGTGGTGTTGTGGATTTTCAGTATTCTTGGGAGTAGCTGGTCGGGATTGTTCAGAGAAATTTGGGTTTCACCTACTCGGGAGGTGGTATAAATGCTCAGGAGCTTGCATACATTGCAGAGGATCCCGATAGTAGACTTTCCCCAGAGTTGAGGGCTGCATGTGACATTGTATATATACTTGGGAGTTCTCTTTCACCGACAAGAGTGGGAACATTGTCCATGCCAAGCTTTGGTCGCTTGTGAAGAATGTTCGAGGCAGTGGGAGATTAGCATGGGGTGCCGCGAATCCCTTGCATTCTTGTACCAGAATCTAGGTCAGGCCTTGTGTGTGGATGTGAAGGAGTTAGCTGGATGTTGGTCATTGCTTGAAGTATTATTTACTTTCTTATGAATTTATTTACTTTCGTTAAGTTTAAATGTGTTTAAATTTATTATAACTATTCAGTCTTCCTTTTATACTATTTTTATTTACACTTTAGGGTAGTGTTTATTTACACTTTAAAATAATTCATATGATCTTTATGTATTTATTAGGCATGGATATACATATATTTTTCTATGTTTGCCCCAGTGGTGAGACTAAAAAAGAAGTCTGGTAAGCTGTATATCCAGCATTATGAAATGTTAGATACAAAATCTGAGCATAAGCTGTTAGACATTCGTCTACGGTTAGATGTGATGACTGTGGAGAAAGTAAGTTGGACTTTTTACAAGTCTTCTGAGATACATGATGTATAGGTTTCTACTTGGCATGGGATGCTTGCATAGTATATTGCGCCATACATGTCAAATAGAGTTGTTCGACAGTTTGGGTGGTAGCAATGCATTCCAGCAGATCCGATTCGACCATTGGAGGCTTACAAGCCAGCAAAAAAATAACAAGATGTACGTCGTCAAGAATATATATATATCGAGGGAGAGAGAGAGAGAGAGAGAGAGAGAGAGAGAGAGAGAGAGAGAGAGAGAGAGGCTTTGTGGCTAGAGGTATTATCACATCTACTTATGGAGTCTTGGACCAGTGTACCTGCCATACTCCCGAGTCGATGCACACATGATATATGCCATGGTTTATCCGTCGCACTCATCCCAGGATACAAAATCCTTACAGACTTCCAAGTGGCATATAATACCTGACACCTAGTAGGTCATCACCCTCAGTTATTCTAGACATGATTACTCTTTTCATAGATCCCAATACACTGATCCGGTTCGGATGTATAACCAGATATGTTGTATCATGAAGGACTTTTATCTGCGTAGTAATTTGATATCATAGGTTGATGACTTTATATTATGTATTTTTATTCGGATATTTGGACCTTTCTTTTAGTATGTAATCGTAGTTGTATCAGACTTTTTTTCAATTTCGTATTATTATGTGTGATTATTTGCTTTCTTATGAGTTTTTATGTGATTATTCATGAATACTACAATTTATGCTTTGGTGCTATTCTTTGACGTAAATATACTTATAAACGCTTATCAAATAAAGTCAATAAATATAATGATGTGAAAAAATACAATTAGAGGAAGGTAGTAATAAATTTAATTACAATAACCACTAAAGGTTAACGTGAATGGGATCTCCTGCTAGATATACTCTAGCATATCTCGTGTTTTAATCTGCAATCCTATATGAATAAGGATCTAGCCAATCATTGACTCGATCATTACAATGATATTGCCATTGTACATGTAAAGGGGCAATGGGCATTTATCTCGCATGTGCATCTGTAGAACACAATATAAATATAATATTAATTTTCATTCAATTATAAATTTTAAACTTAAAATTATTTGAGAAAATAAAGTTTCACTAACCGCAGTAAAATGCTAGTGTTCTGTCAGGTGACCGATAACTATCATACCTCCAGTCTGATCCATCTGCAAGTATAAAGGTAATACAGTCGTGGACTCTATCCGTGCAACTAAGACCACACACAAATTGAATGCATTTGCAATGACATAAAGAGAATCATGTGTATCCAACCAATGTGATGAAGGCGCATGTCCTTCCCGCCACTGACATTTGTGTATGAGTTCATAATACCGTTCCATTGATCCAAATAGTGAAACGTATATGTTCGGATTATGTTCCAACTCAAAACACATTCGCCTACGAACCTTAGGCAATTAATGTTCATCTTCGTACACAAAGTATGTTACCACCCTATATCCACAATTTCCATCCCCTTCCACATTCTTCCAATTCTCAATGAAAGGATAAATGAAACATGGGAAAGTATTGGGAAAAGGGAATATAGAACCAGTAGATGGATCTATAGCGGAGCCTGGTGATGATAAACTACTTCGTCCACTACTACGCCCTCTACCTCTTAGGGGCATGTGGCGGTCTACCTCTCCCATGGATCCCGAACAAGATCTCAAACCAGATCCTGATCCGAACCCCAAACCAGATCCGCTTGACTTTTGTATCTTTCTATGAGCAATGGTTACGTACTCCCAATATGACTTATCCCTTTTCGTTGAGCCAGTCTTCCGTCATCCTTTGATAATTGTAACCTCAGGGGCAGATGTCAATGCCATACCAGGATCTAAAGGCAAAACCAGACTTAAAACACCTTTCGCAAGACGAGCGCATCTCCCTAACTTTGGATATGGGTCCTGTACTTATCTTATCTAAGAAAAAGGCAAGATCACACATCTTAGCATCCATGCCCTTCTCTTGAGATACAGGATGGGCATCCCCAATTTCTAGTGCCGTCCAAAAAGAGTAAATATCAAACAAATTAATAGGGAGAAGGTGTTCGTACCGAGTAATCAACTCACATGAACATGGGAGGCCGTGTCATGTCCTCAAATAGTGTCTGCACTTATTCTTCGGATCATCAATGATCTCTGGAGCTCTCTTTAACTCAACCCAAATCTTCTTCAATGTCAAATGACTATTGTTATTACTTATATTTTTCAATATTGGATTATTCTTGGCATTATACTTTTCTTTAAGCCTTGAATACTCCAATGAGCTCTTAATCTCAGCAACTTGATCCTCAATAACAAAATCAATATTAAGGAACACTGTGTCCAAATTACCATAGCATGTTGAAAGCCATAGCTTCAAAATTGAATGTTCACTCTCAACTCGGTTGTTGGTCTCTACCCTGAAATGCAGAAGTTTACTTGTCCAAACTCTGACGAATTTATGAGCAAGAAGATTCAACCAAGTATTAAACATTTCATGCAAGAAATTTGGCTTTTTATGCCACTTCATCTTTAAATTATGCAATCTTTTATAGTACTCCGCCTCATCGATTTCATTGAGCAATTTGTGTCATGTGCCATTTATGAACCGTGATGCCACATTTTTATCTTTAATCATCTCAGTTAATTTTGCCAAGACATTTTGATCAATGTGCCTTCTATATAGCATATGGTATGATCTATTGAATACTTCATCAATCACAGGCATTAAACCACTTTCCCTGTCCATAATAATCACGACCGGTTCATGTGCATTTATATCTTCCTCATTCCCTATTGACACAGCTGATGCAAAATATAAGTGCTTAATCTATTCAAGAACCCATCTATACGTTGTAGCTTGCTCATTTTGCATGAATGCAGTTGCTACAATGAAGTTCTTACCGTTGGAGTTATCCCGATGGCCTCCAACAATGGCATATTGTACCTAAGTAATTGAATACAAAGGACAAATAGGATATTTACAAACCGTACATCATAAATTTAAACTTAAACCCTAAACCATAAATTATTAAACTTAAAGAAAAATAATAAATATGGACTAATTCATTTAAATATTAATTAAATAATAATAGTCTTTAAAATAGTTTTACATATGAAAAACCGTAAACCCTAAAAAAACTAAACTAAACATAAATTTAAAGTATAAATTAAGATATTTTATACTAAGATATTAAAACTACCTCCATATAAATTAATTAAAAATTAAATAATTCAACATAAATGTTTATTATAAATATTAATTAAACGATCACAATTCCTTTAAGATAATCCTATTAATAATGTAACTTAAACAATCAACATACATTTAATATCCACATCTACACTTAACAAAATATATCAAACAACTTACTTGTTTGTTTTATACGTAGTATCCATTATCAGTACATATGGCCACATTCTCATAATTTGAATCGTTGTCGGGTGTACAACAACAATAGCACTAAGTACATTGCTTTGTCACAGTTTCTGTAGAAGATCGTATAACCCCGTTGAGTACTTAAACAAAAGAACTTCTTCTACTGTGTTGCGCCTCTGCATCATTTTCTTTTTCATCTTGGCAAGGATGTTGTATAATTTCTTTGCACTACATAAATCATATTATTAAACCCTAAACGCATATTTAAAATATTATAATAATCTAGCAAATGTAATGTGACATACCTCACAGCATAATCCATATTTTTTTTCTTAGAAAAATCGTAACATATTACGGGGTGGCATATGACTCTTCCTAAATTGCTCGGTTTGTATCAGCTGCTCCTCTGAGTGTGACCATGATGATAGACACCTATTATATGGTTGTGCCTCTCATCGTGTATGAATAATTGCCAGTTTTCACTTGTGACCATTTGCTCGCCTTGTAATTTAAAGGGGCAACCACACTTTTTAGTTCCATAAGGACCCCGCCTTTTATGGGAACTTATTCTTCTTCATCATCAACTCTCGGTTTTGTTTTTGATTTCTTTGCACCTCTACGCTCGCAAGTCAATGTAACATACGGTTGACGGTCGGAAGTTCTTGATCTCAAATATCGAGTGACAATCAAATATGTATTCACTTTCATCGCTGTTTCTTTTGTCCAATCCACCAATTCTATTTCGAATTAAAAATTCGATTAGTTGCGTATAAATGCCCATGATCTACGTATTCTTCCGGTTCTAAAAATTATTCAAATGTATTCGGATATACGTCAATCTATTACATTAAAATATTATATGAAACAAATGAATCATATATCTTATATAATTAAAAAAATTATAAAAAACATAAACATAACATTTAAAAAATTAAAAAATGAACTGACATGAATTTCGCCCAGGTGGCGAAATTTTCTAATTGCTTCAAAAATTTTGCCAGGTTGGAATGTCGCCCATCTGGGAGAAACTCAGGACAGTTGAGAAAAATTAAATTTTGAAGGGTTTTTTTACCTCAAAATCGATATTTTCTTGCAAAAAATCTTCAAAATCATCAATATCTATCTTCGATTTGCATTGAATGTGAAATATTCGAGTTTGGAGTTAGAGAAAAGTTAAGGGAGAATTGGGTTAGAGAGAGAAACTTGATGGGGAAAAATGATTTTTTTGCGCTGCCCTTTTAGATTCCCGAGTTATCTTTATTATCTCCCTAAAAAAATACAAGAAGACTTATATATTTGAACATTCTTAATACCTCTAAAAGAACTTATATTTATGACTGAAGGTGGTAGTAAAAATTTTGCTTCATGCTTGATGGTCGAATTTCAAACGCACTCTTCTTTTTTAAGGGATTCAAACAAATTTTTTTTTTTTATAATGGAAATTCAAACACTCAAAGCAGTATATGATTCTGTCCATGAGCCTATTGTCTTAATTACATAATTGACATAATTTAATAAGTATCGATTAAGAATTTTATATTTCTACTTATGAATCGAGTTTATAATCGAATTTTTTCAATAAAAGTTATGTTTGGGTCTTTCTATCTATTGGAGGAGTATAAATAAAAATAATGTAAATTAATATTTCTTAAGCTTCACTATTTTATATTAAGATTTTAAATTTTATAACATTTTCTAAGCTTTAAACTACTAGATATAGTATATCTTATTTGTATTAATTTTTTTGAAACAAAATAAGTTTATATATCATTAATATCCATAAAGATAGCATTTGCTAGAATTGTAGAAATGTCGCGAGCCCATTTTTTTTAAACCAATATATTGAATCTTGATTTTAATATCGTTTTAGAGTTATAAAAATTTAGTTGAACTTTTTTCCTCCTTTTAAAAAGAAAAACTAACTCTACAAATTTCTTATATACTTATATATATATATATATATATACAGCTTCTATTCAAAATATATGAAAAAAATTAATCTTATATAATTCTCATTATTAGATTAGGTCATAACACATCTTATTAGATGTCATTTGAAATAGCTAGTGCATAACACATCTTATTAGATGTCATTTGGTGATGCTCACAGTTGTCTTATCTTGCATTTAGAAGGTAGTTTTTTAAGAGAAATTGATGAAAAAGACACCGCATTAAAATCTGGACAAAACTTGAAAAACTTTAGTTAGGAAAAATTTTGGTCAAATAAAATTTATTTGAAAGAGCAACTTTTTGGTTTAAACTTAGTGAATCAAATCACTTTCTGAAAATGTTGATGATTTAAACAAGATCATTTTAGAACTACAAAATGTTGGTGAAAAGATTTCCGATGAAAACGTTGTTTTGATTTCGTTAAACCTTTGCCTGAGTTTTTTAACAACGTAAAATCTGCCATCAAATATGACCAAGATGATTTGACTTTGTTTGATGTTAAAAGTACTTTGAAATCTAAAGATTTGAATTTTCTTAAGAAAAATAAATTTGACGGCGAGAACCTTTACGAGAGAGGGAGAGTTGATAAGAGAGGATCTTTCAACAACCGTTCCAAAAGTAAGGGAAGGTCCAAATCTAGAGATAAAAGTAAAAGTAAAATCAAATATTATTACTGTGACAAAGAAGGTCATGTGAAAAATAAGTGTTTTAAATGAATCAGAGATGAAAAACGGGGTAAGAAAGAGAACGGGAGTGATAAAACTGACAACAAAACAAATGTTTTGGAATCTAACGGAAACTCGATGTACTCCGAGGTTTTGTGTGTATCTCCTACTCCTTCTTCCTCGCATGTTTCGCACTTGGCTACTCAGCGTTTACCGTGGGCACGATAACTGGTACGTCCCCCGTTGGGATGTACTATTAAACCTAAATTGAGAAATGAGTCGACCGCTAGAACTACTGGTCTTAGAACCAGAAATGACTCTTTATTTCAGTCTTAATAAAAAAAGGCATTTCGTTATATTGAAAAACAGATAAATGGATTCTTGATTCTGGTTGCATCTTCACATGAGTCCAAACAAGCACTGGTTTTCTAATTTTCAAACTCTTGATTATAGAAAAGTATTTTTGGGAAACAATGAGGTTTGTGGCATTAAAGGGATTGGAAACATTTTTATAAAAATGCATGATGGTGTGACTAGGAAACTAACGAATGTTAGACATGTTCCTAATCTTAGAAGAAACTTGATTTCTCTTGGTGTTTTTGATACAAATGGTTATTCTTACAAATCTAAAAATGGGATTTTGCGTGTTTGAAAAGGTTCATTAGTCATACTTAAAGATTTTAAGAAAAATGGCTTATACACTTTGCTTGGTATAACTGTTTGTGAATCATTTGCATTGTTTACAGAAAAATCTTTTGAAAAATCCATGTTGTGGCATAGGAGGATGGGCCACATCAGTGAAAAAGGTTTGTAATATTTGAACAAACAAAATCTTTTAAATGGAGAAAAAATTGATGCTTGGATTTTTGTGATCACTGTGTTCTTGGCAAATAACACAAACTCAGTTTTTCCACTGGCACACACAAGTCCACTGCTGTACTTGATTATGTACATTGTGATTTATGGGGTCCTGAAAGGGAACCCACTTATAGTGGTAATGTCTATTCTCTTTCCATTGTGGATGATTTTTTTAGGCATGTTTAAGTTTTTCTTTTGAAAACTAAGGACCAAACTTTTGAAAAATTCAATGAATGGAAATGTTTTATGAAAATCAAATTGGTAACAAACTGAAATTTATAAGAACGGAAAACGGTTTGGAATTTTGCAACAAAAAGTTTAATGATTTATGTGCATCTCATGGCATCATGCATTATAAAACTATTAGACTAGCCCTCAGTAAAATGGTATGATTTAGAGGATGAATGAGACCATCATGGATAAGGTTAGATGTCTCATGGTATCTTCTGGCATTCCTGTACCTTTTCGGGGTGAAGCTGTAAGTTCAGCTGTTTACTTGATTAATACATCTCCCTCAACTACTATTAATTTCAAAACACGCATTGAACTATGGTCCGGTGCACCACCAAACTTGTCAAACCTTAGAGTTTTTGGATGTGCTACTTTTGCACATAAAAAAGAAGGAAAGCTGACCCTAGGTAAAAGAAGGGTGTGTTTATAGGTTATCCTAGTATGGTTAAGGGTTATAAGTTATGGCTTAGAGGTGTGCTAGGGGTAAGAGTAGTCATTAGTAAGGATGTGATCTCTAACGAGCTCGATATGCCATGTCTTAAAGCTAGAACTGATCTTGTTAGTACTACCAATTTTCTCTCAGTTGGGAATATTCCTATTGAGGTGGAGGACACCTCTATTCACTCTTCCGAGCACTCACTTACACCTGAAATAAATAATGAAACGGATAGCCTAGATTTTATACTTGAAAATGATATGCCTGAGTCAAAAAATTCTGACGATGATGAGGAACATCCTGAGGCACAACACATGCTCTAAATGATTATCAATTAACTAATGATAGGAAAAAAAGGTTATCTAAGCAAACTGTTAGGTATGGGTTTTCATACATTGTGTCTTATGCATTTGTTGCTGCATCATTTGTAGAAGAAAAAGAACCTATGTGTTCAAAGTGGAGTTTATTGGCAAATATGTGGCCCATTGCCCATATAAATTTTAATTTCTAGCCCATTTTATCCCAATGATGAAACATGCATTGGGCCTCACAACATGTTTATTGGCTAGGCTTATTATTGTGTCCCCCTGGTGACTTGTGGACCTATATAATCTCACTTTCACACGACTTGCCTAATTGAGCAGCATTTTGTTTTCTCTTTTTGGCCGCCTCTCTCTAGGGTTCCTAGCTTCATCCTCTCTTTGATCTCCAACTTCCTATCTTGCGTAGCCTGTCGGTTGTTTTTGGTTTCCTTGTCGGCTTATGCTTGACTAGCACTTGAGGATTATAGAGATAGAGAGTTTGAGAGTAGACTTCTTCGTTGTGAGGCTCACTCCAACTGAGGGACTTCCCCCTTTCTCTGAAATTCATTACAGTTACTGCTAAATCTTGTGGCCATTATCTTAATCCTGTAATAGATTATGATTTAATTTGTTTAATGCTTTGATTTGGTTGTAATAGTAAATAAGATTTTGAGTTCATGAGTTGTAACAGTAATAACTAGTATAAATATTATGAGCGTGATCGATTGAATATGTATTTAAATTTTTAAAATTTTTATTTATCGCACAAAAGTTTTGAAGTTATTCATGTGGTAAAATATGGAATCTAAAATGAGAAATTGAATTGAGTTTTAAAATAAATAAAGTTAAACCTGCAACTTACTATTAAAATTTTCTTCTTATTCAAACATTTTTTATTAAAGCAACTCAATAATTTGTTAAAAATTTGACTTTTTAAAAACATAAAATTTGACTGATAATGCAATTAGGTATTAGTCATTAGTGGAATATAGATTTATCTTGAACATTTGGTAGATATCCGTCCAATTGATTAGGAAGTTATTTGATTAAGGTTGCATTTGGTTTCTAGAATTGGACTGGAATTAGAATTAGAATTCTATAGATTTTTAAGAATTGTAATTTTAATTTCTTTATTTGATAAAACTATAAAATTGTTGTAGAATTTGTTTTCTAATTCTAATTACTTTGTTTGGAAATCCAAAAAAAATTATAGAATTAGAATTCAAAATATAATTATATATTTACTCAAAATGTACATATGTATAAGAGTGGGAGCGTTTGTGTATGGTTTTTAAAGAGAGAAAATGAGTCTAAATTCTAGAGAGAGAAAGTGGAATGGATTCTAGAGAGAGAAAGTGAGTGTGAGTTCTAAAGAGAGAAAATGTAGTGAATTTTAAAGAGAGAAAGTGTCACAAATTTTTAGAGAGATAAGTATCGCGAAGTTTCTGATAGAGAAAGTGTCGTAAATTTTAGAGAGAGAAAGTGACATGAATTTCTAGAGAGAGAAAGTGTCACAAATTTTCAGAGAGAGAAAGTGTCGTGAAATTTAAAGAGAGAAAATATCGTGAATTTTTAGAGAGGGAAGGTGTCGTGAAATTTTGAAGAGAGAAAGTGTCGTGAATTTTAAAAAGAGAAAGTTTCGCTAATTTTAGAAAGAGAAAGTGAGGTGAATTCTAGAGAGAGAAAGTTGAAACACCATGGGGGGGTGAATAAGGTTTTTGGGTAATAAAACACTCTTTAAGCAATTTTTTAAAAAAATTAAAACTTATCATTTAGCTTGAAGAAGAATTTAATAACTTTTTTTAATAAAATTCCTAACCAAACAAAATTACTTTCAAGATCAAGAATTATACAATAAACATAAAAAGGAAATATAAGTCACAAAGAGGAGACAAGATATTTATATTGGTTCACTCTCTCAAAGAGCTACATCCACTACCTTGAGACTCAACTCAAAGATTTCACAAATTCACTATTTTTAAAGAGTTTATACAATACACAATGAGGATCACCCTTCAAGGATTTTACACTAAAACCTCAAAGATTGCACACCACAACAATACAATAATTGTCAAAGGATCACCCAAAGAGTTTTTCACAAACCTTTGATCATAATAGAAAAGAGATGAGTAAGGAACTATGCTACCAAATGAGCTTGAAAAGGGAAAGATACAACATAATTGAATGCTTCTATAAGCTCCTCTTTTCTCATTCTTTGATGGATGATCAATAACGAAGCTCCAAGAAGATTTTTCCTTTTTGTTTTTATGAGATAAAGATATTTTGAAGAATGTACTTTAAAGCTCTTTAAATGTTCTTAAATGATCTCAAATTTGTTTTCAACTTCTTAGCATTTACTGCTGATAAAAAATCTATATTTATAAGTGAAGGAAAAAAACTGGCCGTTACTGTCTGGAACGGTTAAATTTTTAACAGTAAAAACAAAAAATCGGATGACCGGTTTCTAAAATCGGATGTTCAATTTCCTTGTAAAAGGAAAATCGGATGAGCCCTTTTTAAAATAAGAATAACGATTTTTGTTTTAACAGAAAAGAACGGATGACCCTTTTTAAAAACAGACGACCGATTTTTCTATATCTTGAAAAATCGGACGACCGATTTTTTCTTTTCCTTTGGAAAAATTGGATGACCGATTTTAAAATCAGATGAATTTTTTTTATGTAAGATTTGACAACTAGTTTTCCTTAAACAAAAAGAACTTTCCTTCATATTTCAAAAACATGTATTCTTGATACTCTTTGAAATAAGTAAACATTCAAGAGCATAAAAAACTCCATCAAGAATACTTAGATTTTTCAAGTATATTTTGCAAAAAACATTTCATCCAAGGAGCTTCCACACTTGATAAAAAATCAAAGATAAAAGTTATGGAGTTTTACAAAATACCTTAGCATATCCCTAACTGAACGTTGTCTTTAAGGCATCCATCTTGATCACTTTATCTTCAATAATTCTTGTTGGTTTGAGTGATCTTTTGCTTCTATTTGAAACACCCTTGAGACTTTTCTTGTGCAACTTTTGTTCTTCTATATAAAACTACATCTGCTTATCACAAAACATAAGTTAATCATAATCAAAAAATTATAAAAGTTCCCTTAGGGCTTAAAATCTCCCCCTTTTCTCTTATGACAAACAAAGATGCAAGATTGTGTTTATATAGAACAGAAGAACAAGTTTTAGCCAATAGAATACTTCAAATGCTTCAAAAGATCAACCTTTAGAGCCAAGCATAAAAATGAGAGAGATAAAGCTCCCCCTTTTATTTTGAAAGCATGCCAAGGTTTGAAAAGAAGTATAAGAAGTTAAAGCTCCCCCTAGAAACATGCTTCATAATATGGTATAAAAAGAAAATATCAAGGTAACTCCAAGCCATATAACCAATAAGATATGGTGCATAAAGCCTTATACAACTCAAAAACTCAAGCTATCAAAACATATGCATCATAAGGCAACACCAAGTCATACCAAGTCATTATCAACCATCTTAACCATATAAAGCATCATTTAACCTTATAAAGCGACATCAAACCTTCTAAAACATATAAAGCACCATAGATCATCAAACCTTTTAAAGTATATCCTCCCCACTAATAACATCAATAACTTTGCATCTTATATTTTCTCCCCTTTTTGTCATAAATCAAAAAGTATAAGGATTAGAAGGGATCATTGAAACAAAGATCAATAAGATCAAGGGAACTTTCATCAACAAGATTTCATCATGGAGTTCCAAAACTAAGTAAGAAGAGATATAAGCAAGAGTAGTTCATAAGCACCAAAGTAGTTTAAAAAAAAACTCCATAAACATCAAAGTCATAAAACACCAAGAAAACGTAGTTCAAAACAGAAGGAGTTCAAAGTTTAAAACTAAACAAGAGAAATAAAAGCCAATGAACTAGTATGTTACCCCCCCCCCCCCCTTTTTTTTTTCTTTCAATGACCTTCATCTCTATCTCTTGCTTCCAATCTCATAAACCTTTCTTGGATGTCGAATATCTTGCCATCTAAAACGTCAAACCGAGTGTTCATTGATGCTTGTAAGGAAGATATCATTCCATGATTTAAGTCATGCTCCCTGAGGATAAACCTTCTTCTGTTCTTTCTTGTCTCTTCTTTCGCGTTATTTCCCTTCTATGAGTCACTTCCTCCTGTTCTTCTTCACTTTCATCTTTCTCCACATGCATTTCTTCTTGTTCCTCATTCTCTTCATCATCTTCATTGTCTTCATCACTTTCATCTTGTCCACCTCTAACTAACATCCCTTTCTTATTTCTTTCAAATCCCATTCTCTTGAATGTATGCTTGTTATATATTTTTCCAGGTCCAATGGGATCACCACTTCCAACCAAGTTGAGTACAAAATATTGAAAGATCTTCGTAATGAAGCAACCATACGACAAACATTTGGCGGATGATGATTGTGTGGCTAGCGTATGTTCTATGGCCATAAAACTGAAATTCATTCTCTTATCTCATGAAGTGCTAGCATGACAAATGAATACATATTTGTGATGGATGACTTATGTCCAACATTGGGAATGATGATGTTTGAGATCATATAATGGAGTAATCTACCATAGGCATCAATATTGTTTACATTTCTATCGTCATGCCTTTTGAGTACTTCTCCCTTAGTAAATATCTCCTCAAATTGTCTTTCATTATATAGATTAGTATCAAAACACTTCTTATTCTTTATGTAAAATCTTATACTATCTTGAGGAGTTTCTAATATATTGTGCAACAACCTATCATCAAACTCAATGTCCATTCCACCAACCCTAGAGAGTACCCATTGATGGGTTATATTTCCAACTCATTCAATTCTACCCTTATGTAAGTTAGCATAAAACTCATAAATCATCTCAGGGTAAAGTAGTTCATTGACAGTGAGCAGAGGTACCCAACCAATATTATTGAAGAGATTTGGAATTAATTTTCATACCTTCTATGTCATTCAAGTCTATTCTGTGACCAGGAGCAATTTTCTTTCTCTTCCTTGTCCATTCTTCAAAATTTGCTACTTCTTTCACAGAGATGAATCTGTCTGGAGCCCTAATTCCAGATGGCACCCTTTTTCCTTTCCTATTCTTCCCCTGCTGCTTCCTCATTCTTCAACTTTCTCACCTCTATCAATGTTTGCATTCTTCACTTTCACCATTTTGGAGGATTTTGAATATAGGGTTTGAAGCTCTTTGAATTTGAAAGTTTTAGATAGAGAGATTAAATAGAGAAAGAAAATTGAACGATTTTCTTGATTAAGAAAGAAAGTAACTGAAGATTTTTTAGAAGAAAAGGGAGAATCGGACTTTGAAAACGGTTGGGCTTTGTTAGAGAGAGAATTTTCGGAAGAGAGAGTGAGAGAGAGTTGTAGGAAATAAAATGAAAAATAAGGTTTTCTGGGATTTAAAAAGCAGAGCCCGACATTTAGATGAGAATTGGTCAATCGATTTCTGAAAAAGTCATTTGGCTTTCTTAGATACAAGAAATAAGACATCTGATTTTTTTGGACGTGCTCGATTCAGTCGTCCGAAAGTCTCAGCTTTTTGTGAAGAAAATTTTTTGAAACCTTTTATGAAACCGGACGTTCGGTTTTTGAAATGGTCGTCCGATTTTTCTGGCTAAAAATAAAGAAGGAGAGGAAATATGAAAACTCAAAGAACACACATTAGTCATGGAATTTACCAATACCAAGCGATTTTCTCAAATAACAAAAGCGTTCTTCAGAAAGGGGTTTTGTAAAGATATCAGCAATTTGATCTTTTGTGCAAATATAGTTTAAACAGACATCTCCTTTTACAACATGATCTCTTATAAAATGATGTTTGATTTCAATGTGTTTAGTTTTAGAATGTTGCACAGGGTTTACAGAAAGATTAATTGCACTAGTGTTATCACATAAAATAAGTATGTTCTTAAAATCAAAACCAAAATCAAGCAAAGTATGCTTTATCCAAAGTACCTGAGCACAACAACAACCAACTGCGATATATTCCGCTTTCGCAGTCGATAAGGATACGCAAGATTGCTTCTTGTTGTACCAAGCATACTCCCAAGAATTGACAATTTCCACTTGTACTCTTTCTTTCAACCTTGCATCTAACATAATTTGCATCGGTGTAGACAATAAGATCAAAACAAGATTGTTTAGAGTACCATAAGTCATAATCATAAGATGAAATTAAATATCTCAAAATACGTTTAACAACTATTAAATGTGATTCTTGTTGGAATCCGTAGGCAAAAACAAAGTAAAATAAAACTACGGAAATCCACCAACAGGATCTGCACATACTAGAAAAACCGATTGGATAGAACTTACCTCAATGTTTTGATTGTTCGTTGTGGAGGCGCTGCTTTGTACGCTTCGCCCTCTACTGGTATCCACGCAACGAACTCCTCTGCAAGCGATCGGGATGCTAGCCCCTTCTGTGTTCTGAAAACTGTTCAGAACTGATCCTGACTATCTGGTAATCGGTCGTATTTCGGAGAGAGGAGGCTAGATACTATATCGCCGTTCTAGGGTTTAGGGTTTTGTTTTTCTTTAATCAGATAAAAGGATGGCTACCAAGAAAAGGTTAACATAACCTTTTACAGCTGTCAATATCAAAACCCTAACTGTCATCTAATGACAGTTTAATCTCGTTCGTCTATTCCTATAATCATCCAACGGTTGGATGAGTAATATTAAGTAATTAATTTCATTTATTCGATTAAATAAAATTAATTACTTATTAACCTACCAAAAAATACAATATGGAATCGATTCCCCCTTTTGTATACGTTCAACGAATCTGGACACAATCTAGATTCATTGAACGTGGACATTATGCTCACAAGATCGTCTATGCGTGTGACCCTGTAGGTTCACTTAACGTTGCCAGTGAATGGAAAAATGTCCTAGACATTTATTCACAAAACATAAGCGGCCTCTAGCAAGACATTATGCTTACCCAAGTTAAGTAAATGTAATAATAACCTAGCATCAGATTTAATATTTAGTCCTTTTGTCACACGATATCCTAATTAAGTATAAGGCATGGATCAAGTCATCCTTATAAAACTTAATTAACCATTTACTTGATCACCAGGGCAGATTTGTTCCAACAAATAATATTAATAACACCTTATTAATACTTATTTGAGCATGGCCATGCATATTTTCCAGTCTTCCTTATCAAGGGGCCCATGGATATCTCTCTCTAAAAGAGAGGGACAAATCCTTTTTCACTATCTCCAATATTCAAGCCATGACGAGAAAATAAGCCAACCAATAATCATAATGATCACCTAATTAAAAGTGATGTTTGACTATGTTAAAACATATTTTTCTCCCCATGCAAGAAACATTAGAAACATTAGGTCGAAAGACACCAAATATAAAACTGAGAAGAAATACTTATAACTTAAACCCATGCAATATTTCTTCTTCACTTTGGGTCATGTCCAATACAATATTCTCAATATGTATTTATGAATTGATTTTATATCTCATATTCATGATCAGTAAAACTTGACCATCAATCAACTTCACACTAGTTTACAAGATGTAATAAACTAGGGACAAATAAGAATTGTATTTTATTAGCTATAAGGGTTTTACTATCAAGTCACATACTTGATGACCAAGAGCATAAAATACAATTCAAAAATACATGCTTCATAAATCATAAATGTGAGTCAATTGGTCTTAGGGCATATACTAACAATTCTTTGGGGCAGGCTTGGAATCTAGCACATAAACATACGACAAACATAATATCCAGCCTATTAGCTATTAAATAAAGTAAAACTACCAATCATACCTCTATACCAGTTTTCATCTACATTTTTACCTTTTTCGTCCTAATTGAGTTTCAACAACAAGCTCATTGGAGTTCTGATTTCTTTAGCATCGCTCATCCCAAATCTCTTGAGAAGTTCCTTAGTGTACTTCTCTTGATTGATAAAGATGCCTTCTTTGGTTTGCTTAATTTGTAGTCCAAGAAAGTAGGTCAATTCTCCCATCATGCTCATTTCAAACTCTTTTTGCATAAAAGAGGCAAATTATTCACATAAACAAACATTAGTAGCACAAAAAATGATATCATCTACATAAATTTGGACAAGAAGAAGATCGTTGTTACAAGAGGTTTTTATAAAGAGTGTTGTGTCTACCACACCTCTTGAAAAATTATTTTCAAGAAGAAAACTACTTAATTTTTCATACCAAACTCTTGGAGTTTGTTTTAAACCATAAAGAGCTTTTGAAAGTTTGTAGACATAGTTTGGAATTTTCATGAATAAAACCGGAAGGTTGTTCAACATAAACTTCCTCCTCAATATCACCATCTAGAAAAGCACTCTTAACATCCATTTGAAAAAACTTGAATCATTTAAAACAAGGAAAAGCTAAAAGCATCCTAATAGATTCAAGTCTACCAATCGGAGCAAAAGTTTCATCAAAATCTATGCCCTTTTCTTGATTGAATCCTTGGGCAACAAGTCTAGCTTTGTTTCTAATAACTTCTCCGGATTCATTTAGTTTATTTCTAAAAACCCATTTAGTGCCAATGGTGGGGTGATTACGAGATCTTGGGACTAAAGTCCAAACTTTGTTTCTTTCGAATTGATTTAATTCCTCTTGCATAGCAATAATCTAAAACACATCAATTTAGGCTCAATTTGAGATAATAGGGCAAAGTTATCAATAAAGTACCTTCTTGTTCTTACCCCTTGTGATACATCACCAATGATTTCATCATTGGAGTGTCCCTTTGGATATATCACATCTTGAGGAAGATTTTGAGCTTCTTGATCATTTTCTTCGTTTTTTTCAATCTTTTCTCCCTCCTTAGCATGTTCCTCCATTGCTTGAGTATACAATGGTTGGTAGCTCAAAGAGTTATCTATGTCATCATCATCTTTCTTTTCAAAAATGTTAGTTTCATTAAAGTTTACATGAATAGACTCTTCAACATACAAAGTTCTTTTGTTGTAAATTCTAGAGGCCTTTTTGTTTGAAGAGTAGCCAAGAAAAATTCCCTCATCAGATTTTCTATCAAATTTCCCAAGATTGTCCTTGGTGTTTAAAATGAAGCATTTACATTCAAAAACTTTGAAATAGCCAATTGAGGGGGTTTTGTTAAAAATGAGTTCAAAAGGAATTTTATTTAAAAAAGATCTCAAGAGAGCACGATTCATGACGTAGCAAGCGGTGTTAACGGCCTCGGCCCAAAAATATTTAGGTAGGGAGTCTTCACAAAGCATTGATTTTGCCATTTCTTGTAAAGTACGGTTTTTTCTTTCCACAACACCATTTTGTTGTGGGGTTTTAGCAGCTGAAAAATTATGTGTTATGCCAAAATCATCACATAGCTTTGTAAAATCTTTGGTTGTTAAATTCTCTCCCATTATCACTTCTTATAGAGATCAATTTACAGTCAAGAGAGGTCTGAACCTTTTTGAAAAGTTTCATAAATTCTTGAAATGCCTCATCCTTTTGGCTAAAAAATAAAGTCCAAGTAAATCTTGAGAAATCATCCACTACGACAAAAGTATACCTCTTATCACCAAGACTAGTGGTCCTCATTGGTCCAAATAAATCCATGTGAGTGAGTTCTAAAGGTTTTGAAGTAGAAATCTTTTTCTTTAGTTTAAAAGAGGTCTTAATTTGTTTTCCAAATTGGCAAGCATCATAAAGTTTAGTTTTTTCAAAATGTAGTTTTGGTAATCCTATAAAAAGTTCTTTTGAAGAAAGTTGGTTAAGTAAATCCATGCTAACATGGCTAAGCCTTCTATGCCACAAAAATGCATCATCATCATGAACCGAGAGACACTTTAAATGTTGAGAAATAAGATCTTCAAGATGAAAGATATAAACATTTCCAGCTCTTTTTACAACAAAAATAGTTTTATTTCATGCTTATCAATGATAGAAAAAGAGTCACTTTCAAAAACAACTTTGTACCTATTATCATATAATTGACTAATACTAAGCAAATTAAACTTCAAACCATCAATTAAATGAACATCCTTAATAAAAGAAGAGGAGCCATTACCAATATTACCTATACCAATGATCTTTCCTTTCTTCTTATCTCCAAAGGTAATGAAGCCACTTTCGGTCTACTTAAGCTCACTAATAAGGGATGCCTTGCCGGTCATGTACCTTGAGCAACCACTATCCAAATACCACTTAGTTGAGGTTGATTTGTGTACCTACAATAAAAAAAGTAGAAATGACTTTTGGTACCCATATTTTTTTGGGTCCATGAATGTTAGTTGGACTTTCTTTTATTTTCCAAATGGTTTTTACTCCCTTTTTAACTTTTCTTTTTATGAAACATTTAGTGGATTTATGACCACTCTTTCACAATAGGTGCAACAAAGATGTGAGGGGGATGATGAAGATTTTACAAAACGGATTTGGTTAGAGAAAATATTCTAATGATTATATCAAATACCATATTTGTCAAAAGGTGATTTTTGAGAACCAAGAAGCTTTTCAATTTTTTTTTTTTTTTTTTTTTGTAAACTTTTCAATACATATGGTGAGATCACTCACCTTCTTCTTCAAATCACTGTAGTCCTCAATGTATTTTTTCAAGAGAAAGAACTTTTTCACAAAGATTTGTGTTCTCTAGAAGAAGTTTTTGAAATTCTAAATTTGGGAAGTCCTTTTCCTTTTTTAAAACTTCTAAAGATTCAAGGAGAGTTTTGTTTTCACAAATAAGTTTTGAATTATTATTCAATAAAATTTATATCTTATTTTTTAACTCCTTGTTTCTTTTGGAAATCTTTTTCAATTAATCATACATTTCAAAGAGCATAGACTTAGGATCATCATCATCATCAAAATTAGATAAGTTTGAGGGTGAAGATTGTACCTCATTTTCTAATACCATGAAACACATGTTTGTCTTTTCTTCTCCTTCGCTTTCACTTGAGTCTTAATCCCAAGTTCCTATTAGGCCCTTGCTTTTCTTCTTTTTCTTCAATACCTCAAGCTTTACTTCTAAAGCTCCTTTTTCTTTTTCGATGGCTTTAGGACAATCGGCTCTAAGATGGTCAGTGATATTACATTTAAAGTACCTAGCCTTGAAGAATGAGGAACTTTGTCCTCCTTTCTTGAATGGAGGTTTGTTTCCTCTTTTGTTGTAGCCTTTCTTGTAGAATCTTTTACATTTTCTAATTACCAAGGCCATATCTTCATCATCATCAATCTCATCTTCATTGTTTGATGAGCATGTTTGATCTTCCTTATTCACTTTGAGTGCTATACCTTCTCTTCCCTTGTCTTCATCTTCCATTTCATTTAATCTTTTTATTTTCATCTCATAGGTAATGAGAGATCCTATGAGTTCTTCACTAGGAAGTAGTCTCAAATCCTTAGATTCCTCAATGGCAAGAGTTTTTGGTTGCCATGCCTTTGGGAGTGCATCCAGAACCTTTATATTTACTTCTCCTCTTGTGTATTCCTTCTCATAAGCCTTTAACCCATTTGTAATGTTGGTGAATCTTGTGAACATCTCACTAATGCTTTCATTTTGTTTCATCATGAATAGCTCATAATCTCTCACCAACATACCCAACTTTGATTCCTTAACTTGATTGGTGCCTTCATGAGTTACTTCAAGCAATTTCCACATTTCATGATCAGAATTGCACCCGCTCACCCTATTGTACTCATAGCATCAAAGGCACAACTTAATATATTCATAGCTTGAAAGTTTAAAGTCATCTTACTTTGAGTCAAACTCGTCAAATTCTTCAACCTTCTTGACTCTTCCATCATTTTGAGAAACATAAGGTCCTTTCTCTACAATGCTCCAAAGATCAAAGTTAATAGAGTAGGTATAAATTCTAATTCTTGACTTCCAAAAAGTGTAATTAGTTCCACTGAAAAGAGGAGGCCTATTTGTAGAAAAGCCTTCTACATATGGTATGTTTGAAATACTAGCCATTTTATAAAAGATCTTTTGCTTCTTAGGATGTTAAGCCTTTAAAAGAAGACTCGCTCTGATACCAATTGAAAACTGGACGACTGATTTTTCTGTAGCTTGAAAAATCAGACGACCAATTTTAAAATAGGATGACCGATTTTTCTTTTCCTTTGGAAAATCGGAAGACCCTTTTTTGAGAAAGATTTGATAACCAGTTTTCCTTAAACAAAAAGAAATTTTCCTCACATTTCGAAAACATGTATTCTTGATACTCTTTAAAATAAGTAAACATTCAAGAACATCAAAAACTCCATCAAGAGTACTTAGGTTTTCCAAGTATAGTTTGTAAAAAATATTTCATCCAAGGAGCTTCCATACTTGATCAAAAATCAAAGATAAAAGTTAGGAAGTTTTACAAAATACCTTAGCATATCTCTAACTAAACTTTGTTTCCAAGGCATCCATCTTGATAACTTCATCTTCGTTGATTCTTGTCGGCTTGAGTGATCTTTTGCTTCTATGTGGAACACTCTTGAGACTTCTCTTGTGCAATTTTTGTTTTTCAATATAAAACTCTATCTACTTATCACAAAGCATAAGTTAATCATAATAAAAAATTTATAAAACTGCCCTTAGGTCTTACAAAAGTATCGCAAATTTTAGAGAGAAAGTGTCGGGAATTTTAAAGAGAGAAAGTATCTTGAATTCTAGAGAGAGAAAGTGTCATGCATTCTAGAGAGAGAATGTGTTGTGAATTCTAGAGAGAGAAAGTGTCGTGATTTTTAGAGAGAGAAAGTGTTGTAGTTTTTAGGGAGAGAAAGTATCGTGAATTCTAGAGAGAGAAAGTTTCGTGAATTCTAGAGAGAGAAAGTGTCATGAATTTTAAAGAGAAAGTACCGTGAATTCTAGAGAGAGAAAATGTAGTGATTTTTAAAGAGAGAAAGTATCGTAAATTTTAGTGATAGAAAGCGTCGTGAATTTTAGTGAGAAAGTATCGTGAATTTTAGAGAGAAAAAGTATCGTGAATTTTAGGGAGAGAAAGTGTGTGTAAAAAAATATGAATATAAAATTATATAATTAATAATGGAAATGATGAATATAAAAATCTAATTTTAATTCTTAAGTTTTGGTTTGAAATTGGAATTAATAGATTTTGTAGAAAATTCTTTTGTTTCAAAAGAATTAGAATTGAAATTTCAATTATGATTTTAAGCCTCCAATTCTATGCTCCAAAAAGCAACCTAAAGAAACAGACTTGGAAATTACGATGAACCATTGATGTATTGAATTCTTTGACTTCTTTGACATATCTCAACATAAATAGTTTCCTTTTCGTCCATCAGATTCCATTGAAGGCCAAAAAAAATCTATTGAAGGAGACAAAGAATCCAACGTTCAAAAAATCTTCTGCCATTCAAAATCATCCAATGCACACATCAACAATGCTAAGGTATTTTAGATTCTTCAGTAACCAAAACCACCGAAAGAAATTTCAAGGAAAAAATTAGAAGAAAGCACTTTAGTAGACCATGATTTATCTAAGAAAGAGCTCCTCAAGTCAACTCATCTTAATTTCATCAAATTCTTACCCTTTGATACATCAGTGTGCAAATTCATATTAGTCATAATACTTGTTTTTTTAAAAAATTGCAAGGAACCCCACGTCACTCTCTCAAATTCAATTATAGGTAGAGGGATAGATTAAAAAAAAAGCTAAGGTCTTATTTGTTAAACTAATCCACCTCTTAAAATTAATTAATTAAAAGTCTATTGAATTAAGTGAGTTCGTCAATAGACATAAATTTTTGCAGATTATTTAATTATTTAAGATATGCTTAATTGAAGTTTGAATATGTATATTTGTTGGTAAAATTATTACATATAATTATCACTTATTAATTAATTTAACATTCAAATTTAAACTTCATTCAGACTTAGATTCAGAATTCAAAACTTAAACAATTCATCCTCCAACTTCACTTTCAATTTTACTAAACAGATCCTAACACTAATCAACCCCAAATTTCTCATTAAGAAGACTTTGACCCTCTTTTCTAGGCAGCCAAATGGCAGTGACAACAGCTTCCAGTTCTGTGCAGCTATAACTGTCTTGACTCCAAGATTCCCCTCTATTCAACCTCCAACTCCTCTCCTCTAAATACCCAATTCTTTTCCCAAACTCCTTTTGTATTAGCAAACAATCCCCACTGCATCTCCAACCTCATCTTGGTTTCCCCACTCTCCTCTGTTTGAATAGAGAGATGGCTCCCAAGGTAATTCCCATCTCTGATGTCCCCAATCTAGATCAAATCCGAGAAAACGATTTTTCCGCTCTATGTTCCTATTTCTTTGCCGATTTGACAGATAAATAATCAAAAAGCCATACAAATAACAATTCTAGAAATAAATATCATGGGGTTTTTTTTCCAAGAAGCCAAATTCGAAAAATCAAGATCAAAACTTGGAATGTGAGTATGTTGAGAATCTCATATCGGCTAATTAAAAAATTAATGAACTCTTAATAAACTTGGATAATCTTCCTCTTCTTGAGGTACCTTTTGGGGTGAGTTAGGCCCAAGCCCAAATTCTAACATGGTATCAGAGTCATGATGTTGGACCACCCACAGATGATGTCCTGCAGAATGTCACGTTCTAGGCCTAAATGATCAGCCTGGGCGTGAGGGTGTGTGTTGAGAATCCCACATTGGCTAATTAAAGAATTAATGAACTCTTAATAAACTTGGACAATCCTCCTCCTCTTGAGGTACCTTTTGGGGTGAGTTAGGCCCAAGTCCAAATTTTAACAGAGTAAAGGGGAAGGAGAAGGAGACGAAGGAGAGGGAGGAGGGTTATATGGATCCTCCTTCAAAGGAGGAAAGAGAAGGATTGAGTGTGCACAAATTAGGGTTTGATTTGTTAGTATATGCCCTAGACCAATTGACTCACATTTATGATTTATGAAGCATGTATTTTGAATTGTATTTTATGATCTTGGTCATCAAGTATGTGACTTGATAGTAAAACCCTTATAGCTAATAAAATACAATTCTTATTTGTCCTTAGTTTATTACATCTTGTAAACTAGTGTGAAGTTGATTGATGGTCAAGTTTTACTGATCATGAATATGAGATATAAAATCAATTCATAAGTACATATTGAGAATATTGTATTGGACATGACCCAAAGTGAAGAAGAAATATTGCATGGGTTTAAGTTATAAGTATTTCTTCTCAGTTTTATATTTAGTGTCCTTCGACCTAATGTTTCTAATGTTTCTTGCATGGGAAGAAAAATATGTTTTGACATAGTCAAACATCACTTTTAATTAGGTGATTATTATGATTATTGGTTGGCTTATTTTCTTGTCATGGCTTGAATATTAGACTTAGTGAAAGGGATTTGTCCCTCTCTTTTTAGAGAGAGATATCCATGGGCCCCTTGATAAGGAAGACTGGAAAATATGCATGGCCATGCTCAAAGTATTAATAAGGTGTTATTAATATTATTTGTCAGAACAGTCTGTCTGGTGATCAAGTAAATGGTTAATTAAATTTTATAAGGATGACTCGGTTTATGCCTTATACTTAATTAGGATATCGTGTGACAAAATGACTAAATATTAAAACTGATGTTAGGTTATTATTGCTTTTACTTAACTTGGGTAAGCTTAATGTCTTGCTAGAGGCCGCTTATGTTTTGTGAATAATTGTCTATGACATTTTTCATTCACTGGCAACGTTAAGTGAACCTACAGGTCACACGCATAGACGATCTTGTGAGCACAATGTCCACGTTCAATAAATCTAGATCGTGTCGAGATTTGTTGAACGTATACAAAAAGGAGAACCAGATTCCATATTATATTTTCGGGTAAGTTAATAAGTAACTAATTTTATTTATCAAATAAATGAAATTAATTACTTAATATTTTTCATCCAACCATTGGATGATTATAGGAATAGAAGGACGAGATTAAACTGTCATTAGATGACAATTAGGGTTCTTATATTGACAGCTATAAAAGGTTATGTTAACATTTTCTTGGCAGTTGTATCTAGCCTCTCTCTCTCTCTCTCCGAAATTCCACATATTACTCGATAGTCAGGATACATTCTGAATAGTTTTCAGAACACAGAAGGGGCTAGCATCCTGATAGCTTGCAGAGGAGTTCATTGCATGGATAAGTAGAGGGCGAAGTGTAAACAACAGCACCTCCACACCTAACAGCAGAAAATATTGAGGTAGTTTCTATCTAATCGGTTTTTCTATTATGTGCGGATCCTGTTGGTGGATTTCCGTAGTTTTTATTTTGTTTGTTTTTGCCTATGGATTCCAACATATTTGGGAGGGAACGAAGGACAAAATAAATAATAATAAAAATTTATTTTGACAAAAATACTCTTGATATGTAAGCATTTAACATTGGCGTATGAAGAAAGTGTTAACTTCGATAACTTTCTAAAGTTAGAGTATTGAAAGCGAGTCCTTTAGTTAGAGTACTAAAATGAAAAAAAATGAAAAAATTTAGACGTTTGTGAAACTTTTTTATCAAGAAAAGAAAAAAAGTGATAGAGAAATGACTCCCACAAACATCACTATGCATCAATGGCAAATTATACTATAGACTACGTACTTTTCATTAGGTTTATAATTTAATTCTAATTAAAACTGCTCATTTATTTCTTCCTCTCACGCGCCTCTTGTCTGAAAAGAAAATAGTTTTTTCTTCCCCTATTCCCACGATCTCTGCCCCCTGCGATTTGTGCAATCAAATTTCCTCGACCACCGGCATTTCAATCTTTCTTATTGTTCGTTATTTTTTCAGCAGCAGTCTGCAATTGATTGTTTGCAGTTATTTTTTGATGGAAAATTGTGAAAAATTGCTGTTATGTTGTCTGTTGACGTGGAAAATGTGAATTGTGATGTTTTCAACCCTTCTTTGTGTGAAGATAGGGTTTTGGTGCTTTCAGAATGATTGGAGAAAGGATTTCACTTAAGACATTATTTTTTTCCCGTTGGTTGTTGTTTTGGTGATTTCATTGTTGTTGTATGTATGTGTGCCTAGTTCTGTAACTAGTTATTGCCAATTTTATAACTAAGTGTGCTTAGTTTTATAACTAGGTGTGTCCAGTTTTATAACCAGTGGAACCTTCAACTTTTCTATTTCGTTTCTATATTTATATATTTTTTTTGTTGGTCTTTATGTAAATTTTTCTTGTGTTTTCAACCTTATATTACTTTCAATACAGCTGGGGATTGTTTCATTATACTATATTATGTATTTGAGGTTCAATAGTTAGTTGTACCTATTTTTATAACTAAGAGTGCCTACTTTTAAAATTATGTACGCCTACTTTTATAACTGACAATGCCTATATTTATAACAAGTGGAACAATGAAGGATAAGATCATTGCTAAAGTAGGACCTTATTATGATTCAGAGAATGATGGTGGACCTTCTAATATTAGAAATCCAGTTGGAAGGCGTGCAAAAGGAGAACGTAATGTAGGGAAGAAGAGTATTGTCGAGATAAAGTGCAATCAAACAAAAATGAGAGAAAGAGTGCCTTAACGCATGTTTCAAGGATAAAAACAACTGTCTAATTGTCCATGAACAATGAAGCTTTGAAGAGAGTTGTAAATACTCCAAGTAGTGGGTATACTTACTTTTATAACTGGAAGTGCCTACTTTTATTACTATGTGTGCCTTCAATATTATGTGTTGTTCAAGTGGCATTTTTTGCATCTGCACATTGTTATTCACCTGTACTGTTGGATTTTTATGGTCATTTTTGTGGCTTTATATGTTAAGGATGTTCTAATATGTGTGGGGAATGTGTTTCGCAATACTTTAACACGATGTCAAACTTTTGTATTTAGGTGTATCTACTTTTATAATCGAGAGTGTCTAGATTTAATACTAAGTCTGTCTCTCACTATTGTGTGTGTTAGCCTATTAAAAACAAGTACAAGATTAAATAAGTACAAAAACTATAGATATATACTAATAATACATTAATTGTATTTTACATGATCTCACTTAATGACTCTCTTGTAGTACTCAGATGCTTCAAGTTTTATATTCTCTCTCGCAATATTGATCTCATACATGATTATAATGTACATAAACTTGGGTTTCAATGATTGGATGACTTTTGCATTTTTCTTAGTCTCTTCCAGCAATACATTCCATCCACTTGCTATCTTTTGACCCTTGTGTATCTTTATGTACTGCTGGTGAATCATGTCGAGCTTTTGTTTACTGTTCTTCCATGCAGTTACTGTTAGAAGATATTCAAATGGTTAGTGAGAATATAAGTGCCTATTTTTATGATTGCAAGTGTCTATTATTTTAGCTATTAGTACCTATACTGAAAAACATATATGATGTATTGGTGCCCTGTTTGATAACAATTGGTGCTCATTTACAAGTAGAGGTATGAGTGACTATAACGTTAAACATGTAAAATGATTGACTGTGAATAGGTGTGCCTACTTTTGTAACATAGTGTGTCTTATTTTGTAATTGTGTATATCTACTTCTAAAACTATGTGTATCTACAATGTATGACATACATAGTTAACCTACTTTATGTATTGTTGGCCTTTTTAGTGACAGTTAGTGCTTATTTTTACATGTAGGGGTACAAAGTTTTTTATAACCAAAAGTGACTATAATGTTAAACATGTAAAATAATTGACTATAAATATGTGTGCCTTATTTTATAACTGTGTATGCCTACTTTTACAACTAGGTGCGTCTACAATGTATGCCATACATAGTTGACCTACTTTATTTATTGGTGACCTTTTTAATGACAATTGGTGGTCATTTTTCTAAGTAGGTGTACAAATGATTCATAACCAAGAGTGACTGTAATGTTTTGGTCAAAACCGGGATCAAATTGTATTAAACAAGCAAATCGTTACACTATTTTGATCCTCGGATCCACAAAAAACTCCACCCAGAGTGGAGTTAATAGACTGACTATCATGTACGAACTCTTCATCTACGTTGATTAAGTGTAGCATGTTAGCCCTATACAAAATATCCTTAATAACAGTAAAGGAGGGAGGAACAGTTTCCTCAGGTGAGTGGTAGGCTTTATTATGCCAAAACCACAATTGATTGACTGCCTCCCGAAAGATAAAATCCCAGGGGATCTTAAAATCTGATCTGCCCAGATTTTTAACCAAGTTGCTCTTAACCTAATTACTGAGTTCCATGCAAGATATAAATTGCTACCATTTACTTCTTTCCACCAGTCCTTTCTATACATTAACGCACCATCCGCAGTCACGGATTGCATGGTGGCCATCTTATTTGGCCATTCTTCATCTTACGCAGATGGGGCGGCCATTAGCTAGCTTAGAATATACCAATTATGCCCTGGGCATTCTGTTCTTCTTTAAGAACCACATATGCAAACTTAATTTGAGGGGGCCCTTAATTTTCCAGAGATGTTGCCATTCACCATCCTGCTTATTAGCTACATTTTCCCCTTGTATATGCTCATATATGCTTTGTACATCCAACTTGTCTTCATGCTCAATGAACTCTACTACTGCGTCAAGTGCAGCAACCTATCCAAGTGTTTGAGCCCCCAACATGATTCCCTTCCAGATGTGTGAAGAGTCTAACCAATGCTTGTCGTTAGAGAAAGGTGAACCATGTTTTTTCAGCAGTAGGTGTGCCCATAAGTTTTCGCGGTCCATCCACATTTCCACGCCAATTTGGACAGGAGGGCCATACTCATGTCCGATAGAACTTTAATTCCAAGGCCCCTTCTTTTTGCTCCTGCAATTATGAGACCAAGCATTTGTATGTAGCCTTCTACAACTCTTCTCTTCACCCCAAAAAAATTTTCTATTAAATCTTTCCAACTCCTCGAGAATGCTTGCCAGGAGGGCTGTAATTTGCATGGCATATAGAGCAATTGAGGAGGTAACTGTCTGAATCAGTAGGGTTCTTGCAGCGCTGGAGAGAGTCTTGCGCTTTCAACTGCTTAGTTTTTTCCAGACCTTATCGATATGGAAGTTATATAGCAATTTTATCTTCCGGCCTTGAATGATAGGAAGTCTAAGATAAGTGCCCAAGTCAGTGGTAATTGGGATTTCGAACTTCTAGCTTAGTGCTTCAGTCAAGTAGGAAGGCACATTCCGGCTTACAAAAAGTTTGGATTTGTGGGTGTAACTTTTTCTCCACTCATTGCACAAAACTTTTGAAGAACACAACTCATAACATAAGCTTGCTCAATGGCGGCTTCCCCAAATAGGAACAAGTCATTCTCAAAGAAGAGAGGTGACAACACTTGGTCCATTTCAAGTGACCATAATGTTAAACATATAAAATTGTTGATTGTAAGTAGGTGTGCCTACTTTATAACATAGTGTATTTTATTTTTTAATTGTGTGTGCCTTATTTTATAACTATTTGTCTACGATATATGCTATACATAGTTGGCCTACTTTATTCATTGGTGGTCTTTTTATGACGATTGGTACTCATTTTTACAAGTAGGGGTACAAATATTTCATAACCAAGAGTGACTATCATGTTAAACATGCAAAATTGTCGACTGTAAGTAGGTGTACCTTATTTTGTAATTGTGTGTGTGCACTTTTACAACTATATGTGCTTATGTTGGAATCCGTAGGCAAAAACAAAGTAAAATAAAACAACGGAAATCCACCAACAGGATCTGCACATACTAGAAAAACGATTGGATAGAAATTACCTCAATGTTTTGATTGTTCGTTGTGGAGGCGCTGCTTTGTACGCTTCGCCCTCTACTGGTATCTACGCGACGAACTCCACTGCAAGCGATCGGGATGCTAGCCCCTTCTGTGTTCTGAAAGCTGTTCAGAACTGATCCTGACTATCTGGTAATCGGTCGTATTTCGGAGAGAGGAGGCTAGATACTATATCGCCGTTCTAGGGTTTAGGGTTTTGTTTTTGTTTAATCAGATAAAGGATGGCCACCAAGAAAAGGTTAACATAACCTTTTATAGCTGTCAATATCAAAACCCTAACTGTCATCTAATGACAGTTTAATCTCGTTCGTCTATTCCTATAATCATCCAACGGTTGGATGAGTAATATTAAGTAATTAATTTCATTTATTCGATTAAATAAAATTAATTACTTATTAACTTACCAGAAAATACAATATGGAATCTGATTCCCCTTTTGTATACGTTCAACGAATCTGGACACAATCTAGATTCATTGAACGTGGACATTATGCTCACAAGATCGTCTATGCGTGTGACCCTGTAGGTTCACTTAACGTTGGCAGTGAATGAAAAATGTCCTAGACATTTATTCACAAAACATAAGCGGCCTCTAGCAAGACATTATGCTTACCCAAGTTAAGTAAATGTAATAATAACCTAGCATCAGATTTAATATTTAGTCATTTTGTCACACGATATCCTAATTAAGTATAAGACATGGATCAAGTCATCCTTATAAAACTTAATTAACCATTTACTTGATCACCAGGTAGACTGTTCCAACAAATAATATTAATAACACCTTATTAATACTTATTTGAGCATGGCCATGCATGTTTTCCAGTCTTCCTTATCTCAAGGGGCCCATGGATATCTCTCTCTAAAAGAGAGGGACAAATCCTTTTCACTATCTCCAATATTCAAGCCATGACGAGAAAATAAGCCAACCAATAGTCATAATGATCACCAAATTAAAAGTGATGTTTGACTATGTCAAAACATATTTTCTCCCCATGCAAGAAACATTAGAAACATTAGGTCAAAGGGCACCAAAGATAAAACTGAGAAGAAATACTTATAACTTAAACCCATGCAATATTTCTTCTTCACTTTGGGTCATGTCCGATACAATATTCTCAATATGTATTTATGAATTGATTTTATATCTTATATTCATGATCAGTAAAACTTGGCCATCAATCAACTTCACACTAGTTTACAAGATGTAATAAACTAGGGACAAATAAGAATAGTATTTTATTAGCTATAAGGGTTTTACTATCAAGTCACATACTTGATGACCAAGAGCATAAAATACAATTCAAAAAATACATGCTTCATAAATCATAAATGTGAGTCAATTGGTCTTAGGGCATATAGTAACAGCTTACAGTGTATGGCATTTAGGTAAACATTCTACACATTTAAATGGAAAACAAATCACAAAAAACTGTTATTATTACGTATAAGAGCACCGAATATAAGTAGGAATTTGTGAAAATTCAATAGATACGAACATGTAACAGGGAATCAATAGTTATTTTCACACTCTACACATTAATGGACCATAAAACCCAAAAAGAATATCATATCAAAGCTCAGAACACCAAAATCAGGTACAAAAACGCAATAATACGATCAAATACAAATATATGAAACAAAAACCTTCGGTGGATGACTTAAACGTAACATAAAGTATGTAAACTATTTTGTTGTAGTATTTGTTGTTGAAAACTACAATTTCTATGTTAAATTTACCTGTTATCGCCTCTGTCACTTGAAAATGTTTCTCTATTGCCTGAAGAACTTGCTGTGTTATTTGAAGAATTCATTTTTTACGATTTTTATTGGCAAAGATGCATAGTTTTGTGTTGAATCAAAGTGTAGAACAAAGAAAAGTAAAGAAAACTAGTGAAATTGGTTATTTAGACGTGAAATTCGATGAAAAATCATCTAGAAGTTGCCTTGAAAATTGCTCTTATGAGTGCATGAGGGTTTTTGGAAGGAAACGAAAGAGTTTGTTAAAATAGTATGTGTAATTTATGTATGGGAATAAGTGTAGGTTTAATTTTTTTTTGTCAATTTACTCAATTAATTAAAATTACGGCATTTTTAAACAAGATATACCTAGCTAAGGTGTTTTCGGATCTTGTAGTATAACAGCTGTGTATCAATATTGGAGCGTGCAAAACACACAAACTACCTCGCGAGTGGCGAAAGCAAAGCAAATTATCTGGAGTAGCAATGAACCGTCCGAAACAATCCGTCAGTTAGGGCAGTAAAACTAGGAACTAAAAGTTCGTTACATAATACCGCGCCGTTAGGATGATGCTGCCGCCTGCCGTTCACACACGCCACGTCGACTAATATTGTTGGAGTTCTCGTGGGCCGTCTTTCCATTAAATAAATAAATAACTAATTAAATTTAATCCAAATCGAAACCGTATCCAAACCACTGGATCCGCTGCCCTACTGAGTGGACAATTGTCTCCCGTTTGGCACTTAGTTTGGGACACGCGTCCGATGTCTGCGGTCTACACACCTGCTATGCAGCGGCGAGGAGTCACTCGTGTCCAATCACTCTTTTCGGACGCCGTACACAGTCATCTTCCTTTTGATTTGAGGAGAGATTTTTTTTAAAAATTTTTTTAAAGGGAGGAAAAATGGAAAAATGGTTTGATGGATCCTTTAATGGAATCATTATGTCAGACATTCAGTTACACTATACCATATTATGTGTAATCTGTTAAAAAAGAGGTTATTTTGCTAAAATTTATAAATTGGACAAATATTAATACACACTTTCACTTCACGTGACAGTACCTCACGCTTCTCCCCTCACATCACCCACATTTCTTTTCCAAAATCATCCACCTTCTAAAAATTAATCTAGCTTGCAATTTTTGAGAGATTTTCAAGTGATTTTCTAGTTTTCACAACGTATATCTTCTTTCTACGATTTCTTTATTGTTGCTTCAATATTTTTGTTATTTTCTTCAATTTTACAACCAGAAACATGAAAAAATGAGTTATCCGAGCTGAAGTCCTTCAAGGAGTTCTTCAGACAATTCTTCAAATACTAACAAGTAATAATACTTCAAAAACAATATGAAACTGTAGTTTTCAACCAAAAAAAAATGTTCAATGAAGTAGATTCCAGGTTATATATAAAACGAAGAATGCCTGTATATGTAGTTTTCGTTTTTTATGCTTTATATTTGTGTTTTGGTGTTACAAACTGCATATTAGATGTTTTATGATATGTTTTCTATTTTGAATATATAAAATTACGAAAATTGCTTGACTTATAAAATATTAGGTTTTAAAACTTACAAATGCCTACTTTTTACACTAAGAATGCCGAGTTTCAAATCTAGGAATACCTAGTTTTGAAATTTGGGAATCCATAGTTTTAGAACTAGGAGTGCCTGATTTTTAAGCTAGTAATGCCTAGTTTTAAAACTGATAATGCCTAATTCTAAAACTAGGCACTTCTAGTTCTAAATCTTTGGAATGCCAAAGTTTAAAAACTGGGAATGCTTAGTTTTAAAGCTAAAAATGCCAACTTATAGAACTAGAAATGTCCAGTTTTAAAGACCGGAATGCGTAGTTTTAAAATTTTAAGTTAGGAATGCCTACTTTTAAAACTCAGAATGCCTAATTCTAAAACTAGGCATTTCTAGTTTTAAGAGTTTGGAATGCCAAAGTTTGAAAACTGGGAATGCCTAGTTTTAAAGTTAAGAATGTCTAGTTATAAAACTGAGAATGCCTAGTTTTAAAACTAGGTATTTATAGTTTTAAAACTCATAATGCCTAGTTTTAGAACTAGGAATTCCTAGTTTTTAAGCTAGGAATGCCTAGTTTTGAAACTTTTTAATGCCAAAGTTTGAAAATTGGAAATGCCTAGTTTTAAAGTTAAGAAGGCTAAGTTTTAGAACTAGTGCTTAGCTTTTAAGCTAGGAAAAAGCCTAGTTCTAAAGCTAAGAATTCTAGTTTTAAAACTACGCATTTTTAGTTTTAAAACTTTAAAATGCCAAACTTTGAAAACTGGGAATGCCTAGTTTTAAAGCTAAAAATACCAAGTTTTAGAACTAGGAATGCCTAGTATTTAAGCTAGGAATGCCTAGTTTTAAAACTCAGAATGCCTATTCTAAAATAGGCATTTCTAGTTTCAAAACTTTGGAATGCCAATGTTTTAAACTGGGAACCTAGTTTTTAAGCTAGGAATGCCTAGTTTTATAACTGAGAATGCCTAGTTCTAAAACTAGGCATTTCTAGCTTTAAAACTTTAGAGTGCCAAAGTTTAAAAACTAGGAATGTCTAGTTTTAAAGCTAAAAATGCCAAGTTTTAAAACTAAGAATGCTTACGTTTAACACCATGAATGCTAACAGTGACAAGGTGGTATGACTTGGGATGCATAGGAGATGGTGGACTTGTTCCACGAGCCGATCACGAGGGCAAGAGCCAAGAGGATGTAAGACGAACGATAGTTGTAATTTTGTCTAGTATTTTATATGTTAGTTTCATCGTTTTTCGATGTTTTTAAGGTATAAAATATACATTTAAGTCTAATATCTTCTATTTTGTCTTAGATTCTTGCCGAAGGAAGATGCAGAGAAGAAAGGACAAAAACGGCTTAAAACGGAATGAAAATGCACAGGAGGCAGTGGACTTGTTCCAAGTGCCGATCACAAGGGTAAGAGCCAAGAGGATGGAAGAAGAATGATAGTTGTTATTTTTGTCTAGTATTTTATATGTTAGTTTCATCGTTTTCCCGATGTTTTTAAGCTATAAAATATACATTTAAGTCTAGTATCTCCCATCTTAGTGGTAAGTATTTATTCTCTTATTCTAATATATCTTGCATTGATTATTTAATAAAACCATTATTGCTCACTTACTATAAACTTGCATTATGCTGCTCTTTTTATAGTGTGAAGTACAAACTTGGGGAGAAATGAGCGATCCCAGTGATAAGATTCTGGATGATAATTCTATATGGAAGAGGAAAAAGGAAGAGATAGCAACATGAGGTTTTAGGCTGGGAAGGGTGCTTGAACGCCTAGAAAATGAAAACAATTAAGAAAATTCAGCAAACCCCCTTGCCTTAGCTCTATTACCGCTGCCACAACCACCAACACCAACTATTCATAGCAACAAAACAAAGGTACAACACACAAAATGCTTTTTTTTCCTTCATTGTTGTAAAAGAAAGCTATGCACATCTAGTGTTAAAAATTAGGCATTGTTAGTGTTAAAACTAGGCACTCTTATTGTTAAAACTGCCACTTCTATTTATAAACTTGGCACTGTTAGTTTTAATAGTGGGCACTTCTACTTAAAAACTAGGCACTTCTAGTTATAAAACTTGGCATTCTTATTGTTAAAACTAGACACTTCCAGTTATAAACGAATGCATTATTAGTGTTAAAAGTAGGCACTGCTAGTTTTAAAAGTAGGCATTTCTAATTATACAAACTTGACATCGTTAGTGTTAAAAGTAGGAACTGTTAATTTTAAAAGTAGGTACTTCCATTTACAAAACTAAGCACTTCTAGTAATAAAAGTTGGCATTCTTATTGTTAAAACTACGCACTTCCAATTATAAAAGAATGCATTATTAGTGTAAAAAATTAGGCACTGTTTGTTTTAAAATTATGCACTTCTATTTACAAAATTAGACACTTCTAGTTTTACAAACTTCGCATTGTTAGTGTTAAAAGTAGGCATTGTTAGTTTTAAAAGTAAGCACTTCTATTTACAAAACTAGACACTTCTAGTTATAAAAGTTGGCATTCTTATTGTTAAAACTAGGCACTTCCAGTTATAAAAAGTAGGCATTGTTAGTGTCAAGTAGGCACTCCTTGCTTATAATAGCACTTTGTATGTTACATATAAGTGGCACTAACACTTACATGTATTTTTTTTATAAATGTCAAGGTCTCATTTAAAAAGAAGAAACGACAATGACTATATTCGAAAACAATGTTGTCAACCTTTTTGAGGCATATGAAGAGTTAAAAGTTGACAACATAGACATCACATGTGATAAGTGCATAGTTGTCTATATTTTCAATATGTTAATTACATCGTTTTCGGTGTTTTTAATATGTAAAAGTATATATTTTAGCTAAATACCTCTTATTCTTGTCTAGGTACCCTCTGAAAATAGAAATGATGAAAAGGAAACGAAAACAGACGAAAACGGAGCGAAAACAGAAGTCGTCGGCAAAAAGGCAGCATATACCGCGGATGGCAAGGTGAAGTGAAACCTGACACCTACCATGGACAGTAGGCCTCACCCTACCGTCAGTGATAGGTAGTGTTGGCAAGGGCGGTTCCAATCCTTTTCCAAATCGGTTTTCTTGATTTATTCTCTAACTCTAGCTCGGATTTCTTGTATTTTTTCCTCTATATATAGGGCTTTTATGCAGCCATTGTAGAAGGAAGAAAAGACATAATTTATATAAAATTTAGAATAGTTTAGAATAGATTAGATACATAGTTTTAGGTTGATTTTTAATTAGGAGTAGATTAGGTTTAGATTAGTTAAATACTCTTTAAAATTCCAGCTTTTATATTTTCTTTAGTTATAAAATTTCAAGTTTTGTGCAAGATTAGTTTCTTGGATTCAAGAATTGAAGACTTTGAATCAAGATTTCGATCTTCAACTTGGTGACTCGAAAGACGATCTTAGAAGACGTTCGGGATTCAATTTCGCTTCAAGACTTAATCCTAAGCTTTCTTTTGTTTTTCTTGTTATTGAATTCTTTAATTTTTCAGTTTTATTTATAATGAATAGGGAGTAGTTTTTCTTGTTTGGATTTGGGATTGAACCCTAATTTTTTATTATGAATTTCTTGGTTTGATTTCTTGATTTCGATGTTCAATTTAATTTAAGTTTTTCTCCAATTGCGTTTCTTGTTAATTTAATTGTTGCAAGATTAGAATATTTGCAAGGTTATTTGGAATTGAAAAAAGGAAGAAAAATCTAAGGCAACTGATTGAGGGTTAATTGAGGCAATTGACTAGAGACACAATATTGCACTTTTAGGTCTTTAAATCACCTAATTCTATTGCACTAATAATTAGTTAGGGAGAAAAGAGATTTTTCTCTAAGGGTTAATGAGTAGGGTGGCTTTCTTCCTAGAGATAGGGATTGCCCAATTTTTGAGTGATAATCCAACTTAATTAATTCAACGTCATTTTCATTAAAGTTTTTCCAATTGAGCTAGTAACAAGGATTAGCGGAATTCCACCATACCAAACTCTTGTTTTTATTAATCTTTTAAAAATTGTTTTTATTATTGCTTTCTTTTAATTTCTTTTATTGTTTTTAATTTTTTCTCAATGACCACATTTTCATTCGACTAAATATTAGAAACACGATTAGTACTTGCACCTTCGTCTATTCCTTGAGAGATTCGACACTCGGATTGAAACTCATATCTACTTTGTTAGGTCCACTTGCCTTTCATTATAGAAATTAGGATCACATCCCATTTTATTTCTTTGATTACACACATCAACATATATATTAAAGCAGCTACATTCTGGAAAGCTTTCAATCTTGCAAACAGAGCAAGAAATGCAAAGCATGCAACGTGCTCCTGCTTCATCCTCCAGCCAACCTACCAATATCCAAGATGATAAGTTCTTTGAAGGCACAAAATTCTTATATGCGTATGAGAATTTGAAAAGAACATGCTAAGGGAAAGAACTTAAGAGACAAAACAGTGCCTAGTTTTGATCTCGGGTTGGACAATGATACACAAACACAACCCCTACTCTTACCCAACTATAACAAAAAGACACATTGTATATTGACTTGGAGACAGAGGACATTGTTGAAGTAGCAATGAACATTGTAAATTTGAGCGCAGTTGTGGAAAAGGAGAAAATCGAAAAACAACAACAACAAGATGAAGAACAGTAAGAAGAAGAACAACAACAAGAATAAATGAATGATACACATGATGATGTTTAGCAAGAAGAGAGCCTTCATGATGTTAACAGGTTTGTATAACAAACACTAATATATGAGAATTAAATACGTTTTAGTATACCTATAATTGAGATTTCCCTCCCCCTTGTAGTACCATTATAGAGATTGATGGGGAATTCGATGAGGAAACAACAGTTGAGCCAAGTCCACTGCACAAGATTAAAAAAGTCCCCAGTAATTTGAAGTCGTCTTTTTAGACAGAGTAGCATAAAGATGAATTTAAGTTGTCCACAAAAGATATGCTCCTCTCTGACTTTGCATTTCTTTATGAAATGCAAGCATATAACATTTTGAGCAGGTATATATTTTCTTGTATATTTCATGTCATATCATATAATATGCCTTCACTGCAAGTCATAAAACAATACATTCCCGGTTTCAAAACAAGGCACTTCAACAATGCCTAGTTTTTTAGCTAGAAATAACTAGTTTTATAACAAGGAATGCCTAGTTTTGAAATTCGGGAATGCCTAGTTTTAGAACTAGGAATGCCAGTTTTTAAAACTTAGGAATGCGAAACTTTAAACACTGGGAATGCCTAGTTTAAAAACTGAGATTACCTAATTTTTAAGACTAGGAATGTTTAGTTTTGAAATTTGGGAATGCCTAGTTTTAGAACTAGGAATGCATAGTTTTATAACTAAGAATGCCTAGTTCTAAAACTAGGCATTTCTAGTTTTAAAACTTTGGAATGCCAAAGTTTAAAAACTGGGAATGTCTAGTTTTAAGGCTAAGAATGCCTAGTTTTAAAACTCAGAATCCCTAGGTTTTTAAGACTTGGAATGCCTAGTTGAAATTTGGGAATGCCTATTTTCAAAACTACGCACTCCTAGTCATAAAACTAGGCACTCTTAGTTATAAAATTATGCACTCTTAGTAATGAAACTAGGAATTGCTACATATAACTAGGCACTCCTAGTTTTTAAACCAGGGACTGCCAGTTATACAATTAGGCACTCCTAATTATAAAAGTAGGCATTATCAATTTATTTTATTTTGGTTATTAAGCTTTATAAATCTTTTAATCTATTTATTTATATTTATTTCTTTTTCCATTCTTCTCTCAGCAACATCATATTCCAACACACTTCACATGATGCAATCTGCAGCATCCCAAGTTCAGATGAAAGGTCAATGATGAGCAATCAATATATAGAACACAATATTCTTGAAGCATGGGCAATGCATCTAAACCAGATCATAAAAAGACCCCAACATAATAAGCCCAGGAGAATTATTTTCTCTTCAAATGTCTTCAAAAGTTTCATTACATTAATCTTGTACGCTCTAATATGTTTCCAACACAACAATAACCAAATTACATTTTTTTTCTTACACCAGGCTGTTACAATGCCTTTGGCTGGAAGCTACGATAAACCATTGGCAGAAGAAGTGCGATATGAAACTTTATAGATAGAATTAACTTGGAGCTTAAAATTTCTGGAATTAGCAATGATTATTGCCGAGATACTGAACTTTTAAGTAATCTTAATAATTACACTATGATTTCTTCTGATATAACTTGGTATTTTTATACTGATTTGAGTTTTGTGCAAACTGTAGCTCCTCTTCCTCGTGGTACTTTCAGAACACTTCTACCTTGCTGTCTTAAACTCAATTGATAGGAGTGTAGAAATGATTGACAACAGGCCACTGCCAAAGGGGATAACAACAACAAACAAGTACCCAGCGTCACAATGTTCTTCGTAAGTAATTACGCATAATAAACAATTATATACAATCATCTTTAATGAAAAACTAACATATGTGCATCCTTATGATTGACAGAAAAAGGCCATGAAACAATATTTGTCGAGGCATGATGAGTCATTCGTCAACAATGTTATGAGATACAAAGCAGAGGTGAGGCCGATGACTTAGCAAAATGGAGACAACTTTGTAGATTGTGGCATCTATTGCATGCAACATATGGAGATTTATAAGGGGCAACGAAGTTTAAATTGGGAGCCACTGCTGGGTAAAGAAAAAAAACTTATCCTATAAAAACTTAGAGTAAAATGAATGGTCAAAGAGAGAATCTACAAAATAAAGCGTCGAACTTCTACAAGAACCAACATCCCTGAAATATTTGTAGTTGTATGATACACTATTTGAAATGAAAATCAAATACATTTTTCAATCTATGCACTACAATTATATTTTAAATGTTTGTATTTGTAGTTATGAAACTAGGCAGTCAATTATAAAACTAGGCATTCTTAGTGTTAAAACTTGACATTATTAGTTTTGACAGTGACTTATAAAATTAGGCACTGTCAATTCAAAAACTAGGCACTGTCACCTCTAAAGCTAGGCACGTCTAATTTTAAAACTATTCATTCCTAACTGTAAAACAAGGCATTCCAAAACTCTAAGACAAGGCATTTCAAACGCTAAAATTAGGCATTCCTTATCTTTAAAACTAGGCACTTCTAGTTTTAAAACTGGGCAATTTCAGTTCAAATACATTTTTCAATCTTTGTACTACAATTATGTTTTAAATCTTCTATTATGCAATACTACCAACTTTTTCAGGAATTTGCAAGACATGTTAAACCAATCAAACTATAAAATCAAGAATGATGGATGAAAAATTATTTAAATAAAGTATGCACTCTTACTTATAAAAAGTTGACACTGTCAGTTATAAAACTACACATTCTTAGTGTTAAAAGTTGTCATTACTAGTTTTATCATGAAATACTACCAACATTATCATGAACTTCCTAATGTTAAAAGACTAACCCTGAAACTAGCACTTTCAGTTCTAACACTAAGAAGTTCAATTTATAAAACTAGGCACTTTGACTTATAAAATTAGGCACTTCTACTTCTAAAAGTACACATTCCTAACTGCAAAACAAGGCATTCCTAACTTTAAAACAAGGCATTCTAAACGTTGAACTAGGCATCCATATCTTTAAAACTAGGCACTTCTAGTTTAAAACCTAGGCACTGTGAGTTTAAAAACTAGGCGCTATCATTTATAAAAGTCCGTACTTCTAACTATAAAAGTAGGCACACATATTTACATAAACATTTGACATAAAAATAACATCAAACTGCACAAAAATTAAAAAGTAAAATATAATTAAAAGAATAAAGTATTAAAATTACAAATTCTACATGAAATTTATGAATTGCTGCAAACTATACTAAAGGTTCTATATTGCTAGAGATTGATGTTCCTAAACTAATCTCATATTCACTACTTGTAAAATTCACATCCCTCATCGAAACTTCATTGTTCATAGACAATTGGACGGCCGTTTTAATTCTTGAAGCATGCGTCACAGTACTCTTTCTTTTCCCCTTGCTTGATTGCACTTTATCTCGATAATGTTCTTCTTCCTTATATTACGTTCTCCTTTTGTACGCCTTCCAACTAGATCGTTAATGTTGGAAGAACTAACTTCATAATAAGGTCCCACTTTAGAAGAGATCTTGTCCTTCGTCATCCTAAACCCTTTTTCTATGTATTCCTGAGCATTTATGTTCAATTCGCTAGCGAAAATCAAATCTGAAAACTTTCTTAACATTTCTCTCCTCCAAGCACTATAACCAGCAATATCCTTGTTGCTAACTTTCCTTACATCACCAACACCGCTACTGTCCAAACTCAAATCAATATCCTTTGTCCATCTCTCAAAATATACTTATCTGGAATAGTTTGAACACAAAGATTATTGAAGTTACTCACGCAATAAGAGCGAAAAATCCCAAATTCATTGAACATCTTACATGTGCATGAAATGTTTAACATGCTCTCATTATAGACAACTATATATCTAAAGGTAGTTATATCAGGACGCCAAACCTCGTGCACATGCTCGCCCTTATTGCATACCACAAGACCTTGGTAGTACTCCGAAAATTTCATAAACTGTTCTTCGAAAAGCCTGTATGCCCTAATAGCATATACTTCATTAGCATACTTCAGCAATGTTGATTCAGTGACCATCTTCTCAACACATCCTTCCTTATAAGGAAAAATCTTCCATGTTAGCATTGCTCCTCCATTTAAAAACAACTTCATCAAATATCTGATAAAAATTGCACAATTTTTGAAAGTCTCCTAAATAGCATGGTTAGTTGCCTCACTCCTTTGAAATGATAGAACACCTCCGGAAAAGAAGTCCTTACTAGGAGTCGGACACCACTTCTCCCTCAAATAGTACAACCTATTCAACCACTATCATTGTGGCAACAAACTTATCCATTAAAATGCAAAATCAAAAGTAAAAACATATTAATTTCATGTAAGTAAATGAAGGCACATGTACTTTTGGATGTTAGCATTGTCAATTCTAAAATAGGCATTCTTAGATATAAAAGTAAGCATTCTCTTTTATAAAAGTAATCACACATTTGCATAACACACCCCATGACATAAGAACACTCTCAAATATACCAATATTTGAAAAAACTAGGCATCATATGTTATAAAAGAATACAGTATCAGTTATAAAAAAATAGGCACTGTGAAGTTATAAAATTAGGCAATGTAAATTATAAAACTATGCATTGTTATATATAAATCTAGACACTATGAGTTATAAAATTAGGACTGTCAATTATACAAACTAGGCACTCTTAATTAAAAAAGTATGCACACATATTTGAGCAAAAAGAATGAACAATAAGAACATACATGTAAGACAAGTATGTCCATTTGAGAATGCCTAATTTTTAAACTAGGAATGCCTAGTTTTAAAACTGAGAATGCCTAGTTCTAAAACTAGGCATTTCTAGTTTTAAACTCAAAATGCCTAGGTTTAGAACTAGGAATGCCTAGTTCTAAAACTAGGCACTTCTAGTTTTAAAACTTTAGAATGCCAAGGTTTGAAAACTAGGAATGCTTGGTTTTAAAGCTAAGAATGCCAAGTTTTAGAGCTAGGAATGCCTAGTCTTTAAGTCAGGAAAGCCTAGCTTTAAAACTGAGAATGTCTAGCCCAGAAACTAGGCATTTCCAGTTTTAAAACTTTGGAATGCCAAAGTTTAAAAATCGGGAATGTCTAATTTTACAACTTTGGAGTTCCAAAGTTTAAAAACTGGGAATGCCTAGTCTTAAAGCTAAGGATGTCAAGACTTAAAACTGAGAATGCCTACGTTTAACACGTTGAAGGCCTAGTAGTGACAACCCTTATAAGAGTATGCACTGGCACATGTAAAAGCAGGAACTGACACATAAAACTAGGCACTCTCATATATAAAACTAGGCACTACTGCATACTGAAACATAAATTACCTCTTCCAATGAAACTTAAATTCAGAAATCATATTTGTGTCCTTCAATACATGATTAAACAACTTGACAAAGTCTTGTTTTTACCTTAATCCGATAATATGCTTCTTTGAATTTTCACCAATATGCCAAATATATAACTGGTGTCACGTACTTGGGAAAACTACACCAATAGCAGCAGCCACATAAGCAGACTAGTAGTCGGTCATCAATGTAATATGATGCTTATGTCCCATAGATTTCAAGAAGGTGTTGAACAACTGATGTGTGTAAAACGGGATGTGATCCTAATTACTACAATGCAAGGCAAGTGAACCTAACAAAGTAGAAATGAGTTTCAACCTAAGTGTTGAATCTCTCAGAGATGGACAAAGGTTCAAGTACTAATCGTGTTTCTAATAACTAGCTGAAAAAAGATGATGTCATTGAGAAAATAAAATCTTAAAAGCAATTAAAAGAAAGCAATACTAAAAAAATTTTAAAAGATTAATAATAACAAGAGTTTGGGCTGGTGGAATCCTCCTAATCCTTATTACTAATTCAAATGAAAAAACTTTAATGAAAACGATGTTGAATTAATTAAGTTGGGTCATCACTCGAAATCGGACAATCCCTATCTCTAGGACGAAAGCCACCCTACTCACTAACCTTTAGAGGAAAATCTCTTTTCTCCCTAACAAATTATGAGTGCAAACTTAGGTGATTTAAAAGACCTAAAAGTGCAATATTGTATCTCTAGTCAATTTCCCCAATTAACCTCCAATTGTTGCCCTAGATTTTCTTCCTTTTTCAATTCCAAATAATCTTGCGAATAATCTAAATATCGAGGCAATTAAATTACAAACAAACGCAATTGGAAAACAACTTAAAATAAAATAAACATCACAAAATTTAAGAAATCAAACCAAGAATTTCAAAATCAAGAATTAGGGTTCAACCCCAAATCCATACAAGAAAAACTGCTCACTATTCATTATAAATAATACTAAAAATTAATTAAAGAATTCAATTACAAGAAAAAGAAAAAGAAAGTTTAGGATTAAGTCTTGAAACCGAAATTGAATCCCGAACGTCTTCTAAGATTGTCTCTCGAGTCACCACGTCAAAGATCAAAATCTTGAATTAAAATCTTCAATTCGTGAATCCAAGAAAATAAATCTTGCACAAAAATTGAAATTCTATAACTAAAGAAAAGAAAATATAAAAGATGGAATTTTAAAAAGTGTTTTAACAAATCTAACCTAATTAATCTACTCCTAATCTAAAATCTAACCTTAAACTATGTATCTAATCTATTCTAAACTATTCTAAATTGTATCTTTTTTCTCTTTTACAATGGAAACATAAAATCCTATGTATAGAGGTAAAAGTTCAAGAAATCCAAGCTAGAGTTGGAGTAGAAATAAAGAAAATCGAGTTGGAAAAGGATTGGAACTGTCTTTGCCAGCACTACCTACCGCCAATGGTAGGGTGAGGCCTACTGTCTGCTGTAGGTCTCAGGTTACACTTGTGTTGCTATCCTCGGCACCTAGTGTCGATGCTAGGTTACCCTGCCATCTGCGGTAGGTGCTGCCTTTTTGCCGACGACTTCATTTTTTGTCGTTTTCGCTCCATTTTTGTTTCGTTTTCATCATTTCTACTTCTTGAGGGTACCTAGACAAGAATAAGAGATATTTAGCTAAAATATTTACTTTTACATATTAAAAACACCGACAACGATGAAATTAACATATAGAAAATATAAACAACTATGCACTTATCACATACCCCCAGACTTATCCATTGCTTGCCCTCAAGCAATACAAACTAAACGGGTAAAATGAAGGATATAAAGAATTTTATGCTAAAAACAAAAACAATACAAGCTGAATAAAATATTTGAGTAAAAAATGATTTCAAGCATTTATACTCCAAAACAAGCTTTAAAGCAAAACAAAACAAAATTAAACTTAGAAAAATAAAAGGATAATATCACTTCAATAGAGTACATCAACATCCAACTCCAAAGATACATAAAAAATATTAAGACGATAAAATTACTAAGTTAACCAAAAACCACCAAAACATTACCGATCAACGGTGTGTAAGTGTGATTTTTTTATGCTATCTTTCACAAAAAAAGTGGAATTTTAAGTGATTAGCAATAAGAAATATTTTCAAAGACAATGCACACAATTCATACTTTTACTATCACTTAGCCATATTAAAGTCTATTTTAGGTCGTTCCAGGATTAGGTAGGACTTTTTGGCTTGTAATGTTAGGCTAGGACATAATTAGGTTACAAAAGAAGGTAAAAGGAGACAAAAACAAATGAGATAGAGCTAATGCAATCGAAAGGATAAGATAATGAAATAAAAGAAATACTTTCTAGCCGCCGTTTTCACTCTTTCATTCACCTTTGTAGACTTACTTCATTCTTCTTTGATAACATAACAACATAATTTTTCTCAAGATTTTCAGTAATAACCAAAGTAAAAAGAGATATGATGCGTGAGTTTTTCAAGATTTTTCTATAAAATAAGGCACATATATTTTTCTTCGTTTTCCTGCCATTTTTTTTTCATCTTTTTGGCTTTTTCTCTTTTTTCAATTGTTTTTCTTTTCTAGCATCAATATTTTTTCCTTTCTCTCTTTTAAATAAAAAATATCGAATACATGAAAATACCCAAAATACCCTTTCTTTCTTTATACAATAAGGCTTTTCTTTCTTTCTTTCTTTACCACTTTTTCCCCCACACTTATTCGTTTCTTTCACTCAAAATGACCAAAAGTCTATTCTAACCAATAGCGCACGATCAAGGTTCACCCAAAATGGCCAAAAGTCTATACTAACTATTAGCTCACGAATTGAGGTTTTATATAGTGAGGTTAAAAGGAACAAAGAAAAGAAGGGAGTATAACCCTTGGCATGAAGGCACAAAAAGGGAACTAGGGATTAATTTCATAAAGGATAAGAGATAAGAAAGGCTCAATGGGTTCAAAGAAGGCCTAAGACCATCATCTCTAGGACTATAATAGACTAGACTTCTTTGCTTTTAAAGATAGACAAATCATGAACTTGCGGGCAAATTTCTCACAACAAAGAAAGAAATTTGCTTTATTTTTGCCGGGAATAAGTGTCATCTTTATAAACTCTTTTTTCGAAAGAAAATCACTATTGTTTCTTATAGAGAAAGAAAATCACTTTACATTGAACCCCTTGAGGAATAATTCTAAAATTCCTCATAGTAGAGTGTTCAACAAAGACCTCGTGTTTTAGATGTCCTTCTAGTGGACATTCCATTTCAAAAAAATGTTGATAGTGCTGAGACTTCAATGATAGGTGTTAATATTCAAGATGTTGGACCTCTCGTTCATGAATTGGGCGATTTTGAATGAGTAGACATTTGTGAGAGGAATAGCATTGATAATGAGAATGGGGAAGAAGAAGATGAGATAGAATGGGTGTCCGATGATGAAACAAATAAAGAAAAGGAAAGTTTCAATCCGATTCCGATTCTGTAACTTAGAATACAAAGTATGTTTAAAATATGATATATATATATATATATTTATATATAGTTGTTAAAAGTACGAGATGTATGCTAGTCTTATTTTTATACTTTTATAATATGTCATTTGTTTAAGTAAATTCTAACAATTCTTCTTATCTTTTAAATACATGTATGATGGTACCTGGGCAGAAAAAGAAGAGTATGGCGCAACCGGCAGTAGCAGAGGCTTCTACTCCATTGACCCTAGCACCCCTCGCAGTAGCAAGCGTGTCTACTCTGCCAGCGATATTGCCTTCTATTTTGGCCCTTTCATATTGTGAGCTTTTCCTGGAAAAAAAATCCCAAGATTAGTTCTTTATGATTACTTATCCAAAAATATGCCAAAAAATATAAAGAGAAGAAAGATTTGGGAGGAAAACATAAAAAAAAAAAAAACTTGAGTCTTATGATGAATATACAAATAGCGTATAAACTGATGAATATCTGAGAGATATTAAGCTGGAAGACCGAAATGACTGGGAATAAGCTTTTATTAGCGGGGCTTTTTCATGAGTCTAACTGGAAAAATTTCCAAAACAAGATTGGAAAGCGATGAGGGTAATTCTATCAACTACACCATTCATTATTAAGAGGAAGAAAATGCTGAACAAAATAAATATGTTTACTACTACTAGTTTGAGAGTTAGACTTTGGGTATTAGGGCTTATTAAATTTCAAATAAATGGTCGAACTTACACAACTGATATTTCTAAGAGTAATGTTATATTGAATAGCATATTTCAAGGAGAAGAACGGTGTGAGCATAGGGAAGTTCATCACGGGTTAACTATCATCACTTCGGCGAACCATATCCTCTTGTTAACGAAATAGAGAGATTCAACCTTGTCACGATGGATCTATTAGACCAGTTTGCTTACCCATACATATCAGTTTACGCGACGTTTACAATTTCTATGAGTATTCTGAAACCCCATATTAGTGAGATCTTGACATCGATGATAGGTTTAGCAATCACTTTAACTTTCCCAGATAACTCATTAATTCTAATGCAAGAAGTCTATTCACATGTGTATGATTCTATTTCCTTGTTTTCTGATACGAGGAGGAGTAGTATTTAATCTTATGATCCGAGTCTATATAGACAGCAAAAAGGAGAGAAGTTATTCCCTATCTATGGGTGAGAGAAGACGACTACTTTCTTCAATCAGTCAAGATCAGGAGAAGTACGAGCAAATTTTTGCTCAAAATATCCAAAATCTGAAACGTAAGTGTCCTCGAACTCATATCACATCAATCAATACCTAGTAACTGAGCTGAAAGCATTCCTGGATGCAGATCTCGAAACAATACTACATAATAATGTCCAGACCCCTTATGCAGCTGGTCTCTTGAAGGTAAGTCCTGGAAGAGCAATCAACGAAGTTTTGATTGAAACCTATTTTAGGGAAGACTACTTAATTATCTTAAAGAACATTGAAGATAGGAGTACTAAGTTACTAAAGGACCTTGTTAGCAGGATTTCAATGATTGCTAGGAAAGAGAAATTCATTTGAACTATTTACTTCCACAATTTCTCACGATTTGATGGAATTATCTTACTTACGCACATCACATGTCACCACAAGAATTACCGTAAAAAAACACTGCTATGGAACAATTGGCTTTATGACTTAACGATCTATTTTAGAAATAAGTTATTATTCTGCTTCAGAGACTTCTTGAATATACTCCCGGGTAAACTTAAGGACCTTGCAAGGAATCTATGCCCTGAACTAGGAACAAAAGACTTTATCCGCCATGAGGAGATTAACCTCTCAAATCTAGTAATTAAGAAGCCAGAGTTTATAAACTATCTTAGACAATATATCCTTCTATTAGGGGGTATAATGAAGAAGGCTCAAGAGATCTATTGGACTGTATACAATGTAGATATTGAAAGCACGATAACTGTTTCTTCATTGGATCTAAAAATCTTTCCCATGACATACTATGATGCTTCGAATTGGCCTATCTATACCCCAAACATGAATAAAGATAGTTTCATAAGACGTGGATACTACGGTGGTCATACAAATGTATACATACCTTGTGGGGAAAATCTTTATTACTACAATATAAAGTCACTATATCCCTAATTTGTAATAGAGGAATACCCATTGTCGGGGTAGGCCCATATGGCATAAAAATCTTTGGGGTATGGACCTAAATAGCCTCTTTGGTTTTATAGAAGCCTATGTGCAATACCCAACGACGATCAAGAGACTATTTCTTCCCTTTCGATTAAAAAAATAGGACTCTAATCTTCCCTATCACGGAATTTGTTGGAGTGTATAGCAAGGAGTTAAAATATGCTAGAGACCTAGGTTACACAGTCATCCCAATCTTAGGTTACCTCTCTAAGAAAAAAGAAAATCCTTTTAAAAGCTTTGTTAGTTCACTCTTTGAAAGTCGCCTAGAGGCTAAGAAAGAAGGTAGTAATTACATGTCCTTTGTATACAAAATCCTTATGAATTCACTATATGGTAGATTTGGAAATTAGTCTTGAAAGCACAAAAATGGAGATCTACGATGAAATCGTTACAAGTATTTGTTGAGGAAATCTTTTTTTTATCTTCGAAGAACTGTTTCATGAGAATACCTACGTCATTTCCTACCATGACGAGCCAAACCCTAATTCCTAGAACCCAGTGAAGAATGATGTAGTCAACTAGCAGTCGTAATTACTACCAAAGCTCGGATGTATATGTATCCTTATATCTCAAAGAAGAGAGCTACTATATAGATACAGACTCTGTTGTGCTTGCTTACTCGAAGAAATAGTGTATTCTTCTCTCTTGGGCAAGTTTGCATTAGAGGATAAGACTGTCACGAGACTCTTTTTAGCGCCGAAGGCCTATTCATACAAAACAATTAAAGGTTCCAATGTACTCAAATTCAAGGGACCAGCAAAAGACAGGGTCAGCCCAGAATGGTATGAGAATAATATAAAAACCTTTCTCGTAAATTAAATGAGGAGATCGTGTCTTACTTTAGGATTGATTGGCATCATATGAATATCATCAAAAAGTAGACACTGGTCAGGCTTGGCATCTGTCGGTAGATACAAAACCAGTCGAGGTAAAAGATTTGTCATGACTTAATTATATTAAGACGCAAATGATTAAATCCCTTTTTTCGTTGGAACTTATATTCTTAAACAAAAATTATCTCATGAGAAAAGAAAGATAGACAATGAAATCAACGTAGATCCTAAGAATAATACTCTATCCTCAACAGAGATAGATCATCCTGATAGCGTAATGAAAGAAAGAGAAAAACTAAACATACATTAGACCTGGATAAAGCTAGCACTGAGTAGGACAAAGACTTGACGAGGGAAGATAAAGCATTAGATGCCAAAAAAGAACATGAAAAGCTATTAATAGGGGAAATAAGGACCCATCTAAAGATAGACATTCAAGGAAAACAACTTAACTAGAACTACTTAACTACGTCTTTTCATAAGAGTGCGATCTAATGTCATATCCTCCCAAATACTATAGTAAGGTAAGCATGAAATGATGTAGCGTGAATATTAAATGATCCATCAGCGACATAGCCAGATGTAATAGTTCCTATGGTTTACCCTGAACAAGTAGTTTTAACAATAGTAGACCAAGCATTTAGAGAGCGATACTACTCTGTAGGTAAAGCTATAGGCATTAGCAAAATGGCAAGCAAAGGCATAGGTAGCCAAATAGTCTAGTCCCTACAGAGAACAACTATAGCTGAGACGAGAGCTGGCAAGTGGAGGATGATGCTATAAGGATCTCCTTAATTTATTCCTCACCGAAAATACTCTCTTGTGGTGTGGTGGCATCGGCGAAGTGAAGAAATTAAACAAGGTATTTTGGGATGAAATGAAGATATTAAGATGCATTTATACCCCCAAGAAGCTAAGGAAAAATTACCTTCCCGAGCAAATACTTCCCTCTAGCTTCGCTCGCGTGTTTTCTTCCCAATCCTCGCTCTAAGGGCTAAGTTTGATAGATCTATTTGCCTAAAAAAGGTAGCATACAATTTAGCCCATAAAGTCAGAAACTAAAAGAAATCTTCTAAGAAGGAAGGAACTTTCTATTCTTTTTTCTCCTAGATGTTCAAGAATTGACATTTCTCTTAGAGTTATGCCCTTTCAAAGAAATGTTCGCCGGATTCAACCGAGTTAGGAGTTTCGAGGACAACTTTCCCTTATTCATCATCCATTTTGAGCTTGATGGCTTGCTCATGCGTGGAGTATTCCGTCCACTTATTTATTGAAGAAAAATCAAGATCTATTACTATTTGTCTTCAAATGATTCGTTGTTAGCAATGTCATTAATGTAAGCGAATTGGCTAGTTCCAACCCGTATACTAATAAAGATAGGCACTCCTTTACCCTTTATCGGATATCGGAGACTACTACTATGATGCCTTCTTTTGAATTGTATACAACTACGACTATCAAGATAGGTAGGTTGCCCAAGATATGTTCTTTTTGGAAAGACAGTTGAGCGGAACTACACTGACTCATTTTTCTGAAAGGTTTGATCTTTGTTGACAATGCTAGTTCGGTTAGTCGAATTTATGATAGCTTTGCTTTATTTGCCTTTTCTTGAATTTAGCGCCCATTTGTTAGCTAGATTAGCCCGTTTTTCTTCTACTCCCTATGGTGGACTTGGTCTTCATTCGATGGCAGTATCCTTTCATTATTATGCAGGATTGGCTTCTTGAAATAATGTTTCGTTGTTGGAATAATATTCTTTTCATCTTCCTAGCATCTGGTGAGAGCGTTCCCATATGAGGCGCTAATAAAAGTTGGCTTTGGAGATCGTAGAGATTGTCATTTTGGCTGGATAAGCGAGAACGGAACAGCAAATGGTAGTACCTTTGATGACTCAAACTAGGAGTGACTATTATTTTCTTGTAGTTTCCATAAGTCAGTGACCTTATCCAATAGGTTGCCCAATGGTGCAAGTTTTAGTTAGGTGTTCCTCGATAGACTAACTATTGTGACAATAAGTTAATAGTAAATTATGAGTTGTGCCTTAATCTTAGGAAGGTGCTTGAAAGTCTTTTTACTTATGGTATAATCGATCCTGCTAGTTTGCAAGTAGTGCCATTCAGATGTAAGGAATATTCTCCTAAAGAAAGTTCGATTCTTCTTCTCATGTGCCTAAGAAGTCGTGACAATCTCGATTGAAGCCAATTCAAGTTTTTCCTAATCAATATTTTTTTTTTATAAAAATAGAACTCGATCAAAGGGAGCATAACGAAGTTTAGTCATTGAAAACTCTGTAATCGATCGATGGGAACCTTGAAGCTGTCTAGGGTAGGAGCAACCCATATTAAGCAGTGCTGCAGGATCAGCTAGTACAAGGAAGAGTCACGATAGCAATGTAAAGGCCAGCCCTTAGGCTTAAACCTTTTCGCCTGGCTTGGTATGTCCACCCTACCCTACCAGTTGGCTTGTCGCCAACTGTATATTTGTATATGAGTTGGCAGATGTCCAGCAAATCCTTTATGCCACTAATTTTAGTTTTCAGTCTTACGAGTGGTCCATTCCCGTAATCAGTTAGCACATCTATTCCTACCTACCTTCTTCACGGCTGGTACGTAAGCATAAAGTAAATATTCGGCCTAAGACTTCTTAGTGTCTTAGCTATCCAGCTAGGGTATCCTTGATCCTTTGAAACTGATCACCTGAAGAACTGCTTTTACATATTTTTGGACTGATTTAGTTTACCAAAGGATCGAGCGAATTCCCCTACTTTTGGTGAATTTAATTGATCCTTGAAATCCATTTTGACCATCCTGCCCCCTAACCCCACACATATTCCAAAGTCTTCAGATAAAGTCGAAACTCTAGAAAGCAAGCTAGAAAATCCTTATAGTTTACCATGATTGATATATGCTTAATTGTTTATATTTCCTATATGTTATTTTCATCGTTTTCCAATGTTTTTAATGTATAAAATACATATTTCAGACTAATACCCTTTATTATTGTCTTAGGTGCCTTCTGAAAGAGAAAACGATGAAAGGAAACAAAAATCGAGCTGATGGCATCAAAGATGAAGACCTATCGCCTGAGTAGGCTAACAAACCGTCAGCGGTAGGTTCGAGGATCACAATTGCAGCCAAGACAGAACCTTACCAGCGAGGGTAGGATACCCCTACCGTCGGCTGTAGGTCTCCGATATCAAAAGAAATCAGTAGGCAGAATCCTACGTGGACGGTAAGGGTGGCCCTACCATCGGCGGTAGGTCCCGGTTGAGGGGTAGTTTTAATCCAATTCAAACTCTGTTTGGCTGTAATTTTCACATATTTAAGAGGCTACTTTGCACTTAAAGAAGTGAACAGTTGTTAGGAGTAGTTATTAGATAACTAGGGCTAGATTTAGATTAGTTAATTCTTTAATTTTACATTAAATTAGTTATTAGTTATTAGATTTTCTGCAATTTAATTCTTCGAGTTCAAGATTTGAAGACCTAATTCCAAGATTTCACGTTTCAGTTGGGCGACTCAAGAGACGAGCTGGGGAGACGTTTAGGACTTCAATTTCGGCTTCGATTTTACTTCTAAGCTTTCTTTTCCTTTACTTTGTTATTGAATTAATGTTTAATTTCAGTTTTATTACAATGAATTGTGAGTAGTTTTTATTGTTTGGATGAGGGTTGAACCCTAGTTCTTGATTATGAATTCTTGGCTTAATTTCTTGATTTCAATATTTGTTTTGATTAAGTTGTTCTTCAATTATGTTTGTTTGCAATTTAATTTTCGCAAGATTAGATTAATTGCAAGATTGTTCGGAATTGAAAAAGGAAGAACGATCTAGGGCAACCAATTAGGGGTTAATTGGGGCAATTGACTAGATATATGACTTTTCACTTTTAGGTCCACTAATTCACTTAACTTTATCGCTCTCTTAATTTGTTATGGAGAAAAGAGATTTTCCTCTAAGGGTTAGTGAGTAGGGTGGCTTTCGCCTAGAAATACGAATTGCCCGATTTTCAGTGATGACCTAATTAATTCAACATTCGTTTTGATCGAAGTTTTCTAATTGAATTAGTAACAAGGATTAGGGAGATTCCCATCTAAACTCTTGTTTTATAAAGTTTTAAATATTAATTTTACTACTTGCTTTCTTTAGTTGTTAATCTATTTCCAGTTTTATAGTTTAATTATAACATTTTCTTAGACTAAACATTTGAGATGCGATTAGTACTTAAGCCTTTACTGTCCTTGAGAGATTCAGTACCAGTTGCGGAACCAGGTGGGGGCTCGGGTAGGCTCGAGTCCCCTGGGCAAATTAAAAAACTTTACAATTTTTTAATTTTTATATTCAAGCCTCCCCAGTTTTGTTTTTTTCAATAGAGCCCCAGAACTTTGGTTGGGCTGCTGATTTAAAAAAAAAAAAAAAGGAAATCATTCCATGTGAGTGATGGGTAATTATTCCTCGTGAGTGGTGGGTGATCACTCCTCATTGGTAATGGGAAATTACCTATTTTTTGCTATTTTATTTGTAAATTTAGAATTGTAACGCTTATCCCGTGAGTGATGGGTAATCATTCCTCGTGAGTGATGGGTGATCACTCCTCATTGGCAATGGGCTATTACCCATTTTTTTGCTATTTTATTTTTAAATTTGGAATTGTTTGAATGCTTTTGTACTTGGAATGCATCTATTTTATAAATGAAAGTCTGGCAAAATTTTTAATGTTATTCAGCCCCCCAACTTTTCTGTTCTGGTTCCGCCACTGTTCGGTACTCGGGTATAACTTGTTTACTCCAATGATTGGTACACTTACATGTTGCTTAGTTTAGTTGTGCATCCCGTTTTAATATTTTCCACACGACATCAAGTTTTGGCGCCGTTGGTGGGGGACGACAACTTAAGGAAATGTTTTATTTAGTGCTTTAATTATTTTTGTTTTTGTTTTTGTTTTCATTTTTCTTGTTTGATTTGGCCTTTGTCTTTGCATCATTCAGTTATTCTAGTTAATATTTTTGAATTGTGCTCTATCTTTGTGAGATTAATCACATTTTTTATCCATTGCAGATCGTATGGTATTAGTATATGCCCAAAAACAAAAGGGGTGAATTGGTACCATCTGATCCGGAGCTAGAATATACATTGCGAGATTGCCCGCTGCACCTTTCAGTTCGGAACAGCAAGCACTAGTGTAAAAGTGCCCATTGAAAAGACGGAAGACAAACTAGCAGTACTAACCTTCAATAATCCTTTCTTCATACCGCTTCCACCACGACCAATGGCGGAGTAAACGATGGCGGATTATGCCTGACCATCTATCTCTGCGACGCAGTCGACTATAGCAAGGCCAAGTGTAGAGGCGAACAATTTTGAAATAAAGCCGAACATAATCCAAATGCTGCAAAATAACATCCAATTCGATAGACTTCCAGATGAGGATCCCAACGCTCATATTGGAAATTTCTTAGAGGTGTGTGATACCTTTAAGATAAATAGAGTTTCAGAAGATGCCATTCGATTTCGCTTTTTTCCATTCTCTCTAAAGGGGAAGGTGAAGTCTTGGCTCAAATCATTGCCATCGGGATCCATAACCTCATGGGACTCATTGGCAGAAAAATTTTTGGAGAGGTATTTTCCTCCGAGACAGACATTACAACTAAGGAATGAAATTCTATCGTTTCGATAGAGAGATGAAGAAAGCCTCGACGAGTCCTGTGAACAATGGAAGGAGTTGCTACGAAAATGTCCCCATCATGAATTGGATCTAGGCATACAAATTCAGAGCTTCTATAATGGAGTTTCGTTTGGGGTAAGACAGTTGATAGATGCCTCAGCTAGAGGGTCTATAGACCATAAGATCCCTCAACAGGTGTACGATCTAATAGAATAAATCACTATAAATAGTTATACCTGGGGAGGGCAAAGATCAAAACCGAAGATGGTTGTAGTACATAAGGTGGATAAAATTTCTGCTATGAAGCAAGATTAATGGTGGTGATAGAGCAGAAAATAGGAAACTTGACCACTACATCAGCAAGAAAAAATAATCAAACAGTCATGTTCTGTGATTTTTGCAACGGTGGGCATCTATATCATGAATGCCCAAGTATGGGAGGTCCAAATGAGCAAGTGGATTTTGTACAAGGAAACCGACCTAATAATAATCATCCTTATTCGAATACATATAATCCAGGTTGGAGGAACTATCCCAACTTCTCTTGGGGTTGCCATGGACAACAAAGGCCACATCAATCCCTGGGTTTTCAAAGTAGGAGTCCTCCTCTACCATTGCCCTATAAAGCGAGTCCACTTAACCATCCTCCACCAACTAAGACAAATTTGGAAGAATTGATGGTAAAATTCATGAGTACGACAAGTAATAGGATGAATACCATCGAGGTAGACTAAAGGAATCAAGAAGCCTCTATTAGAAACTTGAAAAAATAGATTGGGCAACTAGTGAAGATAGTATTTGAAAGAACTCCGGGAACCTTCCCGAGTAATACAGAAGTAAATCCAAGAGAGCATATAAATACTATCTCAATGACAATCAATGAGTATATTCGAACAATTAAGACAGAGGGATGATCATAGATGAAGAAAATTGTACTAAAGAAGAAAGGCGATCATCTGAAGAGTTGGGAGAAGATAAAAGCAATAGGAAGTCAACAAGTGCTAATTATAAACTGAAGATCCAATTCCAAAGGGCACTTGTTCGAGATCACACTCAAGATAAGATGAGGGAGTTTGTTAAAATATTTCTTCAATTAAAAATAAACTTACCCTGATGTGATCTTTATTTGTAGGTACCCAAGTATGCAAAGTATTTAAAGGACATGCTCACAAAGAAGGACAAGCTTCGAGAAGCATCAACACACATACTTGGTAAAGAATGTTCAACCCTCCTAATGAAGAAAAACATACTACCACAAAAGATGAAAGACATAGGGAGTTTTTCTTCCTTTGTTCAATTGGTAGTATTAATAATGATAAAGCCTCAGTAGACTTAGGCAGAAACTATTAATGTAATCTCTTCTTCTATGTGTTATCGTCTAGGTCTAGGTACCCCGAAACTTGTGAGGATGTCAATCAATCTGGTAGATAGGAGTGTCAGACATGAGGATAATAGAGGACGTTTTAGTCAAAGTCAAGGATTTGGTTTTTCTCGTAGACTTTACAGTGCTAGACATGGAGGGTGGCATTGATTTCCTCATAATATTAGGCCATCCTTTTCTGCGTACTTCAAGGTCATTAATAGATATGGAAAAGGAAAAATTAGTGTTAAGGGTTGGACGAAACAAGATAGTATTCAAGTTCCCTTTGATCCCGACTTTTACCTCTAAATCCCAATATACTTTATGTGCTATAGTTCATAAAACTGATGAAGTATCCTTACATGCCAAGAAAATCCCCATAAAGAAGGGAAGAAAAAGCCAAGGAAGAAGTATAAGGAAGATGGAAGGCAAATTGCTTCCAAATTAAAGGCTTGACTAATGAGATGGGTGCCGGTAAGGCTCATAGAGAAAGAGGAGCCAAGGAAACACTCGGATTTCCGTAATCCAGGAGGTGCTCACGGCACGTAAAAAAGGGAGTACCCCTAAGTCCCTTGAATATTGTAATTGTATAATTGTAATTTAGTTTTCTTGCTTTGTTTTTCTACTTTGAATTTGTTGTTTTTATGTTATAAGGTCATTTTGGAGAGAACTAACACTTCCTTAAAGACCCACATTGAGCTACATTGAGCACATAACGTTAGAAGGCATGAAGAAGGTTTAAAATTGCAGAAAAAGAAGAAAAATCGGCTACCGGCAGAAGCCTACTGCGGATGGTAGAGTACCCTACTGCCAGTGGTAAGAACAGGGCAACACAGGACTTTCTCAGCAGAGACCTACCACAGATGGTAGGCCCAACGTATCGCTAGCGGTAGGCCCAACGTAAAAGTGCGGATTTCGTGGAAATAGTTTGTTTGTCAAACAAACACAGGCTATTTCTTTCATCTTTTGCCTCCGTCTTGTTTGGTTCTTTCTTATTTGATGTATAACTTTTATTATAGGATTTGTCTTGACTTTTCATTTCTTTAGTTTTCGGTTTTTGTTGTTACTTTTTACCTAGTTTTTTTTCCTTCAGTTTTGTAACACTTTAACATACACGGGCGATGTTAAATACACTCGGCACACACGGGCTACGCCTAGTTATTTATTTCTATTTTTGTATTTTTTTTTTGTGTTTTACTGTTTTGCTGTGTTGTTGTTATTGTGAGTAGAAGACTGCATAATCAATCCGCTTTCGAATGAAAATACTTCGAATTGGGCTAGTTGAACTAACCAAGCAGGTTGCGGGAATGGCACCACTAGACATTGTAAGAACTAATTCGTTATTCGATGACAAAAAGCACTTGTATGGGGGAATAGATGCCCAAGAAGACAGATCATAGCTTAGAAAAGAAAGCTACCTATTAGCTTTATTAGCTGCCCTTACCTGCCTGCCTTGAACTACTGCACCTACTAATCAAGAACATTTACTGTAATATATGCTTAACACGTCGAATTGGACATTTTTCCTTACCAACAACTTAAAGGAAGAAATGACTACCCCTTCCAAGCTAAGATAGTACATAATTAATAGGGAAATTAGGAGTCCTTACAATCTTATAATAACTTCCTCCTCTGGGGACTTTCCCCACCAATTGGGAAATGGGCTTCGATCTCTTCTTCTACTTCTTCTATTTCAGCTAGTTCATTTTCTGGCTATCTCTTTTCTTTTCCTCTTTGCAGATATACATTTTTTATACTTTTAGTCCTCTGTCTTATTCTTCTTATAGCGAGTGAAGTACCCCTCAGGTGAGAAACATGAATGCTTTAAGAAGAAGCCCGACTATTCCAATAATAGGGTAAGAGGCGCCCATTCTTGAACCTCTCCAATTACTTGAGGTGTGGGTCAATTGTCGTATATTTTATTTTATTTATCTAAGATCCCAAAGTAGGATTGGTTAGTTTGTCAATTGAGTCTTCCAAAAGCAAGGAAAGGCTTGGGGTCTTGCAGGTCTAGCACAATTTTTGTATAGTGAGGGTGTTATGCTCTTTTCTTTGTGTAATCACCTTAGTGCTTATTGGTATAACGACCATTTACGATTCTTGCTTGTGGTGAGCGGCTTTTAAGCAGAAGGCTTTGATTGTTCGTAGTAAAGTTTTAGCCTATGAGATGGAAGTTGGTGTTAGAGCAAGGGACTGCTTTTGTGCTTGTAGAACCATGGGCCTTCCCTTTCTTTCTAGGAGAAGCCCCAAGAGGGGGGACTGACTAAAGCAAAAAGCCATAGCTCATAGGATTCTATTGTACTAGAGGGTATATTACCATTTAACCAAATAGGGGTTGGGAAGAATATGAGTAGTCTCCGTCCTTATCCACTTCGACTTCTAATTAGGAAGTTGACGGATAAGACTGAAGGTATAGTTTACCAGCCGAAGGTGATTATGGTTTTGAACTAAACCAGCCAGACTTAGAAGTAGCTGAAAAAGTGGTAACTCGTTGTTAGAGAATAGCAGGGGCTAACTCCACCGAAGCTAATGCCATTAGGATAAAGGTATTCAAGAGTCTTTGTTCACTAAAGTTTCTATGACTGTAGCAAGTAAAGCTTAACATAGCCCATTTAAGGCAAACGAAAGACTCCGAAGCTTTTATAGCTGCAACTGGTTTTGCACATTAGCTTCCTTCAAATCCACATTGCACTACTTCATTGCCCAATAATAAGCTTTGTTTGTGCTCTAACTCAATAGGGAGCTGACAAGACTTACCAAAGAACAACCAGTAAGGAGACATCCTAATAGGCATCTTATAGGTTGTTCTGTAAGACCACAATGCATCATCCAATCTGAGGTCCAACCCTTCTTGCTTGGTTCACCTTCTTCTCCAAAATTGACTTCGCCTCTCGACTAGACACTTTAGCCCGACCATTTCTCTACGGGTGATAAATCGAAGAGACCTTACGAGATAGTCTTATTAGTGACTTCAATCTATCGCAGGGTGAGAAACTGAAGTAAAGTATTGTTGTACATTCATTTCTTTGCACCATAAAGGAATTATCTGTGAACTCTTTTGTATTTTCAGAGATGATGAGCTACTTGGACATTCTATCTAATCTCAAAGTGGACAGGCTGCTTCAAAGTAATCTTGCTTTAGCCACTTACTCAGGAACTCGCTTTGCACCTCACCTCGAGAAGTCAAAGATACGTAGCTTGTTAAATGGGTGTTTTTGTTCATCCGGTGTGGGATAGTTTTTCCCAAGTCTAGTCCTATAAGAATAGTTCTCTGGACATCAACTCGTGGTATGCCAAGGAAACCTTTCCGACCATTTTTGGCTCAAGTTGCAGTTTCAGCTTGATAGATATCTATTTCTTTTTAAGCTTTACATATAGCTCATCAGCTTATGATTTTTCACTCTAAGTTTGAAGTTTTACTCGCCCCTTGCCTGAACTAGCGAGAGTTATTCTATTTGAAATTTTAGCTGTATTAAAGGAGAGGATTTTCTCGCATCTTCCTTGCTGTCTTATTCTAAAGGAAGGCTTTTGCTACCAAGAGACTCTGAAAAGTCAGTGTTAAAGCATTTCACAAAGAATTTGGAATTGTTCGATCGGTAACTAGAAAGACTAGAAAGTTAGCTCTTTTCGACTAACAGTCCCGAGAATTGAGTGAAAAAACGAAAAATGGAATTTCAATCCCTCCAACAAGTTGAGCTCTTTCTTTCTCATTGATCTTTGTCACTGATTGAACATCAAGGTCAAAAAGTTTTTTTTGTTTTCTAGAAATCTCGTAGGGTAATAGTAATGTAATATAAGATAGTATTTCGCTCCCCCTGCCTCCACTTCCCCTCCCAGACCCGGTAACGAAAGACACTTAGATAAGTGAATTAATTACCGCTTCGTGGGGTACTCCAAGCAAATGAAAAAAATCCTCTCCTACCCTTTTCTCTTGAATCCAGATTCCTCTATCTAAGACGGCTAAACCTTTTCTTCTGCTTTGCTTCTTATTCGTTGAAAACAATCATTTTAAGTAGCTTGTACTACTGAGCATAAACCCCTTGTTATCATAGATCCGGGTTAGTAAAGGAAAAGAATGTATCTCCCTTATCTGCTAGCTCAAAGCATGTCACTACTGTCTTGTTCTATCACTTTGAGTTAGTTGAAAGTACTTCTCAATCAGGCCGTATCCTCATTTGGGAATCACTGCTCTTAGGCTTTTCGCTCTATGACAGCTATAGCTACTGATCGATCTAGTCATTTGATGTAGTCTAAGAGTTAATTGTTCTCACGGTACCGATAGAAATATAATGCTATTATAGATAAAAGGAATTAAGCTAATCATGGTTCTCTCTCTTAGCCTTTCGGAGTCTGATAGGAATCCAAGTTAGTAAAAATGCTCGAAATCACACTATATGAGAATTCCAAGGCTCAACAGTGCATGCTAGCATCAGTTGAGAAAAGCCTTAGAACTAGCATCAGTTGAAGAAAGCCTTAGAACTAGCGTTTGGCTTTCTTTAGTGGGCCCTTCCGGTGCATCACTTCAGTTTTTAAAAGTAGCTCTTTTTTGTCTTCTTTTTCAAGTAGGTAAGTTTGCGAGTAACCCTAGGGAGTTTCTTGGAATCGGTTTCATCTAAGCCTTGAGGAATTGGGGGTTTAACTTAAGATTCCCTTCCCTCTTACTCTAATTTCTTCTTTCCTTCTCAAGTTTCAAGTCGACTAAATGGACTGATCTTGATTTTGCACTGGATCCTCCTCAGGCTTTTAAAACCAGTAGTTACTTATCCTTTAACAAATGAAGACCTTTATAACAATTATATCTCCATTTCCTTGAAGGCCTAATCCTTCTTTCAGTCTTACGAGCAAACCATACTATTGATACTTGATTGTAGAGAAACCTTGTGAATGGTTTTATACAATGCATTGAGAAAGACCAACTTCTTATGTGTGTATACCTCGGGCACCCAAGAGCTAAAAAATGACCCTAATATATATAGGAAACTCACAAGTAGACTTATCCACTTGACTATCATCAGACTAGATTTTGTATATGCGGTTGGTGTTCTTAGTTAATTTATGTACTCTCCACCTTTCCTTCATCTCGAATTCCATGGTATCTTAAGTTGTCTGTATCTGTAGTGTCAACTCTTATGTAGTAGGCCTATTCCACTATTTCCATCACTTATCAAACAAAAGGATGGATACTATATTCTATTGCTTCAGTCTTCCACCCCCTTCGACTCGCATAAGGTATAGAGCTTGTTCCCTTGAATTTCGTCCCTCCATAAACCCTCGAGCATTAGTAGGTGGAAACAAATCTAGTACTTACATATTCTAAGGAAAAGGGGTAAAAGAACTATCTTAAAGACACAACCCTCTAATATTACAAGGAAGCTTAGAAATACATTCAAATCAATATTACATAAAGTATCACACTATCATAAACTTTGCTTTTGTCCCTCGCTGGTATAATCCTCAAATGAGGTCAAGAGGTAACTTGAAATATCGTAAGAGAAGAATGATTGTAACAAAGGCGTGGGAAGTATAAAGTTTGGCCTTTTTATTCATTTTTGCCCCTATATCTAAAATAATTAAAGTAGGGATTTAGGTTATTTTCAAAGAGTCGATTCTTGTTGCTTGGCAAACAAAAGTAACTAGCTCGCCTCAGTCACTTCGTTATACCTTAACCATGTTTCCTCTAAGTAATTTTTTATAGGCTACGATGCCGTTAGATATAGGCTCTGTCGAAAGAGTGACCCTAAACTTCCTCACTCTGTTTAGATGGGAGATAAAAGGTAACCTCTTAGGAAGGCGCCTGCTTGCTGGAATCAATCGAGTGCACCTAGTGCATGAGGAGGCAGCCGCAGAGGCTTTCAAGCTGTTTTTCTAAGGAACCAAAGTGGTAACTCTTACAAATTCTCTATTATACGATGTTAAATGCACCGAATCGTGAAAAGATGGTTGGCCTCACCACAAAATCTCATAAATAGGAATGGTTCTCTTTCACATAGTCGGTGATCACTGGCAGAAAGTTTCTTAACTAAGGTAGCTTATCCAAGTTATCTCTTGAGCGGCCTCAGCAAGGTTGGCCCCTAAGCAACCTATATTATGTATTTATTTCTATTCCTCTTCTAAGGCTGCTTCACCCCTTTCATATTCTTAATAATTCCCAATCATAGAATATCATGTTTGACTCTATTAACTATACATTCTTTCCTTTCTATATAATGCTGGTTGGTAGCTTATAGAGAAGACGGGAACCGATAGAGTTGAAAGAAAGAGTACCCCATCCAGTTAAGTGCGGTTTTACTTTAATAGGAATAAGAGTTGAGAAACTCTTAGGGAATGATTATTTGTCCACTCCTCACGCTCTTTGCTCCCTACTCACCCAGTTCACGGTCAGTTTGCTGAAAACAAAACAAAAAGAGTAATAGGTCTTCTCCGGTCTAAAATAAAGAGTAGGGTCCTGCTCACTTCCCCGCTAATTGCTACGTAAGAAAAGCTCTTGCCCTTCTTTCTCGTAGGCTTGCTCTTTTTCCTTGGTCAGTAGCTTTTTGTCCTTGCTTGTCTTGTACTTTAACAATGAGTTATTCACTCTCTCTTTCATTTAGTGTGAAATCTTGATCCCCTGAATCAAAACCTTCCTTCTTGCTTCTTCTTGTTCTAAGGCCATGGCTCTTTCACATCTTATTCAAAAATTTCTTTTGTAGAGGCGAGATTCACGACTATCTTTAGTAAACTCACACTATATAAAACCCACAATTCATTTGAGCTAATAATCTTTAACTTTTTAGCTGTTTTGACTGACTATAATTGTAAAGTGTGGGGGAATTTGAGTGAAGAAGAGGAATATTGAGTAAAGGGGTTTTTTTGGAATTTATGTCATCAAGTCTCATTTGGAAATTAAAAGAAAGGAAGCAAGGTGTTGTAAAAATCCTTGAAAAGATGCTCTCTATGAAAAAAAAAATGTGTATATCCTCAATCATTGTGAAAAGAAAAGAAAAAAATGAGGAAGAATTCGTGAAAAAGAAGAGAAGCAAAATAATAGAGTGAAAAGAGTGGTAATCTGAGAGTTTGAAAACTTTTTTATCTTTTTAATTCTTAAGCTTTCCTCTCTTATATACAAACTTCCTTGAGGGTACATGATTGATGGGATATAGAACGTGTTAGGTGGTGTTTGTGGAATACTAACAAGGTAAAGTGTTAGGGGGATAAATGGGAAGTGAGCAAAAGCGGCTAGAAGGTTTTTGATAATCTTTGATTTATTTCCATTTCGTTGCATCAGCTCTACTTCTATTTCTTTTGTTTTTCCATTCCCTTCGTTCGATAACCTCTATGTCCCGAGCTTAACATTACAAGCTTGAAAGTCCTAGCTAATTCAAAAAACGACTTAGGTTAGAACTTAGAGCGGATAAGTGTTGGATAGGATAAGTTGTAATGGGCATTAGCAACTAAAGTGGATAATTGTGTTAATCACTTGATATTCCTTATTTTCTTTGAAGGCGACACAACCAAGTCACATAAACACACATATACCATTGATTCATAAGTTTATACGTGACATGTCGGTGGGATGTTTGATTCTTATGATTCATTATCAATAGTTTATTATGTGGTTAAGCGATAATATCCCTATTGGAAGTGATGTTTTGTTCGTTTTTGTTCTTATTTGTTTTGTTAAGTTAGAGTCCTTAGTCTTTTTTATTTTTCCGTTTATTCTGTCATTCATTGTTGAATCTAGTTGTTGTGTGATTCTCTGTATTTGAGATGCTTTTAATTTTGTGTTGCTTGAGGGCAAACAATAGATAATTGTGAAGGAATTTGATATGTGCTTAAGTGTCTTTAATTTTATATGTTAATTATGTCGGTTTTTAATATTTTTTGTATATAAAATATATAACTTACCCCCGTTTCCTTCTCCTTTTGACTTAGGTGCTCCTCGAAGAAGAGTTTAATAAATATAAGATGAAGCTGGAACAGAAGGTCGAAAGCGGAGCAAAAGTTAGAGAAGATGGAAAGCTAGCCACCAAGTATCAGTAACCTACAACCAACGGTAGGTTACCTCTAACACAGACAATAGGGTAAGAGCACAAAAGAAGAGAAAGCCAGAAGCCTACCATCGACAGTAGGCTACCCCTATCACGGACGATAGGTCCTAGGGATTTTTGAGAAAATTTAGAGAGAGACTTACTACGAACAGTAGGCCTTGACCTAGCGTGCACAGTAGGTCCTGATTTCAGCAAATAGATAATGCATTTTTTAGCCTCTTTTAATGTAATCTTCACTCTTTTTCATTCATTTTCAGTTTTCGATTTTAGAGAGAGGGTTTGGAGTGAAATACTCTCCAAAACTCTTCCAAATCCTCTTTTTAATGAGTTACGGTTCATTAATTAGACATCAAATTTAGTGTTTAGAGGGGATTGAAGACCATTCATGGAGCAATTTCAAAGTTCTTTGGGCGGATTAAGAGATGAGCTCGGCAGTGATTCGGACCCGTGGAATCACTCATCTTAGACCTAAGCTTATCTTATCTTTATCTTTTTATGAATTCTTCTATTAATTTGTGTTTATGGAAGATGTTTAGTGGCTAGTTTTTATTTTGTTTGAATGAGAGTTGAACGCTAAATTTTGGATGATATGAATCTTTGATTCGGTTTTTATAAAAATGATGTTTGATTTACTTTAGGTTGTTGTTCAATTATTTTATTGTTTTATTTGATTTGTGCGGAATAATCTAATTCGCAAAATTGGTGGGAATTGAAAAAGTGAAACCAATTTAGGGCAATTAGTTGAGCATTAGGAGTTGCCAATTGAATAGCGATATTAATTGCACTCTCAAGTCCATAAATCACCTAATCTTAATGCATTCATATCGGGTAGAGAGAGAAGAGATTCTTCAATAAAGTTTAGTGAATAGAGTGATTTTTGGCAAGAGATAGGGATTACCTGAGTTAAGTGTGATGGCCCAACCTTTATCTTTCAAACATCCTTTTATTCTTTTCTAAATTGCGTAGTGGATAGACTCTAGAAGATTCCACCATTCAAATTCTCTAATCATATTTTTGATCTCTTAAAGGAAGTTTTTATTTTTATAGTTAATTCTTACCTTTGTTTATTATTTTAGTTTTAAAACCATCTTTAAAAATCCCCTACTTGATTAGACCTTACAAAACCGTTATTAATTTAACTTCTCCATTCCTGAGTTCAACAATGTGGGAGGTTCTCTAGTACTACTCTGATTGGTTCATTTGCCTGTTAGGTGTTAATTTAGAGTAGACCGTTTTGAAACAATAGTCACCTTGGGCATTGAGGCATTCCATTCCATGAAGACCGGAAAGCCTGGCATGGTGAAAGCCTATGACCGAGTGGAATGGGGCTTTCTGAGATGGATTTTGATGAGAATGGCTTTCCCCGAGGGATGGGTCTACAGAGTTATGGCGTGTGCATCCTTGGTCCATTTCAAGTTCTTGTGAACAGTAAGCCGTCCCGTGATTTCACTCCGACTTAGGGACATCCGATAGGGCAATTCTTTGAGCCTCTTCCTCTTTGTTCTATGTTCAGAGGGTTTTCTTGCTTTTATCTGGAGGGCAGAGACACGGAGTCTATGGACGAGCACTACTTTTGGGGCATTTTCACTGGCTCATTATTTTTTGCAGATGATAGCTTACTCTTTCATAGAGCCATATCAGAGGGAGCCATGATCCTGAAATTTGTTATATCCACTTATGAGCATGTTTCGGGACAGAAAGTCAGCCTAGAGAAATATGTTGTTTATTTCTCTTTCCATGTACCCCTTTCGGACATAAATGCTCTTGCCGACTTATTGGCAGTGCAGTTATAGAATGTCTAATACTTGGGCTTGCCATAATGCATTGGGCATTCGAAGAAAGAACTTTTTGGGTACATTCTAGATAGAGTGTGGAAGAAAATAAAGGGTGGAAGGAGAAGTTCTTAACTCAAGCGGGAAAGTGTTGATTAAATCAGTGTTGCAATCCATTCCCACGTTTGTCATGTCTGTCTTTCTGCGACCAAAAATCCTCTGTGATGAGATCCCTTCTTTGATTCGGAATTTCTGTTAGACATGGAGTGGGGAAGGAAAGAGGAATTTGCTGGAGGAAGTGGGATGATCTGTGTAGGAGCAAATGGGAAGATGGAATGGGATTAAGGGACATAGAGATTTTCAACACGGCTTTGTTAGCAAAATCCGGGTGGCGTATTCTTCAGAATCCTGACTCTGTCTCTGCCTGCGCCTTGCGGGGTAATTACCGTCCGAGTTGCCTTTTTATGAGTGCCACTTTGGGAAGTCGAGTGTCGTATGCTTGGAGGTCTATATGGGAGGCTCGAGCTTGTTGGAGAGATGTTTACATTGGAGAATTGGGAATGGAGAATCAATTAGAGTTTGGGGGGATCTGTGGTTACCTATACCTTATTCTTTTAAGGTAACTTCGGTGAACCTTTTCCTTTGAGCACTCCTTGTGGATTGCAGATTTGATTGATCATGATGTGGGAGTTAGGAGGGAGGACCCAGTAAGGCAGCTTCTCAACCCCAGGGATGTGGACATCATACTTCAATTGCCTTTCGTGCCATCATTATCAGAGATGTTGTAGTTTTGTATTACACAAATCAGGGGCGTTTTCACTGTTAAATCGGCTTACCACTTAGGTGTGGACTCCGCTGCCAGGAAGGATGGCAGTATTGTCTAATGAGAATGGGAGGGTGTGGAAAGTCCTATGGAAGCTCCAAATACCACCTAAGGTCCGAGTGTTTTAGTGGAGGTATGTACTTCTTCCTCTTCCTACAAAGCTGAGTTTGAGTCGTCGGTTGGAAGGTGTGTGCCCTCTGTGCCCAATGTGCGGTGCGTAAGTGCAATCGGCATCTATTTGTGAATTGTGAATATGTAAGGCAGGCGTGGGAGGCTTGGGGTTTTGACCTGCTCGCACTATGGCAGGGCGTTTTTTCTTTAGCCCCTGTGGATAGAGTTTTACTATGACAGATGGAGGCATGATATGGAGAGAATTGTGATGCTGTTATTGGGAATTTGGAAGGAAAGGTGCTCGTGGGTCTTTGAGAGCAAGATGGAGGCACTTGTAATGGTGGCTGGAGTTCAAGGCCTGTTGTTGGAATTTAGGGACAGAAACTCCTGTGTGGCCACATGTGTGCAGCGGAGCCATGCAGTCGTGGCTCCTTGGATGCCGCCTACTCCAAATTGCATGAAGATTAACACCGATGCATCCATGAAGGATGAACGAAATGGTGCAGCTAATGAAAGTTGCTGCACCAGTTCCGCTGCAGGCAGTGTTGGATGTTGTCATACAGAGATGATGGCTCTCATGCTCCATATTGAGCTAGCTAAGAGGATGGGTATTGGCTCTTTCATATGGGAGGCTAATAGCACTACAACCGTGTCTAAATAGTGTCTAAATTCTCTGCTCATGACCAAGATTTGTCCCTAGCTGGCACTTTGGTTTGGTTTCCCACTTCATAAGAGAAGTCCCAGGGTGAAATTTTCAAGGTTTCTTCGTTGTTTCTAGAGCTCAAAATGGTGTGGCAGATAGTTTAGCAAGCTTTATCAGATCTCTCAATAGCCCTCTGTTTTGGCTTGATCATGTAGTCCCTGATTGTATTTTTTCTGCGCTTGTTGCAGATTCCACTGCTTCAATATAAGAACTCATTTTTTCTCCAAAAGAAAAAAAATATCTATGAAAATTCCAATTCTAGGAATCAAACATAACCTAAATGTTAAATTTGTACAGTACAAAGAAGTAAAAATAAAAAAGTTTAAAGCAATCATAACTTCCAACTTTTAAAAATAGTCCATAGAAATTACATAAAGAATGAGATTTTCCAAATGATAATGATAACTTCTTTGGAATTCCAAACTTTTCATTCATCACTAGAAGACTAGTAATCTCTGGACACAAACAGATATGAGTTTTCTTGCTATTGTAGGCAAGCTAGCTCAATACTGATCAGCAACAATCAATGAAGTTTGGTTGATGCAGTTCTTTGTTTTTCTTTTATTCGACTTCCTCCCAGAATATGAAACAAATCTTCCCTTAGCTCTTGGCGTGCCTTGAGCAAAAGGATTGAATTCTCGCCAGACCATCTTCAAGAGTCGCTAACTTAACAGCAAAGGTCACGCGCAGCCAGTTTTTCAGTCCCATGGTAACCCCTGGAGAAAGATTAATTCAATTGTTAACCAGGCTAAAAGCACTTTTTCAGGCTCAATGCATTAATAAAAACAGTTCCAGAAAATTTTGGCACAAAGTTTTCAAAGCAACCGATGTGTGTTCAATTTCTTCACAGTGCATATTTTTTCTCTTGGGTGGGGGAGTTCTAAGTGTTAGATTCGTCAGGACTTTCATACTTTTGTGTTGCCATAAGATAGGAAACTTCTGTTATAGACCAAGTCTATGTCCCCACTTAGAGACTATATGGTCTGTATTAAGCTCACCCCCTATTGTTGATTATGTCTCCAATTATGAAGACAAGAAGAATAAGAAGAGTGATGTGACTCAATATAGGCCGCATGGTCCATAAAGGAATTCATAACAGAATTTTTCCTATAAGATATACATGTTAATATGCTGCATTTCAGAAAAATCTGCCGGAAGAAGAGTTAGAAATTTTCCTTTTTAGAAAGCTTCACTTCCATAGTAGTTTAACCATTCTAACATGTTTGTAGAATTCAGAGACGGGCATCCTGATAATTTAAGGATTGGGGCCTAAAAAAGGTTAAACAACTATGATAAGCATTAGAAAAAAAGTGGCCACTACGAATATGCAACATTCCCGTCTTGGAATGGTGTCTAAAAACCATATTTCAAAGGTGCAGAACTATTCTTTCAAGTGACTATTGATTATAGCCAGGAGGGCATTTCATTCTAAAATGGAAAATGAGTGTGAGAAAGCGACAAAGCAAATGCAAGCCTTCAAATATAAAGGATGTCCCTTTTTATATGCAGGGTTGTATTCCATCTCACCTGGCAGGACAATTACAGATTCCTCTCTGGCAAGTTTAAGGCAGAAATGCAAATCATCATCTATTCCTTCTAATAAAGACGGGTTTAGTTTCACCTACAATCAGAAATTCGTCACTTGAATTCTGAGTATAGATTATAAAAGCTTTCACATTTGTCTTACCATAGTAAACATGGATCCTTCAGGCTTATAAGGGCATGTAATGCAGGGGATTTCAGTCAGCCTCTCAAAGCAAACATCTGCAGCCTCTTTCAGTAAATTTACAGTCTTTGAATAGAAATCATCTGGTATTTCCTTCAGTATCTTAGGAACAGCCCCCTGGAGCACAAGTGCTTTTTGATATTAAGTATCATAAAACTTTTTTGAAGTACATACCATGGATTTAAAAGCAATTTAAAAAAAAATAAAAAAGATGAAGACAACCATGATTCTGCAGAACATTAAACCATGTACAGAAAAGTTCGGAAACTAAGTTCATTACCAGAAGGAACACATTATGAAGGCAGTTACAGTTAGACTGTAAATGATAACAAAGCCGTGGATTAGGCTCTACTTGGATTGGAATCAATTTGGAAAAAATGGGATTATTCTTGGATTTCATGATAAGGTATACAGTTTGTCAGAGAACATGTGGACCTGAAGTAAAAAAGAAAAAATCAAATTAAATCCCAATCCAAGTAGAGCCTTAAGCTTCCGTAGCTTGCAATTCAAACTTTTCAGAAAATAAGAAAAACTTGAGGTTTTGGATTCATATTTGTATGATTAAAAATATATCAAAATCAATAAAGTACCATTTATTTGGAAGACAGTAGAGGTTTCTCATCTATGTCAACCCTTAATAATTTATGATAGACATTTGAAAATTACTGTTACTGGTACTTGTTAATGATGTGATATTAAATACCGAAACACCAGCATACTGATGGTATATCTGGTGTTGCAGAAAAGTATTATTCCATTCTAAACATTAGCATCTTCAATCACGCACCTGAATGAAAGTCGGAGCATCACATGTGATGTCAAGACAGCTTTTGATGGAATCAACAACCTGGAATAGATGAGAATGGTCCTTATAAAATCAAACGATCTAATTTCCATCCTGTAATTGTGATGGAATTTCACAGGAGTTATTATTGTTCTATCTGAGAACTCATAAATTTCTGAGCAAAGCAATCTGTATCAAATACAAAAACAATAAACTAAGAGCTTCGGGAGAGGGATGGAAGAAGTGAACCCCCAGTTTCTTGAGGATGCCATTTGGATCACAAGTGACCAGCCAACCAAATCTCCAACCAGGAACCATCCATCTCTTTGATAAAGATCCAACTGTGATAACTGGAGCGATTGATCCAAACACTTGCATTGGCACGAATGGGTTTTTTCCAAAAGCTAGATGAGCATAGGCTTCATCTGCAATTACAAGAAATCCGAGCCTTTTTGCAGTCTCTGCAATCTATGTAATAATAACTATCATATATGAGAAAATAATTTGTTGGAAAACATATTTATTCTCATGCCATTTAACCGTTTAGACACTTTACCTTCTGCAAATGCTCACGTGAGTACACATTTCCACATGGATTACCAGGATTAGTGATAACAATAGCAACTGTTTTATCATCAGCAAGGGTTTCTATATGGTTCAGATCAACTTCCCATCCCTGCTTCGGTAAAAGATTAAAGTGCCGAAATTCAAGATGGCTAAAGGTGGCACGAGCTTCGTAGAATGGATATCCCGGTTTTGGAAACAATATGTTGCCACCTGGACGAGCAAGGACAGTTAATATAACATCAATTGCATGCCTGGCACCAACAGTGATATAAACATCATCTGCAGATATTTCAAATGGCTGATCGCCGGAGATATACTCAGCAATGGACCTGGCACAAATATGAAACTTAGATATCAGATTTTCATTCCTGTAGGTGAATTGTAATATACAGCACTTTATCAAGTCTTCAGCTTTTTGCAAAATATTAACTCTTGAAGTAGATTAAACTACTTGTAGTTTCTAAAAACACAAATTGAGACCAATAATGCGAACAGGGAAATCTATCTTACACTAAAAATTGATGTCATGTGCAGCATTAAGCATTCCAAGGAGCATTATTTGTGGAGAATCTTTTCATATTACTAAGGTTAAAATTCAGAGGTTAGGATGTTCCTGTATCAGAATCAATTATGCCTATGATAGATCATTCACCTTCAATTCAAGAGGGACTCATCAAATTCAGAAAGGTTTCTCAATCAGAGGATGGACAATCCATCAATAAGGAAATGGATAAATTACCAAAAGAGGCATCTACCGAATGATTAAATGATTAAAGAGTGAACCAGAACCCAAAACCAAGATTAGCAAAAGAAATTCGCCATCGTACAAACTCCATTTCACGACATAGAAAAGATGCCAGCTATTATAATGTTAATATCCAGTCTTTTTTCTCCTAAAGAACATTCATACCAGCAACTAATACAAATATATTTTTGTGGAAGAATCACAAAATTAAACTACAATCACTACCTCAAGAGCAAGAAAATTTTCCAAGAAGATGAAAAAATAAATAAATAAACAGCACCATTTCTGTACTCAACTACCCATGAAAAAAAGCAGAGCCTAGAATTTTTCTCTATTTCAGATAATCAACTAAAATGGAAAACAAGCAAAGCTCAAGTTAATGATTAGACCCAGTTCTTGAAGACATTAAAGTAAAATTTTACCTTCGTGCTTCAATAAAACCAACACTGGGGCCATAAGAATTGTATTTTCCGGATTTGATTGCATCAATGAGGGCATCTTCTGCTACATTACTAGTTCGAAAGGTGGGAAACCCACTGGGATCGCCATGAGCAAGAGGTATAGCAGTTCTATGCTCATCCTTGTTCAGATTATCATTCAGAGTATTGAGAATAGTTCTTATAGTGAATGCAGATGCTTTGTTCACTGTTTCTTCTCCATAAAAATTCCAACTCTTCTCCATTTTTCTCTTCTCGTCTCCTCTACCGATAATTGAAAAGCGATGAAGAAAGTCAAACTCAAAAATAATACCCTATACCGGTTGTCATATCATGGACCGGGCATAATGTGTAATGCAAATGCCAAAATTATGTACAAATTATGTAGTTTCATTTAATTTGAAGAATAAAGTAAAAAAAATAAAATCATTCTCACTTGAAAGAAGTTAGAACAAAACTTCTTTAATTTTATTTACAATTAATCATAATAAATAATTCTATAAAAAATATAGACATATATTGCATTATCAAAGCTTGCGATAATTAGAAAATTAAATATTACAATATAGGAAACTATATTTATTATATACAATCTTGGAAATCAAGGAAGAAAATCTTCAAGATTATGAAGACAGAATAGGAAACAATTCTCAACACTCCTCAAGCAGGTGTGTAGATGTCATAGATGCACAACTTAATAAGGCACTTGAAGAAGATTTTTTATGAGACCACTTGGTAAGAACATCAACTAATTGATCTTCTAAGAAAATCTTTGGCAGCTCAATAACCTTGTTGTACAACTTTTGTTTGATGAAAGATCTATCCACCTCAACATGCTTTGTTCTATCGTGTTGGACAGGATTGTTCGCAATATCACATGTTGCTTTATTGTCACAAAACAACTTAATCGGCTCTTTAGGCGGGTAACCCAAATCCTGTAACAGAAGTCTTAGCCGTTAATTTTCACAAATTCAAAGTGTTATTCCTCTAAATTCAGCTTCTACACTTGATCAGGCAATAATATTCTACTTCTTACTTCTCCATGTGACAAGATTGCCTCCTAAAAAAGTAATGTAACCAGAAGAGGATCTTCTACCATCTATTGCTCCAACTAAATTAGCATCTATTTAAACACTTACACTTACATCCTGCTAATCCTCCTTCTTTGTGACACTATCCCTTTTCCTGGAGCAAACATTAAGTATCTTAAAATTCTCATGACTGCATTCATATGTTTTTCTCCTAGATTATGCATAAACTGACTTACAACATTCAAAGCATAAGTAAGATCTGATTTTGTGTGTGCTAAATATATTAACCTTCCAACAAGCCTAAGATACTTGATTTGATTCAACTGGTACTTGATTTGATTCAACACACAATTTCAATCCTTCCTCCACTAGTTTAACAATTGGTTAACATGCAGATATTTATGTTTCCTTCAACAAGTCAAGTGTATACTTTCTTTGGGACAAAAAGATTCCTTTTTTCGATCCAGATACTTCAATCCCAAGAAAATACTTTAAGGAGCCAAGATCCTTTATTTCAAACTCCTTAGACAAGTATTCTTGCACTAACTTCATTTTTTTATGAGCACCATATCATCAACATAGACAATGAGAGCACTGATTTTACCTTGATTTCTTTTGAAGAATAAGATATGATATGAGTTGCTTTGACAATATTCGAACGCTCTCATGGACTTTGCGATTGTTTCAGTCTATAAAATGACTTCTTCAATCTGCATACTTTTCCCTTCCTTTTTGGCACAATACATCCTGGTGGGAGGTGCATATATATTTCTTCTGCCAGCTCTCCATGCAAGAAAGCATTCTTCACATCAAATTGTCTCAATGGACAATCTAGATTTGCAACTAATGATAACAATACTCTGATAGTATTAATCTTACCTACAGGAGCAAAAGTCTCGATATAATCAACCCAATAAGTCTGAGTTGTACCCTTTTGCTACTAATCTCGCCTGAAAGCATTCAACGGAGCCATTAGCTTTATTTTTCACTGAATAGACCTATCTGCATTTAATGGGTAAAGAGTTAAATGAAACTACTCCTTCATCTAATGGACTACTTCAACAATTGTACTTGGACCAGATTCTTCAATTAATGGACTCATACATCCCAATTTGTGGACTTCTAGATCAAGTTCTTTACCATCGAGTTCAAAATGAATATAGTCAAGAGTCTGAATTTCATTATGATTCTCTCCCTGAAGTTCATACTCCAAAGAAAAATACATGAAAGTCTAATGAAAAGTGATATCCATTGTGACAAACATTCATTTAGTAGGATGATAACACCTATACCCCTTTTGGTACATAGCGTATCCAAATGCTCGTGGGATAACTTGTGACGTTTGTGTTATGTAAATGAACAAAAACAACACATGAGGCTGTAAATTTGGGACAGAAGGAGCACGTACAAATTTGTTAAGATCTTGAAGTAGAGTTTGAAAATCAGTAGAACGAGAGGGAATTCGCTTGATCAAATATCCTGTAGGGGTAAGAGCTTCACCCTAGCATATGGGCATCAAACAACGAAGCATCAACACTTCTAAAAGATGACGATTTTTTCTCTTAGTAACCCCATTTTGTTGAGGTGTATCTGGACAAGTTGTTTGATGAACAATTCCTTGTTTCTCCAAAAAATGCTTAAGTTCAAAACTATTATATTCCCCTATTATCACTATGAAGAACCGAATCTGTGCATTATATTAAGTTTTAACCATTTTATAAAATCTTTGGAACAAGAGATTTACTTCTCCTAGTGCAATCATCAATAAAAGTAACAAACCAATAAGAACCTACTAGAATAGAAACTTTTGAGGGACCTCGTACATCAGAATGAATAATCATAAAAGAAATGGGACTTTTATTCATAATTAGTGGATGAGAGGCACGATGACTTTTAACAAGTTCACAAACTTCAGAATGAAGAAAAGAAACACTAATGTCTTTAAACAAACTAGAAAACAAATTTTTAAGGTACCTAAAAGATGCATGTCCTAACCTCTTCTCCCCTTCATGTTGTCTGCTGCCGAAACATGTTGTAATTGGTCCAAGTTTTCTGTCTTCAAGTCCAAATAGTATAACTTCCTTTCCTAGTATCACAACCAATTCCCCTCTTTATTTGAATATCCTTAAATACACAATGGTCAAGACAAAAATTAACAACATAAAATAACTGGTGTTTGTTTCAGAATACGGGGATTCCTAATAACTACAATTCAAGACAAGTGGACCTAACATTGCAGAGGTGAGTTCAACCCGAGTGTTGAATCTCTCGAGGATGGTAAAGGTGAAGTACTAATCATGTCTCTAATGTTTAGTCTAAGAAAAGGATGGTTTTGAATAAAAAATAATAAAAGAAAACTGAAAATAATTACCCAACTAAGAAAGAAATGAAAACTTAGGATTTTAAAAATTAATAAAGCAAGAGTTAGATGGTGAAATCCCCCTAATCCTTGTTACTAATTCAATTCGAAAAACTTCAATAAAAACGATGTTGAATTAATTAAGTTGGGTCATCACTCAAGTCGGGCAATCTCTATCTATAGGTAAAAACCACCCTACTCACTAACCCTTAGAAGAAAATCTCTTTTCTCCCTAACAAACTATGAGTGCAATAAAATTAGGTGATTTAAAGGACCTAAAAGTGCAATATCGTATCTCTAGTCAACTGCCCCAACTAACTCCCAATTGTTTGCCCTAGATCATTCTTCCTTTTTCAATTCTGAACAACCTTGTGATTAATCTAATCTCACGACAATTAAATTGCAAACAAGCACAATTGGAAGACAACTTAAATCAAAACAAACATCAAATTCAAGAATTTAAACCAAGAATTTTGTAATCAAGAATTAGGGTTCAACCCTCTTCCAAATATAAAGACTACATAAAATTGAAATTCAACATTAAGAATTCAATAACAATAAAGTAAAAGAAAGCTTAGGATTTAAATTGAGGCAGCAATTGAAGTCCCGAACTTCTTCCAAGATCGTCTTTCGAGTCACCAAGTTGAAGATCGAAATCTTGAAATTAATTCTTCAATTCTTGAAATCCAAGAAGTAAAATTGCAGAAATCTAAAGATTGTCTAACTAATTAAATGTATAAAAGCTGAAATTTGAAGAATTGTTCATTCTAATCTACTCCTAATTACCTAATACTAACCCTAGTTAAGCCTATTCTAAAGCCTAATCTGTATATCTAAAATAGTTGTAGAAAACCTCTTATATAGAGGAGAAAACTACAAGAAAACAGAGTTTAAATGGGATACAATCGCCTTGCCAGTCGGGACCTACTGCTGACGTAGGTCGAGCCCTACCATCCGTGGTAGGGTTTTGACCACCGTTGCCTTATGATCCACAGACTTACCGCCAACGGTAGGTTAGCCTACCTCATGCAGTAGGTCAGCTTCTTTGTTGCCGACGGCTCCATTTTCATCCCTGTTTTTTTCCTTTCATCGTTTTTTCTTCCGAAGGGCACCTAAGACAAGAATGAGGGATATTAAGTTAAAACATACATTTTTACATATTAAAAACATCAAAATTGATGAAATTAACATATAGAAATATAGACAAAGATGCATATATCAATAAGAATTTAGTGATTTGAGAAACTGACAAAAGATAATAATCTAAGGATGTGACAATTAACACAGAGTCAAGATTGAGGGTCTTAGTAAGGGTTAAAGATTTGTTTTCAACCATTGGAGCTTTACCACCATTGGTAGTAAAAACAAAATTTTTAAGGATGGATTAATACTATTAACTTGTCTAGAATCAAATGTAACATGATCAGTGGCACCAGAATACATTATCCATGCGCTATTAGAAACAGGGGTAGAAATCTTATCACCATTATTTACAACTACTGCTAGAGTTGAGGCCGTTTCAATGGAATCATCATTTCTACCTTCTTTAGCAACAACGACAATAGGCTTTCATTTGGAATCCTTCTCAATATGCATATCCCACAATTTTAAAATAATGATCTTTGAGATGTCCAACTCAGTTGCAATGGATACCATACTTTTTACCATTACTAGTTCCCTTTGGTTTATTCTCTCCGAGACAGCATTGATGTTGCTTCAGAGATCTCCTTGTCCTTCTTTAACGCTTTTTGCCATGTCGCTTACTCTGAATTTTTGCATAACATTTTTCTAGATTCTTGGGATTAGTTCTTGGCACATATCTCCCCACGCACTTATTCAAACATATCTCTAAACCAACAAGAAAGATATGCACCCTTAGTCGTTCAACTAATTTTTGGTATGCAACAATATCATTAGGGTCTTTCATAAAAACTTTATCCCGATGATACAACTTTTGAAAAGTTTCAGTTAGTTCCCCATGATATTCTGCCACAGACTTCCCACCTTGTTTGGTGGAGAAAGCCTTTTGATTGAGGGAAAAAACCCTCAACTCATCTCTTTCATCATAGAACGCCATTGACAAAGCACTCCAAATTTCATGAGCTGTCTATATATGCAGATACCGCTTCATTACTTCTGGGCTCATGGACATCAACAACCATCGTTTCACTTTTTGATTGTCGGCATACCACCTCTCATATCCATCATCATATTCAAGAGGAACCTTTGTTTGCCAACAATATAGGAAAGTTTCTCCCTTTCAGCTATATGCATCTCCATTACACTACTAGAAAATAGGATATTACCGACCGATTCATAGTTGGTCGGTAACTTTAAAAGATACCGATCGATTAGAGATCAACACAGGTCTATCGGTAAATGTGATGGATTTACTGACCAATTTTTTAATTTATCGACTGAAGTTAATTTAGGGACGGAACTTTAGTCGGTAATCAGTCATTAACTGTAATTATTTTTTGAAAAAAGATTAACTCAGTTACCGACCGATATTTTTGGTCGCCCATCGGTCGGTGACTTAATTTTTATTTTAAAAAAAATATTTACAGAGTTACCACCGATGATTCGATCGATAACTCAGTCGGTAAAAATATGATTTTTTGGTGACAGAACCCTTTCTTCCTTTCCCCTTTCATTCTTTCCTTCTTTCCAAAACCCTATCCCCCCCCCCTAACCGCAATCACCACCCTTCACTATACCTCCTCCGACGACCTCCAAGAGACCCTATAGCTGTCAGTCGACTGCCAGCATTTCCTCTCTCTCTCTCTCTCTCTCTCTCTCTCTCTCTCTCCTTTGTTCTTTTTTTCTTCACCTTCTTCTTCTTCTTCTTCTTCTTCTTCTTCTTCTCACTCTCAGCCGCTAGGGTTTTTTACCGTCACTGGAATTTCGCTCAAACATTGCTCCGTCGTTGCTCATCGGAAATTGAGGTATTATTTATTTGTAATTTTTTCTAGAATTTTAATTTTGGGCAGTTTTTAATATTTTTTTTTTTGTGATACCTATATGGCTTTTGGGAATGTTGATCATAATATGTGTAATTAACTCGTAATATATGTTTTGATGGAAATTCTCCATAGTCTTTCAATTTTTCTTTTTTCCTCTAAGGAAAATCATAAGAAAAAACTGTTGATGAAAAATTTTCATTAAAAGTAGTTAATGGGAACGACTCATCTTCTTTTTGTTACTTGCATTTAACGGGTTCAGTTCATGTACTTTGAAACTAAACAACAACCCACAAACTTATTTGTTGGTTTATTACTTATATGACTTCTTAAGCATTGATGATCTGATAACGGGGTCCAACCCACTCCTTTACTTATTTTCTTATTTTGTATCGTCCAAAACTCAGTTAGCTAGATCATAGTCTTTTGTAATTTCTTCTCAAGTTTTCTTCTATAGATCTTTTATTTGTTAATGTTCATACAATAAAGAATAATTTTTTCTTTAATTTCTCACACAGAGAATTAAGAAGATTATTATTATTTTCTTTTGAGGATAGAATGAAGAGGACTATATAATCTAGCATTTATAATTTGACAAAGAAGATGGTTTACATCCACACTAACAAAATTGTCATGAAAACCAAGTACTTTATTATCTTATGAGTTGGAATATGCTGAGGTTCCCAAATTTTTTGTGATTGTTCGGGGAATGTGGAACTTATTGAATTGTATTGCTGAAAACTTACCAGAATGGGCAAGAGATGCAAAACTCTATGTTTTGTATTTGAATTCTTGAAAATGATTTTCTTTTCCTTGCAGGATACTTGTAATGGAGCTAGAGTGATTTGAAGCTTGTTTGATGTGTTGATCCTTTTTTCCTGGTCATGTCTAAGCTCTAGTATTTTCAAATCTTGTCCTTCTGATTACTTGTAGCATGCAATTGGATTTGGATCATAACTATATATGACTTGGTCCTTATGTGTTTGTATGAAACTTTTCCTTCTCTTTTTCTTTTTTATTTTTGGGTGCTTTTAAAGTTTATCTTTCTCCTTTTCTAGTCGAAATCGATTACTGCATAGGAAATGCACTGCAGAGTTATTTATGTTGTAGAAACTTGAACTGCTAGCAATACTTGTGCATGTATTTCTCAAATTTGATGATTCTTTTAATTGCTGAGTCTTATGTTGTTTTGGATATCATTTCCATCCATATGAAGAGTCAAAGTTATCTTTCCAGAATAGCAGTGGTTATATTATTTTATGCATATTCCAAACAGTATTATTTTTTTTTTGTAATTTGTTTTGGAATTTTAATTTTGGGCTGTTTTTAATTGTTTTTTTGGAGTTTTTTTTCTTTTTTTGGTTTTAAGTACTTGTAATGTTGTGGATTATTTTATAGGAATAGATTTCATTAATTTTGTTTTGTTGTTTGTAATTTGTTCTGAAATTTTTGGCTGGTTTTAATTTTTTTCTGGAAATTTTTTGCTGAAGAAGGAAAAAGAAGGAAAATAAATGAATAATAGGTGTTTTTCTAACTTATAGTAAGTTCTTTTGGTTAGCTCAAGGGTTTAACGTTGTTTAAGGGATGTATAATTAATGATTTTTATGTCACTAGAGTTGAAAGAATCTTTTCTATCTCTTTAAGGAAACATTTTGAAGGTATGCTAAATAGTGTAAGAGATGTTTGACATTTATGCCATCTAACATAGTAATATATGTTATAAATGAAAGATTGAAGAAGTTTATTATGGGACTATGAAATTAGAGCCACATATCCTTCCAATTGAAATGTGTATTCTTTTGTTCAGAATGTTGAGTTGCATATTCCACCAATGAAGGAATTGAGTGGAAAGCAATGCATATCTAAAAGTTGTGACATACTAAGGAAACTTCTCTAAGATTCATAGTCACAAATTTTCAATCAGGATTTGCTTTCGAAAGATATATTATTCTCTTGATGATGCAAATACTATGGAAGCGCTATATTCCATTTTTACAAGATACGTTTTATATTAATGTTTTTTCATTGCATAATTTGATGAATTTGTAGCTTCATGAATTGGAAGATGAGACAATAGAAAATGAGCATGAATGCTTACTAGATTTTGTTATTTTTTTCTATTAGTTTTTCTGGTCATGTAATTTTTTGTTCTAAAAATTTATTATTTGTCTAGACACCTAAACTTTGTCGATTGATTCGAATATTAACATGAGATTGCTTGATATCTTTGTTTTAGGTATATTTTTCAAGACTTAGAGCATCGTCGCTTACCGATCGATATATAGAGGATGTATATGCAAAATTTTGAACCATTTTTATTATTATGGGGGAGCTCGGACTCTTAAATATATAATTTTCATTTTATTATGAATGAATTTTTGTCTTTATGGGGGAGCCCAGACTTCTAAAACTTTGTAGATTTATTGTCTGTTTGTGTTGTTGATGTCTTTATGGGGAGCCCAAACTCTTAAACTACTGATTATTTGTCTTTATGGAGGAGCTCAGACTCTTAAACTTTGTTAGATTTCTTTTTGTTTGTGTGGTTGTTGTCTGGTGTGGCTATTGTACCCAGGAATTATTCATTTTATAGGGGAAACTCTGGCAAAATTTCTGTAACATTTAAATTCTAAAGTCTTTGTTCTTAAACTCTTAAGTTTGGTTAATTAGGTTTGGAAAGTTTTTGGAAACATATTTCATGTATGTTTGTATAATACTCAAATGATTATAGAATTCTTTAACCTCTTAACTATAAGTTTAAACGTAAAATTCTAAATAAAACTCTTAAATTCTTAATGTCTAAAACATTTGGATTTATTTGTAATGGAGAAATGATTATAGAATTCATTAACCTCGTAATCTATAAGTTTAAATATAAAACTCTTAAAATCTTAATCTCTAATGATTTGTAATAATCAAATGATCAGAGAAGTCTTTAAACTCTTAAACATAAAACTCTTAAACTATAAATATTTCCCAAAACACATGTAAACACCTTAAATGTAAGACTTAATGAAGAATGAGTTCTAATTTTGGACTCTTCATCTGTAAGTGTCGCACTTATAAAGTCTTATATTAAAATGTATGTTTTGTTTTGTGAAGTTATGGAGGAGGATCATAGTTGGATGTTTAGAAAAACTGTACCTAGATTTATGGAGATTAGTAGTGAGTTTCAACTAGGTATGAAGCAGTTTGTGAATTGGTGTCTGAATTACGGTCTTGGTATAGCTATCGAGTTACGGTGTTTGTGTGTAAAGTGCAAGAACTTAAAGTATCTTAAAGAGGATGATGTGAAGTTGTATCTTTATAAATCAGGGTTTTTTTTTACCTAATTATCATAATTGAACTGCACATAGAAAACCGTCGGTGGGTTACCGATCGATTGTTGGGGAAGATAGTGTTACAAGGAATATTGAAAGCAACACTTATTGTGAGGGTATTTTTTATGCCGCTGGTTCGAATTTTGAACTCGATGCAGCGTATTACACTTATGAGGAAGCACCTAATCCTGAAGCTCAATGGTTTTATAACATGCAAAAATTTGTTGATACACCGTTGTATGAAGGGTGTACAAAGTATTTGTTAGCCCTAAGGGCATTAATACTTATGTTTTGATTATGATTAACATATGCTTGTGTGAGTATTTTAGCTAACCCTTCATAGAACAAAAGAAGTACCTATGAAGTCTCAAAGTCTACAAGCAACAGATCTTGTTGATGAGGACAAAATGGAGAAGAAGAGTCCAAGCCATTCCAAGATCAAATCATTGAAGACATTGAAGGCATTGGCTTTGGTAGAGTGAATTAGGTACTACCTTGTAAACTCCCTAGTCTTACTCTTTGATTAATTGATCATATATGAAGCTCCCTGTATGATTTTCTAAGATATAATCTTTTGTTAAAATCTAAGTATTCTTGACTGAAGATGTTTTGGAAAGTTTTTCTTCTCTTTAAAATGATTATCAAGAATACATGCTTTTGAAACAAGGAAGAAAGTTTTTGTTTAAAAAGAAACTTGGTTGAGGAAAACAAGAATTCGGCAGTCCGGTTTTAGAACCGGTCGTCCGTTTTTCCAAAGTAAAAAATTCGGCAGTCCGTTTTTCAGAAAATCAAGTCCGAATCTTTCTGTTCAAAAACTCGGTCATCCGGTTTTAAAACCAGCCGTCCGATTTTCCTATAAATCAAAATTCGGCAGTCCGTTTTCAGGAACCGGTCATCCGGTTTTTGCTGTTACTGTATAAATATTACCGTTGCACAGAATGCATCTGTAATTTCTGAAAAGCAATGGCTATTTTCTAAAGGCAACGGTCTTGTGCTTCAAGACTCTATATAAACACTTGATTTTCAGCCATAAAAGAGATAAGTTTTGTGGAATATTCATTGTGAACATTTAAAACTTTCAAGAGCTTCAAAAGCACATTTATTGCAAACATTTTTCATTCCAAAAACAAAATCTTCTTGAGCTTCATTATTGATCATCATCAAAGAAGAAGAAAGGAGGAGCTTGTAGAACAATTTCATTGAGTTGTATCTTATATTCCTCAAGCTCAAAAGTGGTAACATTGTTCTTAAACTTATTCTTTTTCTTTTATTGATATCAAAGGTTTGTGTTGAAAAACCCTTTGGGTAATCCTTTGATTTACATTGTGTTGTGATTTGAGGTTGTGTGCAAAACCCTTGTAGGGTGATCCTCATATTTGTAGTTGGTATATCTTTGTGTTTTAGTGGATTTGAAAAATCCTTGGGTATTGACTCAAGGTAGTGGATGTAACTCTTTGAGAGAGTGAACCACTATAACTCCTTGTGTTCTTCTTTATATTTCTCACTTGTCTCAACCACAAAATTTCATTTGGTTTGGAATTTTATTATAAGATTTTTAGAATCCTCTTTCAAACAAAATTGGAGGTTTATCTTTTGATTAACAAAGTATTTTCGAAAATTAGCCAAAAACCTTATTCACCCCCCCCCCTCTAAGGTTTTTCAGTATTCTTAATTGTCCGTGATGGCGAGGTTGTTAAACATAATGTTAGAGAACAACATATCTAAAAAGTGCTTTGATCAAATAACACAATTCCTGAAGGATGTACTCCTCAAAGAAAATAATGCGTTGGATGATTGGTACCAGACAAAAAATTAACGACTAGTTTGAATATGCCGGTGCAAAAGATTGATGTATGTGTAAATGAATGTATGTTGTATTGGAAAGAAGATGCCCAAACACGTCAGTGCAAGTTTTGTGGCCATGATCGTTACATGCAAAGAAAGAAAAATAAGAAGAAGAAGTCCAAAGACATTCCGTACAAGAAGATATATTATTTTCCGTTGACACCTAGGTTGCAGAGGTTGTATGCTTCTGAAAGAACGGCTGAGCATATGAGATGGCACTCAGAAAGCATTCCTAAGCTAGATATGATTACTCATCCTAGGGATCGAGAAGCTTGGAAGCATTTTGACAGTACTCATCCTGAGTTTGCTTCTGAAGTAAGGAATGTAACACTTGGACTGTGATATATATGTCATCCTAGAGATGGGAATCTTGGAAGCATTTTGATAGTACTTATCCTGAGTTTGCTTCCGAAGCAAGGAATGTAAGACTTGGACTGTGTACTGACGGTTTCTCACCTTTTGGGATGTCTAGAAAGCAATATTCGTCATTGCCAGTGATTGTTACGCCATATAACTTACTTCCCTGGATGTGCTTAAAAACTTCGGTAATGTTCCTGAAATGTATTATTCTAGCTTAGAATCTAAAACATAAGTTAGATGTTTACTTGCAACCGTTGATAGAAGAATTGAACCAATTGTGGTTGCATGGGGTTAACTCTTGCAATATTTCAAAGAAACAGAATTTTAATATGAGGGCTGCCCTTCTACGGACTGTTAATGACTTTCCTGCTTATGGAATGTTATCTAGTTGGAGTACTGCTAGTGCATTGGCTTGTCCTTATTGCATTGAAGAAACAAAGTCATTTAGACTACAAAGTGGAGGAAAGTAATCATGGTTTGATTGTTATCGCTTTACTTCCGATCATCCATTCTGAGCAGCCACATCATCTTACAGGACAACAGTTATGGGAAAGGGTTCAAGACATGCTAAAAGATTACAAAAACAAGAATTGAGATAGGAAAGGAAGATGGTAGAGGAGAATATCACAATTGGACAAGGTGTAGTATCTTTTGGGATCTTCCATATTGGCATACTCTTCTAGTTTGCCACAATCTTGACGTAATGTATCTTGAGAAGAATGTCTTTGGTAATGTTTTTAACACAATTATGGATGTGAAAGGGAAGATGAAAGATAACGTGAAGTCTAGAAAAGATGTCCAAAGATATTGTAATCAGCTTGGACCAAATCTCAAAGGTTCTGCAAAACTGAAGCATGTTACACTTTGACAAAAGAATAAATAAAGGTTGTACTTGAGTGGGTGAAGGACTTGAAACTACCGATGTATATGTATCTAACCTAAGTAGAAGTGTTGCTTTGAAGGAGTTGAGAATGTATGCAATGAAAAGTCATGGTTGCCACGTATTTATGGATCGATTGATTCCTATTACTCTCAAAGACGTACTTCCGAATAAGGTATGGAGTGCCTTGGCAGAATTGAGTTTGTTTTATAGAGCCTGTGTACTCCTAAATTAAGTGTGGCACACATGCGTGAATTGGAGAGTAATATTGTTGTGTTGTTGTGCAAGTTAGAAAGGATTTTTCCTTCATTCTTCAATGTCATGGAGCATTTAATGGTTCACTTGCCGTATGAGGGTAGGGTATATTGTCCGGTTTAGTACAAATGGATGTATCTATTCGAGAGGTACTTGAACTATCTAAAGAAGAAAATTAAGAATAAGGCTAGGGTTAAGGTTTCGATGTGCAATGCTTATTCCGTTGAAGAGGCGGCTACATTTATAGCTATTACTTTGAACCTCATGTGTCAACCAAGGTCAGAGATCCACCAAGAAATGATGAGGGTGATCAACCAAGGGATGGAGAATCGAGTCTTTCAATTTGCAATGGACAAGGAAGGGCGTACAGTAAGACGACGACAAGATATTCGGATGATAAAGAATATAAAGTAGTGACGAACTACATCCTATTGAATTACGATAAAGTTGAACTGTACATTTCTTAAATTAATCCCATTACTTACTATATAACAATATTTTTACTTACAAATGATAACACATGATTAATTATAAGCTAAATGTGTTAATTACTTGTAGGAAGTACACAATGGAATTAAAAATGTGTTTTCCAAGTTTAACGGAAAGTGACGTACAGACAAGAATCAGTAATGAGTTTTTAATGTGGTTTAGGGAAGAAGTGAGTTGAAAGTTTGATTAATTTTTATATTATAAGTTTAATAATGTATAAACTAAAACAAATATTAATTCTTTTATTCAGATGGAAAAACCCGTGAATGGAAGCAATAGTGAACGCCTTAAGTGCTTATGATGGGATCCGTTTAAATGTGTGAAATCGTGTCATAAATATTTTGTTAACGAGTTTAGGTTTCATACACATGAAAGAGGTTCTGGTAGTCTTATATATAACTGTGGTGTACGGGCTAAAGGTGATTATCATGGGACTTTAAATGAGATAATTGAGGTTCGATATTCTGGAAGACCAAGTCAATCGATCATGAATATTTCGGTTTCATACACACTCAATCAATTGGTTTGATTCACATTTAAATCGAGGTCTCAAGATTCCTAATAAATATAAACTTGTGGAGCTGCACATTAAAAAGACATATATGCAGGGGGATATGATTCTTTCATTTTATCCCAACAAGGACTTATGTCCCATACCCTACACTTAAACGACAAAAAAGTGATTAGTGGGCTGTAATGAAATCAAGACCTCGTAGTTTAGATGTACCTCTAGTAGACGTTCCATTTCAAGAAGATGTTGGTATTGTTGAGACTTCAAGGATAGACGTCGATGTTCAAGACATTGGAACTCTCATTCACGAGTCAGGCGAGTTAGAATCGATAGAAATTCATGGGAGGAGTAGTATTATGGATGAAGATGAAAATAATGAAAATGAAGAAGAGGTTGAATGGGAGTCCGCTAAAGAGGAGGAAGTGGGAGAGTTTCCATTGGAGTCCGATTTTGAAACGTAGAATGTTTAATTGGTATTTTTTTTGTTTCTTGTTTGTTTCCTTTTCTCTTAATTTGTGTTTAAGTAACTTTATTTCTAAATAACTTGTTTGTTTCTTGTTCTCTTAATTTATGTTTAAGTAACTTTGTTTCTAAATAACTTGTTATGTAACTTTAAATAACTTTCTTTAACTTTCTAAAATTGTTTAATATTTTATATTACAGATGGTATATGGGAGTAAGAAGAGGGCACACCCAGAGATGTCTACTCCTCCGGCAGTGGCTTCTATTCCTCCGGGGACGTCTCCTGCTTCGATGGCTTCTCTGGTTGAGATGTCTACTCTTCTGGCAGTGGCTTCTACACTTCCAGCGACCTTGACTTCATTTCTGCAGCTGCCATACTTAAGTTCGACGTCCACATCTACTCCTTCTTTGGCTTCATCTACTGCGGGGATGTCATCGAGGCCTGCCGCTTCATCTGCCCTTTCACCTGCCCCTTCATCCCAGGATGTTGTTGACTCTCGCATCCTAATCTTACCGATCGCTAACAGGTACATGTCCTAGCCAAAATTGAATTGTTATTGTTTTATGGAATTGTTGTTTGTTAAACTCGGAATGTATGTTTGTTAGATATGGTTCAATGTCATTTGTTAAACTTAGAATATATGTTTGTTACATAAGGAATTGTTGTTTGTTAAACTTAGATATGGAATGAGTATTATGGCTGTATTGGAATTGTTGTTGTTTATTAGACTTGATATGGAGAAGTTCTTATATATTATAATATAATTGATTTTATATCGCCCTACTCGGTAGGCATCTCGGGCGACCTTGAGAGGGCGATTGTCGTGAACATTGAAGTCGGGGTATAGCATAGTAAAATCTAAGAATTTATGGTTCGCACTTTTTAGCAATTTAAAATACTCGGTAGTCTCATATAAGGTTTAAAGTGGTATTTTTTTTATGGTAGGATTTTATCTTTTATTATTAATATTGTTATTACTATTTTTATACTTTAGATTATTATGGTTGTTTAATAAAAAAAGGAACTGCCACTTGTCAAGAGGAGTGTGCTTTTTGGCACTTTGCATGGCTCTTAAAGGGTATCATATATATGTATTAAAGAAGAGAAATGGCTGATGCTTTTTTCTTTCATCTCCACCTCTTCTCTCGGCTCCAGTATTAGGTAAGTCTCTTGTTTTATTTTTTTTATTTTTTTTCTTTCGTTTCTCTTTTTTGTTTTGTTTGATTAAGTCTTGTGTTGTTCTTTTGTTCCTTTTTTTTTTTTTTTGTTATTTTAGGAATTGCGTAATTTTGGTATGGTGTAGTGTAAAGATTTCTTGAAGATCTAATAATTATGTGTGTTAGCTAATATATATAGATATATATATTTTTATAAGTTCTTATAGTTTCCTTGGTATGATTCTCTTATCTAAAATAATTTTAGTATACATAATTTTTTGATAAATGATTTTAGTGCATTTTTTTATATATATATTTCTAGTAAACATAACTTTTGTATGTATATAGTTTATATATATATATGTTTGTGGTATACATAATTGTTGTGAATAATTTTAATATATAGTTGGTATATATATTTTTTTAGTATATATGGGAATTTTTATAAATAATTTTAGTATATAAAGTCTTGTATATATATTTTAGTATATAACTTTGTATATATTTTTATATACATAACTTTTGTAAATGATTTTAGTATTCATAATTTTATACGTATTCTTAGTATAAATGATTTTTGAAAATGATTTTAATATTTATGGTTTTATATATATAATTCTAGTATACTTAACTTTTGTAACTAATCTTGGTATACATATATATACATAGTTTTTGTATATGGTAATAGCATATATGTATAATTTTAGTAGCACTGATGGGTTTGTATTATTTTTAGATAAATTAAGAAGTTTAGGCTCCTAGGATTAGTATATGCATAGAAATATCCCAGGTTCATAGGGAGATATTTTTCTTTTATTTATTTTCAGTAGCAAATGGAAATATTGGGATTTATAATTAAGTGTTTTGTTGGTATCCTGCTTGTAGGATTAGAGCACCAGACTGCATCCAAGTGAGTGCACAAACCCCATTTTATAACATTGTTTCAAATATTACAGGCCATATTAACATGCTTCCTCAATCTGTTATAAAATATTTACTATGTTAGGAATGATATATTATAGCATGTTTTTGGAGATGTTCTCCACAATGTGTTACCTGTTTCTTGGAAAATGCATGGGAGCAGTGTTTCATATAGGTGTTGCCTTTTCAAAACAGGTTATAGTAATGCGAAATAGAATTTGTTTGCATACAGGCTTTTTGGAAATATTTATATGTTGGAAAATGCCTTAGTCTTGAAAAGCTACACCATTTTGAAATGCATGAGTATAAAACTGGCATACATCTGTGAGTTTGTATAACCATGTGGTGAACTGGCGGATGGGGATTTTGCTGAAAATATTCATGACCTGAGTCTGACCTGTCAGCCGGGCAAGTGGCCTTTCTATTATAAACACATATGAAAACCCCATTCCGACCAGGGTTACAGTTCTGGTTATGATCATGTGTTCGAAAGCGTCAGAGAATTGTATTGTACATGGCTACTCCCCTGTACGAGGGCCTCTTCTAATGGCGTGGACATTTCAGACTTGGGAGAGTGGATCCACTTGAAGAGGGGTATAGACCGCGGAGGCTGTGGCCTAATCGTTGTACGTGGACACTTCATCATCCTTTGCGGTAGGGTTCAGCCACCTAGTATAGATTCAGGAAGGACTTAAAACTAGGGTTGGTCCTAGGCAGACCTGGTAGGTGCCCCAGGAATCTATAACCTATTTTGACTAGTGATATGAAAGTCCGGTTGTTTGGTAATGGAGCGCTCGTATGGTGTTTGGCTTGTATTGACTACGAGATGTTGAGACTTGATTCTGATGACCTCGTTTTAGGATTCAGACTTTTCCATGGAGCCTGACTGTGGCATTACATGTTTTTTAAATTCAGGTGTAGAGGCTGAGCTGATGTGTTTTGATTCGTTCAGACTTTCCAGCTACGCTCGAAACCCTCATATGGGTTTAAGCATCAGTATTGTTAAAATAATAAAAGAAAATGTTTTCTTATAACATTGCATGAACTGTTTTCGTGAAACTGCATCATCGTTGTTTCAACGAAATCACTGAGATGCACATACACACACACGTAGACTCACTGAGCGTTTGCGCTCACGTTTTCCATATCATGTTTTCTCCCCAGATTAACTCAGGACAGACAGAGGCACAGTAAGCCGCTGAAGTTTAGGCATGGAGTTTTGGACCAAATTTCCCTGGAAGGACATGTATTTATGTTTTGTTTTTTCTTAGACCTGAGCCGGTTGTAAAGTTCTTCTTCTTGCTTTGTCGTGAGGTTTTGTTGATGTAAGATACTCTTATTTTTTTATAGTAAAATGATCATAAGAAGCTTTCTTAAACCTGGTGTTCTGAGCGTGCTATTAGTATTCAGTTTACTTAGTTTTTTCGTTGCGTATCATATATATACTTCTAAGTGTTGTCCCGAGGTTGGCTCTCGTTTTGGAACTTATAGTGTAGTGCCAAGAGGTACGCAGATACCCTACTCGATCGCAGTTGACCTAGTGGCATGGTTGGGGGTATCATAGGTGGTATCAGAGCCCTAGGTTCGATTCGAGGATAAAGCCAGTAGATTCTAGATGAGTATTAGGGGCCAACTGCATAGCGTTATTTAACTCGAAGACTTTTAAGTTCCCTTTTCTCTTTCGTTTTGCTCATCTTGTTATTAATCTTGTGGGAACAAGCTCCTTTGTATACGATGTCATATCTTTTGCCATAACCACAATGAGAGGACATGTAGAAGCATTAAGTTTTTGAGATGACGAAGGTTCAGGTAAGAGAGTACTAAGATTATTTGAGTCATCAAAAGAGGTTATTTGTTCTGAGACTTGTAGCTTGATTGAGGGATTTCATGGGGCATAAAGTATTAGGGGTAAACTCTGATGACTTGCGGTGTAGTAATTGCACAAAGAGTGAGTGTAAAATTCTTATTAGGTATAAGATGTAATTCATATCGATTTCTGTCATCCCTACTTCAATGATACCAAAGAACTTTATGCACCTTGTAAAGTCAACATATTTTTTATTGCTGTTGTCACAACAGGAAGAGTATTCTGATTCTTAGTTCTGTATTGATACATATTGTGTAGGTATTACTCCACACTGCGGATCGGTGAATGTAAAGATGGAGGTGAGTCTATTAGGATGGAGCTAATGATACGTTTAGCTTGATAAGGAAAATAATAAGGGATGACGAGGGCAGGTAAACTAGAAGCAAAGTTTCTTAGGATTTGAAATATTAGTATGTCTTGTGAGTAGGAGATCGACAATCTAATATGAGAGTGGGGAAACCATTGATATAGTTGTTGAGATCTTTCTATGTTTTCGCTATGATTTTTATCCGGAATACTTTTGATAAGCTCAGTATTAGACCATAGTCTTTAGGAAGAAGATATACACCTAAACTGGGCTGGTGTACTTGCATTTTTCTAGGATTCTTTAGTTTACACTGTACATATGTGTTAGGTATAAATCTAGTTTTTTTTAGTGTGTTCTTTAGTGGCTGTATATAATCTGGGAGAGCCTAGGATCATGTTGATTGCAAATTATGTTAGGTATGGTACATCAATGGCTTCTTTTGTATATATGCTCTACCCTGTGCACCAAAAACTATTTTTATCCGTTTAGAGGATGTTCCATTCTTTATTTGATGTACGGTTCTAGAGTCCGATGTTCTGTATGTACGTTTTAACCTATAAGATAAAGTTTAGGTATTTAGCATTGAATGGATGCTTTTGGAAAGGACGGTGGAAGTACCAGAGGAATAGTAATTGTTTCAATCATTTGAGGGATAGGGTGTGATAGTAAGAATGGATTGATTGATTAGACATCGGAATATACGTATTGTGGGTGGAATTTAGTTAAGTTTAATCGGTCAATGTTTCTAATCCTTAGAGTTTCTACACCTTAGAGAATCACTTTATATGTAAGAGTAATATTATAAACTCACGATAGAAGATTACTAAGGATATCTAACGTACTCGTGTAACTAGTCTGACGAGAAGTTGAAGTTGTAACTTGTACCAGTGGTAAGGGAGTTATTAGATATCTTTAAAAGAAACTGATGACCTCACCTCTGAAAGAGGAAGTTGAGCCTAGGATAGAATAAAAAACAAAGGATGAGCTGATGTTTTAAACTAAGTATTGGATGGACTGCCCGTAAACACCGAAGCAGAAGTAGTTGAAGGTACGATTAAAATCTATTCTTAACCAACAAGATACTTATTAATCCTAGAGCTACGCGTTCTTTTGGGAGGTTTCTTTTTGTAAAACATATTCCTATACCTTCTATTGGCATGTGTTATCAGTTGATAGCTAGCACTCCTATAGGCGTGAGTAAGAGGACTGAGGTAAAGAAGAAGGATGGAACTCTCAGGATGTGTATAGATTACAGAAAGTTGAATAGTGTGACAGTCAAAACAAATACCCACTTCCACTTGTTAATGAGCTATTTGATCAATTAGCAGGATGTTTTTCTAAATTGGACCTGAGATAGGGGTATTATTGGTATTAAGATAGGTGAAGAGAAAAAGATATTCCGATGACGGCTTTTGACACACGATATAGGGATTATGAGTCTGTATTTATGCCATTTGGATGGACAAATGCACCTGCAACATTCATGGAATTGGTGCATAGGATTTTTCGTCCTTACTTGGAAAAGTTTGTGGTGATTTCCGTTGATGATACTCTGGTATATTGACCTAATCTCGAAGCACATGGGCAGCATCTTTGAGGAGTGTTGTAAACCCTATAGGAGTATAAGTTGTACATAAGTTTAGTGAACGTGGGTTTTAGATGGTCGCAAGTGACTTCTTTAGGACATGTGAATACTCAGGGAGGAGTATCAATAGATCTAGCAGAAGGGGGACTAGTGACTGATTGGACACAACCTAAAACATCAATAGAGGTACATATCTTCTCAGGTATGGAAGGGTATTAGTAGAGATTCATAACATATTTGTTTTAGAATCGTTAGACCTTTAACACAACTTACAAGGAAAGCCATTGAGTTTAAATGGGTAGAGAAATGTGAGAGCAGTTTCTAAGAAGTAAAGCATCGACTAATTTTCGGCACACGTTGCGCTACTACACAATTCAAGTGAGGAGTTCAGCCTATAAAGGGAAGGCTTAGAGGCAGTTTTAATGCAAGATAGATAGGTTATTGCTTATATTTCAAATAAATTGAAGGGTTATGAGCGGATTTATTCAACATATGATTCGGAGCTGGTAACTATAGTGCGACTAGCGAGTGCAGAGAACTTCACTTATATTAAAAAAAATATGAGATCTTTGTTGATCATCAAAGTTTATAGTACTCGCTTCCCTAGAAGATTTAAAAGGCAACGTTGATGGATGGAGCTGCTGGAAGAATATCAGTGCCCAATTAACTACCATCCAGGAAAGGCGAATGTGGCATAAACCATGCCTAGATACCCGAAGACCGTTTTTCCATCTAAAGAAGATCCTCCGGGATGAGCAAGCCCGGGTTAGGGAGGAATTCATTCCAACAGGATAAAGAAAGTCCCATTATAGGATCATAATGCACGTAGGCATAGTCAGCTCTGTTTTTCTCGAAATATTTCATTTAATTCAAAAAATTTGGAATCGATACCGCGTGCCTTACCAGGTGCAGACAGGCTGTTTCTGATGCCAATCATTAGAGGGATGGATGGAAGTAAGAAGATCAATCAATTCCTAGTCAACCGTGTGCTGAAGATGCCTGCCTTTCAGGAAGGTGGCTGCAGTGGGACGGTGGCAGATGCATTGAGTAGAAAAGCGAAGATATCAAGTCTTAACTTAATGTCCACCTTATGCCAAGATATTAGAAGCGCGCAAAAGAATAATAAGGAGTTCCAGGAGTTTAAAAGCCATGTGGAATCTAAGAAATTGGAAGACTTTCGAGGATTAGAAGATGATGGGAGCTTGCTCTTTCGGAATCGGTTATATATACTCAATAACACTGAACTTAAGCATAAGATCCTAGAGGAAGCCCACAAAAGAAAATATTCAATGCATCCTGGAAAGAATAAAATGTACAAAGACTTAAAGCAAAAGTTTTGATGGAATGGAGTGAAGAAAGAGATTGCGGAGTATGTAGCAGCTTGTCTTAAATATCAAAGGGTTAAGGCAGAGCATCAAAAGTCATCAAGACTACTACAACCGCTACCTATCCTCAAATAGAAATGGGATCATGTGACAATAGACTTTGTCACAGAATTGCCTCGAACTAAGGGATATAAGGATGCTATCTGGGTAATCATTGATCGTTTAACAAAAATGGCTCATTTTACTGCCATTAATATGACATACTCTTTGGACAAGTTAGCGCAGATTTATATTGATGAGATTGTCCGACTTCATGGGGTGCCCGTTGATATTATATTCGATAGAGACCTAAGGTGTACCTCAAGGTTTTGGCCCAAGTTCCAGACAGCTATGGGAACCAACCTAAGTTATAGTACCACAACACACCCCCAAACCGATGAACTATCCAAGAGAACAATTCAAACCCTAGAGGATATGTTGAGAGCTTGCCCCTTAGATTTTGGGAACAAGTGGGTTGACAATCTTGCTTGTGTCGAATTTGCTTGTAATAACAACTACCACTCTTCGATAGGAATGGCACCATTTGAAGCATTGTATGGTAAGAAATGCAGAACACCCCTATATTAGGATGAGGTTGGAGTTCGATCTCATTGGAAACAAAGGAACTTGATGCCAGAGTTAGAGGATATGCAAAAACAAGTTAGGATAATTCAAGATCGGACCAAAAGTAGACAGAAGAGCTATGCCGATAATCAAAGAAGGGACCTGGAGTTTAGTGCGGAGATTGAGTTTTCTTGAAACTTAGCCACATTGTGGAAAGCTTAGATGTCCAACGGGAGGAAAGTTAAGCCCCTGATATATCGGACCGTTTGAAATTATTAACAGGATTGGTAAAGTGGCATATCGGTTAGCCTTACCGAGTGAGTTGATGGGTATACATGACGTGTTTCATGTATCACAATTGAAGAAATATCATCCTGTATTGGATAATGTTCTCAATGATGACCAACTGGAGTTACGGGTTGATCTGTCATATGAAGAAAAACTAGTAGAGATTATAGAACGAAGCATAAAAGAGTTACGAGGGAGACAGATTCCAATTGTGTAAAGTTGTATGGAGGCATCATGGAATTGAGGAGGAAACTTGGGAGACTGAGGAATATTTGAAGAGGAAGTATCCGGAACATGTAGGTATATGATTACTCAATTTCGAAGATGAAATTTTTCTTAGGAGGGAATAATGTAACGCATCACTCATTAGGCATCTCGGGCGACCTTGAGAGGGCAATTGTCGCGAACATAGTGTTAGTATATGCCCTAAGACCAATTGACTCACATTTATGATTTATGAAGCATGTATTTTTGAATTGTATTTTATGCTCTTGGTCATCAAGTATGTGACTTGATAGTAAAACCCTTATAGCTAATAAAATACTATTCTTATTTGTCCCTAGTTTATTACATCTTGTAAACTAGTGTGAAGTTGATTGATGGTCAAGTTTTACTGATCATGAATATGAGATATAAAATTAATTCATAAATACATATTGAGAATATTGTATTGGACATGACCCAAAGTGAAGAAGAAATATTGCATGGGTTTAAGTTATAAGTATTTCCTTTCAGTTTTATATTTGGTGTCCTTCGACCTAATGTTTCTAATGTTTCTTGCATGGGGAGAAAAATATATTTTGACATAGTCAAACATTACTTTTAATTAGGTGATCATTATGATTATTGGTTGGCTTATTTTCTCGTCATGCCTTGAATATTGGAGATAGTGAAAGGGATTTGTCCCTCTCTTTTTAGAGAGAGATATCCATGGGCCCCTTGATAAGGAAGACTGGAAAATATGCATGGCCATGCTCAAATAAGTATTAATAAGGTGTTATTAATATTATTTGTTGGAACAGTCTGCCTGGTGATCAAGTAAATGGTTAATTAAGTTTTATAAGGATGACTTGATCCATGCCTTATACTTAATTAGGATATCGTGTGACAAAAGGACTAAATATTAAATCTGATGCTAGGTTATTATTACATTTACTTAACTTGGGTAAGCATAATGTCTTGCTAGAGGCCGCTTATGTTTTGTGAATAAATGTCTAGGACACTTTTTCGATCCCATCGCCAACGTTAAGTGAACCTACAGGGTCACACGCATAGACGATCTTGTGAGCATAATGTCCACGTTCAATGAATCTAGATTGTGTCTAGATTCGTTGAACATATACAAAAGGAGAATCAGATTCCATATTGTATTTTCTGGTAGGTTAATAAGTAATTAATTTTATTTAATCGAATAAATGAAATTAATTACTTAATATTACTCATCCAACCGTTGGATGATTATAGGAATAGACGGACGAGATTAAACTGTCATTAGATGATAGTTAGGGTTTTGATATTGACAGCTATAAAAGGTTATGTTAACCTTTTCTTGGAAGCCGTCCTTTATCTGATTAAAGAAAAACAAAACCCTAAACCCTAGAACGGCGATATAGTATCTAGCCTCCTCTCTCCGAAATACGACCGATTACCAGATAGTCAGGATCAGTTCTGAACAGTTTTCAGAACACAGAAGGGGCTAGCATCCGGATCGCTTATAGAGGAGTTCGTCGCGTGGATACCAGTAGAGGGCGAATCGTACAAAGCAGCGCCTCCACAACGAACAATCAAAACATTGAGGTAATTTCTATCCAATCGGTTTTTCTAGTATGTACAGATCCTGTTGGTGGATTTCCGTAGTTTTATTTTACTTTGTTTTTGCCTACGGATTCCAACACATAGAAGTCGGGGTCTAACATAGTAAAATCTAAGAATTTATGGTGCTCACTTTTTATCAATTTAAAATATTCGGTAGTCTCATATAAGGTTTAAAGTTGTGTTTTTTAATGGAAGGATTTCATCTTTTATTATTATTAATATTATTATTTTTATATTTTAGATTATTATGGTTGTTTAAAAAAAAAAAAGGAACTGCCACTTGTCAAGAGGAGTTTGCCACTTGGCACTTTGCATGGCTCTTAAAGGGTATTATATATATGTATTAAAGAAGAGAAATGGCTGATGCTTTTTTCTTTCTTCTCCACCTCTTCTCTCGGCTTCAGCATCAGGTAAGTCTCTTGTTTTATTTTTTTCTTTCGTTTCTTTTTTTTTTTTTTTTTGATTAGGTCTTGTGTTGTTCTTTTGTTCCTTTTTTTTGGTTACTTTAGGAATTGTATAATTTTTGTATGGTGTAGTGTAGAGATTTTTTGAAGATCTAATAATTATGTGTGTTAGCTAATATATATAGATATATATTTTTTTATAAGTTCTAATTTTTTTTAAGCTAGAAGTTGGAGTTAGCTTTATTTATCTATTTATTTGGGTTAATTATATTTTAATTTAATTTCTCCTCTTTGATGATGGGTTCTAGAGTTTGATATTAGATTCTTGAGATGAGGTATTTAGGATATAATTTGGTTAAAACTTAGTTAATTTTTGTTTTTGTTTCTCTTATTTAATTCTATATAAATTTATTAATTTTCTTTTCCTTGGTATGATTCTCTTATCTAAAATAATTTTAGTATACATAATTTTTGATAAATAATTTTAGTGCATTTTTTTTATATATATTTCTAGAAACATAACTTTTGTATATATATAGTTTATATATATATATATATGTTTGTGGTAAATGTAATTGTTGTGAATAATTTTAGTATATATAGTTGGTATATATATTTTTAGTATATATGGGAATTTTTATAAATAATTTTAGTATATAAAGTCTTGTATATATATTTTAGTATATAACTTTGTATATATTTTTATATACATAACTTTTGTAAATGATTTTAGTATTCATAATTTTATACGTATTCTTAGTATAAATGATTTTTGAAAATGATTTTAATATTTATGGTTTTATATATATATATATAATTCTAGTATACTTAACTTTTGTAACTAATCTTGGTATACATATATACCTAGTTTTTGTATACAGTGATAGCATATATGTATAATTTTAGTAGCACTGATGGGTTTGAATTACTTTTAGATAAATTAAGAAGTTTAGGCTCCTAGGATTCGTATATGCATAGAAATATCCCAGGTTCTTGGGGAGATATTTTTCTTTTATTTATTTTCAGTAGCAAAAGGAAATATTGGGATTTATAAGTAAGTGTTTTGTTGGTATCCTGCTTGTAGGATTAGAGCATCAGACTGCATCCAAGTGAGTCCACAAACCCCATTTTATAACGTTGTTTCAAATATTACAGGCCATATTAACATGCTTCCTCAATCTGTTATAAAATATTTACTACATTCGGAATTATATATTATAGCATGTTTTTGGAGATGTTCTCCACAATGTGTTACCTGTTTCTTGGAAAATGCATGGGAGCAGTGTTTCATATAGGTGTTGCCTTTTCAAAATAGGTTATAGTAATGCGAAATAGAATTTGTTTGCATACAGGCTTTTTGGAAATATTTATATGTTGGAAAATGCCTTAGTCTTGAAAAGCTACACCATTTTGAAATGCATGAGAATAAAACTGGCATACATGTGTGAGTTTGCATAAGCATGTGGTGAACTGGCGGATGGGGATTTTGCTAAAACTATTCATGACCTAATTCTGACCTGTCGGCTGGGCAAGTGGCCTTTCTGTTATAAACACATATGAAAACCTCATTCCGACCAGGGTACAGTTCTGGTTATGATCATGTGTTTGAAAGCGTCAGAGAATTGTATTGTACATGGCTACTCCCCTGTACGAGGGCCTCTTCTGATGGTGTGGACGTTTCAGACTTGGGAGAGTGGATCCACTTGAAGAGGGGTGTAGACCGCGGAGGCTGTGGCCCAATCGGTGTACGTGGACACCGCATCATCCTTTGCGGTAGGGTTCGGCCGCGTAGTATAGAGTCAGGAGGGACTTAAAAACAGGGTTGGTCCCAGGACAGATATGGTAGGTACCCCAAGAATCTGTAGCCTGTTTTTACTAGTGATATGGGAGTGCGGTTGTTTGGTAATCGAGCGCTCGTATGATGTTTGGTTGGTATTGACTTCGAGATGACGGAATTTGATTCCGATGACCTAGGTTTGGGATCCGGACTTGTCCGTGGAGGCCAACTATGACATTGCATGTTTCTTTGAATTCGGGTGTAGAGGCTGTGCTGATGTGTCTTGATTCGCTTAGACTTCCCAACTGTGCTCGAAACCCTCATGTGGGTTTAAGCATTAGTATTGTTAAAATAATAAAGGAAAATGTTTTCTTTTAACATTACATGGACTGTTTTCGTAAAACTGCATTATCATTGTTTCAAAGAAATCACTGAGATGCACACACACGTGGACTCACTGAGTGTTCACGCTCACGTTTTCCTTATCATGTTTTCTCCTCAGATTAACTAAGGCAGACAGAGGCACAGTAAGCCGCTGAAGTTTAGGCATGGAGTTTTGGACCAAATTTATCTTGAAGGACATGTATTTATGTTTTGTTTTTGCTTAGACCTGAGCCGATTGTAAAGTTCTTCTTTTTACTTTATGTGAGGTTTTGTTGATGTAAGATAGTCTTATTTTTTTTTAATTAAAACAATCATAAGAAGCTTTCTTAAACCTGGCGTTCTGAGCGTGCTATTAGTATTCAGTTTACTTAGTTTTTTTGCTGTGTATCATATATATATATATATATACTTCTATGTGTCGCCCTAGGGTTAGGCTCTCATTTTGGAACTTGTAGTTTAGTGCCGAGAGGCATGCAGATACCCTACTCAGCTGTAGTTGACCTAGTGGCAGGGTTAGGGGCATTAAAGACTTGTATATGCTACTGCATTAACAGAAGGGACAGTGGGTCGATACACGATCAGGCGAGTTTTAGGTGAGGTTCTTTAATAGTTTTAAACCAATTCTCATATTATCATCTATTACTTGATGCTTATTTTATATTTCTTAGCAATAACTTATTAATGTCTTTTTTGTAGGCCAAATATCAAGAGCTGAAGGCAAACGCGAAACGCCTTCATATTGAGACTGGCTTGCCCATTCCGACTAACGAGTAGTTGATTTTGAGGCTGTTGGTGGCAGCAACGAGGGCTATGTCTATGTTTTCAACTCACAGTCTACAACTGTTACCGCAGAGCGCCTCGGGAGGCAGTAGCAGCTCGTCATTGGTTCATCTGTTATCTTCTGTAGTAGCCGACAATGCCTGTATTGAGAGGGGGAGGAGGTTATGGGGATACATACGGCAGGCACAGGACAAGTTCGCCAGCTTCATGACCTCATTCGCCTTTTAGAGTGGAGTGCAGCTGGATTCGGTACCCACTCTCTTCCCTCCTTTCCCGTTGCCGGATGATGACACCACATCTCAGCCACTGACCGGTCCTCCCTCCTCCTCTAGTCCACCTCTACCTACCTAGACTTTATGATATATTTGTTATGTATTTTTTATATATTTGAAATTTGATATTATATTATGTATTTTAGACTTTTTTATATATTTGTATTTGATATATAGATGTATTCTATACTTTTTAATTGATTGTATTATAGACGTTTTTGTTGATTTTATATTGTTTGTGGTTGTTGTTGGTTTTTAAAAAGGTGGATATTTATAGTTATGAATAATATATTTTTTAAAAGATACAAAGTTATTGATCGACACTAATCAATATTCGATCGGTAAATAATTATTTTTTTTTAAAAAGTTAATTAAATTACCAACCGAATTTTTGTCAGTAAATAAAGATACCGATTGAACTGTTAGGTCAGTAACTACGAAGAGTCGGTTGGTAACTTACTATTTATTTCACATTTTTTAGAAGTTCGCCCGTATGGCGCCATTCACGGACCATCAAGTATCTCGTATCTATAAGCAGGGAGGCGCAGCGAAGTGCAAGTCTGAGAAAAGAGCCTGTGGACGCAGAACGGGAGATCGTGTGAAACTTTTGATTTCTCCCGGTACAGATACCTTCGAGAGGGCACTGGAGAAAACACGTCTTCACTCCTTGTTTCAAAGAAGGTACTCATGGAGATTTACCCATCACCGAGATGCACAGAAGAACAGAACGAACTTCATATATCCCTTTTCTACTTAATCCAGAAACAAGATTGGACGTTATTCCAGTTCGTCTCCATTTTCGTGAAACTATTCCTCAAGCAAGGCAGCAGATAAGTCATCGAAGGGTTTGTGTGAATAATGGAATGGTAAGCATTACTCATTTTAAAATTTCCCAGGGTGATATAATATCTTTTCAAGAAAATGATGCGAGAACCCGCGGTGAAGAAATAAGGAGATTTTCCTATATTGAAGTATCAATTGAAAAAATCATAGGTAAATTCCTAGATCACCCCAAATTAAGAAAAATAAAGTTACCGACTGAAATATCGGTTTGTACCTCTAAATATTCGGTCGGCAACAGTTACCGATCGATATTTTATTCTGTCACAGCCAGTTATTAACTAAAATACAGTGACTGCCCTAATTGGTCGGTAATCGGGTCAGCAATTGTAATTTAGTGACCGATTACTAAGCAAAATGTCGGTCTGTAACTTGTTGAATTCTTGTAGTGTTAATTGAGATCACACATCAATTTATATCATTAAGAGTGATTCCGATATTGGAAACACCTTTGGATTGAACAATAATAGGAACTCATTTGGAACCAGATGATTCACCACCTTTTTCACTCATATTCTAAGAATTAAAAAGAATTTATTAAGGATCAACGAAACCAAAGAAGGTTGGCTCTGATACCAAATTGAAAAAAATTAGAACAAAACCTTCTTTGACTCTATTCACAATTAATCATATGAATAGTTTTCTACAAATATATAGACATACACTAGCCTCTCATTATGGACATTTATAGTAATTAAGAAATTATAACTATGGCTCTATTTGGACAACAATTTTTTTCATAATTCTCTACTAAAAAAATTTCGAGCTCATGCATGTTCTCCAATACAGCAACTTGCAATTCATAATTCAAATTTTCCCGTGGGTTAGTCGATTGTGAAATGACTTTTTTTTTTCTTTTGAATGAATATAATATTATTTCTTATTTTCTGCTGCCTTTTTCTTTCCTCCTCCCATAAATACCTAATCTAACCCCTCCCATCGACGGAAACAACTTTTTTACTTCCTCAGAAACGACTACTTAACTAATTCAACTAATTCAAAATTTTCTCATCCGGTAAAATCTTCCTCTACCTCCAACTACCATTATTCTACCTCCAACTACCCTAACTATTACAACACCTACTAACCACCATTATTAGAACTTTTCCTTTGCTATTAATACCAAAGTAAAGTGACGGAGAAATAGATTTATTTGGAGCAACTCTGACCATTTACTCATTCAATGGGGCACCGGAGGTGAGTCGACTACTACGTCCATATCATTCAACTATCCATTTCATATATATGATTTCATTGACTATGCTTCCATATATAAAACCAGTTTAATTTGACTAAATGTTTCGACTATGTTTCACATTGAGGGTTTAATTGGATTCTAGGTTTAATTCAAAGATGGAGGATTTAATTCGACTATGCTGATTGTTGAAATTTGTGTATTTGACTATGTTGTATGTTTAATCCGAAGGTTAACTTAATTCGACTATCTTTCACACAAATTTGACTATTAAAATTCACGTACTCGACTACTTCTTTGTTTAAATCCAATGTGAAGGTTTAATTCGACGAGCCTTATTTAATTCGAATATGGAAATTTTAATTCGACTATACTGACTGTTGAAAATTTGTGTATTCGACTATGTTGTATATCTAATTCAAAGGTGGTTTAGTTTCACTATGTTTCACCTTGTTCGACTATTAACATGAGTATTCGACTACTTCTTTGTTTAATTCGAATATGGAAGGTTCAATTTGACGATGCTTTGTTTTTATCTATAGTTGTAATTTGCTTGTTCCACTATATTTTGCATATTCCATTGAAGTCTTATGTTTAAATTCACCATATGTATAAATACATATTTTTATTTCATGACTGTTGAAATTTGTGTATTGGGCTATTGACATGTCTTGGAAATTTGTGAGTTGTTTTTTCAACTTTCTAATTACAGAAGCTTTTTTTTACATATTTACATACATTCTTATAATACTATTGTAGAAATACATGTCCTTCTTAAAATTTTTTATTTTAAATGGATTGTGGTTAGAACTTCATAATAATCCTTCATGTTCGACTTCTGTTTATAATATTTTACTACTCCATATATGTAACAGATAATTGTTATTCAACTATAGAATTGGCTCATTTTCCCTATAACATACGGTATGTTCTCCGTATAAATTGATATTTCTAATTTTATTGTACTTCCAATTTAATATTACGCTTTTCATTAATTCTTTTCCTTAAGTTAAGCTACTTTTATTAGTTTATACACGTTTTATGCATTATTGTCTTTTAATACTATGTTTTATTCTTATTAGTTCACTATTCAATCAGTTGACATAGAAGATAAACAGTCATCCACTGATTCTAATCATATCCCCGTACGACGCAGTACCTGAAAGCGAAAGAGGGTATAAATTATTCACTGTTTCATTACCATATAATGTTAATTCTACGTTGTTTAATTACAATATTTCTTAAAACATTCTTCTGCATATCTATAGATGTATACATATTTACATTCATGTTCTAACTTGTTAAATTTAACAACCATAACATGTGTATTTCTTGGCATTCTCTAGTACCCGAAAAGATTTTTTATATGTAAAATTTCTATGTAAATTAATGTTATTGACTGAATTATGTGTTTCTTTTTCATTTGTGTAAGATGATGGTGGGTATTGTTTTTTTCATGGTATTTAATATCTTTTCTAATATGTTGTTCTATTTTAGAATGTAGAAGAGAATTAGTTGTTCAAATGTATGAGTAAAGTATTTCTTCGGTTGATTGAGAGAAATATATATCGATTCCTTTTTTAATATATATATGTATGTATAAATGATTGCATCAACATTTGTTTGTAAAGAAAGAAGAGGAAAGAATTCTTACTGAACAAGTAATTTTTTTTTTAACAAAGTTAAAGGGAATTATTTTTTTTTAATAAAACTTGAAGTGAGTAGGATACAAAGTTGTGAATATGAGTGTAAAAGAACTTAATCGACTTCATGTATGCTTAGTCAACTATAGGAGTGATAAACTTAGTCGACTATAGACTACAAATAAAAAGACCATTAGACTTAGTCGAATAAGAGACCAAATTTAGCTTATTTGTTAAAGAAATTTAGTCGTCTTCATGTAAGCTTAGTCAACTATAGGACTGATAAACCTATTCGAAGCTGTAGAGTACAAATAAAAAGACCGTAGACTTAGTCGAATGAAAGACCAGATTTAGTCGAATAAGGCATAAACTTAGTCGAATAAGGCATATTTGTTATAAAAAAAATTTAGTCGATGTGGAGTACGAGAGGGTAGTAAAATATTTTAAAACATCTGAAGTTAGTATTATGAAAATTTTTTAATGACACACTCAAAACTCAAATCGGGATTGGATTACCGCCAAAGTCACGAATTCAAATGCATCAAAATTTTGGATTGTGAGTTGTGAATTACAAATCTAATTGCTGTCCAAATAGAGCCAATACTTTTATACAATCTTGGAAATCAAGGAAGAAATCGCCAAGATTTGAAGATACACTAGGAAACAAATCTCGACGTTCTCACCCCAGATTGAAATACACGCGCCTCCCTTCCTCATAATGTTGTGCGTATTTCTAATATCCATATTTCTTGTATTCCTCTTCCGCCGCCATTGCATACTTGGGATTGGAGAGGTGTAGCCATCTAGAGAGCCGGCGCTGCTACTACTCTAATTTGTCAGTACGGATAAAGACTATGGGCTTTTAATTTGGTTCAATTTGTCATGAAACTGGCCGCCGACTGTGGTTCTGCTTTTGATATGAGGGTTGATTTGTTCCTTGCAAATTTATATAAACAGATTCAGCTAGAAAGGCAAAAATCTTTGGACCTCATATAAATCTCCATGCAGAAATAGCTTTGCTTCTGAATCTCCATGACTGCAGTAATCTTTTCCTCGATAATTGGAAGAATTTTTTTCCAAGGAACAACTTTTCTGGAAATTTTTGATCTCATGTAGAGAAGATGATCATAAGTTTTGGTTCTTGGTTGATAAAAAATGAAGATAATTAACCAGTGGAGACTTGTATCTTTATAAGAGGATCTCCATTGCAAATTTGATTAATTAGTTTTCTTTCTTTTGTGTGTTTTATCCATCTTTTTCTGTATATGGATTCTTGATTCTTTAGTGTATTTTCGGATAGAATTTATGGTATGCAGTGAGGGTGTTTGTTGTCGTCTAATTGGTCAATTTCTTTTAATTCTCCTTTAATTTATCATATCAATGTAAGGTTAAAAAGCAGAGAAAACATACAAACTCATGGATTTGGGCAAATTATACTATGGACCCGGGAACACCTAGCTAGGTGTACCCAATTAGTGGAACTACGTAATTTTGAGTAGGTTTTACAATTTACTTTCAATTAAAAGTGCTCTGTTATTTATCCTCCTCATGCGCCATTATTATGTAAAAGAGTTTGATTTTCTTCTTGCCCAATTCCCGCGATCTCGCCTTCCGCGATCACTGTGATATAATTTTCTCGATCACCAGTGTTTCAATCATTCTTATTGTTGATAATTTGTGAGTAGTGGTTTGTAATTGATCGCCTGAGAATTGTTTTTTTGATGGAGAGTTGTGAAAAAAAAAAGTCTTTTTATTGTTTGTTGATGGGGAGAATGTGAATTATAATGTTTTAAACTCTTCTTTGTGTGAAGATGGTATTCTGATGCTTTCAGAAGCATTGGAGGAAAGGTTTTCACGTAAGACATTGTTTTTTCCCGTTGGTTATTGTTTTTGTTATTTGTGTTGATGTATATATGTGTGCCTAATTTTAGAACAAGTTGTACCTAGTTTGAAACTAGGTGTGCCTTGTTTTATAACTTGGTATGCCTATAGTTATAAGTACTGGAACTTTTAGCTTATGTTTTGTTGGTTTTTATGTAAATGTTTTTTGTGTTTTTAACCTTATATTACTTTTAATTTGGTTGAGGGTTGTTTCATTATATTTTTTTATGTATTTGAATCTCAGTAAATAGTTGTGCCTACTTTTATAATTGAGTGTGCCTAATTTTGTAACTTAGTATGCCTACTTGGTTCTTTATTGTAGAGTTTTTTGTTTAATTTATTTATATGTTTTATGTGTTTTAACCTCATTTATCTCTTGAATGCAGCTATTATGGAAATATCTAATGAAGTTTCATTGGTTGGAACTGTTGTAGTATCTGAGGAAGATGCATTCATTTTGTATAATGATTATGCATTTAGATTGGGATTTAGTGTTCATAAGGGTTAACAAAAGTTTACGGCAGGAAGCATTACAAAGTATTTGAAATAGTTTTATTGTTACAAATAAGGGAAGAAGTGTGAGAAAGGGAAGGGGAAGAGATCCTGTACTAAAGTTGATATTCGTACGGATTGCAAAGCAATGATAGAATTTCGTATGAATGAAAAGGGTGGCTAGATAGTTACCAGGCATAATGTTAGTCATAATCATGGACTTTGTGCAATGAATCAAAGGCATGTTATGCATTCTCAAAAGGGAGTTACAAAAAATAATGCTGGTTATCTTCAAGAGTTGAAGGATAACGGGGTTTCAATTGCTTCTGGGCTTAGGGTTTACGTTAAGGGATGCATATAATAGCTTACAATAAAAAAAACTTGGATGTGGGGATGTGAATGCACTTACACAAATATTTAGGTGGAGGAAGGAAAATGAAGATGATTTCTATTTTGACTTTGAGGTTGACTGTAATTCCTCATTATGTTGTTTCTTTTGGAGGGATAGTTGGATGAGGTGTTAGTATGATGTTTTTAGGGATTTGTTGGTGCACGATACGACTTATCGCACGAACAAGTATGAAATGATTTGTGGTCCGTTTATAGGATGGATAATCATTTTAGGAATGTTAGTTTTGCCTAATTATATCACTAAGTGTGCCTTCTTTTGCCAGTATGTGTGCCTTCACTCTTTTATATGAAAGTGGTATGTTTTACTTTTGCTTTTGTAGTTTAATGGATAAATTTGGTTGCCACAATGACAATTGGTTGAATAAGTTGTACAATTTGAGAGAGAAGTGGTGTTCAGCTTTTAGTAAGGATTTCTTCTCCGGAGGTGTTCTATCATCTCGAAGGAGTGAGGCAGCTAACCGCGCTATCTCCAAGAGGCTCTTAAAAATAACTACGTTGTACGCTTTTTACTGGATTTTCGATGAAGTCGTGTCTGAATAGAGGAGCAATGCGAATATGAAAAATTTTTGTTGTAATCAAGGGCATGTTGAGATGAAGGTCCCTGACTCGAAATTGCTGCAAAATGCTAATGGACTATATACTATTGGGGCATACAAGCTATTTGGAACCAGTTTATGATATTCTCGGAGTATTGTCAATGGCTTGTCCTATGCAAAGATGGCGAGCATATATGAAGTTTGGTGTCCTGATATAACTGGTTTTAGACATACAGATGTCTATAATGAGAACACATTAAACAATTCATGCACATGTAAGATGTTCACTGAAGTTTGTGTTATTTGTTCTCATTGCTTGCGTCTGTTCAATTTTCATTGTGTTCAAGCCATACCGGATAAGTATATATTGAAGAGGTGGACATAGGATATTGCTTTAAGTTAGGGTCGTAGTGGAGTTGGTGATACAAAGAAAGTAAACAAGAAGGATATTGTTAGTTCAAGTTTTTAGAGGAGGGATATGTTAAGTTTTCAGATTTGATTTCTGCCAGTGAATTAAATGTGAGCTCGGGAATGCATAGAACAAGGGTTTAGAAAAATGAAGGATAAGATCATTGCTGAAGTCGGACCTTTTTATGTTGGTAATTTAGAGAATGAAGGTGGATCTTCCAATATTAAAGATCCAACTGGAAGGGTGCAAAAGGAGAATGTAATGTAAGGAAAAAGAGCATTGTCGAGATAAAGTGCTATCAAGCAAAAGGGAAGAGGAAGAGTGCTCTGACGCATGCTTCAAGAATTAAAATAGCTGTGCAAATGTCCATGAACAATGAAGCATTAAAGAGAGTTGTGAATGCTCCAAGTAGTGGATTTGAACTTAGTTTAGGAGTATCTAACTGTAGCGATGTGGAACCTTCAAGTACTTCACAAACATTTATAAATTTTATGTGGATTTTATCATTTTATTACTTTAATATTTTGTTCGGTAAAATTTTTATTTGTGATTTTTTATGTTATATATGTGTCAAATGTTTTTGGAAAGTGTGCTGCGGTAATTTAACTTGTTGCTAATTTCTTAAAACAGGGATGCCTACTTTTATAACTAAATGTGCCTAGTTTTGTAACTAAGTGTGCCTATTTTTATCACTGAGTATGCTTTTTGTATTATGTATGTTATTCAAGTGACATTGTTTTGTATATGTAGATACAGATGATTTTGTTGAGTTCCATTACTGTATTTTATGATACCCTCATTATATAATTGTACTTTATGTGTGTTCCAATATGGTGGGAAGGAGTGTCTTGATACTTTAACACGATGTTATACTTATGTAAATCATTGTGCCTATTTTATAACTGAGTATGCTTCTTTTTGTAACTGAGTGCCTACTTTTATAACTAAGTATTCCTTCAATATTATGTATTGTTCAAGTGACATTTGTTTGCTCAAGTTGCTCGGGACTTTCCTTGTTCGATGTAAAGGGCTTGGCTCTATACTCATCTCGTTGATAAAATCCCCGTCTTCTTTTAATAATACACTGTAGGGGGATAAAGATTGGAATGTCGACTAAAACGTCGAAATATGTATGTTATTTGTACTTGTGAATGTGGAGGTATACCTGTCAATAGCATCATTATTAGCTGGAGCTTGTCTTAAGTTTATGAGGTGAAATTGATGCTTTTACCTCAGCCTCAGTTTCAACATCTGCATACAAGCTTTCTCTTCTTTGTTGTGGAGTTTGTAGTGGGGTAGGGCCGAGATATAGTTGTGTGTCAAATTCATCATCGAGGCCCATATCAAAACTAGGTTTAGTTTTGTCTTTCAAATCCTTAGCCTTCATCATGTCTTTCAAATTCATCAATTTCGTTCAAGAAATTGGGATTCTTGTAGAATTTGTCTTCTTTGCTATCAGATTGTAGCTCTGATGATGATGGAACAGTACGCTGTTGTGTTTGCAAAATGGGAAGCATGCCTGATTGTATTTTATTAAGCATACCAGTGATTTCAACATTTTTAGCCCATAGCCATTCGCATACCTCAATAAACTTGAGTGCATTGCTTCCCAACCCCATTATTGTTGTGGTAGCTTTCTCAATAAGCTCCTGCAGGTTATAATTAGTTTTTATTAGTATGGTTGGTGTCAACATTGAAGTTCATTTTACTGTTAGTAGGCATGCCCAGTTTTAAACTTGAGTCTATCTAATTTTAAAACTGAGTGCGCCTAATATTAAAACGGAGTGTGCATAATTTAAAACTCATTGTGCCAATTTTAAAATAAGGGAAGAAATGCAACAGATTTGTTTGTACTTTTGTCTTTATTTTATAATTGTGAATGCCTAATTTTATAACATAGAGTGCCTACTCTAGAGAACACTGAAGTTCATTTTAATTTGAGCAATTATGCCTAGTTTTAGAACTGAGTTTGCCTGATTTTAAAACTGAGTATGCCTAATATTAAAACTGAGTGTGCCTATTTTTAAATCTGAGTGTGCCTAATTTTAAAACGAGGGAAGGAATGTAGTAGCTTTATTTGTACCTTTGTCTTATCATTTTGAGTGCCTACTTATATACCATGTAATTTAATATTACTGTAAGCAAGTGTGCCTTATTCTATAACTATGAGTGTATAATTTTACAATATAGAGTGCCTATTCTATTGAACATTGGAATTCATTTTAATATGAGCAGTTGTGCCCAATTTTAGAACTGAGTGTGCCCAATTTTAAAATTAAGTGTGCCTAATTTTAAAATTGAGTGTGCTAAATATTAAAATTGAGTGTGCCTAATATTAAAAGAAGGGAAGGAATGCAACATATTTGTTTGTACCTTTGTGTTATCATTTTCAGTGCTTCTGGTGGTGGCAGCAGAGCCAATGAAAGTGGATTTGTTGAACATTGCTTGTCTATTGACACTACTTTATTCTCAATTTTAGGTGGTCAAGCACTCTTCCTTAACCAAAACTGCCTGCAACTTTCTCTTTTTTCTGTGTTTTCATGACAGACTTATCATCCCAGTAATGATCACTGGGGTTGATCTTTTTTCTTCCAGTTTGAACTTCACCCTGTCTAGGTAGAAGAGTTGTATTGTGTAAAATTATAGTATGTTTAGTGACAATGTATTATTCCCAAGTAAACAATAGAGATTGTATTAGAATAAAAGTTACCACTAGGAAGACAGCAGGTCAAGTGAAGTACGACTTGTTGGAAGGATTCTTCTGGAACTTTTCACATTTGTCAATTAAGGCTGCAAGTGTGTACTTGCACCAATTGTACTTTGGAAGATCATTGTTATTAACCATATCTCGGAGGAGGTAGTAGCAGATCCTCTTATAGGAAGTATGGGTGATCATGGTGGTGATGCAGGAGAGTAGGAACTCCCTCTTGAAGTAGTCTCCACCATCTTAACTTTGTACCAACCTTTGATGAACAGCTATTACCTTTGGTGGAAAGCTGGTGCACTTTGTCTTCATTTCAGCAATGAATGCCTTGTGCTGTTCAGTGGAGATTATGTCCTTGCTGGAATTTCGGACAGGCTTTGTGCATCTTAGGAATCCAAATACTAGATTCACATCCTCCTCATCGATATGTACGCTTGTCTTATTCTCGAGTATCAAGCTTATGTTATGTACTAGCAAATTTCTGGATAAGGTACATTGTCAGGCTCTTTGGATGCTTTATCAAACACAGAGCGAGTAAGGATCCAAATCCTATCTCTCTGACTTCTCTTTTTTGTTTGTCACTCAAGTTTGTGACAACAGTGTGTACTACAAATGTTATCATATTTGTCTTCAGGGATGGGAAGTGGGCATCAGCTTTTTGTTCTGATTCTAATTTTGATTCATCTTCCTTCATTCTTTTTTTGAAGGTTCATCTCTATTGGCTTTTTTACTTTTTTGCTACTTTGGGTTTGCTGCAGCTGGCTTGTCAGTTGTTACCTCTTGTCTAGGGCGTTTTAGTTAGCTGAGTATGCTCGCTGGCTTGTCCTTTTGAGATTGTTTCATCTTGCAGTTCAGAACAAAAATTGTTGATAAATTGTGTAAACTATATGTTGAATGATGTGAACGTACTGTTTTGTTTGTGTATTACCTTGTTGCTGTATTTGCTAATGTCTCGTTGTCTTCTGGTATGTCATCCCCTGGTATGTTATGTCGAGACTTTGGTCGGTTCTTGTCCATGTGCTTACTATGAGGAGGCATTCAAATGTTTAGGACGAGCATCACTTTTAAATGGTTGATTAAAAATATGTGCGCTTAGTTTTATAACATGCTGTGCCTTATTTTATAACAGTGTGTGCCTTATTGCATAACTATGTGTGCCTAATGTGTATGACATACAGAGTTAGATACTTTGTATATTGGAGCATTTTAATTGAAAAATTGTGCTCATTTTTACAGTGGGTGTACAAATATTTTCATGACCAACAATGATTATAATGTTAAACATGCAAAGTAGTTGTCTGTAAGTAGGTGTGCCTACTTATCTAATATGGTGTACCTATTTTTATAACTGTGTGCGCCTACTTTTTAAACTGTATGTGCCTACTTTTTGTGGCATGCATAGTTGACAATTATGTATTGGTGACCTTTCTAATGAAAATTGTTCTCATTTTACAAGCAGGTGTACATATATTTTCATCACCAATAGTGAATATAATGTTAAATATGCAAAGTAGTTGTATTTAAGTAGGTGTGCATACTTATGTAACATAGTTGCCTAATTTTGTAAATGTGTTTGCCTACTTTTAAACTGTGTGTGCCTACTTTATAAACTGTGTCTCTATTTCTTAAACTGTGTGTGCTTACTCCTTAAACTGTGCGTGCCTACTTTTAGACTGTGTGCCTACTTTTTAAATTGTGTGTGCCTACTTTTTATGGCATGCATAGTTGACTAGTTTTTGTATTAGTACCCTTTCTAATGAAAACTGCGCTCATTTACACAAGTAGGTGTACAAACATTTTCATCACCAACAGTAAGTATAATGTTAAACATACAAAATAATTATGTGTAATTAGGTGTACCTACTCATCTAACGTTATCTGCATATTTCTTAAACTTTGTGTGCCTATTTTTTATGGAATGCATAGATGACCTAGTTTATGTATTGGTGCCGTTTCTAATGAAAAGTATGCTCATTTATACAAGCAGCTGTGCAAATATTTTCATCACCAATAGGAGTATAATGTTAAACATGCAAAGTAGTTGTGTGTAAATAGGTGTGCTAATTTATCTAACATAATGCGCCTATTTCTTAAACTGTGTGCTTAATTTGTAAATTATGTATGCCTACTTTTTAAACTATGTGTGCCTACTTTTTATGCCATTCATGTTGACCTAGTTTATGTATTGTTGCCCTATCTAATGAAAATTGTGCTCATTTAAATTGTGTGTCTACTTCTTAAAATTGTGTGTGCCTACAGTGTATGTCACAAATGAAACAAACACACTTATTATTTTGTATAAGTGAGTGTTTATTACCATTAGTGCCTAATATTTCAACTGGATATGCCACTATATATAGAGAGATGCTGTTAATTTCAGAAATCACAAACCAGGCACAAAACACAATAATGTGATCAAAAGACAAATATATGGAAAAAACACAATAAACAATGGTAAACTACTTTGTTAAAGTACTTTTTGTCAAAAATTACAGTTTCCAAGTTGATATTTACCTGCTTTCCTTACACTTGCTTGAAGAATTTTGATTATTTTTTGAAGAATTGCCGTTATTGCTTGGAGAACTCATTTCTGATGATTTTTGTGTGCGAAGAAGGATGATTTATGGTAAAATCGAATTGCGGAACAAAGAAAATTGAAGAAATTGGTGATTGATTCATGAATTTCGTTGCAAATTCACTTGTGAAATTGCCTGAAAATAGCCTCTTTACGCACGTGAAGGTTTTTGGGAGGGAAAGGAAAGTTTTTTTCTTAGTTGCCTTGTGTAATTTAAGAGCGTTGGATAAGATTGGCTTTGATTTTTTTGACAGTTTTTTTTTTAATAATTTGGACAATGTCGTTTTTGGATAGGAGCTAGGTGTGCCCGGGTCCATGGTGTAACAACTGATGGATTTGTCATGAGTTTGGTCATTATTATTTTCTAGATTTATAATTACAGAAATTCACATTGCCAACCCAAAAAAAAATTTTTCACGTTGCCTTATTTCAAAAGAAAAACGAATTCACATTGCCTTATAGGCATCTCTAGTAATAAAATTAGACACCCCTAGTTGTAAAAATAGGCCTCTTATTTATAAAAATAGGCACCCCTGCTTATAGTAACTTATCCTACAAGTTATATAGAATAAGCCTAGTTATAAAAATAGGCAACCCTAGCTATAAAAATAGGCATACTTAGTTATAAAAATAGACACCCATGCTTACAGTAACTCATCTTGCAAGTTATATAGAATATATAAAAATAGGCACCCTAGTTGTAAAAATAAGCAACCTTAGTTATAAAAATAGACACCTTGACAAGTGCATTTTTGTCTATATTTTTTATATGTTAATTTCATTGTTTTCAGTTTTTTTAAATATGTAAAAGTATATATTTGAGCTAAATATCTCTTATTCTCGTCTAGTATCCTCTGAAAGTAGAAACGATGAAAAGGAAACGAAAACGGAGCAAAAACGATGAAAACGGAAGCCGTCAGCAAAGCAGCCGCACTTACTGCGGATGGCAGGGCAACCTACCATCGACAGTAGGTGCCGAGAATGCTTGGGAATCTAAAACCTGAGACCTAGCGTGACGGTAGGCCACACCCTACCATCGACAGTAGGTAGGCTAGCAAGGGCAAAATGCAATCCTTTTCAAACTCGATTTTCTTAATTCCTACTTCAACTTTGTCTTAGATTTCTCGTATTTTTACCTTTATATATAGGGCTTTTACGCCGCCATTGTAACATACAATCTTAGACTAAACAATTACTTTGCATTAGATTTAGGTTAGATTAGAGTTTAGATTAGTAGTAGATGAATTAGGTTAGATTAGTTAAATACTCTTTCAAATTCTGGCTTTTATATTTTCTTTAGTTATAGAATTTCAATTTTTATGCAAGATTTACTTTCTTGGACTCAAGAATTGAAGACTTTGATTCAAGATTTCGATATTCGACTAGATAACTCTAGAGACGATCTTAGAAGATGTTCGAGATTAGGCTTCGGCTTTAAGACTTAAATCCTAAGCTTTCGTTTCCTTTACTTGGTATTGAATTCTTTTTATTAACTTTCAATTTTTATTAATATGAATAGTGAGTAGTTTTTTTCTTGTTTGGATTTGGGGTTGAACATTAGTTCTTGTTTATGAAGTTCTTGGTTTGATTTCATGATGTCGATGCTTGTTTTTAATTTAAGTTGTCTTCCAATTGCATTTCTTCTTAATTTAATTGTCATGAGATTATATTATTCAAAAGGTTGTTTGGAATTGAAAAAGGAAGAACAATCTAGGGCAGCCGATTGGAGGTTAACTGGTGCTATTGACTAGAGATATGATTTTACACTTTTAGGTCTTTTAAATTACCTAATTTCATTTCACTCATAATTTGTTAGGGAGAAAAGAGATTTTCCTATAAGAGTTAGTAATTAGAGTGGCTTTCGTCCTAGAGATAGGGATTACCCAATTTTTTAGTAATGACCCAACTTAATTAATTCAATCATTGTTTTCATTAAAGTCTTTTCCAATTGGATTATGGGGATTCCACCAAACTAAACTCTTGTTTAATCTTTTAAGAATTGTTTTATTATTGCTTGCTTTTAATTTCTTTTATTGTTTTTAAGTTTTAATCAGTGACAACCTTTTTATGCAACTAAACATTAGAGACACGAGTAGTACTTGAACCTTCATCCGTCCTTGAGAGATTCGACACTCGGGTGGAACTCATCTCTACTAGTAGTGATTAGAATTCCCCTTTTTATTTTTACACATCAAGTTTTTGGTGCCGTTGTCGGGGACGACAAGTTTAAGGAATATTGTTTATTTAATGCTTTAGTCACAGTTCTTTTATTTTTCTTTTCGTTTTTTTATGTTTGTTGAATTGTTGGTTTTTGCATCATTCCATTATTCTCATTTATACTCATGACTTTTCTTGTGTTTGTGGAGCTAATCACGTTTTTTGGTTATTGCAGATTGTGTAGTTTATGCCTCGAAAGAAAAGGGGTGAGCTAGTACCATTTGATCCTGAGCCTGAACGTACACAACGGAGTGCTTGACACGCTCTTCAGTTTGGAATGGCGAACACTAGTGCAATAACACTCGAAGTTAAGGTGAAAGAAGAACCCCGAGCACCTCCATTTAATATCTCTCTCTTCGAATAAACACCTCCAATGGCCGCACAACCAATACCTGTACCGGAGAGAACAATGGCGAACTATGCTCGACCATCTATCTTAGGGACGCAATCGAGTATAACAAGGCAAAGGATAGGGGCAAACAACTTTGAGATTAAACCGAACATAATCCAGATGTTGCAAAATCAGGTTCAATTCGACGGACTTCTTGATGAAGATCCCAATGTGCATATAGGTAATTTCTTAGAGGTATGTGATACTTTTAAAATTAACAGAGTTTTTGAAGATGCAGTTCGACTCCATCTTTTCTCATTCTCTCTAAGGGGAAAGGCGAAGTCATGGCTGAAGTCCCTACCATCGGGTTTCATTTTTTCATGAGACTTATTAGCAGAAAAATTTTTAGGGAGGTACTTTCCTCCGGGGCGAACAACGCAATTAAGGAACGAGATTCTCCCATTTAGACAAATAGATGGAGAAAGCCTCTATAAGGCATGGGAAGGATGGAAAGAATTATTAAGAAAGTCTCCCCATTAGGATAGATTTGGGGATACAAATTCAAAGTTTTTATTATGGAGTCTCTTTTAGTGCTAGATAATTAATAGATGCCTCACTTGGAGGGTCAATAAATAATAACACTCCCCAACAAGTATATGATTTAACAGAACAAATAGCAATGAACAGGTATACTTGGGGAGGCCATAGAGGAAAGCTAAAAACGGCTGGGGTGCAGAATGTGGAGTCAAAGTATGGGAGGACAAGTAGAGTAAGTAGAGTTTTTGCAGGGAAATCGACAAAATAATTTGTAGTCAAACACATACAATCACCAACCCAATTTCTTGTGGGGTGGCCAAGGACAACAAAGACAAAATCAAACTTCGGGTTTTCAGAATAAAGGTTCTCCACCGCCTTTACCTGATGAAGCGGGTCCACAAAATTTGGAGAACTTAATGGTAAAGTTTATGTCTACAATGGAGAGTAAGATGAATACCATTGAGGGAGCCTAAAGGATTCAAGAGGCCTCTATTAGAAACTTAGAGATGAAAATTGTATTCGAAAGAACTTCGGGAACTCTCCCAAGTAATACAGAAGTAAATCCAACAGAGCATGTCCATGCTATCGCAATTAATGAGGAGATTCCAAATAAAGAAGGGATTATTATGGAAAAAGAAAGTTCAGCCCTCGCAATCAAAACAGAAACACTACCACAAAATTTAGAAGATACATGGAGTTTCTCTTTTCCTTGTATTATTGGTAGTACTAAAGTAGATAGTGCTTTAGCCGACTTAGGCAGAAGTATTAATGTTATTTCTTCATCTATGTGTGAGCGTCTAGATTTGGGTACCTCGAAACCTGTTAAAACGTCTATAAATCTAGCAGACATAAGTATTAGATATCCGAAAGGGGTAATAGAGGATGTGTTAGTCAAAGTCAATGATTTAGTCTTCTTCGTTGACTTTGTAGTTTTGGATATGAAGGAAGACATTGATTTCCCTATTATTTTAGGTTGCCCTGTTTTACGTACGTCTAGGGCTTTAATAGATTTGGAAAAAGGGAAGTTAATCCTAAGGGTAAAAGGAAACGAGATAATATTCCAATTTCCTTTTGCCCCGACCTCCCCATCTAAAACTAATAATACTTCATACACAATAGCTTCTAAGACTAACAAAGTATTCTCAATCATACAGGAACCCACTAGAAAAGAAAGCGAAGAAAAGCTGAGAAGAAAACAGAAGAAACAGGGGGCAACCTGCTCCAATTCAAAAAAATGGCAAGATGGAATGGGTGCCGGTACGGAAGGACTTAAAGGAAAACCCGGATTACCATGATCTGAGAGGTGCAATTAGCACCTAAGAAAGGGGAGTATTCTTTGTAATTGTAAATTGTAAAATTGTATTCTTTACGTTTTTCTATTTTGTCTTTTCATTTTTTTCCTTTTTAATCTTTGTTAATTTGTGAGGACGTTTTGGAAGAAAAAGAGACAACCTAAATGCCTAAAAGAAGTTAACTTGAGTTCACTAGGTAGGTATCTTGAATGGGGTTCAAAAATTGCAAAAAACAAAGCAAAACGGAGGTTTGACAGCAATCTACCGCAGATGGTTGATTACCCTACCATTGCTAGTGCGTATAGGTGAATATGGGCATCCTTCGGCAACAACCTACCGTGGACAGTAGGTCTCGACCTATCGTTAGCGGTAGGCTACAGGGATTTCTTGGCACCAGCGACCCCAGACCTACTGCGGATAGTAGGTCTCGCCCTACCATCGACAGTAAGGGCCAGGTACGTTCGGGTTATGTCTTTCCAAGGTAAAACGGGTCGAGTCGACCTAATTTTTTGCTCTAGTTGCAGCTTTGGGATGTTATTGCTGCATTTTTCTTGTCCCTCACCATCCAAAACCCATACAAATTTTATTTCCCTCTACATCTTCTCTCAAAGCCTCCTCTCACTTACATAACTTCCTCAACCATTCTACATCTTCCTCCACAACTCTGGCAAAATTCTACCAATTTCGACGAGAAGAAAAGGGTGACAACTCTCTCTCTCTCTCTCTCTGTCTCCCTCTGTTGGTTGGTATTTTTCCTTCTTTCTCTGTCTTTCACTTCTATTGTTCTTCTACTTCTCTCCTTTTCTCCTAAAACTCTCTACCCCCTCCACTCGTTTTCTCAATATTCTAACCAAATTAAAATACATAATCTTCTTCTTCTTCCATCTTTTACCTCAAAAGAATCCACATTTTCACGTAATTTCTTTCCCCCTTTAGCTCCTCTTTGTTTTTCTTGTTTTAGTAATTTATTACAATTTCGGGTTTTTATTGTTAATTTTTTGTTACCTACTAACCTAGTTTTGTGTTCTATTGTGTTGTCTAACAATAGAAAAACTCCAAGAAAATTTTTCGGCAAAAATTTCGACAAAATTCCTGCAAACTCCAGAGGCATTCCGAGAAAGACATAGAAAGAGCAAAATTTCGTGGAAAATAGTTGTTTTCGCAAACAACTACAAGTCTATTCTAAAATTTGTCTCCCTTTGCCTATGCTTTAATTTTAATTTTTGGACTTGATTATATGCTTTTTATTTGTTCAAAACATTGTTATTATTTTTGCAATCTTCTCTTACTTATTGCACACTATTACACCCGCGGGCTATGTAGGACACTATTATACACACGGGGCACAATAGTATTTTGATTATTGTGTGTTTTTGTGTTCTTATAATTGTTTGTGTTGGTGCTTTTTGGTGTTTCGTTTTTCCCACTCCTAAGAAAGCTGTAGCTTCTTCCTCAAAATCAAAATAAAAAGGGCTAGAATTGAAGAGACCTTCCCGACTGCACTCCTAGTGTTCTTCTTTTCCCCGAGCGTCTCATAGATACTGCTGGGAATGGCTCGCTGATGTGACATCTCTTAATATGATTGTTGAAAAATATTTTGATGAAGAGGCATAGAGCATTTTAGGCTTGAAAATCTTTTTAGAGAGTTTGGTTGGGTTCCTCTCCTCTACCTCTCTTGCGATTACTATCCAGACTTTGTCCGAGAATTCTATGTGAACATGCTTTATAAAACGGACAAGGATCTTCTTCTCATCATCTCCCATGTCAAAAGGGTTAGGATCGTTCTAGAAAGGGACCGTCTGGCATCCATTCTTGGGATTCCGAACAATAGGAACACCAGTCATTGTGGATTCGAATAGGAGGGCTATAGATGAGGACTTGGACTAGAATTTTGATGCAGCTTGGAACCATTTTATTATACAGCATCGGGTTCTCGATCGTCGTGGAATAATCCACGCGAGCGATTTTCCATCCCTCATTCCGCGGGCCCACGCTTACTTCTTTGGCCACACTCTTGTTCAAAAAGAGGGCGGATTTAGTGAAGTGCATATTGTAGATATTTACTTATTAGATAAACTCCTTAGGAAATCTCCCCTTTCTCTCTCGTCTTTGATAATCCATATGATGCACAACACGGGTTGTGATACTACTAAAAATGTGTCTTTCGTTATCCTGTAATACTATCTCGAATATTTTCTACTTTCAATGTTAATTTTTGTAGGAGAACAACGATTATCAACCGGACCGAAACAAGTGATTCAATTCACAACATTCAATGATTACGGTTACCAATGGGACAAGAGGAGAAAGGAGTGGATTCCCCCCTCCGAAGAAGATAGGTTGCAGGATCGTTCTGCCAGTGGTTTTTGACCAATAAAGAAAACCACTCGATCTGGCATCGGAGTGTCTGTTGGAATCCGTAGGCAAAAACAAAGTAAAATAAAACTACGGAAATCCACCAACAGGATCTGCACATACTAGAAAAACCGATTGGATAGAAATTACCTCAATGTTTTTTTATTGTTCGTTGTGGAGGCGCTGCTTTGTATGCTTCGCCCTCTCTGGTATCCACGCGACGAACTCCTGTGCAAGCGATCGGGATGCTAGCCCCCTACGTGTTCTAAAGCTGCTCGAAGCGATCCCGACTATCCGGTAATCGGTCGTTTTTTTCGGAGAGAGGAGGCTAGATACTATATCGCCGTTCTAGGGTTTAGGGTTTTGTTTTTCTTTAATGAGATAAAGGACGGCCAACAAGAAAAGGTTAACATAACCTTTTATAGCTGTCAATATCAAAACCCTAACTGTCATCTAATGACAGTTCAATCTCGTCCGTCTATTCCTATAATCATCCAACGGTTAGATGAGTAATATTAAGTAATTAATTTCATTTATTCGATTAAATAAAATTAATTACTTATTAACCTACCAGAAAATACAATATGGAATCCGATTCCCCTTTTGTATACGTTCAACGAATCTGGACACAATCTAGATTCATTGAACGTGGACATTATGCTCACAAGATCGTCTATGCGTGTGACCCTGTAGGTTCACTTAACGTTGGCGAGTGAATAAAAAAAAATGTCCTAGACATTTATTCACAAAACATAAGCGGCCTCTAGCAAGACATTATGCTTACCCAAGTTAAGTAAATGTAATAATAACCTAGCATCAGATTTAATATTTAGTCCTTTGTCACACGATATCCTAATTAAGTATAAGGCATGGATCAAGTCATCCTTATAAAACTTAATTAACCATTTACTTGATCACCAGGCAGACTGTTCCAACAAATAATATTAATAACACCTTATTAATACTTATTTGAGCATGGCCATGCATATTTTCCAGTCTTCCTTATCAAGGGGCCCATGGATATCTCTCTCTAAAAGGAGAGGGACAAATCCCTTTCACTATCTCCAATATTCAAGCCATGACGAGAAAATAAGCCAACCAATAATCATAATGATCACCTAATTAAAAGTGATGTTTGACTATGTCAAAACATATTTTTTCTCCCCATGCAAGAAACATTAGAAACATTAGGTCGAAGGACACCAAATATAAAACTGAGAAGAAATACTTATAACTTAAACCCATGCAATATTTCTTCTTCACTTTGGGTCATGTCCAATACAATATTCTCAATATGTATTTATGAATTGATTTTATATCTCATATTCATGATCAGTAAAACTTGACCATCAATCAACTTCACACTAGTTTACAAGATGTAATAAACTAGGGACAAATAAGAATAGTATTTTATTAGCTATAAGGGTTTTACTATCAAGTCACATACTTGATGACCAAGAGCATAAAATACAATTAAAAAATACATGCTTCATAAATCATAAATGTGAGTCAATTGGTCTTAGGGCATATACTAACAGTGTCGTCCTCCCAACTAGCTGAGGATGATGATGAGGCCGAAGCCTCAGATGATGAGGAGGACGAGGCCGATGCCAAAAACACGATCCCGATGGATGCATTTCAAACAAAGATGTAGACTGCCTTTGAGCAACTCTGGATCATTCAAGAAATCCAAGGGATGCAATTGAATGAAATAGTCGAATCCATTCTCCGCTATGCGGATAAGTTGGCACATCAAAGGGCATCGATCGATCGCCTAGAAGTGATGCTAGCTAGACTATGCAACAAATTCATTCCTGATCAACGCAGTAGTAAGCGTGGCAATAGGGAGTTTTCTTTTCTTTTCCCTTATTTTATATTTTTGTCTTTTATTTTCGTTTCTATGTTATTTGTTTGTCTCTCTTTTATTTTATTTCGTGTGGAGATGGCTTCCCAATATGCTTTTTTTTGCTTTATATCTGGGAGATTGCACCCCATGTATGTGTTTGTTTTCTTGTTTCTTTTAGTATAACCCCCACATTGAGGAAAATGTGATTTTAACTATGGGGTGAGGATGTACTTTTGTTTTTCTAAGTTTCTTTTTCTGTTAGTCTCTTTTATTTCTTTTCTTTGTTTAAGGTTTTTTTTTCTGTTAGTCTCTTTTTCTTTTTTGTTTTTATATAAGTTTTTTCTGTTAGTATCTTATCCTAAAAATTCCAAAAATATTTCTTTTTCTTTTACTTCCTTTTTAAAAATCCAAAAATATTTTATTTTTATCACTTCTGATAGAGTTTAAAATTGAAAAATTCCTTATATTTTTGAAAAAGGTAAATTACTCTGTTACTCTGAAAACCATATTTACTAAAGTTTTACTTGATCAATGGTTTTATGCAATTGTGAATATTGTTGAGTAATAGAAATTTAAGAATTTTGAGTAATTAGCATTATGATAATAACTTTTGAACTTTTCCTGCAATTTCATAATTTGTCTATCTTTAAAAGTAAAGAAGTTTAGTCTAGGATGGTTCCAGAGATGATGGTCTTAGGCCTTCTTTGAATTGATTGAACCTTTCTTATCTTATATCCTTTATGAAATGAATCCCTAGTTCCTTTTCTGAGCCTTCATGCCAAGGGTTATGCTCCCTTATTTTCTTTGTTCTTTTAAACCTCACTATATATAGAACCTTAATTCGTAAGCTAATGGTTAGTATGAACTTTTGGCCATTTTGAGTGAACCTTGATTCATGAGCTATTGGGTATAGACTTTTGGCCCTCTTGAGTGAAGAAACAAATAAGTGTGGGGGAGAAAGCGTAAAGAAAGAAAGAAAGAAAGCCCTAATGTATAAAGAAAAAGGGTGTTTTGGGGTATTTTTAATATATTCGGTTCTCTGGCTATTAAAGAGAGAAAAAGAAAGAAACATTTATCGATGCTTGAAAAGAAAAAAGAGAAAAAGCCAAAAAGATAAAAAAAAAAAAAATTGGCAGAAAAATGAAGAAAAATATGTGCCTTATTTTATAGAAAAATCTTGAAAAACTCAAGCACCGTCTCTCTCTAAATTACTTTGGTTATTATTGAAAAATTTTAAGAAAAGTATGTTAGATGGGATTGTTATCAAAGAAGAATGAAATAAGTTATTGTACAAAGATGAGTAAGAAAAGTAAAAACAATGGCTAGAAAGTGTCCTTTTATTTTGTTATCTTATACTTTCAGTAGCGTTAACTCTGTCTCGTTTATTTTTATCTCCTTTTACCCTCGTTTGTAACCTACTTATGTCCCTAGCCTAATATTACAAGCCAAAAAGTCCTACATAAATCTTCGAATGACCTAAAATAGAATTTAATGTGGCTAAGTGATAGAAAAAGTATGAATATTGTGCATTTTCTTTGAAAATATTTCTTATTGCTAATCACTTAAAATTCTTCTTTTTCTATGAAAGCGTCAGAGCAAAAATCACACTTACACACTGTTGATTGGTAATGATTTGTGGTTAACTTAGTAATTTTCTCGTTTGTCTATTTTTTTTATGCATCTTTGGAATTGGATGTTGATGTACTCTATTGAGTGGTATTATTATTTTATTTCTAACTTTAATTTTGTTTTGTTTTGCTCTAGTTTTTGTTTTAGAAAAGCTTGTTTTGGAGTATAAATGCTTGAAATCGTTTTTGAGTTATATATTTTATTTGGCTTATATCGTTTTCGTTTTTAGCATAAAAAGTCTTAATATCCTTTATTTGTCTGTTTAGTTTGTGTTGCTTGAGGGCAAGCAACAGATAAGTGTGGGGGGTATATGATAAGTGCATTTTTGGTCTATATTTTTTGTATGTTAATTTCATCTTTTTCAGTGTTTTTAATATGTAAAAGTATATATTTGAGCTAAATATATATTATTCTTGTCTAGGTACCCTCTGGAAGCAGAAACGATGAAAAGAAAATAAAAATGGAGCAAAAAATGACAGAAACGGAAGCCGTCGGCAAAGCAGTCGCACCTACCACGGATGGCAGGGCAACCTACGATTCACGGTAGGTGGAGAGAATGCCTGGGAAGCTGAAAGCCAAGACCTACCACTGATGGTAGGCCTCTCACCCTACCATCGGCAGTAAGTAGGCTGGCAAGGGCAAAATTCAATTCTTTTCAAACTCAATTTTCTTGATTCTTACTTCAACTTTGGCTTGGATTTCTTGTATTTGTACCTCTATATATAGGGCTTTTATGCAACCATTGTAACATAAAATCTTAGGCAATTAGATAGTTTTCGTAAACAATTACTTTAGATTAGATTTAGGTTAGATTAGATTTTAGATTAGGAGTAGATTAATTAGGTTAGATTAGTTAAACACTCTTTTAAATTCCAGCTTTTAAAATTTTCTTTAGTTATAGAATTTCAAGTTTTATGTAAGATTTCCTTTCTTGGATTCAAGAATTGAAGACTTTAATTCAAGGTTTCGATCTTCAACCATGTGAGTCGAGAAACGATCTTAGAAGACGTTCAAGATTCGACTTCGGCTTCAAGACTTAAATCCTAAGCTTTCTTTTCCTTTCTTGTTATTGAATTCTTTTTATTAATTTTCAGTATTTAATAATATGAATAGTGAGTAGTTTTTCTTGTTTGGATTTAGGGTTGGACCCTAGTTCTTATTTATGAAGTTCTTGGTTTGATTTCTGGATTTCGCTGCTTGTTTTAATTCAAGTTGTCTTCCAATTGCATTTCTTGTCAATTTAATTGTCACTAGCTAAGATTATTCACAAGGTTGTTTGGAATTGAAAAAGGAAGAACAATCTAGGACAATTGATTGGGGGTTAATTGGGGCTATTGATTAGAGATATGATTTTACACTTTTAGGTCTTTTAAATTACCTAATTTTATCGCACTCATAATTTGTTAGAGAGAAAAGAGATTTTCCTCTAAGGGTTAGTGAGTAGGGTGGCTTTTGTCCTAGAGATAGAGATTGCTTAATTTTTGAATAATGTCCTAACTTAATTAATTCAAACATGGTTTTCATTAAAGTCTTTCCCAATTGAGTTAGTAACCAGGATTAAGGGGATTCCACCAAACCGAACTCTTATTTTTATTAATCTTTTAAGAATTGTTTTATTATTACTTGCTTTTAGTGACTTTTACTTTTTATTAATTAATAATTTTTCATTCAATTTTGTTCTAATAATTATGTACTTGTTACATGTTTTTTAATAAAATTTTGTTTGCTATGGATCAAGAGTGTAATCAATAATCTTTGTACTTTGTGTTTGTTAATTACTTCATATCCTCTAAAAAAAAGAGTCTCGATAAATATACTATATTAAGTTAACTATTTCCATATTAGATCACCAAAGTACCATTAAGGTCCCAGTAATCCTTGGTAAAGTTATTACTACTATAACAAATATATCAATTTTGGTTCTAAATTTCGTTTACATGTCTAATAGCTGCTTGTCCTGATAAAATATATATATATATATATTTAGTTCAAAAGAACAATTATTATTTTTTGATGAGCCCCTCCTTGTGTCAAAGGGAAAAAAATGTGTCAAAGGGAAAAACAAAGGTCCTTTCCTTGAAAATTTTTTTTTCAAAGAACCTTGTCGTCAATTTTAGATTATATCTTTTTATTTGGATTATTCATATATTTCATACTGAATAGAAGCCAAGAACAGTTTTTTTATTAAACGTGTGAAATAGAGGTTGATGAATCTTAATGAGGTAAAAAAAAAAAACATCATTAGAAGGTTATGGTAATGTGAGTTTATCTATATCTTTAAGAATTTGAATTTAATGAGAATGAGAAGTGCAAATTAGTTAAAAGAAGATTTTTATGTTTCTAAAATCCATCAAAGAAACACATTTATTTCCTCATAAAAATATTTATCATATTGAAGCACGAGATAAATTTTTATAAATTATAAAATTATATTAGAATAAAAGTTAGAAATACTTATATATCTAATGCAACGATCAAATTATAATGTTTGTATATTAAAAAAACCTGCAATGAGTACTTTGTTATAATTTTGAGAAACACATAATATTCTATTTTTTGAAAAAGGGAGATGTTTTTAGATAAAAATTAAGAAATATTATTTTAAAACAAAGACTATACTTCTTCTTTCCCACCTTTAAAAATTTCCTTAAAAAATGATCCAGTGAAGAAGGAGACTAAAAACACATATGTAGTACATTAGTCTTTTTTTTGGCTGTCCATAGTTAATATACTTATGAGTTTATTCAAATAAACCATGTAAATTAAAAAGAATAGAAAAAAGAATATTAAAGACAAAGACAATAAGAAAAAATGAAAAAAAATTGAATAGGACTTTTATTTGCTAAATACAAAATTAGATAGGATTCATTAATGCTTCTCATTTCTATTTAAAAAATAAAGCAAAAATTTGTAACTAATATCCCTCACTCCCCCAAAAAAGAAAAACTCATTTATATCTTCTCCAAAACTCTTTCCCTACTCTTAGAAATTAGGTAACAATTCGTAACCAATATTCCTTCCCACTTGTGGCCTACTCCTCCAGCAGCTCATCTTCTTCCACCCAAAAAGAAGAAAAAACTAAAAAATTGTAATGTTGTATTAAAAAAGAATGTAATAGAGTACAAAAGTTAGATAATTATCCAATTATCCTACATCAAAACAAACATGATATATATTTGAAATGTACATACTTATATACTTTTTTAATTATTTTATACTTTCAAAAACATTTCTCGCAAAAGAAAAATAGAGAATTTCTTCGACTATTGCATATTTTTATACATCACAAATATTTTCCATAAAAAATGAAGAAAATTACATAATTAGTCTCACTATGTTTGTTGCTATATTTTTAAAATCATATTTTAAATATAAAGAAAAATATATACCAATAAAATGAAACATATATGAATAAAAAATTAAAATTCATGACTGTCAACGAATATTAATGAGTAATTATTCAAATTGAACCTTAAATAAGCTCATTTAAAAAACATGATCATAAAGCCATTTAGACGCAAATTTTAAAAATAATAAAAATTTTTATTTATATAAAAAAAATGGAATTGTATTGAGTTCCCAATGAAAATTGGAAAAATTGGTCTCCAAAGAAAGTTAATTGGTATAGCAAGATACAATCATTATTTTGTGCCACAAAAAAAAATATTACAATTACTATTAAATTGGAAAGAAAAAATAAAGAAATGGCATATTTGAACAACTTGCACCGACATACATATTTTTGCTATAAGAGGATTGAATATAATTACGAAAAAATAAGTCACTTCTTATGCAAAGTTTGAAATTATGTTCAATCGTAGTGTAGTTTAGTAATCATGGAAAATCTATGGAAAATCTTTGCTAACATCTGAGCATTATTTATAGTGTCAAATTTACCTATAAATAGAGATGATGAGCGATAGTTGTACATTTATCCAAAAAAAAGTTTAAAAGTATATTTCTTTTTTGTCATATGCTAAAAGGGAAAAAATACATTCATAAACAAATTCTTATCATACTTATAAACATTAAATCTAAGAGTTAATAATATTTTAAAAAAAGGACATACTTAAATATATTTTGGTAAACTCATTAGCTTTAACCCAAGTATTTGCAACCTAAAAATTCAACAATAATAATATCATAAGAAAAGAAAACAAAAATAGATTAGTATAATCAAGAAATACACAAAAAGTACTTGACTTGTACAAATACATCTCATCCTCATTACATGTTAAAAGGAAACAAATAAATTCATAAAGGACTTCTTAAACCTATAAACATAAATGTAAAAGTCAGATAATGTTTCCATTAAAAAAGAAAGTCAGATAATACTTTTTAAAAAAATTCCAGATAATATTAAAAATATATACCTAAATATATTTTGATGTATTCATTAGTTTCAACTCCAATATCTGCAACTAAAAGTTCAACAAAAATAATCTCATCAATGAAAAAAAGGTTAGTAGCCATAATTAGGTATATTATAATTTGACCCAAAATACACAAAAGTACTTGATCATTAAATTGATAACAAGCAACGAAGATCCAATCTTTTAACAAAATGAAAACACATAAAAAAGAGAAAGAAAGAAAAAAGAATTTATGAAATTATATTTAAACATACAAAAAAGGATAGTCCAAGAGAAGAAAAAGAATCGCAAAGGAAAAAAAAATTCAATTTGTAAACACCTTCCTCGTACCACTCTGAAGAATTGAAATTTGATCATCTTTCACACTTTAATATATGATGGCGTAATACACAGAATTATCACTCCTGAAATAGAACATTAAAAGTGATGAATAGAGAAGTCATATTGAGAATGCTTTGCTGATGAAAAATATCGATGGTGATACTAATCTAGGAAATAGTTCCAAATATCTTAAAAAATTTTAAAATTCCTGACCCCTAAATAATAGGGATAGCATCAGTTGTCAACTAAATTTAAATTCCTTTCATTTATCTATTATATCACTTATATTATTTCTCAAAATTTTAAAAATATTTTACCCCTAAATAAAAGGGAGAGATTAGATACATGTTATTTATTATTACCTCATATATTATTTTTTTTCATTTTTGTATGAAAAAAAGAAGGAGAATGTGTCCCATATAACAAATTATTATGACTTTGTTTAAGATAACCTCTACCACAAATCTCGAACATTCACCAAATACTTTCCTATATAATAAGATACAGAAAAATTTCCACATATATTATAATTATGTGTGTGCTTCTGTTTGTCATTGAGATTATAGTAATGAAATTATAAGTTGTTTCATTTGGTAACCATAAAAAACCACATGTACAAGGAAATGATAAACAAACACTAGTTCAATACTTGAACAGATCCTCAGACTCTTGAATATCAAAAGTGTGATCAATTTCTTTCTCTGACCCTTCTTTAGTACTAGAAGAAGATACGATAGAGGAAATTTCACTTATCTTCAATGAAATTGAAATTGAACAAGAAGGTTCTGATTCATCAGAAACGTATGAAATTTTTAAAGATTCTAACTTTTTCATGTGGAATTTTAGCTTCTTTTCAGTTCTGTTCCTTGATTTATTCTCTTATTCCAACTTTTTTCTTCAATTCAATCAAATTTATTTTCCAAGAAAAACAAAAAAGAAAGATAAATATTTCATCAAATACTAAAACTTCAAAATCAACCAATAGCTTTAGTAGATTTAAAGGCTTGCCAAACTCAGTAATTAGTAGACTATACATAATTATAGTAACAAAGTGTAGCCTAAACAACTGCTCGAGAAATTTGTTCTTTGTTTAATGATGTTTAAATTAGGTCCATTAAGCTTCACAACACTCATTATAAAAAGATTACGGGCCAGACTTACTAATATAAATAATTTAAGGGTATTTTTAGTTATTTTCTCAACGTTTTAATAAGAAAATAAATATGTCAAATAGCAGTTGATTTATCAAATAATATAAAAAATGGCAGGTGATTTTGCAATTCATGCCAATATTTTAATTAAAACATACCTCTAATGAACAAATATATCAAATAATGAGCAAAATTATCAAATAATATAAAAAAATGGGAGCTGATTTTGCTATGCATGCTAGTGTTTTAAATCAAGTATATCAAATAATGAGGAAGTTTTTCTACTTTTATTCCCAAAATTAAAAAAAACCTCAAAATGGTGGCTGAATTTTGTCTACACCTCACTTTTTTCATTTAAACATATCTCTAATTCATTAAATGAATATCCTAGCCCCTAGTTATCAAATAAACTAATAATAATCTTCAAGATTTAATTTTTTAGATACATCATAACAAAATTACTGTTGTTTATTCGATATACAACTAGATTTTACTTTGTGAATATCTCTATTATATAAATAAAATATATATCCTAACTTCTACTTACCTAATAAAACAATAATTATCGTGAATATTGAATTTCTCTATACCTCCCCCCTCCAAAAAAAAAAAAAAAAAAAGAAAAACAATTGGCGGCTGATTTAGCTATACATGTAAGTTTTTTAATTTAAAAATACCTCTAATGAATAAATTTATCAAATAATGACAAAATTTATCTACTTTTATTCCCAAAATAAAAAAAAAAACCTCAAAATGGCGGCTAATTTTTGTTTACACACTAGTTTTTTTATTTAAACATATCTCTAATTCATCAAATGTATATCCAAGCCCCTACTTATCAAATAATCTAATAATAATCTTCAATATTTAATTTTCAAATTTTATCATAACAAAATGGTTGTTTTTTATTCAATATAATACAGCTAGATTTTCTTTATAAATATCTCTATTATATAAATAAAATATATATTCTAGTCTTTATTATCTAATAAAATAATAATTATCTTGAATATTGATCTTTTCAGATCTATCATATCACACACATGGCACTTTATAGATACAAATAACCATAATCAACATAAAACATTATTACTCTAAAACTCTTGGTATTCTAGCATACAAAATAGAACTCACGGTTCTTTCAAAACAAAGGCATCATTCTATCAAACCAAAAGCAAACTCAAAGTTTATTTAAATTACAAAGCAATATTTCTGCATTTCAAGAGGTTAACTCTATATTTGTTCATTTAATAATTTACTGTTTATTCACATGTTTATAGAATTCTATGTACTTCTCATATTTAATTCTAAAATTCATGGTTTCATAATAAATTATAATATTGCTATGATGTTATTAACTATTCCTTAACACTACGCATTTGTTTTAGTCTTATGGCAAGAAAGGTATTTTCAATCAATTATGTTCACTTATTCAATGAAGTTTGGTAGTTTTATGAAATACCAAATCCAACGTGGAACCACTTTAGAAATGCTCATGGATCTACAAGTGCTATTATAATTTTCCAAAATCCAATAATACTGTAATACGAAGAAACTTTCAGTCATTTTTATAAAAAAACCCGAAGATGTGGAACAAAATGCAGCTATAGAAGCTATTAAAGTTTTACAACAGTGGTTCAATTTTGATATTCAAGATTTAAATTTTGAGCAAAAGAATTTTTATCAGAATAAATGCAATACCATGGCAAAGATGATTTTCAATGCTTGAACATGAAATTTAGGATTTACAAGAAGAACTTCAACAAATGATTGTTCAATCTAATGACGAAGGATCCTTCATGATTTAGGAGGATCTAGATGTAGGGAATAAGAACAACAGAGATGATTTTTCTTAAATGGAAGACAAAACACCGATGTAGAACAAGAAAGTGATCTTAAGACCTCCACTTATTATTATAATCTTAGTGAGGATTAGGATTATATTATTTATTAGTTTAGTATTTTAATTGAGTATTTCACTTTTTTAGATGCAATGATTGTTATTGTGACGTTCAATTTATTGAATGAAAGTATGTTCTATATTTCTTCTAATGTTTTAATAAAGTTGTATTCTATATTCAATGAAAACAACAATAAAGTACTAAAAATACTTCCATAATCAAAACAACTATATATATGCATAGAAATATATTTCAATATAACATATTAATCTTTTCTAAATTTTATCAATACTAATGCATTCTGAATTTTTTTTACGTGAATTTTATTTATTTATTTATTTATTTATTTATTTATTTATTTATTTATTTATTTATTTTTGCAGCATTATAGTTTGCCTTTCATCTCAATTCTACACGTGTACAATTTCCTCCAAGGTAACAATAAATGTCTTTTTTATTCTAATTTTATGCTAACTTGATTATTTTAATTTTTTGGGATTATATTATATTAAAAAATAATATAATCCTTATCCTCACTAAAATTATGAATCATAATTTTAGTGAGGATTATGATTATATTATTTTTTAGTTTAGTATTTTAATTGAGTATTTTAGTTTTTTAGATGCAATGATTGTTGAATGATGTGATGCTCAATTTATTGAACGAAGCTATGATCTATGTTTGTTCTAATGTTTTAATGAAGTTGTGTTCTATATTCAATGAAGCAATAATAAAGTAGTAAAAATACTTTCATAATCATAACAACCATATATATATATGCATATAAATATATTTAGTACAACACATTAATGTTTTCTGAATTTTTTGAGTCTTTTGTTCATCAATACTAATGTATTATGAATTTCTTTGATTTGTTTGCCTTTAATCTCAACTCTACCCGTGTACAATTTCCTCCTATAAGGTAACAATAAATGTCTTTTTTAATCTAATTTTATGCTAAGTTGCTTATTTCAATTTTTTTTAAAATAATAGTAACTTACTTTTAAGTGCTTAGATTGTCTAATTGGTACATTTTTCCTTCTTAGGAATTTAAAAACAACAATTTATGCACAAATTTATAAACTCAACTATTCCAAATCAAATAATCAAGGGGATCATAACTGACGCTGAAATAACTTACTTAACGTTCACGTCAATTATTTTGACTGAAAGTTATCTCGAAAAGTGATCAAGTGTCTAATTTGGGCACACATAAAATCATTACTCAATCAGGATTATAATGGCTAAAAACAAACTTTGGAGACCAAACCATATCTATACCCTAATTTTGGGATCACTTTAGTCTTTTTCCCAATCAGTAAAGATATTGAGCTCAATATTGAATCAAATAATTGACTTACTTGGTTGACGAGTAGTTAATAGAACTTGAAAGTGAAACTGAATAGAAACAAAGAATTTAAAACAGCTTCCCAAGAACAATATAGAGTGACAAAAATAGAGCTCCGAAATCACTCTAAGCTGCTCGGCAACTAACAACTAACAGTAACAACAATAGTAATGGAATTAACAACGAGAGCCGTACAACAATTCAAAGAAGTAGAACAATGGAAAACACAACACAAAATGACGAAATGTAGCGCTTGTGTGCATAGTGTGTGAAAATTACCGAAAACGACAACACACATTCTTCAAGATATAGTAATTTGTACCTAAAACAGTACCCGATAGCAGATAAAAATGTCAAAAACAGTAGGAATTCTAAAATCAATTCTTCATTAATCAATAACGATCTATGATAGGTTCCATAAAACATAATCAATTGTATATGCCTTAAAGACGCATTTTCTCTTGATTTTCTTAGGTGTTTAATTTGATTTCTTAGTTAACTTTAGCCTTTTTTAATTAGTTATTTAATTTATTGAATCTCAAACAACTTTTTCCCCCAAAACTATTACTTTGTAATTAGTAGATTATCTTTTAGGATTAAATTGAATCTTTGCAGGATCGAACCTTTCTTGCGTTAACTATATTTTTGGGAAGAGTATATGAATTAATTGGATGTACCTATGACAACACGTGTCAATGTAGAAGAGCATTGTTCGACGACATACCTTTCAAGTAATTCTTACTCTCATTGCTACGTATATTTTATTATTTATCAATCTATTGACATCATTGATGAAGCATTCACCTTCTTTAATGTTTGGTTTAATTTTCTTTAAAGTATTAAAACTTTTTATTTAAATGCTTGTTTAAATTAACTGTTAGAATATACATATATTAAATGTATTTTATGTACTTATAGATGGATTGTGTAGAGTGTGATAGAGTGCTAGGCATACTAGACATTTGAGAAAGTCTATCATCAACCAACAAAGGAATAAGAGAAGATTAAGGACAATTCAAGTTAATTCTCCAATGAATTAAATTTATGGTGTGTCACACTATGTTAGTGTTGTTTCACATAATTAACATTTTAGGGCGTCATTAGTCAATTAAACCTTTCCAGGCCAATCATCAATTCAACGAAGTAACTTCCTTTGGACAAAATCAGTACAAAAGAACGTTATAGCTGAAGATACCATTAATATAGATGCTAATCCAGTGTCTCATAGTCAAACAAGTAAACTTTTGTAGCATAAAATAAAATTAATATCTTAAAGTTATTTAAAATTTAAAATATGAAAAACTAATAATTTATTTCCTTTATAGATGGCCTCAATAGAAGACATCGAAACAGTGAGCCTATGGAAAATACTCATCCACGTACGTAAATATTTTAATTAAAATTTTATTTAACCATAAATATTTATTCATAAATTCATTAACAGATTATATTTTTCTTTAATTATTAGGCAAATTTATGGAACCATGGGATTTCTCTTATCCTAATTCAATTTGTTCCAAGTGTGAAGCGATTATGTGGTATGAAGAAAGGAATAGCAAAACAACATGTCCTAGATTTCTGAAATTTACTATGTGTTGTCATGAAGGTCAAGTTAAACTCCTAACACTAAAAGATGCTCTTAAGTTTTTGCCCAAGTTCTTAGATTATGAAGGTAATAGAAGGTCAAAGAAATTCAGGAAAAGTATTAGGGCCTATAATTCAAATTTCGCCTTTTCATTTGTAAGAGGCTCAGTTGATAAAAATACTAATAGAGGTGGTGGACCGTATGTATTTCGGTTGAATGGAAAAAATCATCACAAAATTGGTTCCTACTACCACTTCGAACAGTGATCATAGTTTATGTAATTATATATACATGATATTTCTAATAAGGTTAGTAATAAAATGAATGCTTTTGGTTGACAAAATAGAGAAAGTACAGTGGATGCAAAAGCAGATCAAGAATTGAAAGAGATGCTCAATGAGTATAATCTATTTTACTAAGGTGTTGAGAATGGCAAGGAATAGGTTTGAAGCTTCTGATTATCTGTCTATGTGGTTAAGATTAATTGGCAACATGCAAAAAGATGGAAGATAATATAATTTTCCAGTAACTTCTGAAATCGCTACCCTATTGGAGATGGAGAAAATACTCATGGAATTCGAGATATCATAATACAAGAGAAAGGAGGTGGTTTGAGAAGAATCACAGAATTACATCCAAGCTTTATGGCTATGCAATATCCTATTTTATTTCATTATGCTGAAGATGGATTAATGTTCATATTCCAAAAGATATTGGAAGTCATAATGTAAGCACAGCCAAATGAAAATCTATAGGTATGAGGCAATATTGTGCATAGAGGATTCAACATAGACCAAATGATGGTAAGCTCTACTTCGTGGTTGTAGACTTTTCTAGCAATTTGTTGTTGATGCATTCACTTTCACAGAAGAGTCGAAATTACAATGGGTTCATATTAACCAAAAAACGTTGAGGGCTGAATTGTGTAAGATCTGCGAGATGTTGTAGTTAGAGGTGACATACACTAACTTCAATTGGTCAACGTTTTGTTTAACCATCTTCATACACAGGTGGACCCAGATATATGGTGCAAAATTATCCAGATTCAATGGCTCTTTTTAGATATTACAGTTGTCCAGATATTTTCTTAATATTTACATGTAATCTGTAGTAGCCAGCGATTAAGAAGTATTTAGAATTTATACCTTGATAGAAACCTGAAGAAAGAGCAGATATTATTTCCCGTGTGTTCAAAATAAAGTTGGACGAATTGATGAATGACTTGCAAAAAAATAATCTTTTTCGTAGAGTTATGATAGGTACTCATGGTTAAGTATTATATATAATTAATTTTATATTCTTTAATCTAATGTTTTATACTTATTGTAGTTTTGTTTTTACAACAATATATACAACTGATTTCAAAAGATAGGATTGACGCATGTACATATATTGTCATTTTTGCATCCTACTGATAAGTACACTATAGAATTTGATATAGATAGAGTAATTTCCACTGACTTTCTTGATGAGAGCTCTGACCTTGTTGAATTCAATTCAGTAGTACAGTTCATGATATATGGTCCATGTGGTTTTGCGAACAAAAAGTTCTTCTGCATGACTAATGGTAGATGTTCTAAGCATTATCTGAAATATTTTAGTAGACCGACTACTATTTCAGAAGATGGATATCCTATTTACAAAAAGAAACAATAAGGGAACTTTTTTTTTTTTTAAAATGGGGTGACAATTGATAATAGATATGTTGTACCCCATAATTTGACTTAATTTTTAACTATCAAACTCATATCAATGTTGAATGTTGTAATCAAGGAAGGACAATAAAATATTTTTTCAAGTACATAAACAAGGGTCAGGATAGATCAATTTTTATTATTGAGGAAAATGTTTTAAGTGATTGTATCAAAGAAGGGGATGAAATTAAAAGGTTCTTAGATTGTCGTTTCGTATATACTTCGGAAGCATGTTGGAGATTGTTAGAATTTGAGATCTAATATAGACATCCTTCTATTGAGAGATTGACTCTCTACCTACCCACTGAACAAACAGTCGTTTTTTATGATGATGAACATTTAGATGACGTGATGAATAGGGATAATATTCATCATATAATTTTTACTCAGTGATGCATGCTAATAAAAATAATTCATGTGTCAAATCTCTTATTTATGTGGATTTTTTTTCCTACGGGATTTGTCTGACATCAAAAAGGAAAGATTTGGTCTCAGAGAAAATATAGAAATTCTATCAGCAAAATTTACTATGTAAATCCATCTGCAGGCGAAAAATTATATCTACGTATGTTGTTAAACATAGTAAAAGGACTTGAAAGCTTTGAAGATATCAGAACTGTTAATGGTGTGGTTTACGAAACATTTAAGGAAGCATGTCATGCTCTAGGTTTGTTTAGCGGTAATGAAGAATGGTATCAGGCATTGGGAGAAGCATCCCAATGGCAAATTCGAGAACAAATGTGAGAGTTATTTGTCACAATTTTACTATTTTGGGAAGTCGCGAATCCTTTAGGATTATGGGAAGGGAATTGGGAAATACTTTTAGATGATATTTAGTATTGATAAAGAAGAATATTAGGTTCCGAACATCTATCTTTAACGTTGGATCAATTGAAAAACTATGCTCTATTTGAGATAGAGAAGATATTCAATGGTAACAATAGATCTTTGATAGAATTTCCAATGTTCGCTTTTCCTCAAGTTGAGCTGAATAATGGATTTACAATTAAGTTGATTTTGGAAGAGTTAAATTATGACAAATCATTGCTTGCTCAAGAGTATTTTACACTATACAAAGTATTAAATGTTGAGCAGTTGTTTGTGCATGATACTGCTCTAAATGATGTGTATAGAGGTTTATGTGGTGTTTATTTTGTCTACAGGAGTGGTGGAGCTAGGAAGACATGTTTGTGGAGGAGATTAGTAGCTTTTTTCTCAGGGTAAGATTGTACTAGTCGTAGCTTCTTTTGGAATTACTTCGCTTTTATTGCCTGGTGGGAACTACGCATTCAAGATTCAAAATTCCTGTTAATATTGATGATTATTCAAATTGTGCTATTACTTGCGATCTTATTTAGCTGAATTAATTTGTAAGACTTCTTTAGTTATTTGGGATGAGAGACCAATGTTGCATATGAATACTTTTGAAGTCGTAGATTTTTAATTTATGGATAAGGAGATTTGTGGATCTATAATGTGAGAATAAGATATTTGGAGGAATGACCATTTGTGCTTGGGGATGATTTCAAACGAATCTTGTCTGTCATACCTAAAGACACTAGAGATGATATCATTCGTGCTTCTATAAGCAAGACCATAGATATATGGGTCGAGTGTGAGGTCATACTCTTACAATTAATATACGATTAAGGAATATATCCCACGCCTTAAGTGAAGAAATTAAAGAGTTCAACCAATGAATATTAGATTTAGGTGAAGAGAAGCTTCCTTCAGTTGCATTAGAATATGAAGAAGAACCTACTTGGTTGAGTATTCCAAATGATCTTCTAATTGAGAAAAGATCGAATGCAACTGAGCAGATTGTGAATGCAATCTATCTTGATTTGCAAAATAAGTTTAGTGATGTGGCAATATATATATATATATATAGGTAAAATGCCCCGGTAATCCCTAAACATTTGAAAATTTTGATTTTTGACCCTGAACTAAATTTTAACCTATGCTTGCCCTTAAACTTTGAGAATATATTAAAACTAACCCTTCCATTTTATTTCACTGTTAACTCACAAACGATGAACGACCATGTGCCAAACATGTGCCCAGTCCAAGGACTTGTTGGGAAGTTCATATTTTAACTTATTTAGGGCCATTTTTATTTTCATTTTCAATTTTTCCTCCATTCCCCCTCATGCGAGACTCACATGCAAAATTCCACTGACATGAAAATCCACAAACATAAACATCATCCACCTACCTCCATTTGACCTAAAACTTTCCACCCCCCCCCCATTTCACTGCAAAAAGAGGTTTCCCCAGATTTGTCAAGAAGAAATGAGGAGAGGAAGAGAATTTCTAATGCCAAATTGTTGTTGTGGAAGAGCGACCTCATGGACCGACAAGAACCCTTCAAGATGATTTGCTACTTGTGCTCAAAGGGAAGTAAGCTCTTGAAGGAACTTGTAGTTTTCTTCGATTTATTCTTGCTATAAATTTTTTTAGCGAAGAAAGAAATAACTGATTTGGGTTATATCTAATTTGTTGTTTCTTCTTTTCTTGAAGGGTAAACAATGTGGCTTTTGGAAGTGGTTAGATTCAGAAATTTGTGATAGATCACGCGAGGTAATGCAAGGATTATTGCAAAAGATAAGAGACATGGAACTTGAGCTAGAGATTAACACAGAAGAAATTAAGAATTTGGAGAAGAGTAATGAGAAATTGAGTATGTTGAACCAGAAATTGAAGATGGAATTGGAAATATTGAAGATGGAAAGGGATAAGACGAAGATGGAACCGCAAAAATAAAAAAATAGAACTTGAGGAATCGAAGTGCAGGTGGCTAAGTATGTGGATTAGCTGGGTTTCTTCTATTAATATCGTTCATCCTGAATTCCCAAGTGTCTGTTCATGGAATTGGAAAGAGGGATATATCATATAAATATCCAGCTATTGTTGGCCTTTAAAATATTGAGAAGTGTTGGGAAGATGTAAAGGAAATATGTGCATGTTGTGTCCGTTAAAAACTGATGGTCTTATATGTTGGGGCTATTTTGAAATCATAAATTGTAAGCTTGCCATGTTTCTTTACTGGAATTGTAAATGTGCAGTAAATGGAATTGGGAATGTGCAGGTATTTACTGTCTTTTGCTATCTAAACTTCAAAGAAACCTTGCATTATTGCACTCTGTGTCCCAAATTAATTTTAAATTATTTTTCTGCAATTAGTTTTAGTAGCAATGAGTAATAATCAAATAAATTGATTTTCAGCCATCTTTGGCTTCGGGTGTGTTTTAGAACTCATAAATGAGAATTATCTTTCAATCTGAATCAGCATGAAACATCACTTTTCTAGAAGACACTGACAGGAAAAATAGAAATTGACTTGGCAACAATTGCACATTTCAATTTGTACATTATATTGATTTTCTTCATATTTCTTACATTTGTGCACTATTAGAAACTGAAATTCCAGCAAAAGGCACCTAGAAGGTTAAGAAAAGTAGATGCTTTCCTAATGGTTTCAAAGAAGTAGCACGCAACAATTCAGATCAAAATTTGGCAAAAATTACTACTTTTAGTCAAATTTGCAGCTTAACAAGCTTGGTACATCCTAATACAGAATCAAAATCTGAAAGTTTCAGCCAAAATCTGAAGCTATCATTAACAAATATACCAAATCAAACCTACTGCAAAATTGTGCACAATAAAGAGATCAAATCACACCAAAACTAAAATTGTGTACGACAAACAGAGAAAATCAAACATGTTGCAAGAATTTAAAGAGGAAAATGCATCCTTATTCAGGTCCACAGAACCATTAACATCGATACAAGGTAGAATAATTAAAAAAATCTGTGTGCACACTAACCATGAAAAATGGTAAGAAGAATTCTTTCATTATATTACGCATGGGCCAGTTTGCTGGGATCCTGTTGGCAAGAAATTTAATTTTTTTTTTTATCAAGAATTCTTTCATTACAACTTTGTGAATGAGAAATTTTGTTTTTTAATAATAAAAATTCTTTCGTTACCTATAAATTCCAAATCTAGAGTAAAAATGATGGTCCCAATGTCACTTCACCACAGGAATTCAACAAAAGCATAATGATAGAAATTTTTCATGGATAGCAACAAAAGTAACACTAACAAAAGCTGACAAATTGCATCAATTCCACCATCTAACTCACCAACTCACATCAGTTACTCCCTTCCCTATTAGCAAAACTTTTTCCCTTACTCTTTGGTAATGGTCTAAAGGCAGAGTATTTGTTTCTTGGTGTTGTATCTCCAAGCCAAGCCTTTCCAAAATCTTCAAGCGATTTAGTAGCTCTTGTTTCCTTTCCATTCTTTTTGGATGCAGCAGCTGCTTTTGTTTGCGCCCTCTCAACACCTGCATTATTTGAAGCACTTGTGTCTGCACCTTTTTAGAACCCGCACTATTCAGCTCACCTTCACTAGGTATGTTGGCTTGAAATAATAAACTATTTTTAGTCAAAATAAATATATGTTCAGCTATAAGTAAAACAAGAAATAAACTTGTTTCTGTAGACCAACTCATTTTCTTGCTTGTAGTTTGCATCTCTGAATGTTTCCATCTGGACAACTTTGTTGATCAGGTTGATTTTCATCTCTCTTGTTGTGCCCCTCCTTTCCACACTTAGCACAATGAATTACAATTCTTCTTCTCAATCTTCTTCTTGTATCTCTCTTTTCACCGATCTGTCTCCTAGCCTTTTCAAGCCTTTCAGGTTGTTTGCGAGCTCTTGGTGGATCCAAATCAATCCCCTCACTTTCAGGCCACTGACAGGATCAATCCATCTCACTTAAAAGCTAAACCAGCAATTTCATAATTTAAGGAGAAAAGACTTTTTTAGGAGTCAACCCTGATTACATCACTATTAAACCCGATGACCTCACAAAGGTCAGAGGGTCAGGAAAGTTCATTCCTAAAAATCCCACATCGATTGAGGGTATAAAGTTATTTAATTTGATATACTATAAAAAGGTATTGTTTACATTTATGAGATAAATTGACTTTTGCTGTACTCTTACTCTGCCAAAATTACCTTCTGACTTAACCATCAGAGGTAAAATGGGGTATTGGTTTCTTTCAGGATAAGCTAGGGGCTGCTATCAGGAGTATTTGTTGGTGATCAGGATTCATCAATTGGCGCCCTCCATGGTTACTTTCTTTTTTGAAGATAACCGACCCTTTTTTGTTCTTCCTAATGGCTTCTGAAGGGTTATCCACGCCTATATAAACATCACCAAAGGGTATCACTCTTATTGTGGTTGGGGTTCTTAGTTCTACCATTTCTATTCCTGTAACATTACAAGGACTTTTGGGGCAACAAGCCTCTTCATCATGATTAGGTTCTACAAGTATCTCTTTGCAGCCATATCAAGTGTCTCAACTTCAACTTCTCTTTGCTTTTTAGCAAACAATATTGGCGCGGTCTTCCATTCCTGTTGCGACCACTGCACTCCCTCACCTTGGATCAAGAATTTTCTCAATCGCATTTTACTATACCTACTTTTCATCACCTACTGTTCCTCCTTTCACCATACCAGGTGATCTTTCTTTACGATAACAGTCTGCCACTAGTGCTACCATATGTGATTTGGTTAATCAGGCCATTGGGCAAATGATGTCTACTACTTCTACCCCTACGATAGAGCTGTTGGAATCCGTAGGCAAAAATCAAAGTAAAATAAAACTACGGAAATCCACCAACAGGATTTGCACATACTAGAAAAACCGATTGGATAGAAATTACCTCAATGTTTTGATTATTGGTTGTGGAGGCGCTGCTTTGTACGCTTCGCCCTCTACTGGTATCCACGAGACAAACTCCTCTGCAAGCGATCGGGATGCTAGCCCCTTATGTGTTCTGAAAACTGTTCAGAACTGATCCTGACTATCTGGTAATCGGTCGTATTTCGGAAAGAGAGGCTAGATACTATATCGCCGTTCTAGGGTTTAGGGTTTCTTTTTTTTTTTTTTTTAGTCAGATAAAGGACGACTACCAAGAAAAGGTTAACATAACCTTTTATAGCTGTCAATATCAAAACCCTAACTGTCATCTAATGACAGATTAATCTCGTCCGTCTATTCCCATAATCATCCAACGGTTGGATGAGTAATATTAAGTAATTAATTTCATTTATTCGATTAAATAAAATTAATTACTTATTAACCTACCAGAAAATACAATATAGAATCTGATTCTCTTTTTGTATACGTTCAACGAATCTGGACACAATCTAGATTCATTGGACGTGGACATTATGCTCACAAGATCGTCTATGCGTGTGACCCTGTAGGTTCACTTAACGTTGGCAGTGAATGAAAATGTGTCCTAGACATTTATTCACAAAACATAAGCGGCCTCTAGCAAGACATTATGCTTACTCAAGTTAAGTAAATGTAATAATAACCTAGCATCAGATTTAATATTTAGTCCTTTTGTCACACGATATCCTAATTAAGTATAAGGCATGGATCAAGTCATCCTTATAAAACTTAATTAACCATTTACTTGATCACCAGGCAGACTGTTCTAACAAATAATATTAATAACACCTTATTAATACTTATTTGAGCATGGCCATGCATATTTTCCAGTCTTCCTTATCAAGGGGCCCATGGATATCTCTATCTAAAAAGAGAGGGACAAATCCCTTTCACTATCTCCAATATTCAAGCCATAACGAGAAAATAAGGCAACCAATAATCATAATGATCACCTAATTAAAAGTGATGTTTGACTATGTCAAAACATATTTTTCTCCCCATGCAAGAAACATTAGAAACATTAAGTCGAAGGACACCAAATATAAAACTGAGAAGAAATACTTATAACTTAAACCCATGCAATATTTCTTCTTCACTTTGGGTCATGTCCAATAAAATATTCTCAATATGTATTTATGAATTGATTTTATATCTCATATTCATGATCAGTAAAACTTGATCATCAATCAATTTCACACTAGTTTACAAGATGTAATAAACTAGGGACAAATAAGAATAGTATTTTATTAGCTATAAGGGTTTTACCATCAAGTCACATACTTGATGACCAAGAGCATAAAATACAATTAAAAAATACATGCTTCATAAATCATAAATGTGAGTCAATTGGTCTTAGGGCATATACTAACAAGAGCACAGTTGGGATTTTTTGCAGAACAACCTTTTATTGATGCTTATGCTACTGCACCTTTGCAACATTATTTTAGTCATTTGAAATTAGAGACTTATGATGGGTCCACAGACCCTGTGCATCATATGCGTCGATTTACTTCTTCAATGTATGTCTATAATGCTTCGGATATTGCGTGTTGTCGGTTGTTTCCTAGTTCCTTAATAGGAAAAGCTCTTGCCTAGTATTCCAATCTTACAACTCGAAGTATTTCAAGCTTCACTGATTTGAGAGAGAAATTTACCAAGCATTTCTTGGCTCATGCCATTTTTACTCCTATATCTGATTTTTTGCTCAATATTTGCCAAACACCGCATGAGTCAGTCTGTGATTATACCGCAAGATTCAACCAGGTAGCCCAAGGAGTTCTTGACATCTCCGAAAGGGAGTTTGTTCAGGCATATAGATATGGCTTGGGCAATAATACATTTTCCCGAAAACTGGCTAATAAAGAACCTAGAGATGTCAATGCTCTGCTATCACGCATTAAAACTTTCATTCAAGGAGATGATTATCTCCGACGGAAGCTAGAGTTGGAGAATGAAGTCAAAGATGTTCAAGTTATGAAAAGGACTAGACCGGGAGATGCTAAAGCAAGTGTGAGCATCCAAGATCGTCTTGGTCCTCGTAACACGGATTCAAGTCATTTTGATTATACTGCTGCGCATTTTTCTTGAACTCAGATCCTTTAAGATGAGTCCTTGGGTATTCTCTGGCCACTAGTCAAGATGATGTCTCCTCCTAACAAGAGAAATCATGCTAAATTTTATCAGTTTCATCAGGATCATAGACATGATACAGAACATTGTAATGAACTCAAGAAAGAAATAGAGAGTGCAATCAAGCGAGGTTTGCTAAAGGAGTTTATTGATGACATCTCCCAGAAGCATAAATATAGTGGAGAACCTTTCAAGAAACCACTCCCTTTGCTTGAGGAAAAGAAGATAGCTAGACCTGATTCTAGTTCTGGAAAATTGAAAGTAATGAAAGTCATTAAGGATGCTGCCTCTACTACATCCCGAAAGCGATCAAGGGAAGGACCACTTGATGATTCATTGATCATTGTTTGGTAACTATGCCAATTGATCATTGTTTCGTTAAATGTATTCTAGTTGATACTGGCATTTCTGCAAATATTCTCTTTAAGGATATATTTTTGCAAATGGAAATCCCATGGTCTCGAGCAACGCCATATATTCCACCTTTAGTGGGATTCATAGGACAAATAATTCATTATGAGGGAAACATTTATTTGCCTGTGAATATGGGAAACATTGCATATATGGTAGAATTCCTCATTGTTTCTGCTCCATCCTTGTATAACTGCATTTTGGGAAAATCAGCACCCAATTAGTTACGGGCTCAGATAGCTACTTGTGACTTATCTATGGAAGTTTTTAATGGAAGTGAGATTTATGTCATCTATAGAGATCATCAAGCAACTCAGGAATGTTATTTCACTATGTTAAAAGAAGTTGTGATCAAGGAGGAAGACAAAGAAGAAAAGACGAAGATCCCAAAGATAGCTAGAAAGGGAATATGAATTCTTTGTTTTAGACACTTCTTTTCCTGAAAGAATGGTGAGGATGGGGAAAGATATTTCTATTAATTTGCGTATGAAGCTTGCTGAAGTTCTTGTTAAGTTTAAAGACATATTTGTATGGAACTCAGAGGACTTAGGGGGAACACCCAAAGAGATTGTTGAATACAAATAAGGAATTCCTGATACAGCTAAACTAATTTTTCAGAAAAAGCGCATCTTCGCTAAAGCAAGGCAAGATGTCACTAAAAAAGAAGTTCAGGAATTATTGGCTGCAGAAATCATTAAAGAGATTGATTTTCCTGAATGATTGTCTAATCCAGTTGTTGTTTCTAAACCAAGGGGGTTGGCGCATGTGTATTAATTTCATAGACTTGAATAAAGCCATAACCAAGAGCACCAATTCTGCAAAGAGTACCTATAGCTTGATGTTAGCTTCTATAGCATAAGCTTTAAAGAAGAGAGATATCATAATAAACATTTCATAATTAAAATTTTTTTGTCTAAATCTGAAAAGTATAGGTGAAATTTGGAATAATCATTTCAATCTTTTCTTTTTCCGAAAGAAAACTCTCGAAAAATCCATCAATAAATGACGAACATTAGTTGGTGTAAGCCACCTTTCTGTACTGTATAACTTGCACTGGAAAGGAATAGAAAGCAAGCAAAAGTCCTTTCCATAGCTATGAGATACCTTCTGCGCTATCTTAAAGACTCAGTACAGACTGATGACCCCACACTAGTCACTGTTGACAACTTCTGTGGAGCAAGGACTGCTAGCCCTCTCTTTGAAATATATCTTCTTACGATTCCTGTTAGCGAATCTGCTGCTTGAAGGTTTTCAAGCATAACTTCTTTCTCCTCCCATATCGCCACATGAGGAGGGAGGGGAGGCGGGGGATATGGGTACGTAAAAAGGGGGAAGCTTGAGCATTCCCAATTATATGGCTTAGATTCGAATTGGCACAACCCTCCCAAGGATGGCAACCTTGATTCTCAGCTCGTCATTATTAGCTTGGACTCTAGGGTAGGGGCGAAGTAACTAGAGATCTCGCTCAGGAATCAAACTTGGTTGGTGCTTACATGAACTCCAGCAAAGGTAATAGAAAGGCTTATATATACCAACCTATCTCGTGTTTTACTCAACGAATCGAGCTGCTTAGCTTTAAATTCTGCTGCTAAATCAGCCAATGGGATGCATCCACTAATTCTAACTGAGAAGCCTCAGATTATGATCAACTCGTGGAGCGGTTAACAACCGGCTGCTCTACCACTGAGCTACTAAGGAACAACGGGAGATTAGATCTTTTTTGTATCCCCCTATTCTTTGGATATAATTCGATCCTTCTATGGCCAAATCTCAATTTATGGAAAGCCTTCGATGGCTTCCTTATGAAAATAGGAAAGTAAGACCAACGATACTAGAGAAATTATTGCCCAAGAGAGGGTGACTTGACGAATCAAGAATTAGATATTACACGATAACGACAAAATGAATGAAAATGCCAGTAAATTTGAAACCACTAACAAACACTTTTTTTGGGATAGCTTCCTTCTTTCAATAAGGATTTTTTTGGCAGCAAAAGAAGTGAACTGCTACTATTTAAGTCCAATCACCTTCCCCTGGGAGTAGAGCTTACCTCTACGCTTGTTAAATGCCAAGAGGTTAGGTTCAAAGAATGGTTCTCCCTATGCACTATTGATATATCTAGCCCAAGAGGTTTCCTTTCTTTCAAAGTGGCATCGTTAAAAGTCAGGCCTTCTACCTCTATGGGGCATTGCTCTGTCAGGCTTTTGCCCATTGCGAAGAATTCCCAATTGCTACCTCCCGTAGGAGTTTGGGTCGTGTCTCAATCCCAGTGTGGCTGATCATCCTCTCCGACTAGCTACTGATCATCGCCTTGGTAAGCTATTGCTATTGCTTTCTCTAGCCCCTTTCTTTCTTGCGGTCGCTGAGGACGTACGCTGAACCGGATTAAATCGGTGCCGTAACATCGGCTTTGTCCTTGATACTCTCTCTTATGTACCCCAAAACAATCAAATTAAAGTGTGCCTAGCTTCAGAGAAGGATCTTTTCCCTTCCTTGACACAACTTTCCAGGTCAGGATTATCCTATTAATAGAAAATAACTACAAGTGAAACTTCACTAAAGTGTCACCTCAGGCTGAGCCTCTCATGATTTCTCGCCTATAAAAAGATAGGATATTTATTGGGAGACCGGACCTATTCAGGGATGTGGGGACGAATAGATTTCTATCCAAACCGATAGTTGGAAGGTAGCCCTGTGCCAAAGAAACCACCAATCCCCGCTTTGGACAAAGATCAGTCTCGCACCTCTTCCTTCTTTACAGTCGAGCATACTATCATTCCTTCTCCTAAATCCTAGTTTTTATTTACTTGAAATAATCGCTTGATACTTGTTCACTAGAATTTCTTCCAAGAAAGTTTGGATCCTGCTGCTTCTTGTCGTTCGTTTCACTTACTTCTACAATCATAATGAAAGTCCTTTCGTTCTGTCACGTTAGAACAGTCAGTCCAGGTGGCAGATCAAAGAGTTTATTTCAGAAGACTGACTTCTTAAAGTACCACATCGATCGGTGTGGCGGGCCTTGCTGATACCACATTTCTAGATTCTATCGACCACAGTCCCTCTCTTGGGAAATTTCCAAAGAAGCCTTATCCATTTCCCTGAATTGATTAGTTGGTAGACTCGATAGCTGGCGCATGAATTGCTTTCATTTACGGACGCTTTCAAGGGGTACATCAAAATCCAATGTCAGAGAAGGATATGCTAAAAAGTTCTTTTGTTACGGATATTGGAATTTATTGCTACACAAGAATGCCTTTTGGGCTACGAAACGTAGGAGCAGATTTCAAATAAGGGATGGACAAAGGTTTCAAGGGGCTCATTGGAGTTATTATGGAAGTGTATGTCGGTGACATCATTGTGAAGTTAAAGAATAGGGAATCTGCCTCTAAAGACCTGAAGAAAGTCTTTACAAGAATAAGAGACATAGGAATGAAGTTGAATCCTAAGAAACGTACCTTTGGAGTATTATCAGGAAAATGATTGAGGTACCTAGTATCTAAAAGGGGCATTGAAGCCAATCTTGCTAAGATAAAAGCCATACAAGATATGCTTGAACCAAGGAGCATTAAAGAAGTGCAGCGGTTAGCAGGACGAATGGCACACTCGGTCGATTCTTATCTAGAGTAGGGAAAAAGGGGCTTCTATTCTATCACATCCTCAAGAAACCTGCTAATTTTGAATAGAGAAAGGAGGCAAGCATCGTTTTTCAGCAGTTAAAAGCTTGCCTTTCATCTCTTCCCCCTCTCCCCTACTTGTAATTCCCCTATTAGGAGAGGCATTATATTTATACATGGCTGTACAACCAAAGTTGAAAGTTCTATACTTCGTGTTTCAAGAGATAATAACATGTCACGAATTTTCTGTGTGAGCCATGTTCTAAATGGACCAAAGGAACGATACCATCCATTGGAAAAACACCATAATTTACTTGTTACTACCAGGAAATTAAAACTGTACTTTCAAGCACACCCAATTAATGTCCTTAGAAATGTACCTTTGAGGCAGGTTTTACATAAATCAGACCTTTTTGGAAGATCTTCCAAATGGGTATTAGAGTTAAGTGAAGGCCACATTAGTTTCTTGCCCAGAAAAATAATTCAAGGACAAGCACTAGCAGATTTGCTGGTAGATTGTATATTCCCAAAGCCTCCTAGTGACAATGGAAGGTCACATGATTCACATTCTTCATCTTTAACATGGATTGAATATGGATAGGTCTGCTGGAACCGAACATCAAGGTACGGTATTTGTGTTAGAAGATCTTTAGGGACACCAATTTGCTTATGCCATGAAATTTACTTTTCCTGTTAGCAACAATGAGGTCAAATATGAAGCCCTCCTTACTGGTATGCAAATGGCACGAAGTTTAAAGATAACTTATTTGGTGGTCAAAAGTGATTCTCAAGTAGTTATCGCAGGTAATTGGAACTTTTGAAGCAAAAGAAGACAATATGAAGAAGTATTTCTGACAACACCAAGCAATTTGATTCGACAGAATTCAGAAGTTCTTGCAAGGATTTAGGAATTGAACAGAGATTTACATCCGTAGGTTATCCTCAAGCTAATGGCACCACAGATGTTGCTAACTAAACCATTTTACAAGGATTGAAAAGACGATTAGATTCATGCAAGGGAAATTTGTTAGAAGAACTTCCCAATGTCTATGGTCTTATAGAACCACTCCAAAAAAGGACAACATGAGAATCTCCTTTCAACTTATGCTTTAGTGTGGAAGCTATGGTACCAGCTGAGGTGGCAGTCTAGTCTTTGCAAAGTGAACCTTTGATGAGCAAGTAAATGATCAGTTAATGGAAGAAAAGTTTTGTTGGAGGAACTTCATGCTCGGGCAGCTAAAAAAGATTCTCAGTACAAAAGAACCATTGCTAGATATCATAATGCTAGGGTGAAGAAATCAGGATTTAAGAAGGCGATCTAGTGCTTCGAAAGAATGAAGTGAGTCGAGTGGATCCCAATAAAAATGAATCCTGTTTTGGACGGCCCATATCAGGTTTTTAAGAATAATGGCAATGGAAGTTACATACTTGAGGATGGAGAAGGAAAAATCTTTGCTAGAATATGGAATGATGTAAATCTCAAAAAGTTTTATCCTTAAACTTATGTATTTGTTCTCTATGTTACTTTTTACCATGAGTATCTGCAGAAATTCACTCAAATACTTAGATATTCTTGCCATAATGTGTATATATAAGGATTTAAAAATCTAGTACATCACAAGAACAAATTAGGATACACTCCTGATTGTTCTTAAAAAAAACAACAAAAAACAACGCAAACAATAAAAAGAAAGTTATAACTCCCTGACAGGTCAATCAGAAAAGTTTCTTAATTCACATACTCATAATAAGTGTGGGAGGTTATAAGGAAAACCATAAAACCAGAATCGACCATGATGTAGAAGTTCTTGTCCTCAAACGGAACCATCCCCTCTTGATTTTTGCTTCTTGCTGGCCGAACATCATCCTTCTGCCTCTTTTCTCTCATCTGCCGTCTTTTTCAGCATCTTCCCTCATAGAAGCTCTTATCTCTTGTTCCTCTCGTACCCATTCAATAGCATATGGGATCACAGATCCCAATAAAAATGGATCCTGTTTTGGAGGGTCCATATTAGGTTTTTAAGAATAATGGCAATGGAAGTTACATACTTCAAGATGGAGAAGGAAAAATCTTTGCTAGAATATGGAATGATGTAAATCTCAAAAAGTTTTATCCTTAAACTTATATATTTGTTCTCTAATGATGCTTTTTACCATGAGTATCTGCAGAAATTCACTCAACTACTTAGATATTCTTGCCATAATGTATATATATAAGGATTTAAAAATCTAGTACATCACAAGAACAAATTAGGATACACTCCTGATTGTTCTTAAAAAAAAAAAAACAACAAAAAACAACGCAAACAATACAAAGGAAGCTATAACTTCCTGACAGGTCAACTAGAAAGTTTCTTAGTTCACATACTCATAATAAGTGTGGGAGGTTATAAGGAAAACCATAAAACCAGAATCGGCCATGATGTAGAAGCTCTTGTCCTCAAACGGAATCATCCCCTCTTGATTTTTGCTTCTTGCTGGCCGAACATCATTCCTCTGCCTCTTTTCTCTCCTCTGCCATCTTTTTCAGCATCTTCCTCATAGACGCTCTTATCTCTTGTTCCTCTCGTACCCATTCACGAGCATATGAGATCACAGATAGAGAACAATAGCAAGTAATTGGAAAGATATGCTTAAAATGAACAAAGAGTTAGGCAGGCACATCGGCATGATGGGAAGCAGTCTTATAGCAGCCGTTTTCTATGTAAACACACTGGCGAAACTCATAGCCCTCTAGGCATATTTCCACCGTATTTGACATATACATTAGATACATCTTGAGCAGAGTCATAAAGCAGTAGAAAAAGATGCCTTTTCTATAAGCTGTCAACTTATGTAGATTCACATGAATATACGACATATTGTTGTGGGTATGAAGTTCACAAAGAAAGGCCAACTTTGTATTTGCAAACAAGTGCTCAGCCAAAGGTTTCGGAGGACATCTTTGAACCTTGGCCAAGTGTTTCAAAACTCCTTCTGAGAAAGCCATAAAGTCTGACTGCAAAGAAGGACAAAAGGAAATGGTGAAGAATTATTTTACAGGTCCGGTGGTATTTATAAAGTAAAGATACTTTTTGTATCCACAAGAGGGCACTAATAACTTTCATCAGGAAGACGAAGCGTCATTTCATTATTATTAAATATTATGTGGGGAAGAGCTAATGTCGTATTTAAACGTGTAACTTCTCCACTCTCTTGCAACCCTTTTATTTGAAATAAAAGGGAAAAAACCTCTACAGTTATCCTCATAAGTGTGCACGTAAATATAGGGTATGTACAAAATCTTATTTGGGAACACTTTATTCTTTATGGAACTAATCTTTTAATAACAAAGCCTGGTTAATCCACAATTAGGTTCCATTTTCATTCATAATATGCATTAAATAGAATATTTGATACACTGGGAAAAACATTTTGGAAAAGGGATAAGCCCTTTCTTCTTTCCAAATTGTATTACGACAAAATAAAAGGAACACAATTCCTTAATCTACTTTCTTCACAACAAGATTGTTTACCATCTCTTTGGCGCCACTGCCATCAAGAGCATCTTCATTCTGTTCTCCAGTAACAGTCTTATCAGGAAGCTGCATTGCTCCTTCTTCACCTCCAACACTTGGAGAGGTTTCTTCATTTGGATTTCCTGACCTTTTAGGGTCTCTGCTACATGCTTCTAAGGTTATTTTAGGAATCTCTTCATGACAAGGAGAATTCTGAACATTCACAGAAGGAGTATCAGGAAGGCTATTTTTTTAATGCTCCTCTATTATGCTATCTTCTTGACTATCCCCTTGACAAGACTGTTGATCTTTTTCTCCCATTGTTGCCTTTATCATGGACAAGGAGGAACCATTGATGCCCAGCCTAGCACGCCTATCCCAAAAGAATTCTAGCATTGGACCTCCTCATCATAATATCGCTTCACGATATTAGGAAATTCATACTCAGGATCTTTTTGGAGTATATCTTGAACAACTTCTGTTACGACAATAGTCAGCATAGGCAGGCTCAAAGTAATAAAACCAGTCCCTCCCTTTGTCTCCTTCACAACATTCTCTAATGATACATTCTTTAACCATATCTCATAAACTGCCATCACGATTCAGGAAAGGATATAACTATTCCTTCAAACTTATTATTTCATCATTCTTCTTGTTCACTCTTTTTCTTGCATTGAATATTTCAATGCATCTACCTTTTTCTCCTCTTCAATGGATTGAATCACTCTCTCCTTCGTCACTAAGGCTTCATCTAAATTGGTATTCACCCCTTCAACTTCGGTAAAGTCTTTCTTTAAGTTGAAATTCCTGTTTGTTAAACATGCTACATTTCCTTTCAATCTTTCTTTTTTAGAGGACAAAGTTTCTAACCTATGGACAAGTTCTTTTTGTGATTTTTTATTCGAGTCCAAACTTTTGGACTTTTCCCTGTTTATATTCAGATTTTGTAGAAAGACAGGACACATATCAGTATAGCCATATTCCATTATATACACTTACTCGCAGAGTAACTTACCGAATGGGAATTCACCGATCCCATCTCGAAAATTTTGTCTTAAGAACAGTAAGACATAAACTCTACATCAGCAGGTAGGTGAATTGTTCCAACCACCTCTAGAGCAATGCCACCATGAATTAGTCTACTTTGTTTTTCAGCGACCATTTTGGAAAAAATGGTTCATTTCCTTCTGTCACAGCTCCCACAGTTTAGGATAGTATTTATCCTATTTTCAGTATCAGGATATTTTTCTGTGATAGGGAGAAAGACAGGAGTTTGGGAACACGTCTTTCTGCTAGAGATAGTATTCCTCTTATCTGCATTTTCGCTGCTCTTTCTCTTCCACAGAAAGATTCTTTAGGAAGACTTTCAATTAAAGGACGATCGTCTCCACTTATATCCTCCCTCTTCTTTGTTTGGATCTCTCTATTTTGGTCATCTACCTCTCTCTATTTCTCAGTTGCACCTCTGTTGCTTTCAGGTACTCCTGCATTACATAAAATATAAAATTTACATCTTTACTTTCACAATTACATTGTCTCTTTCATTATAATACTTCACGGTTCATACTCACCACTTATACCTCTTGCATTTTTTGTCATAATGTTTATTTTGTTTTTTCCAAAAGTTGCACTTGATGCTTCTTCCCATTTAGCATAATCTCATATAGTCTCCAATGCACCACGCCGTGTTCAGATATATCATCGTGACATTAAATTAAAAAACATACCTGGCATTCTTTAAAGCATACTATCTAAATACTAACTTAATTTCTCCAAATTAAGGTCTAAACATTAATTGGGAAGGCTCATTGCGATTTATAAAAAGAAAGAGAATGGAAACTTCACCTAACTTATATCTCTCACCAAACAACTCATTTTCGGAATTAGAAGTCACAGATCGAATAATAAGTTTGGGCACTTACCAGAGCTTGACGACCCAATTTTCGGAGGAGCCATCTTCCTTCGAAGTCATAATTATAACAAAGCACGGAAGGTATTTGAAACAAAATAAAACAGGATACGGAGAAAGGAAGCAAAGACAAGAGAGTCAAGAACTATCCAAAACCCTAGAAACAAGGGGTCTTCGTGGAAATATATACGGAGTAATAGGTAAAATTAGCAGAAAAAATTTGTGAAACTTTTAAGGGGGCTTATGATTGGATGAACCCATCTCATTTATTAAAGCTGGGCCAGCAAGCCCATTATTTAAAGGAAAAGACTTTTTTAGGAGTCAACACTGATTATATCACCATTGGACGTGATGACCTCACAAAGGCCAGAGAGTCAGGAAAGTTCATTTCTAGAAATCCCACATCGATTGGGAGAGTAAAGTTATTCATTTTGGTACACTATAAAAGGTATTGTTTACATTATGAGATAAGTTGACTTTTATTGTACTATTACTCTGCCAAAATCACCTCTTGACTTAAGCATTAGAGGTAAAATGGGGTGAATCTCCACTCTCTGCATATTGGTTTGTTTCAGGATAAGTTGGGGGCTGCTATCAGGAGTATTTGTTGGTGATCAGGATTCAGCAGCCACTGATTTTTTCCATTTATTGGCTGAAGTACATTGCTATATAGCTTGCTAAATGTTTCTTTGTTGTACCATTCACTGACCATATCATGTGGTTTAGCTCCTTTTTACGAATAGCAGCTATGGTATGAACATAAGGAACTCCAAACAAGCTCCAAGCCATATAATTGCAAGTCATTTTCTGCATATCTACAATGAATTGGCTCTTCCTAGGCCCTTCAACTTTGCATCCCTCAAGTCTATTCCAAATTCGTTTCCAAATCCTACTTTCAAAACATTTTGCTCCAAATTAAGCTATTCTTGGACAACAACTCTCTTCAGGCTACCTCAAAATCCATAATCTTCTACCTTGTATTCTTTGCATTAATAGTACCCTAACAGTCTCCATAAGGCTGATTAATGGCTTATCTATAGCCTCCAAAATTTGACTATTTAGTGACTCACTTAGATTATTATATAGCATATAACTTTTGGAGTAAGATTAAAAAAACCCCTACACCACTACTTTGGATCTGGACCATTCTTCACCCATCTGAAAGCTTGATTATCATACTCCTCAAGCTCCTTTAAAGTTGTATTTTATAGCTGAACATTCTAGCTCTATCAATCTTCCACAACATTTCCTTCAATCTTTTACCTCTATGTAACTTTTTAAAGTTACAATACATATATTGCACACTGTGACGGTGATTAGCATTATGGAGAACTTCTACCAAAGCCGCATCAAGACCCTATTAAAAAAAATAGATATGTTAGCTTATAGTTAAATAATACAAAAAATATAAAGAGATAAATTTAGAGAAACGCCTTCTACATGTCAGAGATATATGTCCACGCATAAAATTGATTTAGGATTTTCAAATCTTGTGCCAAAAGCTAAAAAAACCACTGCCATTGTTCCCTTGCTTCCTTTTCAACCACAACATAAGCAATGGGCTACCATCCATTGTTTCAATCAACTGCAATAACACTTAAAAGTTGTCCTCTATAAGTGCCTTTTATGTGATATACATCTACCCCAATTAATGGCATACAAGATGTTAAAAACCCTCTTTAAGTGGTCCAAAGCAATAATACATCCTGATGAACCGAGAGAACTTTGCTTGTTCTCTGAAAGGCTCATGTACTACTATTGTACTTTCTGGGTGTGTTCTCTTTAATTCAGCTGCATAATTCCAAACAAGCTTATATTGATCATCATGAGAACTAGCAATCATATCATTTGCTAACTTCTAGCCTTGTACTTGTTGATTTTACTTTTAAAATCTTCATCAATTTTTGTCTTATAGCCTTTGCTGGAATTTTATTATTAGCCTTGATTCTTTCCAGGTACCTATTTGCAATCCACTTGACAGTAATCATTGGATTCTTCCACTCATGATTGCAATTCATGTGCTTTAAATTTGGAGTTTTGGGTTCAAGATCCTCGGTTTTGAAGACTTTCTCTATGGAAGCAAAAGTTTCCCAATTACAATTATCATTTATTTATTTTACTCTTATTCTTTCTGCTTCACTTGGTTTAAGTTTCATACATTTGCCATCATCAGCACAGAAATTCCTAATAGCTTCCCTAAACTCATTGCCATTTGTAAACCTCATTCCAAGCTCAAAGCATGGTCTCTTCATGTCTTTTTCTGCATTGAAATTTTTATATCTTCCCCTGAACTAAATCTTCAATGCTAGAACTATCACTGATTTCCTTGAGCTAATCTTCTACAAGACCATGATCTATATCATCAACAACACATTTTTCTTTCCCGCTTTTTCCCAAGACCTTTTTCTCTTAGTAAGGGCAACAACAACACTAGATCTTTCTCCTACATTCTCTTCATTTTCATTTATACCCACATCAACATTCTGCTCTAATTGAATATCATCCCTACAATAGTCATTATTAGCTGTAAAATGCTCTATCTCATAGTCCTCATCGCTATTGTCATCAAACGCCTCATCTTCACCCTCATTATCATCAATCTCCTGTTCACCATCACCCCCATTATTTTCAATCCCCCATTCACCTTTACTCCGAGCTGATTTATGATCACAAAACACTTCAATGATCCTCACCCTAGGTATATATTGTGATATGTGCTTAATTATTTATATTTTTATATGTTAATTTCATCGGTTTGCGGTGTTTTTAATATGTAAAAATGCATATTTTGGACTAATATCCTTCATTCTTGTCTTAGGTGCTTTTAAGAAGAGAAAACGAATAAAGGAAACGAAACAGCGCGAAAACGACAATAGTGGAGCCTATGGTGTTAACGAAGCTAACCTACCGTCAGAGGTAGGCTAACCTACCGCCAACAGTAGGTGTTGAAGCCACAAGTGATTTCAAGACAAAAAGCTACCAGCGATGATAGGCTACCCCTACCCTCGATGGTAGGTCCTGATGTCAAGAAGAATTTTTTTGGCAGAACCCTATCGCGGACAGCAGGGCCCAACCTACCATGCCCGGTAAGTCCTAGCTGGAGCATTTTTACTCCAATTTTGACTCTTTTTTTATGTAATTTCTCCTCGATAAATAGTTAATTCTTCCATTAGGATAAAAAAGAGCAATTAGGAATACTTAGTAGACAATTAGAGGTTAGGTTAGCCAATTCTTCAACTTTTACATTCTGTTAGTTAGTTAAACATTATATTCTTAGTAAATTAGTTCTTGGAGATCAAGATTTGAAGATCCAATTTAAAGATTTCGAGCGTTCTAGGGAAACTGAATGGGGATTAATCGGGGCAATTGACTAGAGATACGATTTTACACTTTTAGGTCCTTTAAATCGCCTAAATTTATTATACTTAGAATTTGGTAGGGAGAAAAGAGATCTTCCTCTAAGGGTTAGTGAATAGGGTAGTGTTAGCCTAGAGATAGGGATTGTCCGATTTGTAGTAATGACCCAACTTAATTCAATATCATTTTCTTTAAAGTTTTCCAATTGAATTAGTAACAAGGATTAGAGGAATTCCACCATCCAAACTCTTATTTTTATAAGTTTTTGAACCTTAATTTTAGTGCTTGTTTTCTTTAGTTGTTAAACCGCTTTTAGTTTTTAATTTTTCTTTAAAATTAACTTTTCTTAGACTAAACATTAGAGATTCGATTAGTACTTAAGCCTTTACGGTTCCTCGAGAGTTCGACACTCGGGTATAACTTGTTTACTATAGTGATAAATCCACTTGCCTGTTGCATAATTAGTAGTCATTCCCTTGTTTTTAAAACTTACACATTAAGTTTTTGGCACCATTGCTGGGAACGACAACTTAAGGAAAATCGTTTTTAGGGTGCTTTAGTCAGTTTTTATTTCTTTCGTTTTGCTTTGTTCTTTATTCCTGTTTGGTTGGGTGTTAGTGGTATGAACCCTTTTAATTTGGCTTATTACTGTTGGAACTTGTGATTTATTGCTTATCCAATTGTTGTGTTAGGTTTTGGAGAATAAGATACGGATACTAATGATACCTTGGAAGCTCGACTGGCAGCTGTATTAGAACAAAGGATGGAGAACCTCCCTATCAACCTCAATATACCCATTATCAACAGGCCATGTTCCAAGGGAACTGGCAGGGGTACAACACGTATCCTGACCAGTATAGTTTGAGTTGGAAGAATCAACCAAACATTCCTTGGGGATATTCGCCATACAATTATACTCCACCAGTACATCCGTTACTCTTCAACCTAATCAGAAGATCTCATTGCAAAATATATCAATTTGGCAGATGCCAAGATGAAAAGCATTGAAGCAGTCCAGAGAAGCCAAACAGCTTCCATCTACAACATTGAGAATCAAATTGAGCAATTGGCGGAGATGATTGCTCAAAGGCCCTTGGTAATTTACTAAGTAATACGGAGAAAGTTTCAAAGGAGTAGACAAAGGCGGTTACCTTATAAAAAAACTAGAGATGAGATCTCCCATGGTTGTGGTGGAGAGGAGAAAACTGCTCAAATACTGTAGGAGCTCACTTTCCCGGAGAAAGAAGAGGCTCAACAAGGAAAAATAAAATGGAGCATGATGATCTCCCAATATTCAAAGAACCTCCTCATACTACAAATGTAACGGTAGTAAGTGAGAAAGATGAGAGTTTAACAGAAAATAAGAGTGAGTTTGAGAAAAATGAGCAAGAAAAGGAAACTGAGACTCTCCTAGAAGTTCAAAAGAGTCATACAGAAGAGTGACAAGAAAAAGAGATCGATGACATTGAAAAGAGTGAGGGGGTGAACATCCTTACCAACGAACCTAACCCTTTTCTTGTTAAGGACTATTTATGTATGTAGAATTAGGGAAGCAGTCCACAGAGAATGATGAGGAGAGGAGACATCTCATTTAGTTCGTAGGCGGTTGCGAAAGCGTTAAAAGAAAACAATTCTTATTCTATGGAAGATTGCAAATGAGTTTTTCTTCAAACATGGTCCTCGTTAACATGTCGTTTCCTTTAAAGAGTTAAAATTGTTTGTAGTTTGGAACATCTTTCTGGAGGTTGATCTTGAGGTCTTGACCTTACTTCTCGAATGGGGTTTCAAATTCTTTCGTTTTCATTACAAGGAGCTCGTAACCGGGCATCACTTTAAGCTATACTTTGGAGAGGACATGGGAAACCTTCAGAAGGAGTCCCTCATTCTCCAAAACAGTTAAGAGAAACTTCTCCTGACATGTTGTTCTATGTAAAATGTATCAGTGTATCCCATTATGTCCTCATTTTTTCTAATGCATTTTGTTCTTGCTATTTACAAGGTGTTCTTGGAGAGATGATTGCTTGCTTAAAGATTCACCTTGAGTATAAAATGAGTAAACAAGGTTAGCAAGCATGAAACGAGGTTCAAATTTGTAGAAAAGAAGAAAAATGGGCATCCAGGCAGAAGCCTACTGCGGCCAGTAGGCTTGACCTACCACCAGCAGTAGGTCCGATGACGTTTTTCACCCAGGAGGGACACAAGAACGCCGTGATGGCAGGCTTAACCTACCGCACGCGGTAGGGTCCCCTGGCAAATTCATTTTGAATTTTCTTTCCAAAGGCCAACATGGGTTGCTTGCTCAAGCAACCAAAAGATAACCTCCCTAAACACTTCTTAAACTCTCTTCCTCCATTTTATTTTTTAGTATTTTCTTTGTGTCTAATTAGTTTTGCCTTTATTTTTTTTCTTTTTCATTTTTTTTTTGTGTGGGGGTGGCTTTTCGATATGCTTACTGCTTTATATCTGCAGGATTGCTTCCCATGTATGTGTTTTATTTGTTTTTGAGTTTTCTATTAGTCTAACCCCCACATTAAGGACAGTGTGATTTTAGGAGGGGTAATTATGTATTTTTACTCTTTTGTCTTTCTTTCGCTTTTATTTTAACCTTTAGTCCCTTAATTGAAAAATCCCAAAAAGATCAGAAAATTTGAAAATTCAAAAACTTTTATTTCCTTTTCTTTTCTTATTATTAGAAAAATTCAAAAATATATTTGGTTTTTGCCATTTTTAGCAGAGTATATAACTGCAAAGCCTCTTTTGGTTTTTCAAAAAGGCAGATTACTTGATCATTTTGAAAACGGTATTACTAATTTTTTTACACAATCAATGGTTTTCATGCACTTGTAAATGTCGATTAGTAATAGAAGCTTAGAAATCTTAGGAAATTAGGATAATGATAATCTTTTTTCGGGTCTTTACCTTCTTATTTATGTTTTTCTGCCCTTAGAAGCAAAGAGTTCTAGTCTAGGGTGGTCCGGAAATGATGGTCTTATGCATTCTTTCCATTCCCTTTTTGTGCATTCATGCCAAGGGTTTTAATCCCTTCTTTTCTTTGTTCTTTTAACCTCACAATACAAATAACCCTTAATTCATGGAGCTAATGGTTAGTATATCTTTTTAGCCGTTTTGAGTGAGGAAAACAAATAAGTGTGGGGGTAAAGGAGTGAAGAAAGAAATGTTGTCTTGAGAAAGGGTATTTTGGGTATTTCAAGTTGTTTTGTGCTTATGGCTATTGAAAAGAGAGAAAAAGAAAAAAGAATTTGATGCTTGAAAGAAGAAAACAAATGTGAAAAAAGAAAAAAAATTTGAAAAAAATGGAAGAAGTTGTAGAAAACGAAGAAAAAATATGAGTGCTTATTTTATTATAGTAAAGTTATCGACAAAAGAATATCAAGCATCTCTCTCTCTCTCTCTCTCTCTCTCTCAAAAAGTCCTACTTTATCCAGGAATAATCTAGAATAGGGCCTAGAGTGGATAAGCAATAGAAAAATAGAAGTTTGTTGTGCATTGTCCTTTAAAGTATTTCACTGTGTTAATTACTTGACATTCCTTCTCTTCTGCAAAAAACGGCATGAGCGAAAAACACCCACATTTGATCTATAAAAATTTTTAGTGGTCTGTGGTGGACTTGGTGATTCTTGTCATTCATTTATTTTGATTTACATTGGGAGTTGAGTAGTGAAGTATTTTGCTTAAGTGGCCTTATCCTTAGTTTTCCTTAGTTTGTTCATTGTTATTGTTTTGGTTTTGTTTGGATTTTTTGATTATCTTTGCTACCGTTGTCCGTTCTATGATCTTCATTGTTTTAAGTCGGCTTCTTTCGTTTTCATCGTATTGCTTTCTTTACTAAAATGTTTTAAACTCCTCCATTTTGTCTGTTTAGTTTGTGTTGCTTGAGGGCAAGCAACGGATAAGTGTGGGGGTATTTGATATGTGCTTAGTTGTCTATATTTATATATGTTAATTTCATCGTCTTACGGTGTTTTTTAATATATAAAAATGCATATTTTGGACTAATACTCTATTGTAAGCCCTAAGGGCATATTTGTAATGTTTTGATTATGATTAACTTGAGCTTTGTGATAAGTAGAAATATCTTTACATAGAAGAACAAAAGATGCACAAGAGAAGTCTCAAGGGTAATCTACAAAGAAGCAAAAGATCACTCAAGACAACAAGAATTTATGAAGATGAAGTCAAGTTGAATACCTTGAAGACAAGAAGATTAGTTAGGGATATCCTTAAGGTAACTTTGTAAAACTCCCTAACTTGTCTCTTTGATTTTTTGATCAAGTACGATAGCTCCTAAGGAGAAATATTTTTGATAAACTATCCTTGAAAAACCTAGTGTTCTTAATAAAGTTTTGATGTTTTAAATGGATTACTTATTTGAAAGAGTATCAAGAATACATGTTTCAAAACGTGAAAGAAAATGCATATTTTACAAGAAAACTGATTGTTAAAATTTTTTGTCATAAGTCTAAAATTTTATGCTATTAAGAAAATCGGACGTCTGTAGTTTTTCAAAAATGAAAAAAGGGTCATCCAATTTTAAAGTCGGTCGTCCAATTTTTCAAGAGTATTAAAAATCGGTCGTCCGCTTTTAAAAAAGATCATCTAATTTTCCTTACATAAGAAAAATTGGATGCCCTATTTTGAAAACCAGTCATCCAGTTTTCACTTTTACTGTCAAAAAATGACCGTTGTTCTGACAATGATGGTTAGTTTTTTACCTCCACCTATAAAATGATTTTTTTATCAGCCATAAATATTTAAGTAGTTGAAAAACATTTATTAACAATTTGAAGAGCTTTAAAGAGCATACTTTTAACATTATTTATCTTACAGAAAAGAAAATCTCCTTGAGCTACATTTTTTATCATCATTCAAAGAAGGAGAAAAAGGGAGCTTGTAAAAGCATTCAATTAAGTTGTATCATTCTCTTCTCAAAGCTTTTTTGGTAACATTGTTCCATCCTTACTCTATATCATTTTGTGATCAAAGGTTTTGTGAAAAACCCTTTTGGGTGATCTTTTGATAGTTTGTATTGTTTTGTGATTGTGAACTTTGAGGTTTGTATGCAAAACCCTTGAAGGGTGATCCTCATAGCATTATTGTGTAAAAACGTGTGATTAGTGGTTTTGTGAAATCCTTGAGTTGAGTCTCAAAGTAGTGGATGTAGCTCTATTGAGAGAGTGAACCCCTATAAATCCTTTGTCTCGTCCCTTTGTGGCTTGTCTTTTACTTCTAAATTTATAGTTTAATTCTTGATTATAAAAGAGATTTTGTTTGGCTAGGAATTTTATTAAAAATGAGTTATTAAATTCTTCGTCAAACAAAATTGGAGGTTTATTTTAAAAATTGTTCAAAAAGTTTTTCTTAAATTAGCTAAAAACCTTATTCTCCCTCCCCCCCCCCAAGGTTTTTCAATTGGTATCAAAGCAGGTCTTCTTTTAAAGGCTTAACATCCTAAGAAGCAAAAGATCTTTTATAAATGACTAGTATTTCAAACCTTCCTTATGTAAAAGGCTCTTCTACTAATAGACCTCCTCTTTTTAATGGCAATAATTATACTTTTTGGAAGTCAAGAATTAGATTTTATATTTGCTCTAGTAACTTTGATCTTTGGAGCATTGTAGAGAAAGGACCTTTTGTTCCCTAAAAGGATGGAAGAGTCAAGAAGGTTGAAGAATTCGACGAATTTGACTCAAGAAAGATGACTCTAAATTCTTAAGCCATGAATATATTAAGTTGTGCCTTAGATGCAAATGAGTACAATACAGTGAGCAGATGCGATTCGACTTACGAAATGTGGAAATTGCTTGAAGTAACTCATGAAGGCACAAACCAAGTTAAGGAATCAAAGTTGCCTATGTTGGTAAGAGATTATGAGCTATTCATGATGAAACAAAATAAAAGCATTAGTGACACGTTAAGAAGATTCACCAACATCACTAATGGGTTAAAGGCATATGGGAAGGAATACACAAGAGGAGAAGTAAATATAAAGGTTCTAGATGCACTTCCAAAGGCATGGCAACCAAAAATACTTGCCATAGAAGAATCAAAAGATTTGAGATTACTTCCCATTGAAGAACTCGTAGCATCCCTTCTTACCTAGGAGATGAAAATAATAAAGAGATTGAATGAAATGTAAATGAAGACAAAGGAAGAAAAGGTATAGCACTCAAAGTGAATGAGAAAGATCAAGCAAGTTCATCAAACAATGAAGACGAAAATGATTATGATGAGGATATGGCCTTGGTGATTAGAAAATTCAAGAAGTTCTACAAGAAAGGATTCAACAAAAGAGGGAAGAAACCTCCATTCAAGAAAGGAGGACAAAGCTCTTTACTCTTCAAGGCTACGTGCTTTGAATGCAATAGCACCGACCATCTTGTGGTCGATTGTCCAAAATCCATCGGAAAAGAAAAAAGAGCCTTAGAGGCAAAGCTTGAGGTGATAAAGAAAAAGAAGAAAGGCAAAGGCCTAATAGGAGCTTGGGATCAAGACTCAAATCAAAGTGAAGGAGAAGAAAAGGCCAACATGTGTTTCATGGCACCAGAAAATGAGGTACAATCTTCACCGTCAAACTTATCTAATTTTGTTGATGATGATGATGATCCTAATTCTATGCTCATTGAAATGTATCATGAATTGAAAAAGATTTCCAAAAGGAACAAGGAGTCAAAAGATATGATTGATAATTTATTAAATGATAGTTCAAAACTTGTTTGTGAAAACAAAACTCTCCTTGAATCTTTTGAAGTTTTAAAAAAGGAAAAGGACTTCTCAAACCTAGAATTTCAAAAACTTGTTATGGAGAACAAAAATCTTTGTGAAAAAGTGCTTTCTCTTGAGAATACATGGAGGATTACAATGATTTGAAGAAAAAGGTGAGTGATCTCACCATATGTTTGAAAAATTTACAAAAGGAAAGGAAAATTTCGAAAAACTTCTTGGTTCTCAATGATCACCATTTGTAAAAATGGTATTAGATATAATCATTCCAATACTTTTTCTAACCAAACCCGTTTTTTAAAAGCTACTTCATCCTTCTCACATCTTTGTTGCACTTATTGTGAAAAGAGTGGTCATAAAGCCACAAAATGTTTTATAGAAAGAAAAATTGAAAGGGGCGTAAAAACCATTTGGAAAGTAAAATAAAAATCAACTAACATTCATGGACCCAAAAGAATATGGGTACCAAAAGTCATTTCTACTTTAGTAAAGGATCGTTTCCCCTCTTAAACCCCCTCGGGGGGAGATTGAGCTACATTAGCTGCAGGAGCGGTACTGCCCCTATTCTATTTCCTTAATCAGAAATAGGGGGAAGAATTTAATCCCGTGTATTTAAACTTTTTATTTCTTAGGAACATAATGTTGGAATCAGTAGACAAAAACAAAATAAAATAAAACTTCGGAAATCCACCAACAGGATCTGCACATACTAGAAAAACCGATTGGATAGAAATTACCTCAATGTTTTGATTGTTTGTTGTGGTGGCGCTGCTTTGTACGCTTCACCCTCTACTGGTATCCACGCAACGAACTCCTCTGCAAGCGATCGGGATGCTAGCCCCTTCTGTGTTCTGAAAACTGTTCAGAACTGATCCTGACTATTTGGTAATCGGTCGTAATTCGGAGAGAGGAGGTTAGATACTATATCGCCGTTCTAGGGTTTAGGGTTCTATTTTTCTTTAATCAGATAAAGGACGGCCACCAAGAAAAGGTTAACATAACCTTTTATAGCTGTCAATATCAAAACCCTAACTGTCATCTAATGACAGTTTAATCTCGTCCGTCTACTCCTATAATCATCCAATGGTTAGTTGAGTAATATTAAGTAATTAATTTCATTTATTCGATTAAATAAAATTAATTACTTATTAACTTACCAGAAAATACAATATGGAATCTGATTCCCCTTTTGTATACGTTGAACGAATCTGGACACAATCTAGATTCATTGAACGTGGACATTATGCTCACAAGATCGTCTATGCGTGTGACCTTGTAGGTTCACTTAACGTTGGCAGTGAATGAAAAATGTCCTAGACATTTATTCACAAAACATAAGCGGCCTCTAGCATGACATTATGCTTACCCAAGTTAAGTAAATGTAATAATAACCTAGCATCAGATTTAATATTTAGTCCTTTTGTCACACGATATCCTAATTAAGTATAAGGCATGGATCAAGTCATCCTTATAAAACTAACAATTTACTTGATCACCAGGCAGGCTGTTCCAACAAATAATATTAATAACACCTTATTAATACTAATTTGAGAGTGGCCATGCATATTTTCCAGTCTTCCTTATCAAGGGGCCCATGGATATCTCTCTCTAAAAAGAGAGGGACAAATCCCTTTCTTTATCTCCAATATTCAAGCCATGACGAGAAAATAAACGAACCAATATTCATAATGATCACCTAATTAAAAGTGATGTTTGACTATGTCAAAACATATTTTCTCCCCATGCAAGAATCATTAGAAACATTAGATCAAAGGACACCAAATATAAAACTGAGAAGAAATACTTATAACTTAAACCCATGCAAAATTTCTTCTTCACTTTGGGTCATGTCCAATACAATATTCTCAATATGTATTTATGAATTGATTTTATATCTCATATTCATGATCAGTAAAACTTGACCATCAATCAACTTCACACTAGTTTACAAGATGTAATAAACTAGGGACAAATAAGAATAGTATTTTATTAGCTATAAGTGTTTTACTATCAAGTCACATACTTGATGACCAAGAACATAAAATATAATTCAAAAAATACATGCTTCATAAATTATAAATGTGAGTCAATTGGTCTTAGGGCATATACTAACACATAAATCAAGCTAAACTAAGTGGTATTTGAATAGTGGTTGCTCAAGGCACGTGACCGGCAATGCATCTCTTATTAGTGAGCTTAAGGAAACCGAAAGTGGCTTCGTCACCTTTAGAGATAAGGAGAAAGGAAAGATCATTGGTATAGGTAACATTGGTAATGGCTCTTCTTCTTTTATTAAGGATGTTCTTTTAATTGATGGTTTAAAGTTTAATTTGCTTAGTAGTCAATTGTGTGATAATGGGTACAAAGGTATCTTTGAAAGTGATTCCTCTTCTATCATTGATAAGCATGAAAACAAAGCTATTTTTGTTGCAAAAAGAGTTGGAAATGTTTGTCTTTCATCTTGAAGATCTTATTTCTCAAAATTTAAAGTGTATCTCTGTTCATGATGCTGATGCATTTTTGTGGCATAGAAGGCTTGGCCATGTTAGCATGGATTTACTAAACTAAATTTCTTCAAAAGAACTTGTTAGAGAATTACCAAAACTACATTTGGGGAAAACTAAACTTTGTGGTGCTTGCCAATTCGGAAAACAAATTAAGACCTCTTTTAAACTAAAGAAAATGATTTCTACTTCAAAACCTTTAGAACTTATTCATATGGATTTATTTGGACCAATGAGGACCACTAGTCTTAGTGGTAAGAGGTATGCTTTTGTTATAGTGGATGATTTCTCAAGATTTACCTGGACTTTATTCTTAAGCCAAAAGGATGGGGCATTTCAAGAATTTGTCTGATTTTTCAAAAAGGTTCAAACCTCTCTTGATTGTAAATTGATCTCTATGAGAAGTGATAATGGGAGAGAATTTAACAACCAAGATTTTACAAAACTTATGTGATGATTTTGGTATAACACAATTTTTTGACCGCTAAAAGCCCACAACAAAATGGTGTTGTGGAAAGGAAGAACCGTACTTTATAAGAAATGGCAAGATCAATGCTTTGTGAAAACTTCCTACTTAAATATTTTTGGGCCGAATCCATTAACATTGGTTGCTACATTATGAATCATGTTCTCTTGAGACCTCTTTTGAAGAAAACTCCTTTTGAACTCATTTTTAATAAAACCCCCTCAGTTGGCTACTTCAAAGTTTTTGAATGTAAATGCTTTATCTTAAACACCAAGGACAATCTTGGAAAGTTTGACAGAAAATCCGATGAGGGAATTTTTCTAGGTTACTCTTCAAACAAAAGGCATATAGAATTTACAACAAAAGAACTTTATGTGTTGAAGAGTCAATTCATGTTAACATTGATGAATCTAACAAGTTTGAAAAGAAAGATGATGATGACATAGATAACTCTTTGAGCTACAAACCATTGCATACTCAAGCAATGGAGGAACATGCAAAGGAGGAAGAAGACATTAAAGAAAATGATCAAGTAGTTCAAAATCTTTCTCAAAATGTGATATATCCAAAGGAACATTCTAAGGATGAAATCATTGATGACGTATCACAAGGGGTAAGAACAAGAAGGTACTTTATTGACAATTTTGCCTTATTATCTCAAATTGAGACTAAAGTTATAGATGATGCCTTATGTGATGAGTTTTGAATTATTGCTATGCAAAAGGAACTAAATCAATTTGAAAGAAACAAACTTTGGACTTTGGTCCCAAGACCATGTGATCACCCCACAATTAGTACAAAATGGGTTTTTAGAAATAAACTAAATGAATTCGCTGAAGAAGTTATTAGAAACAAAGCTAGACTTGTTGCCCAAGGGTTCAATCAAGAAGAGGGCATAGATTTTAATGAAACTTTTGCTCCAGTTTCTAGACTTGAATCCGTAAAAATGCTTTTAGCTTTTACTTGTTTTAAAGGATTTAAGCTTTTTCAAATGGATGTTAAGAGTGCCTTTTTAAATAGTGACATTGAGGAGGAAGTTTATGTTGAACAACCTCCCGGTTTTGTACATGAAAAATTTTCCAAACTATGTTTACAAACTTTCAAAAGCACTCTATGGTTTAAAACAAGCTCCAAAAGCTTGGTTGAAAATTTAAGTGGTTTTCTTCTTTCAAACAATTTTTCAAGAGGTGTGGTGGATACTACTCTTTTTACAAAAACCTCTTGTAACAATGATCTTCTTCTTGTCCAAATTTATACTGATGATACTATTTTGGTGCTACTAATGTTTGTTTATGTGAAGAATTTGCCTCTCTACTGCAACAAGGGTTTGAAATGAGCATGATGAAGAATTGACCTATTTTCTTGGACTCCAAATCAAACAAACTAAAGAAGGCATCTTCATCAATCAAGCGAAGTACACAAAGGAACTTCTCAAAAGATTTGGGATGAGCGATGCAAAAGAATAGGAACTCCAATGAGCTCATCTTTAAAACTTGGCAAGGACGAAAAAGGTAAAAAGGTAGATGAAAAAAGGTATAGAGGTATGATTGGAAGTTTGCTTTTTTTAACGGCTAATAGGTCGGATATCATGTTTACTGTATGTTTGTGTGCTAGATTCCAAGCTTGCCCCCAAGGAATCTCATAATTGCTGTTAAGCGCATTTTAAGATATTTAATTTCATCTTATAATTATGGATTATTGTACTCTAAACAATCTTGTTTTGATCTTATCGCTTACACCGATGTCGATTGTGTCGGATGTAAGGTAGAAAGAAAGAGTACCAGTGGAAATTGTCAATTCTTGGGGGGATGCTTAGTGTCTTGGTATAGCAAGAAGTAATCATGTGTATCATTATCGACCGCCAAAGCAGAATATATAGCTACTGGTTGTTGCCATGCTCAGGTACTTTGGATGAAGCATACTTTAATTGACTTTGGTTTTGATTTAAAAAACATACCTATTTTATGTGATAACACAAGTGCAATAAATCTTTCTATAAACCCTATGAAACATTAAAAAACTAAACACATTGAAATTAAACATCATTTTATACGAGCACATGTTGCAAAAAGTGATGTACTTTTAGACTATACTTGCACAGGAGATCAAATTGTTGAAATTTTTAAAAAACCACTCTATGAAGAACGTTTTTGTTATTTGAGAAAATTGCTTGGTATTGGAAAATTCGAAGACTAATGTGTGTTTTTTGAGTTTTAGAAGTTTTCTTCTTTTTTTAAGTCCAGAAAATCAGACGACAAAAATAGACGTGTGTTAAAAAAATCGGACGTTTGTTTTCATTGAAGAGTTTCAAGAATTCTTCTTTACAAAAATACCGAGACTTTCGGACAACCAAATCAGATGCCTCTAAAAAAATTAGACGTCTGATTTCTTGTGTTAAAGAAAAATTGGATGACCGTTTTCAAAACTGGTTGACCATTTTTCAATTTTTTGACAGTTTATGTGCTTTTAAAAATAAAAAAAACCTTGAATCCCTCTCATTGTTTTAACACACTCTCCCTTTACAAGTCCGAAATCTCTCTCTCTAGAAAGCCCAAACATTTCGCTTCTCCCTTATTACTAGAAGATCAACATTTACTCTCATTCTCTATCAAAAGAAAACCGTTCAACATTCTCTCTGAGCCTGCATAGATCGATTCTCTTTCTCTCAAAACCCTCTATCAAAAAATCCACCATTCAAAGACTTCAAAAATGGTGAAAGTGAAGAATACTAATAGTGGAAGAGGTGAAAATGTTGAAGAAGGAGGAAGTAGCAGAGGAAGAATTGGAAAAGGAAAAAAAGTGGCATCTGGAGTAAGGGCTCCAGAGAGGTTATCTCTATGAAAGAAGCTGCTAATTTTGAAGAGTGGACAAGAAAGAGAAGGAAAATTGCTCCAGGTCACAGAGTGGATTTGAATGACATGGAAGGTATAGAAATCATTCAAAATCTTTTCAATAATATTGGTTGGAGAACCCTGCTCATTGTTAATGAATTGTTTTATCCTGAGATGATATATGAAGTCTATGCAAACTTACATAAGGGTAGAGTTCAAAAGCATAGAAACATATTCTATCAATGGGTACTCTCTAGAGTTGGTGGCAGAGACATTGCATTTGATGATAGATTGTTAAACCACATCTTAGAAACACGTGATGATGACATCATATTTTACACCAAAAATAAGAAGTGTTATGATCCTAACCTATATAGTGAAAGAAGATTTAAGGAAATATTCACAAAGAGAGAGGTTCTTAAAAGGCATGATGATAGAAATATCAATAAACTTGATTCTTATGGAAGGTTACTACACCATATGATCTCAAATATTATCATTCCTAATGTTGGTCACAAGTCTTTCATTACAAACATGCAATCATTTGTCATGCTAGCACAACATGAGCATAGAAGAATGAACTTTGGGTATATGGCCATAGAACACATGCTAGCAACTCAAACATCTTTCACAAAATGCTTGCCCTATGGTTTCTTCCTCAAAAAAGTCTTTCAATACTTTGTGCTCAATTTGGTTGGAGTTAGTGATGCTATTGGGGTTGGAAAAATGTACAACAAGCATACTTTCAAGAGAATGGGGTCTGAGAAAAATAAGGAAGGAATGTTAGTTAGAGGTGGACAAGATGAGAGTGATGAAGATGATGAGGGGAATGAGGAACAAGAAGCAATGAATATGGATGAAGAGGAAAGTGAAGAAGAACCGGAAGAAGAGTCCTTTAGAAGGAAATGAGGCAAAAGAAAAGGCAAGAACGAGCCGAAGAAGGTTCATCATCCGAAAGCATGACTCAAATCATAGATATGATATCTTCCTTGCAAGCCTCCATAAACAGTCACTTCGGTGCATTCGATAGTCACTTTGATGCATCAGATGGAAAGATAGCCGACATTCAAGAAAGAGTAACGAGAATGGAAGTAAAGGACAAAGGAGAAAATGAATGAGAGATGAAGAAACACAAATAAGAAGGGAGTCACAAGCTAACTTATGTTTTATGACTTATGTTTTTACATTCTTGAACTACTTTTGTTTCTTTTTCTTTGAACTACTTTTGCTTATGAACTTATTCACTGTTTTCTTATGAAGTTTCTTTTTAAACTATTTATCTTCTTTGCTTAGTTTGGATCTCTATGATGAGATCTTAATGATGAGAGTTCCCTTGATATTTATTTCAATGATCCCTTATAGTCTTTATGCTTTTTGATTTATAAAAAAAGGGGAAAAGCTATAAGATGCAAAGGTATATGATGCTTTATAGGATATGCATATGATGATGCTTTACAAGATATATGATGCTCTATAGGATATGCATATGTTGATGCTTCATAAGATATATAATTCTTTATAGGATATGCATATTTTGATGCTTTATATGGCTTAATAGGTTGATAATTGTCATAATGCCTTAAGGGTATGTTGATTTGCCTTATAAGATACATATGCTTTATTGAGTTTTTGGTCCTGATAACTTGAGTTGTGTTACCTTGATATTTTGAATTGTGTTGGCGACATGCTTTGAGTTGTATATAGTTTTATGCATTATGCCTTATTGCTTTTATGGCCTTAAGTTCTCTTGATGATATTTTTGGGGCCATATTTGTTGTGAAGCATGCTTTTAGGGGAAGCTTTAATTTCCTAAACCTTTTTTCAAACCTTGGCTTACTTTCAAAATGAAAGGGGGAGTTCTATCTCTCTCATTCTTTTATAAACATATGCTTGGCTCTAAATAATGATCTTTTGAAGCATTCTCTTGGCTAAACCATGTTCTTTTGTTCTATATAATCAACTTCTTGCATCTTTGTTTGTCATAGTAAAAAAGGGGGAGATCGTAAGACCTAAAGGCATATTTGTAACGTTTTGATTTTGATTAACTAATTAACTTGTGCTTTGTGATAAGTAGAAATAGCTTTATATAGAATAACAAAAAATGCACAAGAGAAGTCTCAAGGGTAATCTACAAAGAAGCAAAAGATCACTCAAGACAATAAGAGTTTATGAAGATGAAGTGATCAAGTTGAATAACTTGAAGACAAGAAGATTAGTTAGGGGTATCCTTAACGTAACTTTGTAAAACTCCCTAACTTGTCTCTTTGATTTTTTGATCAAGTATGATAGCTCCTAAGAAGAAATATTTTTGATAAACTATCTTTGAAAAACTAAGTGTTCTTAATAAAGTTTTGATGTTTTAAATAGATTACTTATTTTAAAGAGTATCAAGAATACATGTTTCAAAATGTGAAGGAAAATACATATTTTACAAGAAAACCGGTTGTTAAAATTTTTTGTCATAAGTCTAAAACCTGTCATCCGATTTTCTGCCATTAAGAAAATCGGACATCCGATTTGTAGTTTTTCAAAATGAAAAAAGTGTCATCCGATTTTAAAATCGGTCGTCCGATTTTTCAAGAATATTAAAATCGGTTGTCCGCTTTTAAAAAGGATCATCTGATTTTCTTTACATAAAAAAAATTGGACGTCCTATTTTGAAAACCGGTCGTTCGGATTTCACTTTTATTGTCAAGAAATGACTGTTGCTCTGGTAGTAGCAGCTAGTTTTACCTTCACCCATAAAATAATTTTTTGATCAACTATAAATTTTTAAGTAGTTGAAAAACATTTATTAACAATTTGAAGAGCATTAAAGAGCACACTTTTAACATTATTTATCTTACAAAAAGAAAATCTCCTTGAGCTACATTTTTTATTATCATTCAAAGAAGGAGAAAAAGGGAGCTTGTAAAAGCATTCAATTAAGTTGTATCATTCTCTTCTCAAAGCTTCTTTGGTAACATTGTTCTATCCTTACTCTCTTATATCATTTTGTGATCAAAGGTTTTGTGAAAAACCCTTTTTGGTGATCCTTTGATAGTTGGTATTGTTTTGTGATTGTGAACTTTGAGGTTTGTGTGCAAAACCCTTGAAGGGTGATCCTCATAGTATTATTGTGTAAAAACTTGTGATTAGTGGTTTTGTAAAATCCTTGAGTTGAGTCTCAAGGTAGTGGATGTAGCTCTATTGAGAGAGTGAACCACTATAAATCCTTTGTCTATTCTCTTTATGGCTTGTCTTTTACTTCTATGTTTATAGTTTAATTCTTGATTATAAAAGAGATTTTGTTTGGCTAGGAATTTTATTAAAAAGGAGTTATTATATTCTTCTTCAAACAAAATCGGAGGTTTATTTTAAAAATTGTTCAAAATTTTTGTTTAAATTAGCCAAAAACCTTATTTACCCCCTCTAAGGTTTTTTAATCCCTACATTCTTGCCTTAGGTGCTTTTAAGAAGAGAAAACGATGAAAGGAAATGAAAACAGATAAAAACAGAGCCAATAGCGTCAATGATGTTGACCTACCGCCGACGGTAGGTCCCGAAGCCGCAAGTGATTTCAAGACAGAAAGCTATCGGTGACGGTAGGCTACCCCTACTGTCGACGGTAGGTCCTGACGTCGAGAAGAACTTTTTGGGCAAAACCCTACTATGGACAGTAGAACCTGACCTACTGTGCGCGATAGGATCCAGCTGGAACAGTTTTAGTCCGATTTTGACAATGTGTTAATGTAATTTCTCCTCTATAAATTGGTAATTCTACCATATCATAAAAGAAAGTAGTTAGGAATAGTTTGTAGACAATTAGGGGTAGATTAGGTTAGCAATTTTTTAATTTTTACATTAAATTAGTTAGTTAAACATTAGATTTTCAGTAAATTAGTTCTTGGAGCTTAAGATTTGAAGATACAATTTCAAGCTTTCGAGCTTCAATTGGGAGACTCAAGAGACGAGCTCGGGAGACGTTCGAGACTACGATTGCGGCTCCTAAGCTTTCTTTTCCTTACTTTGTTATTTAATTTAATGTTTAATTCAGTTTTATGACAATGAATAGTGAGTATTCTTTATGTTTGGATGAGAGTTGAACCCTAGTTCTTGTTTGCAATGATTTTTATTTGATTTATTGATTTCAATTTTTGTTTTTAATTAAGTAGTTCTCCAATTGTGCTTGTTTACAATTTAAGTGTCACGAGATTAGATTTATTGTAACAATGCTTAGAATTGAAAAAAGAAGAGCGTTCTGGGGCAACCAATTGGGGATTAATTGGGTCAATGGACTAGAGATACAGTTTTTCAATTTTAGGTCCTTTAAATCACCTAAATTTCCTGCACTTATAATTTGTTAGGAGAGAACATAGAATTTCTTCTAAGGGTTAGTGATGTAGGGTGGCATTTGCCTAGAGATAGGGATTGTCCGATTTGAAATGATGACCCAACTTAATTAATTCAACATCATTTTCTTTAAAGTTTTCCAACTGAATTAGTAACAAGGCTGAGGGGGATTCCACCATCCAAACTCTTATTTTTATAAGTTTTTAAACCTTAAATTTAGTGCTTGCCTTATTTAGTTGTTAAATTGTTTTCAGTTTTTAATTTTTCTTTAAAATCAACTTTTCTTAGAATAAACATTAGTGACATGATTAGTTCTTAAGCCTTTACCGTTCCTTGAGAGAGTCGACACTCGGGTATAACTTGTTTACTATAGTGATAGGTCCACTTGCCTGTTGCATAGTTTAATAGTCATTCCCTTATTTTTAAAATGTGCACATCATGTTAACATATAGAGCATATTGATCCATCTCCATTTAACTCAACCAACCAATTTTTCAGGTCACTACTAGGCTTTAGATAATAGATTAGCATTGGCTCATCTTCATACTTTAATATTTCTTTTATTTCATACATATACATCATATCAGCATCACAATTGTCTATATAGGCAACTTCTCCCCTTCATAACTCACGTATTGATCACCATTCAACTGCCCCCCATGATTAAATTTTATAGTAAAATACACATCACCCATCTCTACAAAAATAGACTAAAGTTACAACATTTTGTCCCAACATCCTACTTACCTTATATTCATTTTTAAAACATTAAAACATGAAATCAGACAGACAAAGTGGAAACCAAATCATACTAAAAGTTTAAATTAAGAATTGGTCCCCATATGCTTAGTTAAACATTGAAAATTTATCCCCATATGTTTTTATCTCCCTTGTTTCAAAACCCAAAAAGTCAAGAGTGTACAACAAAATATAGTAGACAGAGAGTGCATAGAACACAAAACAAAATATTCCATATTATATCCACATTGTGTCAATGACATTAATTTTTTTCAAATAAACAAGTTCAGAAAAACCTCTGCAAACTCCCTAAATCAACAAAACTAAACAAACAAAATGGATAAAAGACACTCATATATACTCAATCACATTAAAAGACACTAAAAAAAGCTTGTTGCTTTTCCATCCAAAAGTGTAAAGAGAAGGGCAAAACAGATCACTGATGACAAAAGTTCAAATCTTCCAAAGAAATAGTTAGCTAAACTTATTGTATTTAGTATATAGATCAAAAGAAGTCTAGCTATCTCTGAAACACCATTCCATTTCAACTTATTTTTCTTCCAACTCGACCGAGAGCTTTTGAATTAGTTGTCTCATGATATTTTAGGGCTAAAACATAAGGTAATATCGAAAATGGCAATTTTTTTTTTCAAGATGAAGATGAAGAAGAAAGCTTTCTCGGAGATGGGAGAAGAATTGAAAGATGAAGAATGGCTTCTCTCTAGAATTTGCCTCGTCACTCTTCCATTTTCTTCTCACGCTATTTTCTGGTTTTTGGTATGAATGCATTTTGAGTTGGTGTAAAGATATTTTAAATGTGAACTTCCTAAAAAGCCCTTGTACTAGGCATGCATTTGGCATGTGATGTTGTCCGTTTGTGAGTTAACAGAGAAATATGACAGAAGTATTAATTTTGTTACACTCTATGAGTTAAGGGCAAGCATTTTCCAAAACTTAGTTCAAGGGCAAAAATAAAAAATCGAGAAAGTTCAGGGTTACTAGGGCTTTTTGACCTATATATATATGCAAAAGAGAAATCTTTGCACTAACAGACATTGTGGATAATATCAACTGTTCTATTCTTTTATTGCTTCCTGGTGATCTAAAGACTTACTTCAGTGTTGATAGAATTTGTCCAAGTACTGCTTCATTTGATGAACAAGCGGCTTTATATCCTCCTGAATTTCTCAATACTTTGAAATATTCAGGAATTCCTAATCATGCATTGGACCTAAAAGTTTGTATCCTGGTAATTCTCTTGCGTAATATAAACTAGAGTAAATGTTTGTATAACATGACAAGGTTAATCATTAAAGGTTAGGAGAATGTTTGATATAAACAGAGGCAATCAAAGGAACCCGTACATGAGTTAGACATTATATCAATAGAATTGATATGTCTCCGTCAGATTTGAAGTTGTCATTTTCATTTCTAAGGAGGCGATTCCCAATAAAAGTTTGTTTCACAATGACAATTAAAAAGTCAAGGTCAAACATTTGAAAATGTTGGTGTATACTTGCCAAAAGTTATATTTTGCCATGGTTAGTTATATGTTGTTGCTTCTAGAGTTACTTATGCAATGAATTGAAGTTTTACATTGATAATAACGGAAAATATGAAGATAATATGGTTAAAATATTGTATATAGTGAAATATTTAGCAATATACATGCAGATAATATTAGTAGTATATATTTTGAAATATATATTGACATTATGCATTTTACTTTATTTTTATTGACATCATTTGTATTACTTTGCTTTCAGTTTAGATATTTTTTCCTATTATTTTTTTAATGAGTTATATTATTTATAGGTGCAACATGAGCAGAATGACTACCAATTATCAGTTTTTCGAAGATTTAGAATCAGCTATTGCAAGAAAGAAGATTACAGTTAGAGTGACTAGAATGTGAGATGCTATCAACATTGTGACTGGTAGTCATGTTTTTCCTCGAAATGGTTCTTCTGGATGAATATGTAAGTTTTGAAACTTTTTTTTATCTATTCAATTTTGTACATTTTATACTATATATATAAATTCAATATTTATATTCTATCATGTACTTATTTTTTGTTTATTAATAGGGCTCACACATGCAAGAAATTGTCCTATTGAATTTAATACAAAAGTACATGGGTCAACAGCTTGAATGATGTGCTTATTTTATTGAGAATTTCCAAGTTTCTCAAATCAAACAATCATACAGACCTGTTAAAACAAATTACATGACTGTTTTTTATTTGAAACTGTGGTAAGGCATATTTGAGCTCGGTGAATTCAAAGATATCCCTTCCCGTTTTAAAAATGACATATACAACTATAAGTGTTTTTCTTTATGTATGATATCAAATTCATTTTTTTACATTAAAAAATGTAGGAAGGAACAATGAATTGTATGTGATGTTATTTCTTTATTCTTTTATTAGATGTTATTGGAATATTGTGCAAGATGAGTCCTATTCGGAGATATTTATACATGAAAGAAAAGTTACAATTCAAGAAATTGAATTTGAAAGATATGAGGTAAATGTAACAGGTTTACATTCATTTGACTTCTTATGACTTATATATTTAGATATGATGATTTTTATGTTCTCTAAATATGCGTATTTAATAGTGATACTTCTTTGAAAATAACACTATGGGGTTCAATAGTATGTCATACTAATGACGATATACTCATTAAAACGTCAGAAGTCCATGTGTCGATAACTTCATTTGCGATAGTAAAAAAGTTCAGAAGTATTACTTCAAATTATATATAGTTAATAAATATTACTTCATGTATTGAAATTTGCAATCTTTATGTAGACGTGTATAATCTATCTACAATAAGAGCAAGAAAAGTTTATGTTAATATAAAGATAACTGAGGTTGATGCGTATAAGACAGTATTTCCTATAAAATTATATTATCATTGTATTTTTATTATTACAGATTAATTTTCTTATTTAATGAATCGTTATTACTTATCATTATAGAGAAAATGATTTGTGTGAAGTTGAGATGATACACAATCAAAAAGAAGTCGAGTCAATTGAAAAATTATTTCCAAAAATAAGAAAATAATAACTGAGCCTTTTCATATTGTCTCTGATGCTAATCCTGAGGTAAATAATACATCATATCTATATTACACATATTTTTTAGAATTTTTTCCATTTTTTCTTCTAAAATGTAATATCAAATATTTATCATTTTAAAGGCGGAGAAATATTACACTTGCAAGGTTATGGTGTTATATATGAACAATGAGTTCTATTACAAGTCGTGTATGGTGTGTTATAGAAAAATTAGTGGAGACAATCAAAATTCTACTGTGCTAATTTCTCCAAAGATGTTGATTATCCATAGTTAAGGTATTTCAATATAATATTATTCGTGTAAACTATAGTCAACCTATTAACATATACGAATGTGTAGTTTAAACATAATGAATATGTTTCTATTTTTATTTGTATGAACAAATATATGTTTAATGCTATTGATAAATATGTTGTAAGGTACATGTTGAAAGTGCTTGGTTTGTCCTTTTTTATAAAGAGGTTGAAAAAGTGATTAGACATGATATTGAGACAATTGTTCAACTATATCTAAAAGTAAGATTTATCATGTAAAAACATTTTATGAATCATCTATTACTGTGTCATTGTTGCTTAATTGATGTGCTACCTATTTATTCTTTTTGTAGGATGGATAGGCAAGCAATTCTCTGAAATTAATGATGAACGACCTCATAACTCATCGATTTGTTTTTCAAGTGACACTCAATGTTTATAATCAACAATTTACGGCTGCTAACGTATAATTTTTCGTGGTAGTCTAATTACATGTTGAAAGAGGTATGATTCTTAATTATATATTCGTTTATTTCTTGTTATATATTATTGTAGGAACCTGTCACATAGCCTAAGTGTGGCCATATAGGCTGGTTGTGTGATGGCACAAAAGTTACAGGTTTGTAGCGGTACTGTGTATTACTATCACTTTAGGAAACTTGGTAAATCCCGAAGAATCTGTGATTACGAGCTGTGATATGGAAGTCCAGTTAAGGAAAGTTGAAAGCATAAGGAAAGGTTAGAAGCCTAAGAAAAGTAGGACTTGCATGGAATCTAAACTAGAAGTGTTATTTTTAAAACTAAACCCTTGGTCCAAATTCATTTGGAAATACAAGACTGACCAACGAGCCTCAACATTTATAAATAAAGCAATGCAATTGAAGTTTGAGCTTAGCCGTTCTGCAATTCTTCGAAGACATTCTACTAAAGAGAAGATGGCGGTTCATGGTGGTTGAATTTGTGCAGTCAAGCACTAGTACTTACTACGTTTCTACTATTTAATTAAATAAAAGTTTTTAAAAAGTTTTTTTAAAAAAAATAAATAAACAATTACAAACTAAGAAAAACAATTAAAAAGATTTTTAAAACAAGTTTGGAAAAGAGTGTTTAAATGGTAGAATTCCCCTAAAACCTTAAGTTAATTTTAATTAGATAATCGTTGTAATTAACTATTAAAACCTATTAGTTGGTTCTCACTCAAAAATTGAATAAACCCTATGCCTAGTGGAATATCCTCCTATTCAACTTAACCGTTTAGAGAAGAATATCTTCTAATCCCAATCCGATTATGAACGAATTATAGATTATAGTGATTTTAGTGACTTAAGAACTGTAACAAGTATGTCTACTCAAATATCAATTCCTATTATTCAATTTATGCCCTAGATTAACCTTCCTTTTTCAATTCCAATTAATCTTGCGAAATTACCAATCTCGCGAAAATCGATAAACAAACACAATAATTGAATAACAACCAAACAAGAATTAAATAATCAAAACAAGTGATTCAAAGAAAACACTAACAAAGAATTCCAAAGTTCATCCCCATTTAAACACAAATAAAATTAGCTGCTAAACAAAATTTAAAACATAAACTCATAGGCAAATTTATGAAATCGAAAGAGTTCAGGGGAGCTCAGGGGAAGTCTTGAAGATTCTGCGGTTTCGTAAACATCCGAGCTTGTCTCTGAGTCGCCCGAAGAACTCCCAAAATTTGGGTCTTCAAAGTCTTCTTACAAAATATGGAATTGAATAAAAAACCCTAGCTAATGAATTAATGTGTTTAAAGAGGTTTATATTGGAGAAAAATCTCCAAATAAAAAAGGAAAGGAATCAAAGTGCAAAAAGGAAAAGTTACAAAAAAATTGAAGATCAGCCCCTATGTGATTATCAAGATCAGGATAGTGGGACTATCCGGATCCGGATAGCTTCTGCCAAAAAATTTCTTTATTTGTTTTGTTTTCCGGATAAGGTATTCCTTTAATGGACGATTCATGTCGTGGAGTCTTCATATGATTTAGATAATTCTCTTAGCTTTCCAAAAAATCTTTAATAATATCATTGGAGTTGTATATCTCTAGTTATGATCGTTTTACCAAAAGGGTTTCAAACTGGAACGTCATATGAGAAAATGAATCTTTGCACAAGAATTTGGATGACCAAATGAACTCTGATTGAGAAAACTTTAGCTTTTTGAAAACTTCATTAAGTCCTATAAAATATCTAAGAATAATACTTCTCCAGTTAAGGTTATTAAGGAGGTAAAAAATCCACCGAACTCTACGTTACTCGGCCATGGACCCTATTTTGGACAGCTTGTTATTTCTTCTCCTTTTGCTTCATTTTTGCTCCAAAGTCCTTCGTTGTTTCTCATTTTCAACAAATCTTCATTCCAAAGGCACCTATAGCAATAAGAGAAGAAACAGATCAATAAACTCTATTTTATAAACATTTAAGCACCAAAACTCAATAAAAACATCAACGCTTAAGAGGGTAAAGATAGACTTATCCAACTCCCCCACACTTAAGCTTTAATCATCCTCGAGCAAAGAGCTGAAAGCAAACAAGAAAAAGAAAATAAAAAATAACTAACTACCCACTTTTGAGGTCTCATGATTGCACTTAGCACGTGCAACAAGCCATTTAAACCCCTAAGTTGCCAAAGAGGACGAGTAAGGTCTCGTGAGGGTTTGCAGATGATTTACCCACAAAATCATACAAAACAAACACTAAAAACCTTATAAAACAAACTTCACAATAACTAGAACTATATTAAAAAAAGGCATGCTACCTTCAAAACACAACAAAAAAATCGCTAAAACTCATCAAGACACAATTCAAGTTAACTAACACATTCAACATTCTATTTTAGCACATGAGAATCAATGGTGCGTATGTGTGCATTACTCATGTTTAGTTTAAAAAATATGCAAAAAGAATTTCAAGAAATTACCTATATGATTCATTTTATCAAACTATGCTCTATATGCTTGACTTTTCCAACACCCTTCTACTCCAAGTTCTAGCTAAAGTCATCCCCGAATTAGGTAGGACTTTCAAGCTTGTAACGTAAGGCTAGGGACATAAGTGGCTATCAAATGAAGGTAAAGGAAAAACAAGAAGAATGAGAATACGAGCTAATGCAACCAAAAGGAAAACAACTCGATTTAACTATAACCTTTAAGCCATTTCACTCAATTCTCATAAAACACTCTACCTTTCATTCTAGTCACTCACAACCCCATAAAATTTATAACTCATCAATCACTCAAAAATTAAGGAAGTAATATGTGAGAAGAAGGAAATAAAGGATATCAAGAGATAAAATGTTAATAAAATCTTCTTTTCAACTCATACTTTTTCTCTGTTTTTCTTTTCTTTCTTTCTTTTCATTCTCTTTTCGCTATTTTTTTCATCTTCCACATCTTTTTCTCTTTTTTCAACAAATGATTGGTAGAATACATGCTTTCTCAAAAAGGGTTTCTCATTTTTTTTTATTTAAACATCTTATTCCCTTGAGATTTTTTCTTCTTGTTTGATTTCTTTCTCACATAAATTTCCCAAAATACCCTTTCTCTCATAATTTTCTTTTCTCACTCTTTTTTCCCCACACTTATCTATGATGCTAACTCAAACCGACTCAAAGGTATAGAATCATTAGCTCATCGATTGAGGGTTTTATATTTAAATGTGAGTTTAAAGACAAAGAAAAGAAGGGAGCGAATCCCTTGGCATGAAACTTCAAAAAGGGTACTAAGGGATTTAGCATTAAAAGGGCAAGTAAGATAAGGCTCAAACGGATCAAGGAAGCCTAAGATCATCATCTCCGAGGTTAAAAAAAGTACTCTTCTTTTCAAGGTGTGGAAAAACAAGTTCTAGAATGATGCTTCAAAAAATAAATCATATAAGACAATTTCACAAGATTCTTAAAGCATATTTCTACTCCTAAAACAAAGAAATGTGCATAAAAACCATCAATTCATAAGAGATAAACAAAAGAAGGATGTGAAGTTAACTATGTACTATGCCTACTCCAAGTTTTAACAAGTTAAATGCATCTCTTTTAATGCTTTTATAGTGACAAAAGAAAAAAAAGAAAATCTTTTTGGATTTTTTCAAGAAGGATAAAATGATTATTTATTAATAAAGAAATCCATGTTTTGGGAGTTTTTGGAATTTTTCAAATTTTTTTGAGCTTTTGTAAAAGTATCAATAAAAAAATTTAAGAAAGTAAACAACTAAACACTCCCCCACACTTAACACCACATTGTCCCCAATGTGGGGGTAAACAAAACTAAGATAATGGAATAAAAACAAAAAGAATAAAGAACACAAGCAGGAACTAAGAGAGCAACAAAAAACGGATCAAAGAATTACTCCAAGGACTACTAGTGCAACTCAAAAAAAAAAAAAAAAAAAAAACAAAATAGAGACAAATTAACAATGCCGGGTAAAAAAAGAAAAAAAAGTGCAACAAAAAAAAAGCAAACAGAACTAAACATAGCTCGTCGATGAGTTGTTGTGACAAAAGAAAAATAATGTCAAAAGTACAAACTCAACAACCAAAGACAAAATTACACAATTATCAATGAAAAAGAAAAGAATTACTATGTAGCCCATGTGTGAAATTATGTGATGCAACAGTATAAACCCAGCAATCAACAAGTAATTTAGCTAATTCCCCAAATAATGATGTCACGCGAGTGACCCAGGTTCGATCCCCGGCAATGGCACAAAATGCAAGGCAATTAGAGCTAACATTGTAGAGGTGAGTTCAACCCTAGGTTGAATCTCTCAAGGGTGGTAAAGATGAAAGTAATAATTGTGTCTCTAATGTTTAATCTAAGAAAAGATGGTCGTTGAAAATGAAATAATAAAAGAAAACTGAAAATAATTACCGAACTAAGACAGCAATGAAAACTTAGGATTTTGAAAATTAATAAAGCAAGAGTTTGGATGGTGGAATCCCTAATCCTTGTTACTAATTCAATTGTAAACCTTCATTCAAAAACGATGTTGAATTAATTAAGTTGGGTCATTACTCAAGTCGGGCAATCTCTTTCTCTAGGCAAAAGCCACCCTACTCACTAACCCTCAGAGGAAAATCTCTTTTTCTCTCTAACAAATTATGAGCGCAATAAAATTAGGTGATTTAAAGGACCTAAAAATGCAATATCGTATCTCCAGTCAATTGGCCCAATTAACTTCCAATTGGTTGCCTAGATCGTTCTTCCTTTTTCAATTCCAAACAACCTTGCAATTAATCTAATCTCGCGACAATTAAATTGAAAAGAAGCACAATTGGAAGATTAAATCAAAACAAACATCGAATTCAAGAATTTAAACCAAGAATTTTATAATCAAGAATTAGGGTTCAACCCTCATCCAAATATAAAGAACTACTCACTATTCATTATAATAAAACTAAAATTTAAGATTAAAAAATTCAATTACAAGTAAAGAAAAAGAAAGCTTAGGATTGAAATCGAAGCCGCAATTGAAGTCCCAAACGTCTTCCAAGCTCGTCTTTCAAGTCACCAAGTTGAAGATCGAAATCTTGAAATTGATTCTTGAATTCTTGAAATCCAAGAAGTAAAATTGCAGAAATCTAAAAATTGTCTAACTAATTGAATGTATAAAAGCCAAAATTTGAAGAATTGCTCAATCTAATCTACTCCTAATTACCTAATACTAACCCTAACTAAGCTTATTCTAAACCCTAATATGTATATCTAAAATAGCTGTAAAAAAACCTCTTATATAGAGGAGAAAATTACAAGAAAACAGAGTTTGAATTGGATTTAATTACTTTGCCAGTCAGGACCTTCCGCGGACGGCAGGTTGAGCCCTACCGTTCGCGGTAGGGTTCTGTCCAACCGTTGCCTTGTGATCTAGGTAGCTTAGCTTCTTCGTTGTTGAGGCTCCGTTTTCGTCGTTTTTGCTCTGTTTCATTACCTTTCATCGTTTTCGCTTCCGGAGGGCACCTAAGACAAGAATAAGGACATTAAACTAAAATATACATTTTTACATATTAAAACATCGAAAAACGATGAGATTAGCATATTAAAATATAGACAATTATGCACATATTAGCATGGCCCCGCAGATGTAGGATTGGTTGAACTATGTTACCAATTCCTGTGTCTTGTGTGTTCGTGTTATTTATTTCTTTTCACTATCGCACTACTACTTAAATACCAAAATCAGTTACACTGCATGGATTGCATAAGTACTAACTTAAAACTGGTATCAGAGCTTTGGGGCTGTTTGTTATGGTAGTTATTTAACAGGTGAAGATCGTAGGAAGTTAGTACTGGGATCATCATGACAACCAAGGAAGGCAGATCTGTTACCAAACCTCCTTTGCTCGAAGGCACAAATTATGCCTACTGGATGAAACTGCATGAGATGCTGTTGAGACTAAATGGAAACCTCCTATGAAGATTGAGAAAGATGACACACAACTAAATTGACTAAGGCAGTTGTGAAGCCTAGACTTGAATGGACTAAGATTGAGAGAAAATCTGCTTAAGCTAATGCTAAGGTGTTAAACACCATTTCTGCCAGTTAGAGGAGGAACAAATCAAGATAATTTCAACTTGCACATCTGCAAAAAAAGGTTTAGGAAACTTTAGAAACCATTGATGAAGGTACAAATGCTGTGAGGATTTCCAAATTAGATATGTTAACTACTCAATTTGAAGAATTAAGGATGCAAGAAGATGAAACTATTGGTGAATTTAGTGGCAAACTTAGAGACATTGCAAATAAAGATTATCAATTGGGAGAAGAATTCTATGAAGGGAAACTAGTGCGAAAGGCACTAAGGTTCTTACCTGCACGATTTCGTCCTAAGGTTGCAGCAATTGATTAAGCAAAGGATGTGACAAAACTCTTTGAATGATCTTTTTGGATCCTTGAGGACATATGAGATGAATCTTGATACTAAATCCAAAGGTAAGGGTATTGCACTAAAAGCTTAACACAAGTCATCCAATACCACATCTTATTCTGAAGAAGATGTTATGATGCTTACTCAAGACTTTGGGAAGTTTCTTCATAGAACTGGAAAAAATCCAAACCTCAAGGGAGGTTCAAGAATGACATTAGGGATAGGAAAGGCCCCAATAAGTTTAAGTCTGAAGGAAGCACAATGAAAAGGAAGTTTGACACTTGTCAAAAAGGAAAAAGGTATACTGTGTAGAGAATGTGAGGGGCATGGTCACATCCAGGCAGAATGTGCCAACACATTGAAGAATAATATATCCATGAATACTACTTTAGTGATAATGATAAGAAAAGTGATTCTGAAGATGATGAGGACACTAATTCTATGAGACACTGACATTTAATGCGATAATAGATTTGGAAGATACATATGCACAGTGATCACAAAGACGACATTAATAATGACTCCATCTATAGTGATGAAGAAGTATCCTATGAGGAACTACAAGATAAGTATAGCCTAAAGGACAGCCTTAAGAAGGTCCAAGAACAAAAATATGCTCTTGAAGAAAGAAACTAAAAGCTAAAGGCTCAGATCAAGGGTGCAACGGAGAGAGTAAATGTGACTAAAGGTAAAATAGCAAGATTGAACACTAGAAAGGCTAAACTTGATGAAATAATCTCTATGGGAAGACCAGCTGGAATGAAATCCGGACTTGGTTACAGTGGTAAAAATCTCAATCACACAATAGGTACGCATGTCACACAACATGAGAGCAGTTACACAACATTTGGCAAGCTGGAAGGAGTATTTGTCAAAAACATCTTGGGTCGAGCTGAGAAGAGAAACTTGATCAAGAAACACAAACTTAGAAAGCCTCCACTTATGTGTGATTACTGCAAAATGATTGGCCATATGTGGCATCAATGCTACAGGAGAATTGGAGATCTGAAGCAAGGAAGAAAGCTAAACACACATACCTTGACAAAAGGAGAAGTCAAGATGTGATGGATTTGAATCAGAAAGGAAAAGTTGAGATGTAATGTAACTCATCTATCTCTGTTAGCAAATTTCGGGGATGTATGGTATCTTGATAGTGGATGCCCATGATGGGAAGCAAAGAATATCTTGCAGACTATACAGTGTGTCATAAAGCCAATGTGATATTTGGTGATGGTGTGAAAAACAGAATACTCGGTATAGGCACACTAAATGTAGCTAGAATACCAAAATTATCTAATGTGCTACACATGGAAGGGATGAAGGCCAATCTAATAAGTATAAGTCTGCTATGTGATGATAATGATCTATTAGTATATTTTGACAAGAGATAATGCTACGTGCTGACAAACAATGACAAGTGCATCAGTGTAACTGACAATTACTACCATATGAATGTTATGAAAGAAACCATATGTCTGATTGGACAAATTGGAGAAGTTGAACTCTGGCATAAAGGACTAGGGCACATGAACTATAAGCACTCACACAAACTTGGAAGCAAACAAATTGTCAGAGGAATTCCTCAATTTAAAAGGAGTGTAAGTTATAGTATGATGATTGCCAGATCAATAAGCTAGTCAAAGCCAGGCACATTCAAATAGGAGATAAACCGCAACACATATCTTAGATCTAATGCATATTGATCCGTTTGGACCTACACAGGCAAAAAGTATTGGTGGAAAAAGGTATTCCTTGGTGTGTGTCAATGACTTCTCAAGATACACATGGATAGGTTTTCTCAAAAGTAAGTTAGATTCATTTCATGCAGTCAAAAAGATATGTCTAAGTATTTAGACAGAAAAACACACTCTGGAAAGGCTAAGGAGTGATCATGGCATAAAGTTTGATAACAACTAGTTTTCACAGTTTTATGAGTCGCTTGGCATCAGACATGAGTTCTCAACAACTAAGACACCACAACAAAATGGTGTGGTTGAGAGAAAGAACATAACTATTCAAGATATGATTCATGTGATAAGGGACTATCACATAGTTGTTAGGCAGAAGCAGCCAACACAGGAGTTCCTATCATTATCTGAGTATTTTTTTGGCCCTTGATGAACAACACAAAATAGGAAATTTGGAAGGGTAGAAAACCTAAGCTAATTTATCTACATGTGTTCAAAAGTAAATGCTACATCTTGAAGGATCGAGAACACTTAGGAAAATTCGATGCTAGAAGTGATGAGGGAATATTTCTGAGATACTCCATAAATAGTCATGCATACCGTATGTTTAACATAGGCATAGGAGTAGTCATGGAAGCAGTAAATGTGGCTGTTGAGGATATTGACACCAGGAGACTAACTGTTAATGATCAAGCTGTTGACGATATAGACAACAGACCTAGAGTAACAGTGAACCAAAAAGATCAAATCGATGTTAAAGATTCTTCAAACCTTCTAGTCGATGGGAGTGTGACTCACATTTAGGGCAATGAGATAACAAGAAGAAAAGACATAAGAAAATAAAGATCATCCACAGATGCCATGATAGATGACGTCACAGAAGGTAGAAGAACTAGCAGCAAGAAAGGTATAGACTACAATCAGATGGTAGTGATGATCAGTATGACATGCTACACCTCTACACTTGAACCCAAGAATGTCAAAAAGCCTCTCACTGATGAATACTAGATTAAGCAATGCAAGAAGAGCTGTAATAGTTTGAGAGAAAAGATGTATGGGAACTTGTCACAAGACTAAAAGGAGTGAATATGATCACTATCAAGTAGATATTCAGGAATAAAAATGATGAGGAAGGTAACATCACATGCAATAAGGTAAGGTTGGTTGCACAAGGATATACTCAAGTAGAGTCTTTATTGCACTCATAATTTGTTACGGAGAAAAGAGATTTTCCTCTAAGGGTTAGTGAGTAGGGTGGCTTTCGTACAGGAGATAGAGATTGCCCAATTTTTCAGTGATGACCCAACTTAATTAATTCAAACATCCTTTTCATAAAAGTCTTTTCCAATTGAGCTAGTAGCAAGGATTAGGGAGATTCCACCAAACCAAACTCTTGTTTTTATTAATCTTTTAGGAATTGTTTCATTATTTCTTTCTTTTAATTTCTTTAATTGTTTTTAAGTTTTTCTCAACAAAAATCTTTTTGTGCAACTAAATATTAAGACACGAGTAGTACTTGAACCTCCGTCAGTCACTGAGAGATTCGACACTCGAGTTGAACTCACTTGTACTTTGTTAGGTCCACTTGTCTAGCATTGTATTGATTAGAATTCCAAGTTTATTTTTACACATCAAGATTTTGGCGCTGTTGCTAGGGACAGAAAGTTTAAGGAATATCGTTTATTTAGTGCTTTAATCATAGTTCTTTTATATTTCTTTTTGTTTTTTTATTTTTGTCGAATTTTTGTATTTGCATCATTTCATTATTCTCATTTTACACTCTTGAATTATCTTGTGTTTGTGGAGCTAATCACGTTTTTCGGTTATTGCAGATTGTGTAGTTTATGCCCCAAAAAGAAAAAGAGTGAGCTACTACCATTTGATCCCGAGCCGGAACGTACACCACAGAGTGCTCGACGCGCTCTTCAGTTTGGAACGCCGAGCACTAGTGCAATGACACCCTAAGTTAAGGCAAAAGAAGAACTCGAAGCACCTTTATTTAACAACCCTCTCTTCGATCAACACTTCTGATGTCGGCACAACCAATACCCATACCGGAGAGAACAATGGCGGACTATGCTTGACCGTCCGTCTTAAGGATACAATCGAGTATAGCAAGGTTAAGGATAGAGGCAAACAACTTTGAGATTAAACCGAACATAATTCAAATGTTGCAAAATTCAGGTACAATTCGACGGACTTCCTGATGAAGATCCCAATGTGCATATGGGTAATTTCTTAGAGGTATGTGATACTTTAAAGTTAACAGAGTTTCTAAGGACGCAGTTCGACTCTGTCTTATCCCATTCTCTCTAAGGGAAAGGCAAAGTCTTGGCTAAAGTCGCTACCACCGGGTTCCATTACTTCATGGGACTCATTAGCAGAAAAGTTCTTAGGGAGGTACTTGCCTTCGGGGCAAACAATGCAATTAAGGAACGAGATTCTCTCGTTTCGACAAATAGAAAGAGAAAGTATGAGGCATGGGGAAGATGGAAAGAATTATTAAGAAAGTGTCCCCATCATAGGCTAGATTTGGGGATACAAATTCAAAGTTTTTATAATGGAGATTCTTTTGGTGTTAGACAATTATTAGATACTTCAGCTGGAGGGTCAATAGATAATGAAACTCCCCAACAAGTATATGATTTAATAGAACAAATAGCAATGAACAGTTATACGTGGGGAGGCCAAAGAGGAAAGCTAAAAATAGCTAGGGTACACAATGTGGACTCAATATGGGCTATGGAAGCAAGACTAATGACGGTTATTGAGCAAAGAATAGGAAACTTGGCCGGTCCATCAACAAGTAAGAATAATCAAACGGTCATGTTTTGTGATTTTTACAATGGGGGGTATTCCAATCACGAGTGTCCAAGTATGGGAGGACAAGTAGAGCAAGTAGAGTTCGTGTAAGAGAATCGACAAAATAATCCCTACTCAAACACATACAATCCTGGATGGGGAAACCACCCTAATTTTTCGTGGGGTGGCCAAGGACAACAAAGACAAAGTCAACCTCTGGGTTTTCAAAATAGAGGTCCTCCACCACCTTTACCTTATGAAGCGGGTCCACAAAACCATCCTGTACCAAATAAGACAAATTTAGAGGACTTAATTGTAAAGTTTATGTCTGCAATAGAGAGTAAGATGAATACCATTGAGGCAGCCAACAAGAGGCCTCAATTAGAAACTTAGAGAAGGAAATTGCGCAATTAGTCAAAATTGTATTTAAAAGAACAAAAGTAAATTCGAGAGAGCATGGCCATGCTATCTCAACCAATACGGAGATTCCAAATAAATAAGGGTTTATCATCGAAGAAGAAAGTTCAACCGTCGCAATCAAAAAGGAAACACTACTACAAAAGTTAGAAGATACAGGGAGTTTCTCTTTTCCTTGGATTATTGGTAGTACTAAAGTAGATAGGGGTTTAGCCAACTTAGGCTCAAGTATTACTGTTATTTCTTCATCTATGTTTGAGCGTCTAAGTTTGGGTACCCCAAAACCTGTTAAAATGTCTATAAATCTAGAAGACATAAGTGTTAGATATCCTAAAGAGGTGATAGAGGATGTGTTAATAAAAGTCAATGATTTAGTGTTCCCCATTGAATTTGTAGTTTTGGATATGAAGGAAGACGTTGATTTCCCTATTATTTAAGGTCGCCCTTTCTTACATACGTCTAGGGCATTAATAGATATGGAAAAAGGGAAGTTAATCCTAAGGGTCGAAGGAAACGAGAAAATATTCCAATTTCCTTTGCCCCGACCTCCCCATTTAAAACTAAGAATACTTCATACATAATAGCTTCTAAAACTAATAAAGTATTCTCAATCGTGCAGGAACCCACTAGAAAAGAAAGCAAAGAAAAGCCAAGAAGAAAACTGAAGAAATGAAGGCAACTTGCTTCCAATAAAAAAATGGCAAGATAGAAGGAGTGCCGGTATGGAAGTACTTAAAGAAAAACTCGGATTACCGTGATCTGGGAGGTGTAATTAGCACCTAAGAAAGGGGAGTACTCTTTGTAATTGTAAATTGTAAAATTGTATTCTTTACGTTTTCCTATTTCGTCCTTTCATTTTATTTTTCTGTTTAATCGTTTGTTAATTTGTAAGGACGTTTTGGAAGAAAAAGTACTAATCTAAAGGCCTACAAGAAGTTAATTTGAGTTCACAAGGTCGGTGGCTTGAACGGGGTTCGAGAATTGCAGAAAACAAAGCAAAACAGAGGTTTGACAGCAACTTACTGTGGATGATAGGTTGCCCTACCGTTGCCGGTGTGTATAGGCAAACATGGGCATCCTTCAGTAGCAACCTACTACGGATGGTAGGTCTTGCCCGACCGTCAGTGGTAGGCTATAGGGATTTCTCGGCACTAGCGACCCGAGACCTACCATGGACGGAAGTTCTCGCCCTACCATCGATGGTAGGGTCAAGGTAAGTTCCGAGTTGGGTCTTTCCAAGGTAAAATGGATTAGGTCAACTCAATTTTTGGCTCCAAATTGCAGCTTTGGAATTATTTGCTGCACTTTCTTGCCCCTCACCTTCCAAAACCCATACAAATTTTATTTTCCCTCTACCTCTTCTCTCAAAGTCTTCATAACCTCCTCCCACCTTCTCAATTCCCTCAACCATTCTCCATCTTCCTCCACAACTTAAGTGAAATTCCACCAATTCCAGCGAGAAGAAGGCGGCAGCATTCTCCCTCTCCCTCTTGGTTGGTATTTTTCCTTCCCTCTCTTTCTTTCTCTTCTATTGTTCTTCTATTTCTCCTCTTTTCTCCCCAAAACCCTCCACCTCTTCCACTCTTATTCTCAACATTCTAACCAAATTAAACAACATAATCTTGTTCTTCTTCCATCTTTCACTCAAAAACTTAATTTCTTTCCCTCTTTACCTCTTCTTTAATTTTCATGTTTTAGTAATTTCTTACAATTTTGGGTTTTCTTGTTAAATTTTTGTTACCTACTAACCTAGTTTTGTGTTCTATTGTGTTGTCTAACAAAATTTTGCAGAAAAAGTCCAAGAAATTTTTTCGGCAAGAATTCCGGCGAAATTCTGGCAAACTCCAGCAGCATTTCGAGAAAGACATAGAAAAGAGAAAAGTTTCGTGGAAAATAGTTGTTTTCACAAACAACTACAAGTCTATTCTAAACTTTGTCTCCTTTTGCCTATGCTTTAATTTTTGGACTTGATTATATGCTTTTAATTTTTTAGAAACATTGTTATTATTTCTGTAATTTTGCTCTTACTTATTGCACACTATTACACCCACGAGGTACGTAGGACACTATTACACACCGGGATAACGACGATAGTATTTTGATTATTGTGCATTTTTGTGTCCTTATAATTGTTTGTGTTGGTGCCTTTTAGTGTTGTGTTTTTCCCTCTCGTTTTTCCTATCTTCCTTTTCGTTTCTATTCTCCCTATGGCTCTCAAAAAAGCTGTAGATTTTTCCTCAAACTCTAAATAAAAAGGGCTAGAGTTGGAGGGACCACGCCTGACCCCACTCCTAATATTCGTCCTTTCCCCGAGTTTCTCACGGATTCTACCCGGGAATGGCTGGTCGATAGGGACTCACTTAATATAATTGTTGGAAAATATTTTGATGAAGAGGTCATAGAGCTTTTTAGGCTTGAAAATCCTTTTAGAGGTTTGGGTTGGGTTCCTCTCCTCCGCCTCTCTAGCGATTGCTATCCAGACCTTGTCCAAGAATTCTACACATACATGCTTCATAAACGGACAAGGGTCGTCCTACCATCATCTCCCATGTCAATAGGGTTAGGATCATTCTAGGAAGGGACCGTCTGGCATCCATTCTTGGGATTCCGGACAATAGTAACACAGTCACTGTGGATTCAAATGGGAGGGCTAAAGATAAGAACTCGGACTGGAATTTTGATGCTGTTGTAGCCGTTTTAATATCCAGCACCGGGCTCTCAATCATCGTGGAATAATCCATGGGGGCAATTTTCTATCCTTCTTTCCACGGGCCCTCGCCTACTTCTTTGGCCACACTCTTGTTCAAAAAGGGGGCGGATTTTGTGAAATCCGTAGTGTAGATATGTACTTGTTAGATAAACTCCATAGGAAATCCCCACTTTCTCTCTGGTCTTTGATAATCCATATGATGCACAGTATGGGTTGTGATACTACTAAAAATTGTGTTTTTCGTTATCCTGTAATACTATCTCAAATACTTTCTGCTTTTAATGTTAATTTTGTAGGAGAACCATGATTATCAACCCAACTGCAACAAGTGATTCAATTCACAACATTCAACAATTGTGGTTGCCTATGGGATGAGAGGAGAAAGTAGTCGATTTCCCCTCCGAAGAAGATAGGTTGCGGGACCGCTCTGCTAGTGGTTTTTGACCAATAAAGAAAACCACTCGATTTGGCATCGGAGCGTCATCCTCCCTACTAAGTGAAGATGATGATAAGGTCGAAGCCTCAGATGATGAGGAGGACGAGGTGTTAGCATATGCCCTAAGACCAATTGACTCACATTTATGATTTATGAACATGTATTTTTGAATTGTATTTTATGCTCTTGGTCATCAAGTATGTGACTTGATAGTAAAACCCTTATAGCTAATAAAATACTATTCTTAATTGTCCCTAGTTTATTACATCTTGTAAACTAGTGTGAAGTTGATTGATGGTCAAGTTTTACTGATCATGAATATGAGATATAAAATCAATTCATAAATACATATTGAGAATATTGTATTGTACATGACCCAAAGTGAAGAAGAAATATTGCATGGGTTTAAGTTATAAGTATTTCTTCTCAGTTTTATATTTGGTGTTCTTTGACCTAATGTTTCTTGCATGGGGAGAAAATATGTTTTGACATAGTCAAACATCACTTTTAATTAGGTGATTATTATGACTATTGGTTGGCTTATTTTCTTGTCATGGCTTGAATATTGGAGATAGTAAAAGGGATTTGTCCCTCTCTTTTTAGAGAGTGATATCCATGGGCCCCTTGATAAGGAAGACTGGAAAATATGCATGGCATGCTCAAATAAGTATTAATAAGGTGTTATTAATATTATTTGTTGGAACAGTCTGCCTAGTGATCAAGTAAATGGTTAATTAAGTTTTATAAGGATGACTTGGTCCATGCCTTATACTTAATTAGGATATCATGTGACAAAAGGATTAAATATTAAATCTGATGCTAGGTTATTATTACATTTACTTAACTTGGGTAAGCATAATGTCTTGCTAGAGGCCGCTTATGTTTTGTGAATAAATGTCTAGGACATTTTTCATTCACTGCCAACGTTAAGTGAATCTACAGGGTCACACGCATAGACGATCTTGTGAGCATAATGTCCACGTTCAATGAATCTAGATTGTGTCCAGATTCGTTGAACGTATACAAAAGGGGAATCAGATTCCATATTGTATTTTTTGGTAAGTTAATAAGTAATTAATTTTATTTAATAGAATAAATGAAATTAATTACTTAATATTACTCATCCAACCGTTGGATGATTATAGGAATAGACGGACGAGATTAAATTGTCATTAGATGACAGTTAGGGTTTTGATATTGACAGTTATAAAAGGTTATGTTAACCTTTTCTTGGCAGCCGTCCAACAAAACCCTAAATCCTAGAACGGCGATATAGTATCTAGCCTCCTCTCTCCGAAATACGACCTATTACCAAACAGTCAGGATCAGTTCTGAACAGTTTTCAGAACACAGAAGAGGCTAGCATCCCGATCGCTTGCAGAGGAGTTCGACACGTGGATACCAGTAGAGGGCGAAGCGTAAATAGCAGCACCTCCTCATTGAACAATCAAAACATTGAGGTAATTTCTATCCAATCGGTTTTTCTAGTATGTGCAGATCCTGTTGGTGGATTTTTGTAGTTTTATTTTATTTTGTTTTTGCCTACGGTCTCTAACACGAGACCGATGCCCAAAACACGATCCCAATGGATGCATTTCGAACAGAGATACTTATCGCCTTTGAGAACTCCAGATCAATCAAGAAATCCAAGAGATGCAATTTAATGCAATAGTAGAGTCCACTCGCTGCTATGGGGACGAGTTGGCACATCAAAGAGCAGCGATTGATTGCCAAGGAGTGATACTGGCATGACTGTGCAAGAAATTCATGCCTGATCAAGACAATAGCACGGACTAAGCTCCAAAATAGGGAGTTTTCTTTTCTTTTCCCTTATTTTATATTTTTGTGTTTTATTTGATTTATTTTTATTTTTCTTGTTTCGTTTATTTGTTATTTGTTTGTCTTACTTTTATTTTATTTTTTTTTTTGTGAGGGGATGGCTTCCCTATATGCTTTTATCTCTTTATATCTGCGAGATTGCTTTCCATGTATGTGTCTGTTTTCTTGTTTCAATCTAGTCTTGGATAATCTTGAAGATGATGATCCTAGGCCTTATTTGATCCGATTGAGCTTTTCTTATCTTATATGTTTTATGAAATTAATCCCTAGTTCCCTTTTTGTGACTTCATCCCAAGGGTAATAATCCCTTCTGTTCTTTGTTCTTTTAAACCTCATTATATATAGAACCTTAATTCATGAGCTAATGGTTAGTATAGACTTTTGGCTGTTTTGAGTGAACCTCAATTCATGAGCTATGGGTTAGTATAGACTTTTGGGTGTCTTGAGTGAAAGAAACAAATAAGTGTGGAGAAAAAAAAAAGGGTATTTTTGGGTATTTTTCATGTATTCGGTTCTCTGGCTATTAAAGACAGAAAAAGAAAGAAAAATTTATTGATGCTTGAAAAGAAAAAATTCGAAAAAGAGAAAAAGCCAAAAAGATGAAAAAATAAATGAAGAAAAATATGTGCCTTATTTTATAGAAAAATATGGAAAAACTCAAGCATCATCTCTCTCTAAATTACTTTGGTTATTATTGAAAAACTTTTGAGAAAGTATGTTAGATGGGATTGTTATAAAAGAAGAATGAAGTAAGTTGTACAAAGATGAGTGAGAAAAGTGAAAACGCCATTTAGAAAGTGTCCTTTTATTTCATTATCTTATCCTTTCGGTAGCGTTATCTCTATATCGTTTGTTTTGCTCTACTTTTACCTTCATTTGTAATCTAATTATTTCCCTAGCCTAATATTACAAGCCAAAAAGTCCTACATAATTCGGGAATGACCTAAAATAAACTTTAATGTGGCTAAGTAATAAAAAGTCTGAAAATATTTCTTATTGCTAATAACTTAAAATTCTTCTTTTTCTATGAAAACGGCATGAGCGAAATTCACACTTACACAGCGTTGATTGGTAATGATTTTGGTGATTTGTGGTTAAGTTAGTAATTTTGTCGTTTTTCTTTATTTTTTTTATGTATGTTTTGAATTGGATATTGATGCACTCTATTGAAGTGGTATTATTCTTTCTAAGTTTAATTTTGTATTCATTTGCTTTAGTTTTTGTTTTTAAAAAGCTTGTTTTGAGTATAAATGCTTGAAATTGTTTTTGAGTTATATATTTTATTCGGCTTATATTGTTTTCATTTTTAGCATAAAAAGTCTTTATATCCTTCGTTTCTCTGTTTAGTTTGTTTTTCCTTTGGGCAAGCAACAGATAAGTGTGGGGGTATATGATAAGCACAGTTTTTTCTATATTTTTTGTATGTTAATTTCATCGTTTTTGGTGTTTTTAATATGTAAAAGTATATTTTTGAGGTAAATATCTCCTATTCTTGTCTAGGTACCCTTAGGAAGTAGAAATGATGAAAAGGAGACGAAAACGGAGCAAAAACGAAGAAACCGGAAGTCATTGGCACAGCAGCCACACCTACCGCGGATGGTAGGGCCACCTACCGTCGACGGTAGGTGCGGAGAATGCCGAGGAAGCTGAAACTGGAGACTTACCGTGGACAGTAGGCCTCACCCTACCATCGACTATAGGTATTCTTGCAAGGGAAAAATCCAACCCTTTTCAAACTTTTCTTTAGAATGCCAAAAAAAATTAGTGGAACTGTAGCTCACCGTTCCGAAGGAATGGAACCTAATCCTTGCGGGAATGAATCGGGGTTACAAAGAAAATACCCCTGGGCAGTAGGTAGGTAATAGAAATGCGCTTCTTCCGGGGCGCTGGGTGGTTTCGATCCTTCCGATGATGGCAAAAGCGCTTCTCAATCCGCTGCCCATTGAAAGTCTTGTGGGAATACCCTTTTCATATGGATATCAATGACTGATTCCTCTGGATTTTCTTGTTTCCTACTTCAACTTTGGCTTGGATTTCTTGTATTTTCACCTCTATATATAGGGCTTTTATGCAGCCATTGTAACATACAATCTTAGACAATTAGATACCTTTAGTAAACAATTACTTTAGGTTAGATTAGATTTTGGGTTCATAGTAGATTAATTAGGTTAGATTATTTAAACACTTTCAAATTCCTGCTTTTATATTTTCTTTAGTTATAGAATTTCAAGTTTTATGCAAGATTTACTTTCTTGGATTCAAGAATTGAAGACTTTGATTCAAGATTTCGATCTTCGACTTGGTGACTCAAGAGCAATCTTAGAAGACATTCGAGATTCAACTTTAGTTTCGAGACTTAAATCCTAACCTTTCTTTTACTTTTCTTGTTATTGAATTCTTTTTATTAATTTTTAGTTTTTATTAATATGAATAGTGAGTAGTTTTTCTTGTTTTGATTTAGGGTTGAACCCTAGTTCTTGTTTATGAAGTTCTTGGTTTGATTTCTTGATTTCGATTCTCATTTTAATTTAAGTTGTCTTCTAATTGCGTTTCTTGTTAATTTAATTGTCACAAGATTAGACTATTTACAATGTTGTTTGGAATTGAAAAATGAAGAACAATCTAGGGCAACGGATTGGGGAATAATTGGGGCAATTGACTAGAGATATGATTTTGCACTTTTAGCTCTTTTAAATCACCTAATTTTATTACACTCATAATTTGTTACAGAGAAAAGAGATTTTCCTCTAAGGGTTAGTGAGTAGGGCGTCTTTCATCCTAGAGATAGAGATTGCCCAATTTTTTTGTGATGACCCAACTTAATTAATTCAAACATCGTTTTCGTAAAAGTCTTTTCCAATTGACCTAGTAACAAGGATTAGGGAGATTCCACCAAACCAAACTCTTGTTTTTTCTTTAATATTTTAGGAATTGTTTTATTATTTCTTGCTTTTAATTGCTTTTATTGTTTTTAAGTTTTTCTCAACAACAACCTTTTCATGCGACTAAACATTAAGACACGAGTAGTACTTGAACCTTCATCCATCCCTGAGAGAGTCGACACTCGGGTTGAACTCACCTGTACTTTGTTAGGTTCACTTCGCTAGCATTGTAGCGGTTAAAATTCCCCGTTTTATTTTTACACATTAGGGTGTAAACCTCCACGAAACTAATTTTTTTCTTGTTGATGATTCTTTATGTATGAAAGAATCGTGCAAGCGACTTGAGGAGAATGATGAGGAGAGGGGACCTCTCATGGAGTTCAAAGGAAATTTCGAAAACGCTAGAAGAGAACAATCCTTATGTTATAAAAAACGTGAATGAGTTTTTCTTCGACCTTAACCCTTATTAATCTTCTACTTTCCTTTAAAGAGTTGAAATTATTCAAATTTTATAATATCTGCCTCAAACTCGATTTTAAAAATTTGATTTCTCATCTTACATGGGGTTTAAAATTCTTTCACTTCCATTACAAGGAGTTTCTTTTTCTTTTCCTTCTTTTATTTTCTGTCTTCTCATTTTCTTTCTTTTCTGTTTATGCTTTCTTGTTTTATTTCATATTTTATTTTCTGCTTTTTATTTCTTTTTCTTTTTCTGTTTTATTTTATGTGGGGATGGCTTCCCGACATGCTTATTGCTTTATATCTTGAGGATTGCTTCCCATGTATATGTTTATGTTTTTGCTTTTCTTTTGCTCTAACCCCCACATTAAGGACAATGTGATTTTAATTGTGGGGTGGGGGGGAGCGCGGGGGATTTTCATTCTTTCAAGTTTCTTTTTTTGTTAGTCTCTTTTATTATTTTTCTTTATTTAAAGTTTAAAAATTGAAAAATATTTTTTTCCTTTTCTTTTTACATATAAAAATCCAAAAATATTTTATTTTTATCACTTTTCGTAGAGTACTAAATTGTAAAATTCTTTAGGTTTTTCGAAAAAAGACGTATTACTTAATTACTTTGAAAACCACACTTATTAAATTTCTTGCATGATCAATGGTTTTTCTACACTTGTGAATGTTGTTTAAGTAATAGAAGTTTAGGAATGATTTTTTAACTTTGCCTGCAATTTCATAATTTTTCTGTCTTTAAAAGCAAAGGAGTCTAAATCTAGGATGGTCCTGCAGATGATGGTCTTAGGCTTTATTTGAACCAATTGTGCCTTTCTTATCATATATCCTTTATGAAATTAATCCCTAGTTCCCTTTTTGCACCTTCATGCTAAGGGTTATACTCCCTTCTTTTCTTTGTTCTTTTACCACACTATATAGAACCTCAATTCGTGAAGCTGATAGTTAGTATAGAATTTTTGTTGCTTTGAGCAAACCTCAATTCGTGGAGCTATTGGTTAGTACAGACTTTTGGTCATTTTGAGTGAATGAAACGAATAAGTGTGGGGGTAAAAAGGGGTGAAGAAAGAAAGAAAAAAAAAGACCTATTTTATAAAGAGAAAGGGTATTTTTGGTATCTCATACACTATGGGGATGGTGAGAAGAGATATATTTTACATCCAGAGGGGCTATAATTGGAGATACCATTGTTTCTGGTACAGAAGTTCCTATAAAAATGGAAAATGCCCTACCTTTTGGTTTGAACTATTGATTTACGTAATTGGAAGTAACCAATTAGGTTTACGAGGAAACCTAGAAATCGATCACTGATCCAATTTGAGTACTTCTACAGGATAGACCTCAATCTAAAACTGAAGAGTAACGGCAACAAGTGATTGAGTTCAGTAGTTCGTATTTTATATGTTTGGTGTTTTGGCTATTGAAAAGAGAGAAAGAAAGAAAAATATTGATTCTTGAAAAGAAAAAAATAGAAAAAAGAGAAAAAGCCAAAAAGATGAAAAAAATGGCAAAAAAACGAAGAAAAAAATATGTGCCTTTATTTTTATAGAAAAATCTTGAGAAAAATTCAAGCATCTATCCCTCTTATTTTTTTATTATTCTTGAAAAATCTTGAGAAAAATATGTTTTTAGATGGGTTATTACCAAAGAAAAATGGAGTAAAGAGTACAAAGATGAGTGAGAAATATGAAAACAACGGCTAGAAAGTGTTTCTTTTATTTCATTATCTTATCCTTTCAGTTGCGTTAGCTCTATCTCGTTTGTTTTTGTCTCATTTTACCTTTGTTTGTAACCTACTTATGTCCCTAGCTTAATATTACAAGCCAAAAAGTCCTACCTAATCCAGAAACGACCAAAACTAAACTTTTAATGTGGCTAAGTGATTGAAAAAGTATGAATTATGTATAGCAGTGTCAAACGGGCCAAACCGGACCGGACCGGACCGGCCCGCGTCCAGCCCGCACCTAAACAGTCCGGTCCGGTCCGGGCCTATTTTTGACGGGCCTAAATTACCTAAACCCATATCCGCTCGTAGCCTGACCCCGCGGGTAAAGCGGGCAGCCATGAGCTTTGCTCTTTTTTTTTGCTAATTTTCTGATTTTTTAAAAATCTTACCTATTAACTATAATAATAATATACATTAATCCTAAACCTAATCAATCAAAATAGAGAAAAACCAACATAAAAAAATTAATAAGTAACAATAATCATCCAACAAAACAAATTAATAATTATTTAACAAAAAGTCAATACGAAAAATTATACACCAACTTCTTCTTCTTCATCATTTCATCTTGAGGACTCATCTTCAACTTGATTACATCCTCTCCTCATCATCTGTACCTATAAAATGCAAAACATAGATTATATAGTAAATAAAAAAATTAATAAATAATATTCATAAATTAAGTGAAGAAAAAGTTGTACTTACTCTCTAAATATCATTTCATTGATATCAAAGCAAACTTTTACATGACGTGAAATGCTAGATGTTCAATATTTTCCTCCTGCAATATACACCGTCCCACAACGAACACATTCAACCCTAGGTTCTCCATCTTCACCAACAATATCAAGCCTTCTGGTATGAATCCATACATTTGACTTATAGGATTTTTTTGCTTTCTTTAAAAATTGTGCAGCATTTGATTGATCACATTTATCACTAATATTATCAACAACATTTTTATCCATCTTCTGCAATGGATAAAATGTTTATAATTCATGATTTGAAGCACTTCCTAACTAATCTGATGAATGATGATAAAGATTATTAACAGGAAGCACTTAAAGATTATAATGATAAAGATTCCAAAACATGTTCAGTTATATCATACATTCAGATTAATTCTTATTCGAGTTGGGTACAATTTATGAGAATAGTAAAACTTTCGCACAAGGTATAACTACATTTTCAGAATTCGAATTCGAGACTTTTAATTAATTTAATTAAGTTAGGAGAAACTCTAACTATTTTATTTATGTCTTGCGATGATACTGTAAGACTTTTTGAAGTGGCATACCAACGACGAAAAAAAGTTGAACAAGAACAAAAAATTTGTATCATACTAGACGGAAGAATTGATAAATGGATGGTTAATGTTAATATAATAAGTTTGATTGTTGCACATGATGCTAGGTTGAAAAAAGTGTAATTAAGCTGTATTTTCTTAAGTAAGAATTAAATTTGATGAGCCATTTAAATTGAATTCGATTAAACCCAGTGAGGATACTCAATACTTTTTTAAAATAATAAAAGAACAAAATCTATATTGTTATAATTTGTTCAATCAACTTGGCCTCTATTATTAAAGCTTGACCAAGAATCAAGTTATTTTTTCTGGCCAATGCCATCACGGATGGACCTTTAAAGGGGAAGTTTAAAAACAGAAGAATCAATTCCTATAACAAATTACTTATAGAATTTGTTCTACGCACTTGTATGGGGATGAAATGGTGTCAATGTCTTGAAAGTACAATTACACAATTTTTTTTTTTTTAATAAGTGGTTGCATTGAACATTTAAAATAAATTATATAAATGAATAAGAGACAAATCTCAATATTCCATCTCCCACTTCATTAAATCAACCCCAAATTAGGAAAAAATTTATGGGTTTTGGAGAAAAATTTACAAGGTTTTGATATTAGGCATAGTTTTTGAAGATTATTAGATGAAACAGAGGAAGAGACGAGAACAAGATAAGGTTTTGGGGGTTTTTTTTTACAATGACAATTTGAGGGTTAAATCAACAACCATTTGAAAGGAATCAGAATACCCTTTTTTTCCCCTGAGGAATCTAAAAAAGACCCACTTTCTCAAAATCAAAGGAAAAAATGCAGGAAATTCACCATTAAAACAAAAGGGGTTCAATTAGAGAAAATTAAAACTATATTCTTCAGATTCGACTAAAGAAAGATCCGAACCCATCAAAATCCTCAAAAAATTGAAAGAAACAAAAGGGATTAAATATCTACTATTAAATATCTAAGAAATTATACAAAGAAATTAATGGATTTGAGGAGTTCACTTTCTTCTTGTTTTACTGCAATTTCTTGTGCTATTTCAAGCTAGACTAGTTTTATCAGAGAGGAAAACTTACATTGTTCCCAAAATAAATTGCGGAGGCGGCGGCGAGAGGCGGCGGCGAGAGGTGGCGGGAGACAGCGGCGAGAGGTGGCGAGAGCTGCGGGAGGCGAGAGACAGAGAGAGCCGAGAGGCTGCGGCCGGGAGGCGAGAGACAGAGAGAGCCGAGAGATGCGGCCGCCGGCGGGGAGACAGAGAGACGGAGAGAGCCGAGAGGAGAGGAGAGGCTGCGGGGAGTGAGAGAGGGGAGGAAGGCAGATCTTTGTAGGTAGGGTTTTCATTCAATTGTTAATTATTTTCATTTAGGTCCCTAACAAAATAAAGAACTTTAATTAGGTCCTAAAATAATTCATGTAATAATATCTTCAACAAACGGGCGGCCCGCGGGACCGGACCGGACCGGCCCGTGAAAGCCCGCATAAAAAAGCGGTCCGGTCCGGTCGCGGCTCGTTTTAGCGGGCCTAAATTTTGAAAACCAAAACCGCCCATAACGCGGGCGGTCCGGGCCGGCCCGCGGGCCTAAGCCCGTTTTGACAGTGCTAATTATGTACATTGTCTTTGAAAAATTTTCTTGATGCTAATCACATAACATTCCTCTTTTTCTGTGAAAGACGACACGAGCAAAATCACACACACACACACACACTCTTTGATCGGTAATGATTTTTAATAACTTATGGTGGTCTCAGTGATTTTGTATTTGTCTATTTTTGGTTATCTTCGGAGTTGGTCAATGAAATATTCTATTGAAGTGGTTTGATCATTTTTCTAAGTTTGTTTAAGTTTTTGTTTTTGTTTTGTTGAGTTTGTTTTGATATTTTTTAGCTACCAATGCCTGTAATTGTTTATATTCAGGCTTAGTTTTCGTGTTTTATCCTTCTATTATTAAAGCTTTTAAAATCCTTCATTTTGCCTATTTAGTTCGTGTTGCTTGAGGGCAAGCAACATATAAGTGTGAGGGTATTTGATAGATGTATAATTGTCTATATTTTCTATATGTTAATTTCATCATTTCCGGTGTTTTTAATAAGTAAAAGTATATATTTTAGCTTAATATCTTTTATTCTCGTCTTAGGTTCCCTACGGGAATGGAAACGATGAAGAGGAAACAAAAACGGACGGAAATAGAGTGAAAACAACGAAAAGCAAATCTGTCAAAAAAAATGCAGCACCTACCGTCGCCGGTAGGTGCCGAGGATCTAAGGCACTGGCAAGACAGACCTACTGCTGGATGGTAGGCCTAGCCCTACCGTCTGCGGTAGGTAGTGTTGGGAAGCGCGGTTCAAGTCCAATTCAAACTCGATTTTCTTGATTTCTTCTCCAATTGTAACTTGGTTTTCTTGTTCTTTTACCTCTGTATAAGTGGCTTTTTATGCAGCCATTGAATGATCAATTAGACATAATTAGATAGGCTTAGACAGGAATAGATTGGTAGATAGATTAGTATAGATTTTAGTTAGGAGTAGATTAATTAGGTTCGATTAGTTTAAACACTCTTTAAATTCCAGTTTTATATTTTCTTTAGTTAATAGAATTTCAAGATTTCTGCAAGATTTATTTTCTTGAATTCAAGAATTGAAGACTTTGAATAAAGATTTCGATATTCAACTTGGCGACTCGAGAGAGGAGCTTAGAAGACGTTCGGCATTTAATTGCGCTTCGATTTTTAATCCTAAGCTTTCTTTTCCTTTTCTTGTTACTGAATTCTTTTACTAATTTACAGTTTTTATTAATATGAATAGTGAGTAGGCTTTGTTTTATTGTTTGGTGTTGAACCCTAATTCTTGATTATGAAGTTCTTAGTTTAATTTCTTGATTTAGATATGAAGTTCTTAGTTTAATTTCTTGATTTAGATGTTTGTTTTGATTTAAGTTGTCTTCCAATTCGTTTGATTGTAATTTAATTATCGCGATATTAGATTATTCGCAAGGTTGTTTGGAATTGAAAATTGAAGAACAATCTATGGCAACCAATTGGGGATTAATTGTGCAATTGACTAGAGATACGATTTTTCACTTTTAGGCCTTTTAAATCACCTATATTTATTGCACTCATAATTTGTTAGGGAGAAAAGAGATTTTCCTCAAAGGGTTAATGGGTAGGGTGGCTTTCATCCTAGAGATAGGGATTGCCTGATTTTGGGTGATGACCCAACTTAATTAATTTAACATCGTTTTCATTAAAGTTTTTCCAATTGAATTAGTAACAAGGATTAGGGGGATTCTACCAACCCAAACTTTGTCTTTATAATTCTTTTAAAATAATTTTTATTTATTTTCTTTTAGTTGATTCGCTTGTTTTTAGTTTTTATTTCTTTTTCATCAATGACATCATCTTTCTTTTTCCGACTAGACAATAGAAACACGATTAATACTTGAACCTTCATTTGTTCCCTAAGAGGTTCGACACTCGGGTTGAAACTCATCTCTATTTTGTAAGGTCCACTTGCTTGCATTATAGTAATTAGGATCACATCCCATTTTACACACATCACTATGCTTGTGACTCCAAGACCTACATTCGATGGTAGGTTGGCTTACCTCAGGCGGTAGGTCTGCCTTGTTGATGTCGTCGGCTTCGTTTTCATTGTTTTCACTCTGTTTTCGATCGTTTTCGTTTCCTTTCATCGTTTTCTCTTTTGGAAGGTACCTAAGACAAGAATAAAGGGTATTAGTCTAAAATATGTATTTTTACATATTAAAAACATTGTAAAATAATGAAAATACATATAGATATATAGATAAATAAGCACATATCAAATACTCCCACACTTATCTATTGCTTACGCTCAAGCAACACAAACGAAACAGACAAAATGGAGGAGTTAAAAACTTTTATTTTAGAAAAGACGATACACGGAAAATGCGAAAAGCCAACTTCAAACAATTAAGATCACAGATAACCACAACCAACGGTAGCAGATATAATCACATAAATAAAACAAAATAAAAACAAAAATAACAACAAACAAAAACTAAGGACAAAGCCACTTCAACAGAATACTTCACTACCTAACTTCAAAGGTAAATCAAAATAGACGAGCGACAAGAATTACCAATTCCACAAGTTACTAGTAGACGTTATAGATCAATAGTGTGTGTGTGTGTCTGTGTATTGCTCATGCCATTTTTCACAGAAGAAAATGAATGTCAAGTAATTAACACAATGAAATATTTTAAAGGACAATGAACAACAAACTCATATTTTTCTATCGCTTATCCACTCCAAGCCCTATTCTAGGTCGTTCCCGGATTAGGTAGGACTTTTTAGCTTATAATGTTAGGCTTGGGACATATAGAGTAACAAACGAAGGTAAAAGGAGAACAAAAACAATTGAGATAGAGCTAACGCAGATGAAGGAGTAGATAACAAAATTAAAGAACAACTTTCTAGTCGTCTTTGTCACTCTTTTTACTCACCCTTGAACATCTTACTTCGTTCTTTTGGTGCACACCCCACCTAACGACATTTTTCTCAAGATTTACATGAAAAACAAATTATAAGAGAGAGATGCTTGATATTTTTCGAGACTTTAATGATAAAATAAACGCTCATATTTTTTCTTCGTTTTCTTCAATTTATTTCTTTTTTTATTTTCTCTTTTTCACTTTTTTTTCTTTCAAGCATCAATTTTTTTCTCTCTTTACAACACCTATAAGCACCCAACAACTGAAATACCCAAAATAACCTTTTTCATAAACAAGATTTTCTTTCTTCACTCCTTTACCCCCCACACTTATCTATCTTCCTCTCTCAAAATGCCTAAAAAGGATATACTAACCATTAGCTCCATGAATTGAGATTTTACGTGTTGTGAGTTTAAAAGGGAACTAGGGGTTGATTTCATAAGGATTTTTGCAAGAAAGGCACAAACAGTAAAAAGAAGGCCTAAGACCATCATTTCTGGGACCACCCTAGACTAGAACTCTTTGATTCTAAGGATAAAAACATAAAATGCAGGCAAAGACCCAAAAATGATTCTCATTGTGCTAATTCCCGGAGATTCCTAGGCTTCTATTACTAATCAACAGTTACAAGTGCATGAAAACCATTTATCATGTAAGAAAAATTAGTAATTGTGGTTTTCAAAGTGATCAAGTAATACGCCTTTTTGAAAGACCGAAAGGGTTTTGCAGTTCTGTACTCTACTAAAAGTGGCAAAACAAAAATATTTTTGGATTTTTCCAAGTACAAGAAAAGGAAAGGAAATAAAATTTTTGAATTTTTAAATTTTCTAATTTTTTTGGGGATTTTTCAAATAAGAAACTAGAAATGTAAATAAGAAAGAAGGAAAAGAATAAAAAGACAAAAAGACAAAAATACGCCCCCAAACACTCAGAATCACATTGTCCTCAATGTGAAGGTTAGACTAGAAGAGACAAAAACACACACGTACATGGGAAGCAATCCGCAGATATAAAGCAGTAAGCATATCGGGAAGCCATCCCCATACAAAAAGCAAAATAAGGAAAATAAATAAAGGCAAGAATAACTAAAAAACAGTAAATATAAGACAGAAAGCAAACGAGAAAACATAAAAAAGAAAGGAAACAACACAAGAAGAACAAAAAAGAAAAGAAAGGAAAAGAAGAGAAAACTCCCTACTGCGAACCAAACTCTGCGCTGCCATCTCCACTGCTATCCTGATCAGGCATGAACCTACTGCACAGTCAGGCCAGCATCCCCTCCTGGTGATCAATGGATGCCCCTTGATATGCCAACTCGTCCACCTACTAGCGAGTCGACTCCACTATCTCTGCCAGCTAGGCCCCGTGGGTATCTTGAGTGATGTAAAGCTGCTCGAAAGTAGTCTGCATCTCAGCCTGGAATGCATCTATGAGGATTGAAGAAGGTGCATCCTCAGCAACGACGCCAAAAACTTGATGTGTATTTTAAAATCAGGGATGAACTACTAAATTAAGCAATAGGAAAGTGGACCTATCACTATAGTAAACAAGTTATACCCGAGTGTCCAACCTCGAGGAATGATAAATGCTCAAATACTAATTGCTTTTTTTCTAATGTTTATCCAAAAAAGAATGGTTTGAAGAAGAATTAAACTAAGAATACAAAAAATGATTTATCAACTAAAGAAATTAAGGAATAAAATTACAGTTTTAAAACTATTAAAGAAAGAGTTTGGATGGTGGAATCCCCCTTATCCTTGTTACTAATTCAATTAGAAGACTTTAAAGAAAATGCTGTTGAATTAATTAAGTTGGGTCATCCCAACTAATCGGGCAATCCCTATCTCTAGGCAAAAGCTACCTTACTCACTAACCCTTAGAGGAAAATCTCTTTTTTCCCTAACCCATTATGATTGTAGTAATTATAGGTGATTTAAAGGACCTAAAAGTGCAATATGATATCTCTAATTAATTGCCCGAATTAACCCTCAATTGGTTGCCCTAGATTGTTCTTCCTTTTTTAATTTCGAACAATCTTACGATAAATCTAATCTCGTAACAATGAAATTGCAAACAAGCATAATAGGAAGACAACTCAATTAAAAACAAACATCGAATTCATAAAATTAAACCAAAAATCATTGTAAACAAATATTAGGGTTCAACCCTCATCCAAACATAAAAATGTACTCACTAATCATTGGATAAGATTAAACATTGAATTCACTAAAAATTAAAGAAAAGAAAGCTCAGGATGAAGTTGAAGCTGCAATCCTAGTCCCGAGCTCATCTCCCGAGTCGCCCAATTGAAGACCAAAATCTTGATATTGGACCTTCAAATCTTGATCTGTAAGAACAAAATTACAGAAATTCTAATGATTAACTAACTAATTGAATGTCGATTTCGGGGAATTACCCAACCTAAATTCACCCCTAATTACCTCATCTAGCCCTAATGGCATAGTTACCTATTAATAGAGAAAAAATTACATGAAAATAGAGTTAAAATCAAATTATAACGGCTACAGCCGGGACCTACCATGCACAATAGGTTTTAGGTTTTAGGGTTTTATATTTCAGGGTCATACGCTTTCTAAATTTGAGGTTTTAGGGTTTATGCTAAAAAAGTTTAAGGTTTTAGGGTTCCAGGGTTTAGTGTTTAATAGATAAAGTTTAGGGTTCAGGTTCACGATTTAGGATTTCAAGGGTTTAGGGTTTTATAGTTTAGGGTTTAGGGTTTCCATGTTTGGGTTTTAGAGTTTTACATTTCAGGGTTATACACCTTCTAAATTTAGGATTTTAGGGTTTAGGCTAAAAAAGTATAGGGTTTTTTGGTTCTAGGGCTTAGTGTTTAATAGATAAAGTTTACGGTTTAGGGTTAACGATTTAGGATTTCAAGGGTTTGGGGTTTAGGGATGTAGGGTATTTGGGTTTTAGCGTTTCAATGCTAGGCTTTTAGGTTTTAGGGCTTTGGGTTTTAGGTTTTTAGGGTTTAGGGTTTAGGGTTTTAGGGTTTAGCGTTTAGGGTTTAGGGTTTGGGGTTTTGGGTTTAGGTTTTTCATGTTAGGTTTTTAGGGTTTTAGGTTTAGGGTTTAGGGTTTTGGGTTTAGAGGTTAGGGATTTGCGGTGTCAATGTTAGGGTTTTAGGTTTTCCATATTAGAGTTTTGGTGTTTAGGGTTTTGGGTTTAGGTTTTCAATGTAAGGGTTTTAGGGTTTAGCGTTTAGGGTTTAGGGTTTAACATTTAGGCTTAGGGTTTTGGGGTGTTAATGGTAGGGTTTTAGGTTTTCTATGTTAGGGTTTTAGGGTTTTACATTTTAGGGTTATACACTTTCTGAATTTTGGGTTTAGGGTTTAGGGTTTTAGGGTGCTAGGATTTAGTGTTTAATTGGTAAAGGTTAAGGTTTAGGGTTCACGGTTTAGGATTTTAAGGGTTTGGGGATTAGGGTTTTATGGTTTTGGCTTTTAGGTTTTCCATGCTAGGGTTTTAGTTTTTTACGATTTAGGTTTTAAGGTTTAGGTTTTAGAGTTCTAGGGTTTAGTGATTAATAGATAAAGTTTAAGTTTTAGGGCTCACAATTTATGATTTCAATGGTTTAAGGTTTAGGGTTTAGGGTTTTAGGTTTTAGGGTTTAGGGTTTAGGGTTTTACGTTTACGCTTAAGGTTTAGGGTTTAGGGTTTTTGAATGTCAATGCTAGGGTTTTAGGTTTTCCAAGTTAGGGTTTTAAGGTTTTACATTTTTGGGTTATACACTTTATAAATTTAGGGTTTTAGAGTTTAGGCCAAAAAATTTTAGGGTTTCAGGGTTCTAGGATCTAGTGTTTAATAGATAAAGGTTAGTGTTTATGGTTCATGGTTTAGGATTTGAAGGGTTTGGGGTTTAGAGTTTTAGGGTTTCAATGTTAGGGTTTTAGGTTTTAGGGTTTTCGGTTTAGCGTTTTAGGGTTTAGGGTTTTAGAGTTTAGCGTTTAGGGTTTATGGTTTGGGGTTTAAGGTTTAGGTTTAGGGTTTTAGAGTTTAGGCTAAAAAAGATTGGGGTTTTCGGGTTCTAGTATATAGTGCTTAATAGATAAATGTTAGGGTTTAGGGTTCACGGTTTAGGATATCATGGGTTCGGGGTTTAGGGTCTCAGGGTTTTGGGGTTTTAGGATTCCAATGTTGGGGTTTTAGGTTTTAGTGTTTTGGGTTTAGGGTTTAAGGACTTAGGGTTTAGGGTTTTAGGGTTTAGTATTGAGGGTTTAGGGTTTGGGGTTTAGAGTTTAGGTTTTCAATGTTAGGGTTTTTAGGGTTTTACGTTTAGGCTTAGGGTTTAGGGTTTTGGGTGTCAATGTTAGGGTTTTAGGTTTCCATGTTAGAGTTTTAGGGTTTTACGTTTCAGGGTTATACACTTTCTAAATTTAGGGTTTAGGCTAAAAAATTTTAGGGTTTTAGGGTTTTAGAATTTATTGTTTAATATATAAAGTTTAGGGTTTTGGGTTCACGATTTAGGATTTCAAGGGTTTATGGTTTCAATGTTAGGGTTTTAGGTTTTCCATGTTATGGTTTTAGGGTTTTACGGTTTAACCTCTTTTACTTTCCAAATTCAGGGTTTTAGGGTTGGGGCTAAACAAGATTAGTATTTAAGGTTTTAGGGTTTAGGTTTTCCATGTACGGGTTTTTAGGGTTTTAGGGTTAGGGTTTATTGCTTAAGGTTTTAGGTTTTTAGTGTTTAGGTTTTCCATGTTAAGGTTTTTATTGTTTTAGAGTTTAGGATTTTTGGTTTTTGTATGTAAATGTTAGGGTTTTAGGTTTCCATGTTTGGGTTTTATGGTTTTATATTTCAGGGTTATACACTTTCTAAATTTAGGGTTTTAGGGTTTATCCTAAACAGGTTTAGGGTTTTAGGGTTCCAGGGTTTAGCGTTTGGTATATAAAGTTTAGGGTTTATGTTCATGATTTAGGATTTCAAGGGTTTTGGGTTTAGGGTTTTACAGTTTAGGGTTTAGGGTTTCCATGTTTGGGTTTTAGGGTTTGACATTTCAAGATTACACACCTTCTAAATTTAGGGTTTTAGGGTTTATGCTAAAAAATTTTCGGGTTTTAGGGTTCTTGGGTTTAGTGTTTAATGGATAAAGTTTACGATTTAGGGTTCACGGTTTAGGATTTAAAGGGTTTGGGGTTTAGGGTTTTATGGTTTTTGGGTTTTAGGGTTTCAATGTTAGGGTTTTCGGTACTTTAGGGTTTAGGGTTTTGGGTTTTAGGGTTTAGTATTTAGGTTTTAGGGTTTAGGTTTTTAGGGCTTTAGGTTTAGGGTTTAAGGTTTGGGGTTTAGGGGTTATGGATTTTGTTTGTCAATGTTAGGGTTTTAGGTTTTCCATGTTAGAGTTTTGGTGTTTAGCGTTTAGGGTTTGAGGTTTAGGGTTTAGCTTTTCCATGTTGGGTTTTAGGGTTTAGCGTTTAGTGTTTAGGGTTGGGGTTTAGCGTTTAGGGTTTAGGTTTTAACATTTAGGCTTAGGGTTTAGGGTTTTAGATTTTCGATGTTAGGGTTTTACGTTTTGGAGTTATACACTTTCTAAATTTAGGGTTTAGGGTTTTAGGGTCCTAGTATTTAGTGTTTAATAGATAAAGTTTAGGGTTTAGGGTTCACGGTTTAGGATTTTAAGGGTTTGGGGTTTAAGGTTTTAGGGTTTTGGGCTTTTAGGTTTTCCATGTTAAGGTTTTAGTTTTTTACGATTTAGGGTTTAGGGTTTAGAGTTCTAGGGTTTAGTGATTAATAGATAAAATTAGGTTTTAGGGTTCACAATTTAGGATTTGAAGTGTTAAGGTTTAGGGTTTAGGGTTCTAGCTTTTAAGGTTTAGGGTTTTCTGTTTAGGCTTAAGATTTAGGGTTTAGGGTTTTAGGTTTTCCATGTTAGGGTTTTAAGGTTTAACGTTTTTGGGTTATGCACTTTATAAATTTAGGGTTTTAGAATTTAGGCTAAAAAAGTCTAGGGTGTTAGGGTTATAGGATTCAGTGTTTAATAGATAAAGGTTAGGGTTTATGGTTCACGGTTTAGGATTTCGAGGGTTTGGGGTTTAGAGTTTTATGGTTTTGGGATTTCAGTGTTTGTGTTTTAGGTTTTAGGGTTTTGAGTTTAGCATTTTAGGGTTTAGGGTTTTAGGGTTCAGCGTTTAGGGTTTACGGTTTGGAGTTTAGGATTTAGGTTTTCCATGTTAGCATTTTTATGGTTTTACGTTTATGCTTCGGATTTAGGGTTTAGGGTTTAGGGTTTTTCATTGTCAATGTTAGGGTTTTACGTTTCAGGGCTATACGCGTTTTAAATTTCGGGTTTTCGTGTTTATTCTATAAAAGTTTAGGGCTTTAGGGTTCTAGAATTTAGTGTTTAATCCATAAAGGTTAGGGTTTAGGGTTCACAATTTAGGATTTCAGGGGTTTAGGGTTTAGTGTCTTATAGTTTAGGGTTTCAAAGTTAGGGTTTTAGGTTTTCCATGTTATGGTTTTAGGGTTTTACAGTTTAGGCTCTTACACTTTCAAAATTCAAGGTTTGAGGGTTTAGGCTAAACAAGTTTAGTGTTTAAGGTTTAGGGTTTTAGGGTTTCTTTTTTTATGGTTTTAAGGTTTTAGTGTTTAGATTTTCCATGTTTGGGTTTTTAGGGTTTTAGGGTTTAGGGTTTAGGATTTAGGGTTTTGGGATTTTAATGTTAGGGTTTTAGGTTTTCTATGTTAGGGTTTTACGTTCTAGGGTTATACACTTTCTAAATTTACAGTTTTAGGGTTTAAGCTAAAAAAATTTAGGGTTTTGGGGTTCTAGGATTTAGTGTTTAATGGATAAAGGTTAGGGTTTAGGGTTAACTGTTTAGGATTTCAAGGGTTTCGAGTTTAGGGTTATAGGGTTTTGGGGTTTTAGGGTTTCAATGTTAGGGTTTTAGGTTTTCCATATTAGGGTTTTAGTGTTTTACTATTTTGGGTTTAGGGCTTAGGGTTTATTGTTTAATAGATAATGTTTAGGGTTTAGGCTTCTCGATTTAAGATTTCAAGCATTTAGGGTTTAAGGTTTGGGGTTTTACGTTTAGGCTTAGGGTTTAGGGTTTTGGGGTGTCAATGTTAGGGTTTTAGGTTTTCCATGTAAGGTTTTAGGTTTTACGTTTATGGTTATACACTTTCTAAATTTAGGGTTTTAGGGTTTAGGCTAAAAAAGTTTAGGATTTTAGGGTTCAAGGATTTAGTGTTTAATAGATAAAGGTTAGGGTTTACGGTTCACAATTTTGGATTTCAAGGGTTTGGGTTTAGTGTTTTAGGGTTTTGGGGTTTTAGGTTTTCCATATTAGGGTTTTAGTGTCTTACAATTTAGGGTTTAGGTTATAGAGTTCCTGGGTTTAGTGTTTAATAGATAAAGTGTAAATTTATGGTTCACAATTTAGGATTTCAATGGTTTGAGGTTTAGGCTTTAAGGTTTTAGGGTTTAGGTTTTGGGGTTTAGGGTTTTACGTTTAGGCTTAGGGTTTAGGGTTTTTGATTGTCAATGTTAGGGTTTTTGGTTTTCCATGTTAGGCTTTTAGGGTTTTACGTTTTAGGGACATACACTCTCTAAATTTAGGGTTTAGGGTTTAGGATTTTAGGGTTCTAGGATTTAGTGTTTAATAGATAATGGTTAGGGTTTAAGTTTCATGGTTTCGGATTTTAAGGGTTTGGGGTTTAGGGTGGGTTTTGGGGTTTTAGGTTTTCCATGTTAGGGTTTTAGTGTTTTACGATTTAGGGTTTAGGATTTAGGTTTTAGAGTTCTAGGGTTTAGTGATTAATAGATAAAGTTTAAGTTTTAGGGTTCACAATTTAGGATTTCAAGTGTTTAAGGTTTAGGGATTAGGGTTTTGGGTTTTAGGGTTTAGGGTTAAGGGTTTTACCTTTTTAGGCTTATGGTTTAGGGTTTTGGGTTTTGGAATGTCAATGTTAGGTTTTAGGTTTTCCATGGTTGGGTTTTATGGTTTTACGTTTTTGGGTTATACACTTTCTAAATTCAGGGTTTTAGAGTTTAGGCATAAAAAGTTTATGCTTTCAGGGTTCTAGGATTTAGTGTTTAATAGATATAGGTTAGGGTTTATGTTTCACGGTTTAGGATTTCAAGGGTTTAAGGTTTAGAGTTTTCGAGTTTTGGGGTTTTAGGGTTTCAATGTTTAGGTTTTAAGTTTTAGGGTTTTGGGTTTATCGTTTTAGGGTTTAGGGTTTTAGGATTTAGCGTTTAGGGTTTATTGTTTGAGGTTTAGGGTTAGGTTTTTTGCTTGTTAGGGTTATTAGGCTTTTATGTTTTTGTTTAGGGTTTAGGGTTTCGGATTGTCAATGTTAGGGTTTTAGGTTTTCCAAGTTAGAGTTTTAGGGTTTTATGTTTCAGGGTTATACAGTTTCTAAATTTAGGGTTTGTGCTATTAAAGGTTAGGGCTTTAGGGTTCTAGAATTTTGTGTTTAATAGATAAAGTTCGGGTTTTGGTTCACGATTTAGGATTTCAGGGATTTAGGGTTTAGTGTTTTATAGTTTAGGGTTTAGGGTTTCAATGTTAGGGTTTTAGGTTTTCCATGTTATGGTGTTTCGGCTTTACAGTTTAGAGTCTTACACTTTCAAAATTCAGGATTTTAGGGTTTAGGCTAAATAAGTTTAGTGTTTAAGGTTTAGGGTTTTAGGGTTTCCTTTTTTAAGGTCTTAGGGTTTTATGGTTTAGGTTTTCCATTTTTGGGCTTTTAGGGTTTTAGGATAGAGGGTTTAGGATTTAGGGTTTTGGGGTGTCAATGTTAGGGTTTTAGGTTTTCCATGTTAGGTTTTTAGGGATTTACGTTTTAGGGTTATACACTTTCTAAATTTAGGGTTTCAGGGTTTAGGCTAAAAAAGTTTAGGGTTTTAGGATTCTTTGATTTAGTGTTTAATAGATAAAGGTTCGGGTTTAGGGTTAACGGTTTAGGATTTCAAGGGTTTCGGGTTTAGGGTTGGGTTTGGGGTTTTTGGGTTTCAATGTAAGGGTTTTAGGTTTCTCATTTTAGGGTTTTTGTGTTTTACTGTTTCGAGTTTAGGGTTTAGGTTTCACAATTTTAGATTTCAAGGGTATAAGGTTTAGAGTTTAAGGTTTTAGGTTTTAGGGTTTAGGGTTTAGGGTTTTATGTCAAGGCTTAAGGTTTAGGGTTTTTGAATGTCAATGTTCGGGTTTTATGTTTTCCATGTTAGGGTTTAAAGGTTTTACGTTTTTGGCTTATACTACACTTTCTAAATTTAGGGTTTTAGGGTTTAGGCTAAAAAAGTTTAGTATTTTAGGGTTCTAGGATTTAGTGTTTAATAGATAAAGGTTAGAGTTTAGGGTTCACAGTTTAAGATTTTAAGGGTTTGGGTTTTAGGTTTTCCATGTTAGGGTTTTAGCGTTTTACGGTTTTGGGTTTAGGTTTTAGAGTTCTAGGTTTAGTGTGTAATAGATAAAGTTTAGGATTTAAGGTGAACTTTTTAGGATTTCAAGGGTTTAAGGTTCAGGGTTTCTGTATTTATGGCTTAGGGTTTTACGTTTAGGCCTAGGGTTTTAGAATGTCAATGTTAGGGTTTTAGGTTTACATGTTAGGGTTTTACTTTTTCAAGTTATACACTTTCCAAATTTTGGGTTTTAGAGTTTAGGCTAAAAAAGTTTTGGGTTTTAAGGTTCTAGGATTTAGTGTTTAACAGATAAAGATTAGAGTTTGGGGTTCAGGGTCTTATGGTTTTGGGGTTTTAGGGTTTTGGGTTTAAGGATTTAGGGCTTCGGGTTTAGGGTTTTAGGGTATAGCATTTAGGGTTAAGTGCTTGGGGTTTAGGGTTTAGGTTTTCAATGTTAAGGCTTTTAGGGTTTTACGTTTAGGCTTAGGTTTAGGGTTTAGAGTTTTCGGGTGTCAATGTTAGGGTTTTAGGTTTCCCTGTTAGAGTTTTAGGGTTTTACGTTTCAGGGTTATACACTTTCTAAATTTAGGGTTTTAGGGTTAGGCTAAAAAAGTTTAGGGTTTTAGGGTTCTAGAATTTAGTGTTTAATAGAAAAAGTTTAGGATTTTAAGGGTTTAGGGTTTGGGGTTTCAATGTTAGGGTTCTAGGTTTTCCATGTTATAGTTTTAGGGTTTTATGGTTTAGGCTCTTACACTTTCAAAATTCAGGGTTTTAGGGTTTCGGCTAAATAAGTTTAGTATTTAGGGTTTATTTTTTAGGTTTTAGGGTTTTAGGGTGTGGGTTTTCCACGTAAGGGTTTTTAGGGTAGGGTCTAGGGTTTAGGGTTTATGGCTTTATGTTTAGGGTTTCAGGTTTTGGGATGTCAATGTTAGGGTTTAGTCTTTAGGGTTCTAGGGTGTAAATGTTGGAGTTTTAGGGTTTTAAAGTTAGGGTTTTATTTTTTAGGGTTTTGGGTTTAGGGTTTTAGTGTTTTTGGGTATTGGATTTATTGTTTAAGGTTTTAGGTTTTTAGTGTTTTGGTTTTCCATGTTAGGGGTTTTAGTGTTTAGGTTTTAGGGTTTTGGGTTTTGGTGTGCTAGGGTTTTAGGTTTTCCATGTTTGGGTTTTAGGGTTTTATATTCCAAGGTTAACACTTTCTAAATTTAGGGTTTTAAGGATTAGGCTAAAAAAGTTTAGGGATTTAGGGTTCCAGGGTTTAGTGTTTAATAGATAAAGTTTAGTGTTTAGGTTCACGATTTAGGATTTCAAGGGTTTAGGGTTTAGGGCTTAGGGTTTCCATGTATGGGTTTTAGGGTTTTAAATTCTAAGGTTATACACTTTCTAAATTTAGAATTTCAGGGTTTAGGCTAAGAAAGTTCAGGCTTTTAGGGTTCTAAGGTTTAGTGTTTTATAGATAGAGTTTATGGTTTAGGGTTCACACGGTTTAGGATTTCAAGGGTTTGGGGTCTAGTGTTTTTGGGTTTTAGGGTTTTAATGTTAGGGTTTTAGGTTTTATTTTGGGTTTAGAGTTTTAGGGTTTAAGGTTTAGGGTTTAAGGGTTTAGGGTTTGGGGTTTAGTGTTTAGGTTTTTTATGTTAGGTTTTTAGGGTTTTAGGGTTAGGGTTTAAGGTTTAGTGTTAGGCATTTGGGGTGTCAATGTTATGATTTCAGGTTTTCCATGTTAGAGTTTTAGTGTTTAAGGTTTAGGGTTTGGGGTTTAGGGTTTAGGTTTCCTATGTTTGGGTTTTTAGGATATTAGGGGTCAGGGTTTTACGTTTAGGCTTATGGTTTAGGGTTTGGGGTTTTTGAATGTCAATGGTATAGGTTTTAGGTTTTCCATGTTAGGCTTTTAAGGTTTTAGGTTTTGGGTTATACACTTTCTAAATTTAGGGTTTTAGATTTAGGCTAGAAAAGTTTAGGGTCAGGGTTCTAGGATTTAGTACTTAATAGATAAAGGTTAGGGTTTATGGTTCACGGTTTAGGATTTCAAGGGTTTGGGGTATAGAGTTTTAAGGTTTTTGGGTTTTAGGGTTTCCATGTTAGGGTTTTAGGTTTTAGGGTTTTAGGTTTAACGTTTTAGGGTTTAGGGTTTTAGGGTTTAGCATTTCGAGTTAATGGTTTGGCGTTTAGGGTTAGGTTATCTATATTAGGGTTTTAAGTTTTCCAAGTTATAGTTTAAGGGTTTTATGTTTCAGGGCTATACACTTTCTAAATTTAGGGTTTTAGGGTTTGGGCTAAAAAAGTTTAGGGCTTTAGTGTTGTAAAATTTAGTGTTTAATAGATAAAGTGTAGGGTTTAGGGTTCACGATTTAGGATTTCAAGGGTTTAGGCTTTTATAGTTTAGGGTTTAGGGTTTCATTGTTAGGGTTTTAGGTTTTCCATGTTATGGTTTTAGGGCTTTACGGTTTAGGCTCTTACACTTTCAAAATTCAGGGTTTTAGGGTTTAGGCTAAACAAGTTTAGTGTGTAAGGTTTAGGGTTTTAGGGTTTCTTTTTTTAAGATTTAAGGGTCTTAGTGTTTAGGTTTTCCATGTTTGGGTTTCTAGGGTTTTAGGGTTTAGGGTATAGAATTTAGGGTTTTGGAGTGTCAATGTTAGGGTTTTAGGTTTTCTATGTTAGAGTTTTAGGGTTTTACGTTTTTGGGTTGAGGCTGAAAAAGAGTAGGGTTTTAGGGTTCCAGGATTTAGTGTTTACTACATAAAAGTTAGAGTTTAGGGTTAACGGTTTAGGATTTCAAGGGTATCGGGTTTAGGGCTTTAGGGTTTTTGGGTTTTAGGGTTTCAATGTTAGGGTTTCAAGCGTTCCATATTAGGGTTTTAGTGTTTTACTGTTTCGGGTTTAGGGTTTAGTGTTTAATAGATAAAGTTTAGGGTTGAGGGTTCTTGATTTAGGATTTGTAGCATTTAGGGTATAGGGTTTTAGGGTGTCAATGTCAGTGGTTTGGGTTTTTCATGTTAGGGTTTTAGGGTTTTACGATTTTAGGTTATACACTTTCTAAATTTAGGGTTTAGGCTAAAAAAGTTTAGGATTTTAGGGTTGTAGGATTTAGTTTTTAATAGATAAAGGTTAGGGTTTGGGGTTCACAGTTTTTTATTTTAAAGGTTAGGGGTTTAGGGTTTTAGGGTTTTGGGCCTTTAGGTTTTCCATGTTAGGGTTTTAGTGTTTTACAGTTTAGGGTTTAGGTTGTAGAGTCCTAGAGTTTAGTGTTTAATAGATAAAGTTTAAGTTTTAGGGTTCACAATTTAGGATTTCAAGGGTTTAAGGTTTATGGTTTAGGGTTTTGGTTTTCGGGTTACGGTTTCGGCTTTTAAGTTTAGGCTTAGGGTTTATGGTTTTGGAATGTCAATGTTAGGGTTTTAGGGTTTTACGTTTTCTGGTTATACACTTTCTAAATTTAGAGTTTAGGGTTTAGGGTTTTAGGGTTCTAGGAATTAGTTTTTAATAGATAAAGGTTAGGGTTTAGGGTTCACGGTTTAGGATTTTAAGGGTTTGGGGTTCAGGGATTTAGGGTTTTGTGTTTAGGGTTTAGAGTTCTAGGGTTTAGTGATTAATAGATAAAGTTTAGGTTTTAGGGTTTACAATTTAGTATTTCAAGGTTTTAAGGTTTAGGGTTTAGGGTTTTAGGTTTTAGGGTTTAGGGTTTTGCGTTTAGGCTTAAGGTTTAGGGTTTAGGGTTTAGGGTTTTGGAATGTTTATGCTAGGTTTTTAGGTTTTCCATGTTAGGGTTTTCAGGTTTTATGTTTTTGGGTTATACATGTTCTAAATTTTAGAGTTTTAGAGTTTAGGCTAAAAAAGTTTGGGGTTTCAGGGTTCTAGGATTAGTGTTTAATAGATAAAGGTTAGGGTTTATGATTCACGGTTTACGATTTCAAGTGTTTAGAGTTTTAGGGTTTTGGCGTTTTAGGGTCTTAATGTTAGGGTTTTAGGTTTTAGGGTTTTGGGTTTAGGGTTTTATTGTTTAGGGTTTTAGGGTTTAGCGTTTAGGGTTTATGGTTTGGGGTTTAGGGTTGTGGATTGTCAATGTTAGGATTTTGCGTTTTCCAAGTTATAGTTTTATGGTTTTATGTTTCAGGGCTATACACTTTCTAAATTTAGGGTTTTAGGGTTAGGCTAAAAAGGTTCAGGGCTTTAGGGTTCTAGAATTTAGTGTTTAGCAGATAAAGTTTAGTGTTTTACTATTTAGGGTTTAGGGTTTTGAGATTTCAATGTTAGGGTTTTAGGGTATTACTGTTTTGGGTTTGGGTTTTAGGGTTTAGGGTTTAAAGGGTTTAGGTTTTGGGGTTTCAATGTTACGGTTTTAGGGTTTTACCGTCTAGGGTTTAGGGTTTTAAGGTTTAGGGGTTAGGGTTTTGAGGGTTTTTTGTTTTGGGGTTTCGATGTTATGGTTTTATGGTTTTACTGTTTATGGTTTAGAGTTTAGGGTTTATGGGTTTAGGGTTTTGGGGTTTCAATGTTAGGGTTTTAGGTTTTCCATGTAAGAGTTCTGGGGTTTTACGGTTTAGGGGTTAGGGTTTATGGTTTGGGGTTTCAATTTTAGGGTTTTATGTTTTTTATGTTAGGGTTTTAGTATTTTACTTTTTAGTGTATAGGGTTTTTGGGTTTAGGGTTCGAGATTTCAAGGGTTTAGGGTTTTAGGATTTAGGGTTAAGTTTTTTAGTGTTTAGGGTTTCAAGGGTTTACGGTTTGGGGTTTAGGTTTTTGGGGCTTCAATGGAAGGGTTTTAGGGTTTTACTGTTTAGGGTTTAGGATTTCAAGGGCTTAGGGTTTTGGGGATTTAGGTTTTCTATCTTAGGGTTTTAGGGTTCTACTTTTTATGGTTTAGGGTTTAGCGTCTAATGTTTAGGGTTTAGGGTTTTGTATTTCAAGGGTTTTAGGTTTTCTATGTTAGGGTTTTAGGGTTTTACATTTTAGGGTTTAGGGTTTCAGGGTTTGGGTTTAAACTTTCAAGAATTTATGGTTTAGGGTTTAGGGTTTTGTGTTTTCAATATTAGGGTTTAGGATTTGAAGGGTTCAGGGTTTTGGGGTTTAGGGTTTAGGGTTTTGTATTTCAAAGGTTTAGGGTTTTGGGGATTCAATGTTAGGGTTTTAGGTTTTTCATGTATGGGTTCTGGGGTTTAACGGTCTAGGGTTTAGGGTTTTGGGTTTTGGGGTTTCAATATTAGGGTTTTGGGTTTTCTACTTTAGGGTTTTAGTGTTTTGCTATTTAGGGTTTCGGTTTTAGGGTTTGGGGTTTTAAGATTTAGGGTTTAGAGTTTGGGGTTTCAATGTTAGGGTTTTACCGTCTAGGGTTTAGGGTTTTAGGGTTTATAGTTTTGGGGTTTCAATGTTAAGGATCAAGGTTTTCTATGTTAGATTTTAGGGTATTACTGTTTAGGGTTTAGGATTTTAGGGTTTAGGGTTTAGGATTTCAAGGGTTTTGGGGGTTTCAATGTTAGGGTTTTAGGTTTTCCATGTTAGGGTTTTATCGTTTTACTGTTTAGGGTTTAGAGTTTAGGGTTTATGGGTTTAGGGTTTTGGAGTTTCAGTGTTGGACTTTTAGGGTTTAGGGTTTAGGGTTTAGGATTTCAAGGGCTTAGGGTTTTAGGGTTTTAGGGTGTAGGGTTTTAGGTTTTCCATCTTAGGGTTTTAGGGTTTTGTTTTTTATGGTTTAGGGTTTAGGGTTTAGGGTTTTGTATTTCAAGGGTTTTGGGTTTTCTATGTTAGTGTTTGAGGGTACTACATTTTAGGGTTTAAGGTTTAGACTTTCTAGGGTTTACGGTTTAGGGGTTAGGGTTTTGTGTTTTCCATATTAGGGTTTAGGATTTGAAGGATTCAGGGTTTTGGGGTTTAGGGTTTAGGGTTTTGTATTTCAAGGGTTTAGGGTTTTGGGGATTCAATGTTAGGGTTTTAGGTTTTTCATGTATGGGTTCTGTGGTTTAACGGTCTAGGGTTTAGGGTTTTGGGTTTTGGGGTTTCAATATTAGGGTTTTGGGTTTTCTACGTTCGGGTTTTAGTGTTTTGCTATTTAGGGTTTAGGTTTTAGGGTTTGGGGTTTCAATGTTAGGGTTTTACCGTCTAGGGTTTTGGGTTTTAGGGTTTATAGTATTGGGGTTTCAATGTTAGGGATCAAGGTTTTCTATGTTAGATTTTAGGGTATTACTGTTTAGGGTTTAGGATTTTAGGGTTTAGGATTTCAAGGGTTTTGGGGTTTCAATGTTAGGGTTTTAGGTTTTCCATGTTAGGGTTTTATCGTTTTACTGTTTAGGGTTTAGAGTTTAGGGTTTATGGGTTTAGGGTTTTGGAGTTTCAGGGTTGGAGTTTTAGGGTTTAGGGTTTAGGGTTTAGGATTTCAAGGGCTTAGGGTTTTATGGTTTTAGGGTGTAGGGTTTTAGGTTTTCCATCTTAGGGTTTTAGGGTTTTGCTTTTTATGGTTTAGGGTTTTGTATTTCACGGGTTTTGTGTTTTCTATGTTAGGGTTTTAGGGTATTACATTTTAGGGTTTAGTGTTTCAGGGTTTGGGTTTAGACTTTCAAGGGTTTATGGTTTAGGGTTTAGGGTTTTGTGTTTTCAATATTAGGGTTTAGGATTTGAAGGGTTCAGGGTTTTGGGGTTTAGGGTTTAGGGTTTTGTATTTCAAGGGTTTAGGGTTTTGGGGATTCAATGTTAGGGTTTTAGGTTTTTCATGTATGGGTTCTGGGGTTTAACGGTCTAGGGTTTAGGGTTTTGGGTTTCAAAATTAGGGTTTTGGGTTTTCTACGTTAGGGTTTTAGTATTTTGCTATTTAGGGTTTAGGTTTTAGGGTTTGGTTAGGGTTTAGGGTTTGGGGTTTCAATGTTAGGGTTTTACCGTCGAGGGTTTAGGGTTTTAGGGTTTATGGTTTTGGGGTTTTAATGTTAGGGTTCAAGGTTTTATATGTCAGGTTTTAGGGTACTACTGTTTAGGGTTTAGGGTTTAGGATTTAAGGGGTTTCGGGCTTTCAATGTTAGGTTTTAGGTTTTCCATGTTAGGTTTAGAGTTTAGGGTTCATGGGTTTAGGGTTTTGGAGTTTCAATGTTGGGGTTTTAGGTTTTCAATGTTTGGTTTTACGGTATTACTGCTTAGGGCTTAGGGTTTAGGGTTTTAGGGTTTAGGGATTTGGGTTTCGGGGTTTCAATGTTACTGGATCTAATCCTCCACGAAAAGCAAGAAATTCCGCGGGTTTTAGGTTTTTTATGTTAGCATTTTAGTGTTTCACTATTTAGGGTTTAGGGTTTTTCGGTTTAGGTTTTAGGGTTTTAAGATTTCAATGTTAGGGTTTTAGGGTATTACTGTTTAGGGTTTAGGCTTTGTGGTTTAGGGTTTAGGATTTCAAGGGTTTTAGGGTTTCAATGTTAGGGTTTTAGGGTTTTATTGTCTAGGGTTTAGGGTTTTAGTGTTTAGGGGTTAGGATTTTAAGGGTTTTCGATTTTGGGGTTTCAATGTCTGGGTTTTAGGTTCTAGGGTTTATTGTTTAGGGTTTTTGGGGTTTCAATGTTAGGGTTTTAGGGTTTTACTGTTTACTGTCTAGGGTTTTAGGGTTTAGGGTTTTGGGATTTTAATTATAGGGTTTTAGGTTTTCCATCTTAGGGTTTTATGGTTTTACTTTTTAGGGTTTAGGGTTTAGGGTATAGGGTTTTGGGGGTTTTAATCTTAGGGTTTTAGGTTTTCTATGTTAGGGTTTAGAGTTTTACCTTTTAGGGTTTAGGGTTTTGGGTTTAGACTTTCAAGGGCTTATGATTTAGGGTTTTGGGGTTTAGGGTTTAGGGTTTTGTATTTCAAGGGTTTAGGGTTTTGGGGATTCAATGTTAGGGTTTTAGGGTTTTTCTGTCTAGGGTTTAGGGTTTTGGGGTTTAGGGGTTAGGATTTTAAGGGTTTTCGATTTTGGGGTTTCAATGTCAGGGTTTTAGGTTTTCCATGTTAGGGTTCTAGTGTTTTACTGTTTATGGTTTAGGTTTCTGGGGTTTCAATCTTAGGATTTTAGGTTTTCTATGTTAGGGTATCTAGGTTGTAGTTTTTAGGGTTTAGGGTTTTAGGGTTTAGGATTTCAAGGGTTAGTGTTTTAGGGTTTTGGGTTTAGACTTTCATGGGTTTATGGTTTAGGGTTTTGGGTTTTTAATGTTAGGGTTTAAGATTTAAAGGGTTTAGGGTTTTAGGGTTTAGGGTTTAGTATTTCAAGTGTTTAGGATTTTTGGGATTCAATGTTAGGGTTTTAGGTTTTCTTTGTGTGAGTTCTGGGGTTTTACGGTTTAGGGGTTAGAGTTTAGGGTTTTGGGGTTTCAATGTTATGGTTTTAGGTTTTTTATGTTAGGGTTTTAGTGTTTTACTGTTTAGTGTTTAGGGTTTAGGATTCTAAGGGATTAGGGTTTTAGGGTTCAGGGTTTAGATTTTTAGTGTTTAGGGTTTCAATGGTGTTTGGTTTAGGGTTTCGGTTTTTGGGGTTTCTATGTTAGGATTTTAGGGTTTTACGATTTAGGGTTTAGGTTTTTAGGGTTTAGGGTTTCGGATTTCAAGGGCTTAGGGTTTTGGGGTTTTATGGTTTAGGGTTTAGGTCTTAGGGTTTAAGGTTTAGGGTTTAGGGTTTTGTATTTCAAGGGTTTAAGGTTTTGAGTTTTCTATGCTAGGGTTTTGGGTGTTTTTTTAGGGTTTAGAGTTTAGTGTTTCAAGGGTTTATGGTTTAGGATTTAGGGTTTTGAGTTTTCAATATTAGGGTTTAGGATTTAAAGGGTTTAGGGTTTTGTATTTCAAGGGTTTAGGGTTTTGAGGATTCAATGTTAGGGTGTAAGGGTTCTGGGGTTTTACGATTTAGGGTTGGGGTTTTTAATATTCGGGTTTTAGGTTTTTTATGTTAGGGTTTTAGTGTTTTTCTGTTTAGTTTTTAGGGTTTTTTGGCTTAGCGTTTAGGATTTCAAGTGTTTAGGGTTTTAGCGTTCAGGGTTTAGTTTTTTAGTGTTTAGGGTTTCAATGGTTTGTGGTTTAGAGTTTAGGTTTTTGGGGTTTCTATGTTAGGGTTTTACTGTTTAGGGTTTAAGGGATTAGGATTTCAAGGGCTTAGGGTTTTGGGGTTTTATGGTTTAGGGTTTTATGTTTTCCATCTTAGGGTTTTATGGTTTTACTGTTTAGCGTTTAGGGCTTAGGGTTTAAGGTTTAGGGTCTAGGGTTTTGTATTTCAAGGGTTTAAGGTTTTGGGTTTTCTATGTTAGGGTTTTAGGGTTTTGCGTTTTAGGGTTTAGGGTTTCAGGGTTTTGGGTTTAGTGTTTCAAGGGTTTATGGTTTAGGGTTTAGGATTTTAAGTTTTCAATATTAGGGTTTAGGATTTAAAGGGTTTAGGGTTTAGGGTTTTGAGGATTCAATGTTAGGGTTCCATGTAAGGGTTTTGGGGTTTGACGGTCTATGGTCTAGGGTTTTGGGGTTTCAATGGTAGGGTTTTAGGCTTTCTATGTTAGGGTTTTAGTGTTTTACTATTTAGTGTTCAGGGTTTAGGGCTTAGGGTTTTAAGATTTCAATGTTAGAGTTTTAGGGTATTACTGTTTAGGGTTTGGATTTTAGGGTTTAGAGGGTTTAGGTTTTGGGGTTTCAATGTTAGGGTTTTAGGGTTTTACCGTCTAGGGTTTAGGGTTTTAAAGTTTAAGGGTTAGGATTTTAAGGTTTTTTTATTTTGGGGTTTCGATGTTAGGGTTTTATGGTTTTACTGTTTACTGTCTAGGGTTTTAGGGTTTAGGGTTTTGGGATTTTAATTATAGGGTTTTAGGTTTTCCATCTTAGGGTTTTATGGTTTTACTTTTTAGGGTTTAAGGTTTAGGGTTTAACGTTTAGGATTTAGGGTTTAGGGTTTTGTATTTCATGGGTTTTGGCTATTAAAGGTTAGGGCTTTAGGGTTCTAGAATTTTGTGTTTAATAGATAAAGTTTAGGGTTTCGGTTCACGATTTAGGATTTCAGGGATTTAGGGTTTAGTGTTTTATAGTTTAGGGTTTAGGGTTTCAATGTTAGGGTTTTAGGTTTTCCATGTTATGGTGTTTCAGCTTTACAGTTTAGAGTCTTACACTTTCAAAATTCAGGATTTTAGGGTTTAGGCTAAACAAGTTTAGTGTTTAAGGTTTAGGGTTTTAGGGTTTCCTTTTTTAAGGTTTTAGGGTTTTATGGTTTAGGTTTTCCATTTTTGGGCTTTTAGGGTTTTAGGATTTAGGGTTTTGGGGTGTCAATGTTAGGGTTTTAGGTTTTCCATGTTAGGTTTTTAGGGTTTTACATTTTAGGGTTATACATTTTCTAAATTTAGGGTTTAGGCTAAAAAATTTTAGGGTTTTAGGATTCTTGGATTTAGTGTTTAATAGATAAAGGTTAGGGTTTAGGGTTAACGGTTTAGGATTTCAAGGGTTTCGGGTTTAGGGTTGGGTTTGAGGTTTTTGGGTTTCAATGTAAGGGTTTTAGGTTTTTTCATTTTAGGGTTTTAGTGTTTAACTATTTCGAGTTTAGGGTTTAGGTTTCACAATTTAGGATTTCAAGGGTTTAAGGTTTTAGGTTTTAGGGTTTGGGGTTTAGGGTTTTATGTTTAGGCTTAAGGTTTAGGGTTTTTGAATGTCAATGTTCGGGTTTTATGTTTTCCATGTTAGGGTTTTAAGGTTTTACGTTTTTGGCTTATACTACACTTTCTAAATTTAGGGTTTTAGGGTTTAGGCTAAAAAAGTTTAGTATTTTAGGGTTCTAGGATTTAGTGTTTAATAGATAAAGGTTAGGGTTTAGGGTTCACAGTTTAGGATTTTAAGGGTTTGGGTTTTAGGTTTTCCATGTTAGGGTTTTAGTGTTGTTACGGTTTAGGGTTTAGGTTTTAGAGGTCTAGGTTTAGTGTGTAATAGATAAAGTTTAGGATTTAAGGTTAACTTTTTAGGATTTCAAGGGTTTAAGGTTCGGGGGTTTACGTATTTATGGCTTAGGGTTTTACGTTTAGGCTTAGGGTTTTGGAATGTCAATGTTAGGGGTTTTAGGTTTACATGTCGGGGTTTTACTTTTTCGAGTTATACACTTTCCAAATTTTAGGTTTTAGAGTTTAGGCTAAAAAAAGTTTTGGGTTTTTAAGGTTCAAGGATTTAGTGTTTAATAGATAAAGATTAGGGTTTGGGGGCTCACGGTTTAGGATTTCAAGGGTTTGGGGTTCGAGGGTCTTATGGTTTTGGGGTTTTAGGGTTTTGGGTTTAAGGATTTAGGGCTTCGGGTTTGGGGTTTTAGGGTATAGCATTTAGGGTTTAGTGCTTGGGGTTTAGGGTTTAGGGTTTCTGTATTTCAAGGGTTTAGGGTTTAGGGTTTTGTGTTTTTCAATATTAGGGTTTAGGATTTGAAGGGTTCGGGGGTTTTGGGGGTTTAGGGTTTAGGGTTTTGTATTTCAAGGGTTTAGGGTTTTGTGGATTCAATGTTAGGGTTTTAGGTTTTTCATGTATGGGTTCTGGGGTTTAACGGTCTAGGGTTTAGGGTTTTGGGTTTCAAAATTAGGGTTTTGGGTTTTCTACGTTAGGGTTTTAGTATTTTGCTATTTAGGGTTTAGGTTTTAGGGTTTGGGGTTTTAGGATTTAGGGTTTAGGGTTTGGGGTTTCAATGTTAGGGTTTCTACAGTCGAGGGTTTAGGGTTTTAGGGTTTATGGTTTTGGGGTTTTAATGTTAGGGTTCAAGGTTTTCTATGTTAGGTTTTAGGGTACTACTGTTTAGGGTTTAGGGTTTAGGATTTAAGGGGTTTCGGGCTTTCAATGTTAGGTTTTAGGTTTTCCATGTTAGGGTTTTATCATTTTACTGTTTAGGGTTTAGAGTTTAGGGTTCATGGGTTTAGGGTTTTGGAGTTTCAATGTTGGGGTTTTAGGTTTTCAATGTTTGGTTTTACGGTATTACTGCTTAGGGCTTAGGGTTTAGGGTTTTAGGGTTTAGGGATTTGGGTTTCGGGGTTTCAATGTTACTGGATCTAATCCTCCACGAAAAGCAAGAAATTCCGCGGGTTTTAGGTTTTTTATGTTAGCATTTTAGTGTTTCACTATTTAGGGTTTAGGGGTTTTCGGTTTAGGTTTTAGGGTTTTAAGATTTCAATGTTAGGGTTTTAGGGTATTACTGTTTAGGGTTTAGGGTTTGGGGTTTAGGGTTTAGGATTTCAAGGGTTTTAGGGTTTCAATGTTAGGGTTTTAGGGTTTTATTGTCTAGGGTTTAGGGTTTTAGTGTTTAGGGGTTAGAATTTTAAGGGTTTTCGATTTTGGGGTTTCAATGTCTGGGTTTTAGGTTCTAGGGTTTATTGTTTAGGTTTTTGGGGTTTCAATGTTAGGGTTTTAGGGTTTTACTGTTTACTGTCTAGGGTTTTAGGGTTTAGGGTTTTGGGACTTTAATTATAGGGTTTTAGGTTTTCCATCTTAGGGTTTTATGGTTTTACTTTTTAGGGTTTAGGGTTTAGGGTATTGGGTTTTGGGGGTTTTAATCTTAGGGTTTTAGGTTTTCTATGTTAGGGTTTAGAGTTTTACCTTTTAGGGTTTAGGGTTTTGGGTTTAGACTTTCAAGGGCTTATGATTTAGGGTTTTGGGGTTTAGGGTTTAGGGTTTTGTATTTCAAGGGTTTAGGGTTTTGTGGATTCAATGTTAGGGTTTTAGGGTTTTTCTGTCTAGGGTTTAGGGTTTTGGGGTTTAGGGGTTAGGATTTTAAGGGTTTTCGATTTTGGGGTTTCAATGTCCGGGTTTTAGGTTTTCCATGTTAGGGTTCTAGGGTTTTACTGTTTATGGTTTAGGTTTCTGGGGTTTCAATCTTAGGATTTTAGGTTTTCTATGTTAGGGTATCTGGGTTGCAGTTTTTAGGGTTTAGGGTTTTAGGGTTTAGGATTTCAAGGGTTAGTGTTTTAGGGTTTTGGGTTTAGACTTTCATGGGTTTATGGTTTAGGGTTTTGGGTTTTTAATGTTAGGGTTTAAGATTTAAAGGGTTTAGGGTTTTAGGGTTTAGGGTTTAGTATTTCAAGTGTTTAGGATTTTTGGGATTCAATGTTAGGGTTTTAGGTTTTCTTTGTGAGAGTTCTGGGGTTTTACGGTTTAGGGGTTAGAGTTTAGGGTTTTGGGGTTTCAATGTTATGGTTTTAGGTTTTTTATGTTAGGGTTTTAGTGTTTTACTGTTTAGTGTTTAGGGTTTAGGATTCTAAGGGATTAGGGTTTTAGGGTTCAGGGTTTAGATTTTTAGTGTTTAGGGTTTCAATGGTGTTTGGTTTAGGGTTTCGGTTTTTGGGGTTTCTATGTTAGGATTTTAGGGTTTTACGATTTAGGGTTTAGGTTTTTAGGGTTTAGGGTTTCGGATTTCAAGGGCTTAGGGTTTTGGGGTTTTATGGTTTAGGGTTTAGGTCTTAGGGTTTAAGGTTTAGGTTTTAGGGTTTTGTATTTCAAGGGTTTAAGGTTTTGGGTTTTCTATGCTAGGATTTGGGTGTTTTTTTAGGGTTTAGAGTTTAGTGTTTCAAGGGTTTATGGTTTAGGATTTAGGGTTTTGAGTTTTCAATATTAGGGTTTAGGATTTAAAGGGTTTAGGGTTTTGTATTTCAAGGGTTTAGGGTTTTGAGGATTCAATGTTAGGGTGTAAGGGTTCTGGGGTTTTACGATTTAGGGTTGGGGTTTAGGGTTTTAGGGTTTTTAATATTCGGGTTTTAGGTTTTTTATGTTAGGGTTTTAGTGTTTTTCTGTTTAGTTTTTAGGGTTTTTTGGCTTAGCGTTTAGGATTTCAAGTGTTTAGGGTTTTAGCGTTCGGGGGTTTAGTTTTTTTAGTGTTTAGGGTTTCAATGGTTTGTGGTTTAGAGTTTAGGTTTTTGGGGGTTTCTATGTTAGGGGTTTTTCTTGTTTAGGGGTTTAAGGGATTAGGATTTCAAGGGCTTAGGGTTTTGGGGTTTTATGGTTTAGGGTTTTATGTTTTCCATCTTAGGGTTTTATGGTTTTACTGTTTAGCGTTTAGGGCTTAGGGTTTAAGGTTTAGGGTCTAGGGTTTTGTATTTCAAGGGTTTAAGGTTTTGGGTTTTCTATGTTAGGGTTTTAGGGTTTTGCGTTTTAGGGTTTAGGGTTTCAGGGTTTTGGGTTTAGTGTTTCAAGGGTTTATGGTTTAGGGTTTAGGATTTTAAGTTTTCAATATTAGGGTTTAGGATTTAAAGGGTTTAGGGTTTAGGGTTTTGAGGATTCAATGTTAGGGTTCCATGTAAGGGTTTTGGGGTTTGACGGTCTATGGTCTAGGGTTTTGGGTTTTGGGGTTTCAATGGTAGGGTTTTAGGCTTTCTATGTTAGGGTTTTAGTGTTTTACTATTTAGTGTTCAGGGTTTAGGGCTTAGGGTTTTAAGATTTCAATGTTAGAGTTTTAGGGTATTCTTGTTTAGGGGTTTGGATTTTAGGGTTTAGAGGGATTTAGGTTTTGGGGTTTCAATGTTAGGGTTTTAGGGTTTTACCGTCTAGGGTTTAGGGTTTTAAAGTTTAAGGGTTAGGATTTTAAGGTTTTTTTATTTTGGGGTTTCGATGTTAGGGTTTTATGATTTTACTGTTTACTGTCTAGGATTTTAGGGTTTAGGGTTTTGGGATTTTAATTATAGGGTTTTAGGTTTTCCATCTTAGGGTTTTATGGTTTTACTTTTTAGGGTTTAAGGTTTAGGGTTTAATGTTTAGGATTTAGGGTTTAGGGTTTTGTATTTCATGGGTTTTGGCTATTAAAGGTTAGGGCTTTAGGGTTCTAGAATTTTGTGTTTAATAGATAAAGTTTAGGGTTTCGGTTCACGATTTAGGATTTCAAGGGATTTAGGGTTTAGTGTTTTATAGTTTAGGGTTTAGGGGTTTCAATGTTAGGGGTTTTAGGTTTTCCATGTTATGGTGTTTCAGCTTTACAGTTTAGAGTCTTACACTTTCAAAATTCAGGATTTTAGGGTTTAGGCTAAACAAGTTTAGTGTTTAAGGTTTAGGGTTTTAGGGTTTCCTTTTTTAAGGTTTTAGGGTTTTATGGTTTAGGTTTTCCACTTTTGGGCTTTTAGGGTTTTAGGATTTAGGGTTTTGGGGTGTCAATGTTAGGGTTTTAGGTTTTCCATGTTACGTTTTTAGGGTTTTACATTTTAGGGTTATACACTTTCTAAATTTAGGGTTTAGGCTAAAAAATTTTAGGGTTTTAGGATTCTTGGATTTAGTGTTTAATAGATAAAGGTTAGGGTTTAGGGTTAACGGTTTAGGATTTCAAGGGTTTCGGGTTTAGGGTTGGGTTTGAGGTTTTTGGGTTTCAATGTAAGGGTTTTAGGTTTTTCATTTTAGGGTTTTAGTGTTTTACTATTTCGAGTTTAGGGTTTAGGTTTCACAATTTAGGATTTCAAGGGTTTAAGGTTTTAGGTTTTAGGGTTTGGGGTTTAGGGTTTTATGTTTAGGCTTAAGGTTTAGGGTTTTTGAATGTCAATGTTCGGGTTTTATGTTTTCCATGTTAGGGTTTTTAAGGTTTTACGTTTTTTGGCTTATACTACACTTTCTAAATTTAGGGTTTTAGGGGTTTAGGCTAAAAAAGTTTAGTATTTTTAGGGTTCTAGGATTTAGTGTTTAATAGATAAAGGTTAGGGTTTAGGGTTCACAGTTTAGGATTTTAAGGGTTTGGGTTTTAGGTTTTCCATGTTAGGGTTTTAGTGTTGTTACGGTTTAGGGTTTAGGTTTTAGAGGTCTAGGTTTAGTGTGTAATAGATAAAGTTTAGGATTTAAGGTTAACTTTTTAGGATTTCAAGGGTTTAAGGTTCAGGGTTTCTGTATTTATGGCTTAGGGTTTTACGTTTAGGCTTAGGGTTTTGGAATGTCAATGTTAGGGTGTTAGGTTTACATGTCAGGGTTTTACTTTTTCAGGTTATACACTTTCCAAATTTTAGGTTTTAGAGTTTAGGCTAAAAAAGTTTTGGGTTTTAAGGTTCAAGGATTTAGTGTTTAATAGATAAAGATTAGGGTTTGGGGTTCACGGTTTAGGATTTCAAGGGTTTGGGGTTCAGGGTCTTATGGTTTTGGGTTTAAGGATTTAGGGCTTCGGGTTTGGGGTTTTAGGGTATAGCATTTAGGGTTTAGTGCTTGGGGTTTAGGGTTTAGGGTTTTGTATTTCAAGGGTTTAGGGTTTAGGGTTTTGTGTTTTCAATATTAGGGTTTAGGATTTGAAGGGTTCAGGGTTTTGGGGTTTAGGGTTTAGGGTTTTGTGGATTCAATGTTAGGGTTTTAGGTTTTTCATGTATGGGTTCTGGGGTTTAACGGTCTAGGGTTTAGGGTTTTGGGTTTCAAAATTAGGGTTTTGGGTTTTCTACGTTAGGGTTTTAGTATTTTGCTATTTAGGGTTTAGGTTTTAGGGTTTGGGGTTTTAGGATTTAGGGTTTAGGGTTTGGGGTTTCAATGTTAGGGTTTTACCGTCGAGGGTTTAGGGTTTTAGGGTTTATGGTTTTGGGGTTTTAATGTTAGGGTTCAAGGTTTTCTATGTTAGGTTTTAGGGTACTACTGTTTAGGGTTTAGGGTTTAGGATTTAAGGGGTTTCGGGCTTTCAATGTTAGGTTTTAGGTTTTCCATGTTAGGGTTTTATCATTTTACTGTTTAGGGTTTAGAGTTTAGGGTTCATGGGTTTAGGGTTTTGGAGTTTCAATGTTGGGGTTTTAGGTTTTCAATGTTTGGTTTTACGGTATTACTGCTTAGGGCTTAGGGTTTAGGGTTTTAGGGTTTAGGGATTTAGGTTTCGGGGTTTCAATGTTACTGGATCTAATCCTCCACGAAAGGCAAGAAATTCCGCGGGTTTTAGGTTTTTTATGTTAGCATTTAGTGTTTCACTATTTAGGGTTTAGGATTTTTCGGTTTAGGTTTTAGGATTTTAAGATTTCAATGTTAGGGTTTTAGGGTATTACTGTTTAGGGTTTAGGCTTTGGGGTTTAGGGTTTAGGATTTCAAGGGTTTTAGGGTTTCAATGTTAGGGTTTTAGGGTTTTATTGTCTAGGGTTTAGGGTTTTAGTGTTTAGGGGTTAGAATTTTAAGGGTTTTTCGATTTTGGGGGTTTCAATGTACGGGTTTTAGGTTCTAGGGTTTATTGTTTAGGGGTTTTTGGGGTTTTCAATGTTAGGGTTTTAGGGTTTCTTTGTTTCTTGTCTAGGGTTTTAGGGTTTAGGGTTTTGGGACTTTAATTATAGGGTTTTAGGTTTTCCATCTTAGGGTTTTATGGTTTTTACTTTTTAGGGTTTAGGGTTTAGGGTATTGGGTTTTGGGGGTTTTAATCTTAGGGTTTTAGGTTTTCTATGTTAGGGTTTAGAGTTTTACCTTTTAGGGTTTAGGGTTTTGGGTTTAGACTTTCAAGGGCTTATGATTTAGGGTTTTGGGGGTTTAGGGTTTAGGGTTTTGTATTTCAAGGGTTTAGGGTTTTGTGGATTCAATGTTAGGGTTTTAGGGTTTTTTAGTCTAGGGTTTAGGGTTTTGGGGGTTTAGGGGTTAGGATTTTAAGGGTTTTCGATTTTGGGGTTTCAATGTCCGGGTTTTAGGTTTTCCATGTTAGGGTTCTAGGGTTTTACTGTTTATGGTTTAGGTTTCTGGGGTTTCAATCTTAGGATTTTAGGTTTTCTATGTTAGGGTATCTGGGTTGCAGTTTTTAGGGTTTAGGGTTTTAGGGTTTAGGATTTCAAGGGTTAGTGTTTTAGGGTTTTGGGTTTAGACTTTCATGGGTTTATGGTTTAGGGTTTTGGGTTTTTAATGTTAGGGTTTAAGATTTAAAGGGTTTAGGGTTTTAGGGTTTAGGGTTTAGTATTTCAAGTGTTTAGGATTTTTTGGGATTCAATGTTAGGGTTTTAGGGTTTTCTTTGTGAGAGTTACGGGGTTTTACGGTTTAGGGGTTAGAGTTTAGGGTTTTGGGGTTTCAATGTTATGGTTTTAGGTTTTTTATGTTAGGGTTTTAGTGTTTTACTGTTTAGTGTTTAGGGTTTAGGATTCTAAGGGATTAGGGTTTTAGGGTTCAGGGTTTAGATTTTTAGTGTTTAGGGTTTCAATGGTGTTTGGTTTAGGGTTTCGGTTTTTGGGGTTTCTATGTTAGGATTTTAGGGTTTTACGATTTAGGGTTTAGGTTTTTAGGGTTTAGGGTTTCGGATTTCAAGGGCTTAGGGTTTTGGGGTTTTATGGTTTAGGGTTTAGGTCTTAGGGTTTAAGGTTTAGGGTTTAGGGTTTTGTATTTCAAGGGTTTAAGGTTTTGAGTTTTCTATGCTAGGGTTTTGGGTGTTTTTTTAGGGTTTAGAGTTTAGTGTTTCAAGGGTTTATGGTTTAGGATTTAGGGTTTTGAGTTTTCAATATTAGGGTTTAGGATTTAAAGGGTTTAGGGTTTTGTATTTCAAGGGTTTAGGGTTTTGAGGATTCAGTGTTAGGGTGTAAGGGTTCTGGGGTTTTACGATTTAGGGTTGGGGTTTAGGGTTTTAGGGCTTTTAATATTCGGGTTTTAGGTTTTTTATGTTAGGGTTTTAGTGTTTTTCTGTTTAGTTTTTAAGGTTTTTTTGGCTTAGCGTTTAGGATTTCAAGTGTTTAGGGTTTTAGCGTTCGGGGGTTTAGTTTTTTTAGTGTTTAGGGTTTCAATGGTTTGTGGTTTTAGAGTTTAGGTTTTTGGGGTTTCTATGTTAGGGTTTTACTGTTTAGGGTTTAAGGGATTAGGATTTCAAGGGCTTAGGGTTTTGGGGTTTTATGGTTTAGGGTTTTATGTTTTCCATCTTAGGGTTTTATGGTTTTACTGTTTAGCGTTTAGGGCTTAGGGTTTAACGTTTAGGGTCTAGGGTTTTGTATTTCAAGGGTTTAAGGTTTTGGGTTTTCTATGTTAGGGTTTTAGGGTTTTTGCGTTTTAGGGTTTAGGGTTTCGGGGTTTTGGGTTTCGGATTTTAAGTTTTTCAATATTAGGGTTTAGGATTTAAAGGGTTTAGGGTTTAGGGTTTTGAGGATTCAATGTTAGGGTTCCATGTAAGGGTTTTGGGGGTCGACGGTCTATGGTCTAGGGTTTTGGGTTTTGGGGGTTTCAATGGTAGGGTTTTAGGCTTTCTATGTTAGGGTTTTAGTGTTTTACTATTTAGTGTTCGGGGGTTTAGGGCTTAGGGTTTTAAGATTTCAATGTTAGAGTTTTAGGGTATTCTTGTTTAGGGGTTTGGATTTTAGGGTTTAGAGGGTTTAGGTTTTGGGGGTTTCAATGTTAGGGTTTTAGGGGTTTTTCTGAGTCTAGGGTTTAGGGTTTTAAAGTTTAAGGGTTAGGATTTTAAGGGTTTTTTTATTTTGGGGGTTTCGATGTTAGGGGTTTTATGGTTTCTTTGTTTCTTGTCTAGGGTTTTAGGGTTTAGGGTTTTGGGATTTTAATTATAGGGTTTTAGGTTTTCCATCTTAGGGTTTTATGGTTTTACTTTTTAGGGTTTAAGGTTTAGGGTTTAAGGTTTAGGATTTAGGGTTTAGGGTTTTGTATTTCATGGGTTTTGGCTATTAAAGGTTAGGGCTTTAGGGTTCTAGAATTTTGTGTTTAATAGATAAAGTTTAGGGTTTCGGTTCACGATTTAGGATTTCGAGGGATTTAGGGTTTAGTGTTTTATAGTTTAGGGTTTAGGGGTTTCAATGTTAGGGGTTTTAGGTTTTCCATGTTATGGTGTTTGACTTTACTGGGTTTAGAGTCTTACACTTTCAAAATTCAGGATTTTAGGGTTTAGGCTAAACAAGTTTAGTGTTTAAGGTTTAGGGTTTTAGGGTTTCCTTTTTTAAGGTTTTAGGGTTTTATGGTTTAGGTTTTCCATTTTTGGGCTTTTAGGGTTTTAGGATTTAGGGTTTTGGGGTGTCAATGTTAGGGTTTTAGGTTTTCCATGTTACGTTTTTAGGGTTTTACATTTTAGGGTTATACACTTTCTAAATTTAGGGTTTAGGCTAAAAAATTTTAGGGTTTTAGGATTCTTGGATTTAGTGTTTAATAGATAAAGGTTAGGGTTTAGGGTTAACGGTTTAGGATTTCAAGGGTTTCGGGTTTAGGGTTGGGTTTGAGGTTTTTGGGTTTCAATGTAAGGGTTTTAGGTTTTTCATTTTAGGGTTTTAGTGTTTTACTATTTCGAGTTTAGGGTTTAGGTTTCACAATTTAGGATTTCAAGGGTTTAAGGTTTTAGGTTTTAGGGTTTGGGGTTTAGGGTTTTATGTTTAAGCTTAAGGTTTAGGGTTTTGAATGTCAATGTTCGGGTTTTATGTTTTCCATGTTAGGGTTTTAAGGTTTTACGTTTTTGGCTTATACTACACTTTCTAAATTTAGGGTTTTAGGGTTTAGGCTAAAAAAGTTAAGTATTTTTAGGGTTCTAGGATTTAGTGTTTAATAGATAAAGGTTAGGGTTTTGGGTTCACAGTTTAGGATTTTAAGGGTTTCGGTTTTAGGTTTTCCATGTTAGGGTTTTAGTGTTGTTACGGTTTAGGGTTTAGGTTTTAGAGGTCTAGGTTTAGTGTGTAATAGATAAAGTTTAGGATTTAAGGTTAACTTTTTAGGATTTCAAGGGTTTAAGGTTCAGGGTTTCTGTATTTATGGCTTAGGGTTTTACGTTTAGGCTTAGGGTTTTGGAATGTCAATGTTAGGGTTTTAGGTTTACATGTCAGGGTTTTACTTTTTCAGGTTATACACTTTCCAAATTTTAGGTTTTAGAGTTTAGGCTAAAAAAGTTTTGGGTTTTAAGGTTCAAGGATTTAGTGTTTAATAGATAAAGATTAGGGTTTGGGGTTCACGGTTTAGGATTTCAAGGGTTTGGGGTTCAGGGTCTTATGGTTTTGGGGTTTTAGGGTTTTGGGTTTAAGGATTTAGGGCTTCGGGTTTGGGGTTTTAGGGTATAGCATTTAGGGTTTAGTGCTTGGGGTTTAGGGTTTAGGGTTTTGTATTTCAAGGGTTTAGGGTTTAGGGTTTTGTGTTTTCAATATTAGGGTTTAGGATTTGAAGGGTTCAGGGTTTTGGGGTTTAGGGTTTAGGGGTTTTGTATTTCAAGGGTTTAGGGGTTTTGGGGATTCAATGTTAGGGTTTTAGGTTTTTCATGTATGGGTTCTGGGGTTTAACGGTCTAGGGTTTAGGGTTTTGGGTTTCAAAATTAGGGTTTTGGGTTTTCTACGTTAGGGTTTTAGTATTTTGCTATTTAGGGTTTAGGTTTTAGGGTTTGGGGTTTTAGGATTTAGGGTTTAGGGTTTGGGGTTTCAATGTTAGGGTTTTACCGTCGAGGGTTTAGGGTTTTAGGGTTTATGGTTTTGGGGTTTTAATGTTAGGGTTCAAGGTTTTCTATGTTAGGTTTTAGGGTACTACTGTTTAGGGTTTAGGGTTTAGGATTTAAGGGGTTTCGGGCTTTCAATGTTAGATTTTAGGTTTTCCATGTTAGGGTTTTATCATTTTACTGTTTAGGGTTTAGAGTTTAGGGTTCATGGGTTTAGGGTTTTGGAGTTTCAATGTTGGGGTTTTAGGTTTTCAATGTTTGGTTTTACGGTATTACTGCTTAGGGCTTAGGGTTTAGGGTTTTAGGGTTTAGGGATTTGGGTTTCGGGGTTTCAATGTTACTGGATCTAATCCTCCACGAAAAGCAAGAAATTCCGCGGGTTTTAGGTTTTTTATGTTAGCATTTTAGTGTTTCACTATTTAGGGTTTAGGGTTTTTCGGTTTAGGTTTTAGGGTTTTAAGATTTCAATGTTAGGGTTTTAGGGTATTACTTTTTAGGGTTTAGGCTTTGGGGTTTAGGGTTTAGGATTTCAAGGGTTTTAGGGTTTCAATGTTAGGGTTTTAGGGTTTTATTGTCTAGGGTTTAGGGTTTTAGTGTTTAGGGGTTAGGATTTTAAGGGTTTTTCGATTTTGGGGTTTCAATGTACTGGGTTTTAGGTTCTAGGGTTTTATTGTTTAGGGGTTTTTGGGGGTTTTCAATGTTAGGGTTTTAGGGTTTCTTGTTTCTTGTCTAGGGTTTTAGGGTTTAGGGTTTTGGGATTTTAATTATAGGGTTTTAGGTTTTCCATCTTAGGGTTTTATGGTTTTACTTTTTAGGGTTTAGGGTTTAGGGTATTGGGTTTTGGGGGTTTTAATCTTAGGGTTTTAGGTTTTCTATGTTAGGGTTTAGAGTTTTACCTTTTAGGGTTTAGGGTTTTGGGTTTAGACTTTCAAGGGCTTATGATTTAGGGTTTTGGGGGTTTAGGGTTTAGGGTTTTGTATTTCAAGGGTTTAGGGTTTTGTGGATTCAATGTTAGGGGTTTTAGGGTTTTTCTGTCTAGGGTTTAGGGTTTTGGGGGTTTAGGGGTTAGGATTTTAAGGGTTTTCGATTTTGGGGTTTCAATGTCCGGGTTTTAGGTTTTCCATGTTAGGGTTCTAGGGGTTTTCTTGTTTATGGTTTAGGTTTACGGGGTTTCAATCTTAGGATTTTAGGTTTTTCTATGTTAGGAGTATCTGGGTTGTAGTTTTTAGGGTTTAGGGTTTTAGGGTTTAGGATTTCAAGGGTTAGTGTTTTAGGGTTTTGGGTTTAGACTTTCATGGGTTTATGGTTTAGGGTTTTGGGTTTTTAATGTTAGGGTTTAAGATTTAAAGGGTTTAGGGTTTTAGGGTTTAGGGTTTAGTATTTCAAGTGTTTAGGATTTTTGGGATTCAATGTTAGGGTTTTAGGGTTTCTTTGTGAGAGTTCTGGGGTTTTACGGTTTAGGGGTTAGAGTTTAGGGTTTTGGGGTTTCAATGTTATGGTTTTAGGTTTTTTATGTTAGGGTTTTAGTGTTTTACTGTTTAGTGTTTAGGGTTTAGGATTCTAAGGGATTAGGGTTTTAGGGTTCAGGGTTTAGATTTTTAGTGTTTAGGGTTTCAATGGTGTTTGGTTTAGGGTTTCGGTTTTTGGGGTTTCTATGTTAGGATTTTAGGGTTTTACGATTTAGGGTTTAGGTTTTTAGGGTTTAGGGTTTCGGATTTCAAGGGCTTAGGGTTTTGGGGTTTTATGGTTTAGGGTTTAGGTCTTAGGGTTTAAGGTTTAGGGTTTAGGGTTTTGTATTTCAAGGGTTTAAGGTTTTGAGTTTTCTATGCTAGGGTTTTGGGTGTTTTTTTAGGGTTTAGAGTTTAGTGTTTCAAGGGTTTATGGTTTAGGATTTAGGGTTTTGAGTTTTCAATATTAGGGTTTAGGATTTAAAGGGTTTAGGGTTTTGTATTTCAAGGGTTTAGGGTTTTGAGGATTCAGTGTTAGGGTGTAAGGGTTCTGGGGTTTTACGATTTAGGGTTGGGGTTTAGGGTTTTAGGGCTTTTAATATTCGGGTTTTAGGTTTTTTATGTTAGGGTTTTAGTGTTTTTCTGTTTAGTTTTTAAGGTTTTTTGGCTTAGCGTTTAGGATTTCAAGTGTTTAGGGTTTTAGCGTTCAGGGTTTAGTTTTTTAGTGTTTAGGGTTTCAATGGTTTGTGGTTTAGAGTTTAGGTTTTTGGGGTTTCTATGTTAGGGTTTTACTGTTTAGGGTTTAAGGGATTAGGATTTCAAGGGCTTAGGGTTTTGGGGTTTTATGGTTTAGGGTTTTATGTTTTCCATCTTAGGGTTTTATGGTTTTACTGTTTAGCGTTTAGGGCTTAGGGTTTAACGTTTAGGGTCTAGGGTTTTGTATTTCAAGGGTTTAAGGTTTTGGGTTTTCTATGTTAGGGTTTTAGGGTTTTGCGTTTTAGGGTTTAGGGTTTCAGGGTTTTGGGTTTCGGATTTTAAGTTTTCAATATTAGGGTTTAGGATTTAAAGGGTTTAGGGTTTAGGGTTTTGAGGATTCAATGTTAGGGTTCCATGTAAGGGTTTTGGGGTCTGACGGTCTATGGTCTAGGGTTTTGGGTTTTGGGGTTTCAATGGTAGGGTTTTAGGCTTTCTATGTTAGGGTTTTAGTGTTTTACTATTTAGTGTTCAGGGTTTAGGGCTTAGGGTTTTAAGATTTCAATGTTAGAGTTTTAGGGTATTCTTGTTTAGGGGTTTGGATTTTAGGGTTTAGAGGGTTTAGGTTTTGGGGGTTTCAATGTTAGGGTTTTAGGGGTTTTCTGAGTCTAGGGTTTAGGGTTTTAAAGTTTAAGGGTTAGGATTTTAAGGGTTTTTTTATTTTGGGGGTTTTCGATGTTAGGGGTTTTATGGTTTTACTGTTTACTGTCTAGGGTTTTAGGGTTTAGGGTTTTGGGATTTTAATTATAGGGTTTTAGGTTTTCCATCTTAGGGTTTTATGGTTTTACTTTTTAGGGTTTAAGGTTTAGGGTTTAAGGTTTAGGATTTAGGGTTTAGGGTTTTGTATTTCATGGGTTTTGGCTATTAAAGGTTAGGGCTTTAGGGTTCTAGAATTTTGTGTTTAATAGATAAAGTTTAGGGTTTCGGTTCACGATTTAGGATTTCAGGGATTTAGGGTTTAGTGTTTTATAGTTTAGGGTTTAGGGTTTCAATGTTAGGGTTTTATGTTTTCCATGTTATGGTGTTTCGGCTTTACGGTTTAGAGTCTTACACTTTCAAAATTCAGGATTTTAGGGTTTAGGCTAAACAAGTTTAGTGTTTAAGGTTTAGGGTTTTAGGGTTTCCTTTTTTAAGGTTTTAGGGTTTTATGGTTTAGGTTTTCCATTTTTGGGCTTTTAGGGTTTTAGGATTTAGGGTTTTGGGGAGTCAATGTTAGGGTTTTAGGTTTTCCATGTTAGGTTTTTAGGGTTTTACATTTTAGGGTTATACACTTTCTAAATTTAGGGTTTAGGCTAAAAAATTTTAGGGTTTTAGGATTCTTGGATTTAGTGTTTAATAGATAAAGGTTAGGGTTTAGGGTTAACGGTTTAGGATTTCAAGGGTTTCGGGTTTAGGGTTGGGTTTGAGGTTTTTGGGTTTCAATGTAAGGGTTTTAGGTTTTTCATTTTAGGGTTTTAGTGTTTTACTATTTCGAGTTTAGGGTTTAGGTTTCACAATTTAGGATTTCAAGGGTTTAAGGTTTTAGGTTTTAGGGTTTGGGGTTTAGGGTTTTATGTTTAAGCTTAAGGTTTAGGGTTTTGAATGTCAATGTTCGGGTTTTATGTTTTCCATGTTAGGGTTTTAAGGTTTTACGTTTTTGGCTTATACTACACTTTCTAAATTTAGGGTTTTAGGGTTTAGGCTAAAAAAGTTAAGTATTTTAGGGTTCTAGGATTTAGTGTTTAATAGATAAAGGTTAGGGTTTTGGGTTCACAGTTTAGGATTTTAAGGGTTTCGGTTTTAGGTTTTCCATGTTAGGGTTTTAGTGTTGTTACGGTTTAGGGTTTAGGTTTTAGAGGTCTAGGTTTAGTGTGTAATAGATAAAGTTTAGGATTTAAGGTTAACTTTTTAGGATTTCAAGGGTTTAAGGTTCAGGGTTTCTGTATTTATGGCTTAGGGTTTTACGTTTAGGCTTAGGGTTTTGGAATGTCAATGTTAGGGTTTTAGGTTTACATGTCAGGGTTTTACTTTTTCAGGTTATACACTTTCCAAATTTTAGGTTTTAGAGTTTAGGCTAAAAAAGTTTTGGGTTTTAAGGTTCAAGGATTTAGTGTTTAATAGATAAAGATTAGGGTTTGGGGTTCACGGTTTAGGATTTCAAGGGTTTGGGGTTCAGGGTCTTATGGTTTTGGGGTTTTAGGGTTTTGGGTTTAAGGATTTAGGGCTTCGGGTTTGGGGTTTTAGGGTATAGCATTTAGGGTTTAGTGCTTGGGGTTTAGGGTTTAGGGTTTTGTATTTCAAGGGTTTAGGGTTTAGGGTTTTGTGTTTTCAATATTAGGGTTTAGGATTTGAAGGGTTCAGGGTTTTGGGGTTTAGGGTTTAGGGTTTTGTATTTCAAGGGTTTAGGGTTTTGGGGATTCAATGTTAGGGTTTTAGGTTTTTCATGTATGGGTTCTGGGGTTTAACGGTCTAGGGTTTAGGGTTTTGGGTTTCAAAATTAGGGTTTTGGGTTTTCTACGTTAGGGTTTTAGTATTTTGCTATTTAGGGTTTAGGTTTTAGGGTTTGGGGTTTTAGGATTTAGGGTTTAGGGTTTGGGGTTTCAATGTTAGGGTTTTACCGTCGAGGGTTTAGGGTTTTAGGGTTTATGGTTTTGGGGTTTTAATGTTAGGGTTCAAGGTTTTCTATGTTAGGTTTTAGGGTACTACTGTTTAGGGTTTAGGGTTTAGGATTTAAGGGGTTTCGGGCTTTCAATGTTAGATTTTAGGTTTTCCATGTTAGGGTTTTATCATTTTACTGTTTAGGGTTTAGAGTTTAGGGTTCATGGGTTTAGGGTTTTGGAGTTTCAATGTTGGGGTTTTAGGTTTTCAATGTTTGGTTTTACGGTATTACTGCTTAGGGCTTAGGGTTTAGGGTTTTAGGGTTTAGGGATTTGGGTTTCGGGGTTTCAATGTTACTGGATCTAATCCTCCACAGCAAAGAAATTCGCGGGTTTTAGGTTTTTATGTTAGCATTTTTAGTGTTTCACTATTTAGGGTTTAGGGTTTTTCGGTTTAGGTTTTAGGGTTTTAAGATTTCAATGTTAGGGTTTTAGGGTATTACTTTTTAGGGTTTAGGCTTTGGGGTTTAGGGTTTAGGATTTCAAGGGTTTTAGGGTTTCAATGTTAGGGTTTTAGGGTTTTATTGTCTAGGGTTTAGGGTTTTAGTGTTTAGGGGTTAGGATTTTAAGGGTTTTCGATTTTGGGGTTTCAATGTTTGGGTTTTAGGTTCTAGGGTTTACTGTTTAGGGTTTTTGGGGGTTTTCAATGTTAGGGTTTTAGGGTTTTCTTTGTTTCTTGTCTAGGGGTTTTTAGGGTTTAGGGTTTTGGGATTTTAATTATAGGGTTTTAGGTTTTCCATCTTAGGGTTTTATGGTTTTTACTTTTTAGGGTTTAGGGTTTAGGGTATTGGGTTTTGGGGGGTTTTTAATCTTAGGGTTTTAGGTTTTCTATGTTAGGGTTTAGAGTTTTACCTTTTTAGGGTTTAGGGTTTTGGGTTTAGACTTTCAAGGGCTTATGATTTAGGGTTTTGGGGGTTTAGGGTTTAGGGTTTTGTATTTCAAGGGTTTAGGGTTTTGTGGATTCAATGTTAGGGGTTTTAGGGTTTTTTATGTCTAGGGTTTAGGGTTTTGGGGGTTTAGGGGTTAGGATTTTAAGGGTTTTTCGATTTTGGGGTTTCAATGTCCGGGTTTTAGGTTTTCCATGTTAGGGTTCTAGGGTTTTACTGTTTATGGTTTAGGTTTCTGGGGTTTCAATCTTAGGATTTTAGGTTTTCTATGTTAGGGTATCTGGGTTGTAGTTTTTAGGGTTTAGGGTTTTAGGGTTTAGGATTTCAAGGGTTAGTGTTTTAGGGTTTTGGGTTTAGACTTTCATGGGTTTATGGTTTAGGGTTTTGGGTTTTTAATGTTAGGGTTTAAGATTTAAAGGGTTTAGGGTTTTAGGGTTTAGGGTTTAGTATTTCAAGTGTTTAGGATTTTTGGGATTCAATGTTAGGGTTTTAGGGTTTCTTTGTGAGAGTTCTGGGGTTTTACGGTTTAGGGGTTAGAGTTTAGGGTTTTGGGGTTTCAATGTTATGGTTTTAGGTTTTTTATGTTAGGGTTTTAGTGTTTTACTGTTTAGTGTTTAGGGTTTAGGATTCTAAGGGATTAGGGTTTTAGGGTTCAGGGTTTAGATTTTTAGTGTTTAGGGTTTCAATGGTGTTTGGTTTAGGGTTTCGGTTTTTGGGGTTTCTATGTTAGGATTTTAGGGTTTTACGGTTTAGGGTTTAGGGTTTCGGATTTCAAGGGCTTAGGGTTTTGGGGTTTTATGGTTTAGGGTTTAGGTCTTAGGGTTTAAGGTTTAGGGTTTAGGGTTTTGTATTTCAAGGGTTTAAGGTTTTGGGTTTTCTATGCTAGGGTTTTGGGTGTTTTTTTAGGGTTTAGAGTTTAGTGTTTCAAGGGTTTATGGTTTAGGATTTAGGGTTTTGAGTTTTCAATATTAGGGTTTAGGATTTAAAGGGTTTAGGGTTTTGTATTTCAAGGGTTTAGGGTTTTGAGGATTCAATGTTAGGGTGCAAGGGTTCTGGGGTTTTACGATTTAGTGTTGGGGTTTAGGGTTTTGGGGTTTTTAATATTCGGGTTTTAGGTTTTTTATGTTAGGGTTTTAGTGTTTTTCTGTTTAGTTTTTAGGGTTTTTTGGCTTAGCGTTTAGGATTTCAAGTGTTTAGGGTTTTAGCGTTCAGGGTTTAGTTTTTTAGTGTTTAGGGTTTCAATGGTTTGTGGTTTAGAGTTTAGGTTTTTGGGGTTTCTATGTTAGGGTTTTACTGTTTAGGGTTTAAGGGATTAGGATTTCAAGGGCTTAGGGTTTTGGGGTTTTATGGTTTAGGGTTTTATGTTTTCCATCTTAGGGTTTTATGGTTTTACTGTTTAGCGTTTAGGGCTTAGGGTTTAAGGTTTAGGGTCTAGGGTTTTGTATTTCAAGGGTTTAAGGTTTTGGGTTTTCTATGTTAGGGTTTTAGGGTTTTGCGTTTTAGGGTTTAGGGTTTCAGGGTTTTGGGTTTAGGATTTTAAGTTTTCAATATTAGGGTTTAGGATTTAAAGGGTTTAGGGTATAGGGTTTTGAGGATTCAATGTTAGGGTTCCATGTAAGGGTTTTGGGGTCTGACGGTCTATGGTCTAGGGTTTTGGGTTTTGGGGTTTCAATGGTAGGGTTTTAGGCTTTCAATGTTAGGGTTTTAGTGTTTTACTATTTAGTGTTCAGGGTTTAGGGCTTAGGGTTTTAAGATTTCAATGTTAGAGTTTTAGGGTATTACTGTTTAGGGTTTGGATTTTAGGGTTTAGAGGGTTTAGGTTTTGGGGTTTCAATGTTAGGGTTTTAGGGTTTTTCTGAGTCTAGGGTTTAGGGTTTTAAAGTTTAAGGGTTAGGATTTTAAGGGTTTTTTTATTTTGGGGGTTTTCGATGTTAGGGGTTTTATGGTTTTTCTTATTTCTTGTCTAGGGTTTTAGGGTTTAGGGTTTTGGGATTTTAATTATAGGGTTTTAGGTTTTCCATCTTAGGGTTTTATGGTTTTACTTTTTAGGGTTTAAGGTTTAGGGTTTAATGTATAGGATTTAGGGTTTAGGGTTTTGTATTTCATGGGTTTTGGCTTAGGTTAGGGCTTTAGGGTTCTAGAATTTTGTGTTTAATAGATAAAGTTTAGGGTTTCGGTTCACGATTTAGGATTTCAGGGATTTAGGGTTTAGTGTTTTATAGTTTAGGGTTTAGGGTTTCAATGTTAGGGTTTTAGGTTTTCCATGTTATGGTGTTTCAGCTTTACAGTTTAGAGTCTTACACTTTCAAAATTCAGGATTTTAGGGTTTAGGCTAAACAAGTTTAGTGTTTAAGGTTTAGGGTTTTAGGGTTTCCTTTTTTAAGGTTTTAGGGTTTTATGGTTTAGGTTTTCCACTTTTGGGCTTTTAGGGTTTTAGGATTTAGGGTTTTGGGGTGTCAATGTTAGGGTTTTAGGTTTTCCATGTTACGTTTTTAGGGTTTTACATTTTAGGGTTATACACTTTCTAAATTTAGGGTTTAGGCTAAAAAATTTTAGGGTTTTAGGATTCTTGGATTTAGTGTTTAATAGATAAAGGTTAGGGTTTAGGGTTAACGGTTTAGGATTTCAAGGGTTTCGGGTTTAGGGTTGGGTTTGAGGTTTTTGGGTTTCAATGTAAGGGTTTTAGGTTTTTCATTTTAGGGTTTTAGTGTTTTACTATTTCGAGTTTAGGGTTTAGGTTTCACAATTTAGGATTTCAAGGGTTTAAGGTTTTAGGTTTTAGGGTTTGGGGTTTAGGGGTTTTATGTTTAGGCTTAAGGTTTAGGGGTTTTTGAATGTCGATGTTCGGGTTTTATGTTTTCCATGTTAGGGTTTTTAAGGTTTTACGTTTTTGGCTTATACTACACTTTCTAAATTTAGGGTTTTAGGGTTTAGGCTAAAAAAGTTTAGTATTTTAGGGTTCTAGGATTTAGTGTTTAATAGATAAAGGTTAGGGTTTAGGGTTCACAGTTTAGGATTTTAAGGGTTTGGGTGTTAGGTTTTCCATGTTAGGGTTTTAGTGTTGTTACGGTTTAGGGTTTAGGTTTTAGAGGTCTAGGTTTAGTGTGTAATAGATAAAGTTTAGGATTTAAGGTTAACTTTTTAGGATTTCAAGGGTTTAAGGTTCAGGGTTTCTGTATTTATGGCTTAGGGTTTTACGTTTAGGCTTAGGGTTTTGGAATGTCAATGTTAGGGTTTTAGGTTTACATGTCAGGGTTTTACTTTTTCAGGTTATACACTTTCCAAATTTTAGGTTTTAGAGTTTAGGCTAAAAAAGTTTTGGGTTTTAAGGTTCAAGGATTTAGTGTTTAATAGATAAAGATTAGGGTTTGGGGTTCACGGTTTAGGATTTCAAGGGTTTGGGGTTCAGGGTCTTATGGTTTTGGGGTTTTAGGGTTTTGGGTTTAAGGATTTAGGGCTTCGGGTTTGGGGTTTTAGGGTATAGCATTTAGGGTTTAGTGCTTGGGGTTTAGGGTTTAGGTTTCCAATGTTAGGGCTTTTAGGGTTTTACGTTTAGGGTTAGGGTTTAGAGTTTTCGGGTGTCAATGTTAGGGTTTTAGGTTTCCATGTTAGAGTTTTAGGGTTTTACGTTTCAGGGTTATACACTTTCTAAATTTAGGGTTTTAGGGTTAGGCTAAAAAAGTTTGGGGTTTTAGGGTTCTAGAATTTAGTGTTTAATAGATAAAGTTTAGGATTTTAAGGGTTTAGGGTTTGGGGTTTCAATGTTAGGGTTCTAGGTTTTCCATGTTATGGTTTTAGGGTTTTATGGTTTAGGCTCTTACACTTTCAAAATTCAAGGTTTTAGGGTTTTGGCTAAATAAGTTTAGTATTTAGGGTTTATTTTTTAGGTTTTAGGGTTTTAGGGTGTGGGTTTTCCACGTAAGGGTTTTTAGGGTAGGGTCTAGGGTTTAGGGTTTATGGCTTTATGTTTAGGGTTTCAGGTTTTGGGATGTAAATGTTAGGGTTTAGTCTTTAGGGTTCTAGGGTGTACATGTTGGAGTTTTAGGGTTTTAAAGTTAGGGTTTTATTTTTTAGGGTTTTGGGTTTAGGGTTTTAGTGTTTTTGGGTATTGGGTTTATTGTTTAAGGTTTTAGGTTTTTAGTGTTTTGGTTTTCTATGTTAGGGTTTTTAGTGTTTAGGTTTTAGGGTTTAGGGTTTTAGTATTCTAGGGTTTTAGGTTTTCCATGTTTGGGTTTTAGGGTTTTATATTCCAAGGTTATACACTTTCTAAATTTAGGGTTTTAAGGATTAGGCTAAAAAAGTTTAGGGATTTAGGGTTCCAGGGTTTAGTGTTTAATAGATAAAGTTTAGGGTTTAGGTTCACGATTTAGGATTTCAAGGGTTTAGGGTTTAGGGCTTAGGGTTTCCATGTATGGGTTTTAGCGTTTTAAATTTTAAGGTTATACACTTTCTAAATTTAGAGTTTCAGGGTTTAGGCTAAGAAAGTTCAGGCTTTTAGGGTTCTAAGGTTTCGTGTTTTATAGATAGAGTTTATGGTTTAGGGTTCACACGGTTTAGGATTTCAAGGGTTTAGGGTCCAGTGTTTTTAGGTTTTAGGTTTTATTTTGGGTTTAGAGTTTTAGGGTTTAAGGTTTAGGGTTTAAGGGTTTAGGGTTTGGGGTTTAGTGTTTGGGTTTTTCATGTTAGGTTTTTAGGGTTTTAGGGTTAGGGTTTAAGGTTTAGTGTTAGGCATTTGGGGTGTCAATGTTATGATTTCAGGTTTTTCCATGTTAGAGTTTTAGTGCTTAAGGTTTAGGGTTTGGGGTTTAGGGTTTAGGTTTCCCATGTTAGGGTTTTTAGGATATTAGGGTTCGGGGGTTTTACGTTTAGGCTTCGGGTTTAGGGTTTGGGGGGTTTTTGAATGTCAATGGCATAGGTTTTAGGTTTTCCATGTTAGGCTTTTAAGGTTTTAGGTCGTTATACACTTTCTAAATTTAGGGTTTTAGGGTTTTAGAGTTTAGGCTAGAAAAGTTTAGGGTCAGGGTTCTAGGATTTAGTACTTAATAGATAAAGGTTAGGGTTTATGGTTCACGGTTCAGGATTTCAAGGGTTTGGGGTTTAGAGTTTTAAGGTTTTGGGGTTTTAGGGTTTCAATGTTAGGGTTTTAGGTTTAACGTTTTAGGGTTTAGGGTTTTAGGGTTTAGCATTTCGAGTTAATGGTTTGGGGTTTAGGGTTAGGTTATCCATATTAGGGTTTTCCAAGTTAGAGTTTTAGGGTTTTACGTTTCAGGGCTATACACTTTCTAAATTTAGGGTTTTAGGGTTTAGGCTAAAAAAGTTTAGGGCTTTAGTGTTCTAAAATTTAGTGTTTAATAGATAACGTGTAGGGTTTAGGGTTCACGATTTAGGATTTCAAGGGTTTAGGGTTTCATTGTTAGGGTTTTAGGTTTTCCATGTTATGGTTTTAGGGCTTTACGGTTTAGGCTCTTACACTTTCAAAATTCAGGGTTTTAGGGTTTAGGCTAAACAAGTTTAGTGTGTAAGGTTTACGGTTTTAGGGTTTCTTTTTTTAAGATTTAAGGGTCTTAGTGTTTAGGTTTTCCATGTTTGGGTTTCTAGGGTTTTAGGGTTTAGGGTTTAGAATTTAGGGTTTTGGGGTGTCAATGTTAGGGTTTTAGGTTTTCTATGTTAGAGTTTTAGGGTTTTACGTTTTAGGGTTTAGGCTAAAAAAGAGTAGGGTTTTAGGGTTCCAGGATTTAGTGTTTGCTACATAAAAGTTAGAGTTTAGGGTTAACGGTTTAGGATTTCAAGGGTATCGGGTTTAGGGTTTTAGGGTTTTTGGGTTTTAGGGTTTCAATGTTAGGGTTTCAAGTGTTCCATATTAGGGTTTGTTTTAGTTTTACTGTGTCGGGTTTAGGGTTTAGTGTTTAATAGATAAAGTTTAGGGTTGAGGGTTCTTGATTTAGGATTTGTAGCGTTTAGGGTATAGGGTTTTAGGGTGTCAATGTCAGGGTTTTAGGTTTTCCATGTTAGGGTTTTAGGGTTTTACGATTTTTGGTTATACACTTTCTAAATTTTGGGTTTAGGCTAAACAAGTTTAGGATTTTAGGGTTGTAGGATTTAGTTTTTAATAGATAAAGGTTAGGGTTTGGGGTTCACAGTTTTTCATTTTAAAGGTTTGGGGTTTAGGGTTGTAGGGTTTTGGGCTTTTAGGTTTTCCATGTTAGGGTTTTAGTGTTTAACAGTTTAGGGTTTAGGTTGTAGAGTTCTAGAGTTTAGTGTTTAATAGATAAAGTTTAAGTTTTAGGGTTCACAATTTAGGATTTCAAGGGTTTAAGGTTTGCGGTTTAGGGTTTTAAGTTTTAGGGTTTAGGGTTTCGGCTTTTAAGTTTAGGCTTAGGGTTATGGTTTTGGAATGTCAATGTTAGGGTTTTAGGGTTTTACGTTTTCTGGTTATACACTTTCTAAATTTAGAGTTTAGTGTTTAGGGTTTTAGGGTTCTAGGAATTAGTTTTTAATAGATAAAGGTTAGGGTTTAGGGTTCACGGTTTAGGATTTTAAGGGTTTGGGGTTCAGGGATTTTGGGTTTTGTGTTTAGGTTTTAGAGTTCTAGGGTTTAGTGATTAATAGATAAAGTTTAGGTTTTAGGGTTTACAATTTAGTATTTCAAGGTTTTAAGGTTTAGGGTTTTGGGTTTAGGGTTTTGCGTTAGGCTTAAGGTTTAGGGTTTAGGGTTTTGGAATGTTAATGCTAGGGTTTTAGGTTTTACATGTTAGGGTTTTCAGGTTTTATGTTTTTGGGTTATACACGTTCTAAATTTTAGAGTTTTAGAGTTGAGACTAAAAAAGTTTGGGGTTTCAGGGTTCTAGGATTAGTGTTTAATCGATAAAGGTTAGGGTTTATGATTCATGGTTTAGGATTTCAAGTGTTTGGGGTTTAGAGTTTTAGGGTTTTGGCGTTTTAGGGTCTTAATGTTAGGGTTTTAGGTTTTAGGGTTTTGGGTTTAGGGTTTGATTGTTTAGGGTTTTAGGGTTTAGCGTTTAGGGTTTATGGTTTGGGGTTTAGGGTTTTGGATTGTCAATGTTAGGATTTTAGGTTTTCCAAGTTATAGTTTTATGGTTTTATGTTTCAAGGCTATACACTTTCTAAATTTAGGGTTTTAGGGTTAGCCTAAAAAGGTTCAGGGCTTTAGGGTTCTAGAACTTAGTGTTTAATAGATAAAGTTTAGTGTTTTACTATTTAGGGTTTAGGGTTTTAAGATTTCAATGTTAGGGTTTTAGGGTATTACTGTTTAGGGTTTGGGTGTTAGGGTTTAGGGTTTAGAGGGTTTAGGTTTTGGGGTTTCAATGCTACGGTTTTAGGGTTTTACCGTCTAGGGTTTAGGGTTTTAAGGTTTAGGGGTTAGGATTTCAAGGGTTTTTTATTTTGGGGTTTCGATGTTAGGGTTTTATGGTTTTACTGTTTATGGTTTAGAGTTTCGGGTTTATGGGTTTAGGATTTTGGGGTTTCAATGTTAGGGTTTTAGGTTTTCCATGTAAGGGTTCTGGGGTTTTACGGTTTAGGGGTTAGGGTTTAGGGTTTTGGGGTTTCAATTTTAGGGTTTTATGTTTTCTATGTTAGGGTTTTAGTATTTTACTTTTTAGTGTATAGGGTTTTTGGGTTTAGGGTTCAAGTTTTCAAGGGTTTAGGGTTTTAGGATTCAGGGTTAAGTTTTTTAGTGTTTAGGGTTTCAAGGGTTTATGGTTTGGGGTTTAGGTTTTTGGGGCTTCAACGGAAGGGTTTTAGGGGTTTACTGTTTAGGGTTTAGGATTTCAAGGGCTTAGGGTTTTGGGGTTTTAGGTTTTGCATCTTAGTGTTTTAGGGTTTTACTTTTTATGGTGTTGGGTTTAGGGTCTAATGTTTAGGGTTTAGGGTTTTGTATTTCAAGGGTTTTGGGTTTTTTATGTTAGGGTTTTAGGGTTTTACATTTTAGGGTTTAGGGTTTTAGGGTTTGGGTTTAGACTTTCAAGAATTTATGGTTTAGGTTTTAGGGTTTTGTGTTTTCAATATTAGGGTTTAAGATTTGAAGGGTTCAGGGTTTTGGTGTTTAGGGTTTGAGGTTTTGTATTTCAAGGGTTTAGGGTTTTGGGCATTCAATGTTTGGGTTTTAGGTTTTCCATGTATGGGTTCTAGGGTTTAACGGTCTAGGGTTTAGGGTTTTGGGGTTTCAATATAAGGTTTTGGGTTTTCTACGTTAGGGTTTTAGTGTTTTGCTGTTTAGGGTTTGGGTTTTATTGTTTGGGGTTTTAGGATTTAGGGTTTAGGGTTTGGGGTTTTATTGTTAGGGTTTTATCGTCTAGGGTTTAGGGTTTATGGTTTTGGGGTTTCAATGTTAGGGATCAAGGTTTTCTATGTTAGATTTTAGGGTATTACTGTTTAGGGTTTAGGATTTTAGGGTTTAGGGTTTAGGATTTCAAGGGTTTTGGGGTTTCAATGTTAGGGTTTTAGGTATTCCATGTTAGGGTTTTATCGTTTTCCTGTTTAGGGTTTAGAGTTTAGGGTTTATGGGTTTAGGGTTTTGGAGTTTCAATGTTGGAGTTTTAAGGTTTAGGGTTTGGGATTTCAAGGGCTTAGGGTTTTAGGGTTTTAGGGTGTAGGGTTTTAGGTTTTCCATCTTAGGGTTTTAGGGTTTTGCTTTTTATAGTTTAGGGTTTAGGGTTTAATGTTTAGTGTTTAGGGTTTAGGGTTTTGTATTTCAAGGGTTTTGGGTTTTCTATGTTAGGGTTTTACATTTTATGGTTTAGGGTTTCAGAGTTTGTGTTTAGACTTTCAAGGGTTTATGGTTTAGGGTTTAGGGTTTTGTGTTTTCAATATTAGGGTTTCGGATTTGAAGGGTTCAGGGTTTTGGGGTTTAGGGTTTTGTATTTCAAGGGTTTAGGGTTTTGGGGATTCAATGTTAGGGTTTTAGGTTTTTCTTGTATGGGTTTTGGGGTTTAACGGTCTAGGGTTTAGGATTTTGGGTTTTGGGGTTACAATATTAGGGTTTTGGGTTTTCTACGTTAGGGTTTTAGTGTTTTGCTATTTAGGGTTTAGGTTTTAGGGTTTGGGGTTTTAGGATTTAGGGTTTAGGGTTTGGGGTTTCAATGTTAGGGTTTTATCGTCTAGGGTTTAGGGTTTTAGGGTTTATGGTTTTGGGGTTTTAATGTAGGGTTCAAGGTTTTCTATGTTAGGTTTTAGGGTATTACAGTTTAAGGTATTTCTATGTTAGGTTTTAGGGTTTAAGATTTTTGGGGTTTTGGGGTTTCAATGTTAGGTTTTAGGTTCTCCATGTTAGGGTTTTATCGTTTTACTGTTTAGGGTTTAGGGTTTATGGGTTTAGGGTTTTGGAGTTTCAATGTTGGAGTTTTAGGTTTTCTATGTTTGGTTTTACGGTATTACTGCTTAGGGCTTAGGGTTTAGGGTTTAGGGATTTGGGTTTCGGGGTTTCAATGTTACGGGATCTAATCCTCCACAGCAAAGAAATTCAGCGGGTTTTAGGTTTTCTATGTTAGCATTTTAGTGTTTCACTATTTAGGGTTTAGGGTTTTGGGTTTAAGTTTTAGGGTTTTAAGATTTCAATGTTAGGGTTTTAGGGTATTACTATTTAGGGTTTAGGGTTGGGGTTTTAGGGTTTAGGGTTGGGGTTTTATGGTTTAGGATTTCATGGGTTTAGGGTTTTGGGGTTTCAATGTTAGGGTTTTAGGGTTTTACAGTCTAGGGTTTAGGGTTTTAGTGTTTAGGGGTTAGGATTTTAAAGGTTTTCTATTTTGGGGTTTCAATGTCGGGGTTTTAGGTTCTAGGGTTTACCGTTTAGGGTTTTTGGGGTTTCAATGTTTGGGTTTCTTGTTTTACGAGTCTAGGGTTTTAGGGTTTAGGGTTTTGGGATTTTAATTATAGGGTTTTAGGTTTTCCATCTTAGGGTTTTATGGTTTTACTTTTTAGGATTTAGGGTTTCGGGTTTAAGGTTTAGGGTTTAGGGTACAGGGTTTTGGGGTTTTAATCTTAGGGTTTTAGGTTTTCTATGTGTGGGTTTAGAGTTTTACCTTTTAGGGTTTAGGGTTTTAGGTTTAGAATTTCAAGGGCTTATGGTTTAGGGTTTAAGGTTTTGGGTTTTCAATATTAGGGTTTAGGGTTTAGGGTTTCGGGGTTTAGGGTTTAGGGTTCTCTATTTCAAGGGTTTAGGGTTTTGGGGATTCAATGTTAGGGTTTTAGGGTTTTTCTGTCCAGGATTTAGGGGTTAGGATTTTAAGGGTTTTCGATTTTGGGGTTTCAATGTCAGGGTTCTTGGTTTTCCATGTTAGGGTTCTAGGGTTTTTACTGTTTAGGGTTTAGGTTTCTTGGGTTTCAATCTTAGGATTTTAGGTTTTCTATGTTCTGGTATTTGGGTTTTAGTTTTTAGGGTTTAGGGTTTAGGATTTCAAGGGTTAGGGTTTTAGGGTTTTGGGTTTAGACTTTCACAGGTTTATAGTTTAGGGTTTTGGGTTTTTAATGTTAGGGTTTAGGATTTAAAGGGTTTTGGGTTTTAGGGTTTAGGGTTTAGTATTTCAAGTGTTTACGATTTTGGGGATTCAATGTTAGGGTTTTAGGTTTTCCTTGTGAGGGTTCTGGGGTTTTACGGTTTAGGGGTTAGGGTTTAGGGTTTTGGCGTTTCAATGTTAAGGTTTTAGGTTTTTTATGTTAGGGTTTTAGTGTTTTACTTTTTAGTGTTTAGGGTTTTTGGGCTTAGGGTTTAGGATTCTAAGGGATTAGGGTTTTAGGGTTCAGGGTTTAGAGTTTTATTGTTTAGGGTTTCAATGGTGTTTGGTTTAGGGTTTAGGTTTTTGGGGTTTCTATGTTACGGTTTTAGGGTTTAGGTTTTTAGGGTTTAGGGTTTAGGATTTCAAGGGCTTAGGGTTTTGGATTTTTTTTGGCTTAGGGTTTAGGGCTTAGGGTTTAAGGTTTATGGTTTAGGGTTTTTATTTCAAGGGTTTAAGGTTTTGGGTTTTCTATGTCAGGGTTTTAGGGTGTTTTTTTCTAGGGTTTAGAGTTTAGTGTTTCAAGGGTTTATGGTTTAGGGTTTAGGGTTTTGAGTTTTCAATATTAGGGTTTAGCATTTAAAGGGTTTAGGGTGTTGGGGTTTCAATGTTGGGGTTTTAGGTTTTCTATGTTTGGTTTTACGGTATTACTGCTTAGGGCTAGGGGTTTAGGGTTTTAGGGTTTAGGTATTTGGGTTTCGGGGTTTCAATGTTCTTGGATCTAATCCTCCACGAAAAGCGAAATTCATGGGTTTTAGTTTTTCTATGTTGGCATTTTAGTGTTTCACTATTTAGGGTTTATGGATTTTGGGTTTAGGCTTTAGGGTTTTAAGATTTCAATGTTTGGGTTTTAGGGTATTACTGTTTAGGGTTTAGGGTTGGGGTTTTAAGGTTTAGGATTTCATGGGTTTAGGGTTTTGGGGTTTTCAATGCTAGGGTTTTAGGGGTTTTTCTTGTCTAGGGTTTAGGGTTTTAGTGTTTAGGGGTTAGGATTTTAGGGGTTTTCGATTTTGGGGTTTCAATGTCTGGGTTTTAGGTTCTAGGGTTTACTGTTTAGGGTTTTTGGCGTTTCAATGTTAGGGTTTTAGGGTTTTACTATTTACAGTCTAGGGTTTTAGGGTTTAGGGTTTTGGGATTTTAATTATAGGGTTTAGGTTTTCCATCTTAGGGTTTTATGGTTTTACTTTTTAGGGTTTAAGGTTTAGGGTTTATGGTATAGGGTTTTTGGGTTTTAATCTTAGGGTTTTAGGTTTTCTATGTGTGGGTTTAGAGTTTTACCTTTTAGGGTTTAGGGTTTTAGGTTTAGAATTTCAAGGGCTTATGGTTTAGGGTTTAAGGTTTTGGGTTTTCAATATTAGGGTTTAGGGTTTAGGGTTTCGGGGTTTAGGGTTTAGGGTTTTGTATTTCAAGGGTTTAGGGTTTTGGGAATTCAATGTTAGGGTTTTAGGGTTTTTCTGTCTAGGGTTTAGGGGTTAGGATTTTAAGGGTTTTCGATTTTGGTGTTTCGATGTCAGGGTTTTAGGTTTTTCATGTTAGGGTTCTAGGGTTTTACTGTTTAGGGTTTAGGTTTCTTTTGTTTCAATCTTAGGATTTCAGGTTTTCTATGTTAGGGTATTTGGGTTTTAGTTTTTAGGGTTTAGGGTTTAGGATTTCAAGGGTTAGGGTTTTAATGTTTTGGGTTTACACTTTCACGGGTTTATGGTTTAGGGTTTCGGGTTTTTAATGTTAGGGTTTAGGATTTAAAGGGTTTAGGGTTTTAGGGTTTAGTGTTTAGTACTTCAAGTGTTTAGGATTTTGGGGATTCGATGTTAGTGTTTTAGGTTTTCCTTGTGAGGGTTCTGGGGTTTTACGGTTTAGGGGTTAGGGTTTAGGATTTTGGTGTTTCAATGTTAGGGTTTTAGTGTTTTACTGTTTAGTGTTTAGGGTTTAGGATTCTAAGGGATTAGGATTTTAGGATTTAGGGTTTAGATTTTTATTGTTTAGGGCTTCAATGGTGTTTCGTTTAGGGTTTAGGTTTTTGGGGTTTCTATGTTAGGGTTTTAGGGTTTTACGGTTTTGGGTTTAGGTTTTTAGGGTTTAGGGTTTAGGATTTCAAGGGCTTAGGGTTTTGGAGTTTTATGCCTTAGGGTTTAGGGCTTAGGGTTTAAGGTTTAGGGTTTAGGGTTTTGTGTTTCAAGGGTTTAAGGTTTTGGGTTTTCTATGTTAGGGTTTTAGGGGTTTTTTTTAGGGTTTAGAGTTTACTATTTCAAGGGTTTATGGTTTAGGGTTTAGGGTTTTGATTTTTTTCAATATTAGGGTTTAGGATTTAAAGGGTTTAGGGTTTTGGGGGTTTTTAATGTTGGGGTTTTAGGTTTTCTATGTTTGGTTTTACGGTATTCTTGCTTAGGGCTTAGGGTTTAGGGTTTTTAGGGTTTAGGGATTTGGGTTTCGGGGGTTTCAATGTTCTTGGATCTAATCCTCCACAAAAAGCAAGAAATTCAGCGGGTTTTAGGTTTTCTATGTTAGCATTTTAGTGTTTCACTATTTAGGGTTTAGGGTTTTTGGGTTTAGGTTTTAGGGTTTTAAGACTTCAATGTTAGGGTTTTAGGGTATTACTGTTTAGGGTTTAGGGTTGGGGTTTTCGGGTTTAGGATATCATGGGTTTAGGGTTTTGGGGTTTTATGGTTTTGTGTTTTAGGTTTTCCATCTTAGGGTTTTATGGTTTTACTGTTTAGGGTTTAGGGCTTAGGGTTTAAGGTTTAGGGTTTAGGGTTTTGTATTTCAAAGGGGTTTATGGTTTTGGGTTTTCTATGTTAGGGTTTTAGGGTTTTACTTTTTAGGGTTTAGGGTTTCAGGGTTTTGGGTTTAGTGTTTCAAGGGTTTATGGTTTAGGGTTTAGGGTTTTGAGTTTTCAATATTAGGGTTTAGGATTCAAAGGGTTTGGGGTCTAGGGTTTTGAGGATTCAATGTTAGGGTTCCATGTAAGGGTTTTGGGGTTTGCCGGTCTATGGTCTAGGGTTTTGGGTTTTGGGGTTTCAATGGTAGGGTTTTAGTCTTTCTATGTTAGGGTTTTAGTGTTTTACTATTTAGTGTTTAGGGTTTAGGGCTTAGGGTTTTAAGGTATTACTGTTTAGGGTTTGGATTTTAGGGTTTAGAGGGTTTAGGTTTTGGTGTTTCAATGTGAGGGTTTTAGGGTTTTACCGTCTAGGGTTTAGGGTTTTAAGGTTTAGGGGTTAGGATTTTAAGGGTTTTTTATTTTGGGGTTTCGATGTTAGGGTTTTATGGTTTTACTATTTATGGTTCAGAGTTTAGGGTTTATGGGTTTAGGGTTTTGGGGTTTCAGTGTTTGGGTTTTAGGTTTTTCATGTAAGGGTTCTGGGGTTTTACGGTTTAGGGGTAAGGGTTTAGGGTTTTGGGGTTTCAATGTTAGGGTTTAATTTTTTCTATGTTAGGGTTGTAGTGTTTTACTTTTTAGTGTACAGGGTTTTTGGGTTTAGGGTTCAAGATTTCAAGGGTTTAGGGTATTAGGATTTAGGGTTAAGTTTTTAGTGTTTAGGGTTTCAAGGGCTTATGGTTTGGGGTTTAAGTTTTTGGGGGTTTCTATGGTAGTGTTTCGGGGGGTTTTTCTTGTTTAGGGTTTAGGATTTCAAGGGCTTAGGGTTTTGGGGTTTTAGGTTTTTCCATCTTAGGGTTTTATGGTTTTACTTTTTATGGTTTAGGGTTTAGGGTTTAATGTTTAGGGTTTAGGGTTCAGGGTTTTATATTTCATGGGTTTTGGCTATTAAAGGTTAGGGCTTTCAGGTTCTAGAATTTTTGTGTTTAATAGATAAAGTTTAGGGGTTTTGGTTCACGATTTAGGATTTCGAGGGATTTAGGGTTTAGTGTTTCATAGTTTAAGGTTTAGGGTTTCAATGTTTGGGTTTTATGTTTTCCATGTTATGGTGTTTCGGCTTTACAGTTTAGAGTCTTACACTTTCAAAATTCAGGATTTTAGGGTTTAGGCTAAACAAGTTTAGTGTTTAAGGTTTAGGGTTTTAGGGTTTCCTTTTTTAAGGTTTTAGGGTTTTATGGTTTAGGTTTTCCATTTTTGGGCTTTTAGGGTTTTAGGATTTAGGGTTTTGGGGTGTCAATGTTAGGGTTTAGGTTTTCCATGTTAGGTTTTTAGGGTTTTACGTTTTAGGGTTATACACTTTATAAATTTAGGGTTTAGGCTAAAAAATTTTAGGGTTTTAGCATTCTTGGATTTAGTGTTTAATAGATAAAGGTTAGGGTTTAGGGTTAACGGTTTAGGATTTCAAGGGTTTCGGATTTAGGGTTGGGTTTGGGGTTTTTGGGTTTCAATGCAAGGGTTTTAGGTTTTTCATTTTAGGGTTTTAGTGTTTTACTTTTTCGAGCTTAGGGTTTAGGTTTCACAATTTGGGATTTGAAGCGTTTAAGGTTTAGAGTTTAAGGTTTTAGGTTTTAGGGTTTAGGGTTTAGGGTTTTATGTTTAGGCTTAAGGTTTAGGGTTTTTGAATGTCAATGTTCGGGTTTTATGTTTTCCATGTTAGGGTTTTAAGGTTTTACGTTTTTGGCTTATACTACACTTTTTAAATTTAGGGTTTTAGGGTTTAGGCTAAAAAAAGTTTAGTATTTTTAGGGTTCTAGGATTTAGTGTTTAATAGATAAAGGTTAGGGTTTAGGGTTCACGGTTTAGGATTTTAAGGGTGTGGGGTTTTAGGTTTTCCATGTTAGGGATTTTAGTGTTTTACGGTTTAGGGTTTAGGTTTTAGAGTTCTAGGTTTAGTGTGTAATAGATACGAGTTTAGGATTTAAGGTTAACTTTTTAGGATTTCAAGGGTTTAAGGTTCGGGGGTTTTACGTATTTATGGCTTAGGGTTTTACGTTTAGGCTTAGGGTTTTGGAATGTCGATGTTAGGGGTTTTAGGTTTACATGTCGGGGGTTTTACTTTTTCAGGTTATACACTTTCTAAATTTTGGGTTTTAGAGTTTAGGCTAAAAAAGTTTTGGGTTTTAAGGTTCAAGGAATTAGTGTTTAATAGATAAAGATTGGGGTTTGGGGTTCACGGTTTAGGATTTCAAGGGTTTGGGGTTCAGGGTCTTATGGTTTTGGGGTTTTAGGGTTTCGGGTTTAAGGATTTAGGGCTTCAGGTTTAGGGTTTTAGGGTATAACATTTAGGGTTTAGTGCTTGGGGTTTAGGGTTTAGGTTTTCAATGTTAGGGCTTTTAGGGTTTTACGTTTAGGCTTAGGGTTTAGAGTTTTCGGGTGTCAATGTTAGGGTTTTAGGTTTCCATGTTAGAGTTTTAGGGTTTTACGTTTCACGGTTATACACTTTCTAAATTTAGGATTTTAGGGTTAGGCTAAAAAAGTTTGGGGTTTTAGGGTTCTAGAATTTAGTGTTTAATAGATAAAGTTTAGGATTTTAAGGGTTTAGGGTTTAGGGTTTCAATGTTAGGGTTCTAGGTTTTCCATGTTATGGTTTTAGGGTTTTATGGTTTAGGCTCTTACACTTTCAAAATTCAGGGTTTTAGGTTTTCGGCTAAATAAGTTTAGTATTTAGGGTTTATTTTTTAGGTTTTAGGGTTTTAGGGTGTGGGTTTTCCACGTAAGGGTTTTTAGGGTAGGGTCTAGGGTTTAGGGTTTATGGCTTTATGTTTAGGGTTTCGGGTTTTGGGATGTCGATGTTAGGGGTTTAGTCTTTAGGGTTCTAGGGTTGTACATGTTGGAGTTTTAGGGTTTTTAAAGTTAGGGTTTTATTTTTTAGGGTTTTGGGTTTAGGGTTTTAGTGTTTTTTGGGTATTGGGTTTTATTGTTTAAGGTTTTAGGTTTTTAGTATTTTGGTTTTCCATGTTAGGGTTTTTAGTGTTTAGGTTTTAGGGTTTAGGGTTTTGGTGTGCTAGGGTTTTAGGTTTTCCATGTTTGGGTTTTAGGGTTTTATATTCCAAGGTTATACACTTTCTAAATTTAGGGTTTTAAGGATTTTGCTAAAAAAAGTTTAGGGATTTAGGATTCCGGGGGTTTAGTGTTTAATAGATAATGTTTAGGGGTTTAGGTTCACGATTTAGGATTTCAAGGGTTTAGGGTTTAGGGCTTAGGGGTTTCCATGTATGGGTTTTAGGGTTTTAAATTTTAAGGTTATACACTTTCTAAATTTAGAGTTTCAGGGTTTAGGCTAAGAAAGTTTAGGCTTTTAGGGTTCTAAGGTTTAGTGTTTTATAGATAGAGTTTATGGTTTAGGGTTCACACGATTTTGGATTTCAAGGGTTTGGGGTCTAGTGTTTTTGGGTTTTAGGGTTTTAATGTTAGGGTTTTAGGTTTTATTTTGGTTTTAGAGTTTTAGGGTTTAAGGTTTAGGGTTTAAGGGTTTAGGGTTTGGGGTTTAGTGTTTGGGTTTTTCATGTTAGGTTTTTAGGGTTTTAGGGTTAGGGTTTAAGGTTTAGTGTTAGGCATTTGGGGTGTCAATGTTATGGTTTCGGAGTTTTGCATGTTAGAGTTTTTAGTGCTTAAGGTTTAGGGTTTGGGGTTTAGGGTTTAGGTGTCCCATGTTAGGGTTTTTAGGATATTAGGGTTCAGGGTTTTACGTTTAGGCTTAAGGTTTAGGGTTTGGGGTTTTTGAATGTCAATGGTATAGGTTTTAGGTTTTCCATGTTAGGCTTTTAAGGTTTTAGGTTTTTCGTTATACACTTTCTAAATTTAGGGTTTTAGAGTTTAGGCTAGAAAAGTTTAGGGTTAGGGTTCTAGGATTTAGTACTTAATAGATAAAGGTTAGGGTTTATGGTTCACGGTTTAGGATTTCAAGGGTTTGGGGTTTAGAGTTTTAAGGTTTTGGGGTTTTAGGGTTTCAATGTTAGGGTTTTAGGTTTAACGTTTTAGGGTTTAGGGTTTTAGGGTTTAGCATTTCGAGTTAATGGTTTGGGGTTTAGGGTTAGGTTATCCATATTAGGGTTTTAGGTTTTCCATACTAGAGTTTTAGGGTTTTACATTTCAACGCTATACACTTTCTAAATTTAGGGTTTTAGGGTTTAGGCTAAAAAAGTTTAGGGCTTTAGTGTTCTAAAATTTAGTGTTTAATAGATAAAGTGTAGGGTTTAGGGTTCACGATTTAGGATTTCAAGGGTTTAGGGTTTAGGGTTTCATTGTTAGGGTTTTAGGTGTTCCATGTTATGGTTTTAGGGCTTTACGGTTTTGGCTCTTGCACTTTCAAATTTCAGGGTTTTAGGGTTTAGGCTAAACAAGTTTAGTGTGTAAGGTTTAGGGTTTTAGGGTTTCTTTTTTTAAGATTTAAGGGTCTTAGTGTTTAGGTTTTCCATGTTTGGGTTTCTAGGGTTTTAGGGTTTAGGGTTTAGAATTTAGGGTTTTGGGGTGTCAATGTTAGAGTTTTAGGTTTTCTATGTTAGAGTTTTAGGGTTTTACATTTTTGGGTTTAGGCTAAAAAAGAGTAGGGTTTTAGGGTTCCAGGATTTAGTGTTTGCTACATAAAATTTAGAGTTTAGGGTTAACGGTTTAGGGTTTAGGGTTTTTGGGGTTTAGGGTTTCAATGTTAGTGTTTCAAGTGTTCCATATTAGGGTTTTTTTTAGTTTTACTATTTCAGGTTTAGGGTTTAGTGTTTAATAGATAAAGTTTAGGGTTGAGGGTTCTTGATTTAGGATTTGTAGCGTTTAGGGTATAGGGTTTTAGGGGTGTCGATGTCGGGGGTTTTAGGTTTTTCCACGTTAGGGTTTTAGGGTTTTACGATTTTAGGTTATACACTTTCTAAATTTAGGGTTTAGGCTAAAAAAAGTTTAGGATTTTAGGGTTGTAGGATTTAGTTTTTAGTAGATAAAGGTTAGGGTTTGGGGTTCACGGGTTTTTTTATTTTTAAAGGTTTGGGGTTTAGGGTTGTAGGGTTTTGGGCTTTTAGGTTTTCCATGTTAGGGTTTTAGTGTTTTACAATTTAGGGTTTAGGTTGTAGAGTTCTAGAGTTTAGTATTTAATAGATAAAGTTTAAGTTTTAGGGTTCACAATTTAGGATTTCAAGGGTTTAAGGTTTGCGGTTTAGGGTTTTAGGTTTTAGGGTTTAGGGTTTCGGCTTTTAAGTTTAGGCTTAGGGTTTATGGTTTTGGAATGTCAGTGTTAGGGTTTTAGGGTTTTACGTTTTCTGGTTATACACTTTCTAAATTTAGAGTTTAGGGTTTAGGGTTTTAGGGTTCTAGGAATTAGTTTTTAATAGATAAAGGTTAGGGTTTAGGGTTCACGGTTTAGGATTTTAAGGGTTTGGGGTTCAGGGATTTAGGGTTTTGTGTTTAGGTTTTAGAGTTCTAGGGTTTAGTGATTAATAGATAAAGTTTAGGTTTTAGGGTTTACAATTTAGTATTTCAAGGTTTTAAGGTTTAGGGTTTAGGAATTTAGGTTTTAGGGTTTAGGGTTTTGCGTTTAGGCTTAAGGTTTAGGGTTTAGGGTTTTGGAATATTAATGCTAGGGTTTTAGGTTTTCCATGTTAGGGTTTTCAGGTTTTATGTTTTTGGGTTATACACGTTCTAAATTTTAGAGTTTTAGAGTTTAGGCTAAAAAAGTTTGGGGTTTCAGGGTTCTAGGATTAGTGTTTAATAGATAAAGGTTAGGGTTTATGATTCACGGTTTAGGATTTCAAGTGTTTGGGGTTTAGAGTTTTAGGGTTTTGGCGTTTTAGGGTCTTAATGTTAGGGTTTTAGGTTTTAGGGTTTTGGGTTTAGGGTTTTATTGTTTAGGGTTTTAGGGTTTAGCGTTTAGGGTTTATGGTTTGGGGTTTACGGTTTTGGATTGTCAATGTTAGGATTTTAGGTTTTCCAAGTTATAGGTTTATGGTTTTATGTTTTGAGGGGCTATACACTTTCTAAATTTAGGGTTGGGCTAAAAAGGTTCAGGGCTTTAGGGTTCTAAAATTTAGTGTTTAATAGATAAAGTTTAGTGTTTTACTATTTAGGGTTTAGGGTTTTAAGATTTCAATGTTAGGGTTTTAGGGTATTACTGTTTAGGGTTTGGGTTTTAGGGTTTAGAGGGTTTAGGTTTTGGGGTTTCAATGTTACGGTTTTAGGGTTTTACCGTCTAGGGTTTAGGGTTTTAAGGTTTAAGGGTTAGGATTTTAAGGGTTTTTTCATTTTGGGGGTTTTCGATGTTAGGGCTTTTATGGTTTTTTCTTGTTTATGGTTTTAGAGTTTAGGGTTTATGGGTTTAGGGTTTTGGGGGTTTCAATGTTAGGGTTTTAGGTTTTTCAGTGTAAGGGTTACGGGGGTTTTACGGTTTAGGGGTTAGGGTTTAGGGGTTTTTGGGTTTCAATTTTAGGGTTTTATGTTTTTCTATGTTAGGGTTTTAGTATTTTACTTTTTTTAGTGTATAGGGTTTTTGGGTTTAGGGTTCGAGATTTCAAGGGTTTAGGGTTTTAGGGTTTAGGGTTAAGTTTTTTAGTGTTTAGGGTTTCAAGGGTTTATGGTTTGGGGTTTAGGTTTTTGGGGCTTCAATGGAAGGGTTTTAGGGTTTTACTGTTTAGGGTTTAGGATTTCAAGGGCTTAGGGTCTTGGGGTTTTAGGTTTTCCATCTTAGGGTTTTAGGGTTTTACTTTTTTATGGTTTTGGGTTTAGGGTCTAATGTTTAGGGTTTTGGGTTTTGTATTTCTAGGGTTTTGGGTTTTCTATGTTAGGGTTTTAGGGTTTTACATTTTAGGGTTTAGGGTTTCAGGGTTTGGGTTTAGACTTTCAAGAATTTATGGTTTGGGGTTTAGGGTTTTGTGTTTTCAATATTAAAGTTTAAGATTCGAAGGGTTCAGGGTTTAGGGTTTTGTATTTCAAGGGTTTAGGGTTTTGGGGATTCAATGTTAGGGTTTTAGGGTTTTTCTCTCTAGGGTTTAGGGGTTAGGATTTTAAGGGTTTTCGATTTTGGGGTTTCAATGTCAGGGTTTTAGGTTTTCCATGTTAGTGTTCTAGGGGTTTTACTGTTTAGGGTTTAGGTTGCTTGGGTTTCAATCTTAGGATTTTAGGTTTTCTATGTTAGGGTATTTGGGTTTTAGTTTCTAGGGTTTAGGATTTAGGATTTCAAGGGTTAGGGTTTTAGGGTTTTGGGTTTAGACTTTCATGGGTTTATGGTTTAGTGTTTTGGGTATTTAATGTTAGGGTTTAGGATTTAAAGGGTTTAGGGTTTTAGGGTTTAGGGTTTAGTATTTCAAGTGTTTAGGATTTTGGGGATTCAATGTAGGGTTTTAGGTTTTCCTTGTGAGGGTTCTGGGGTTTTACGGTTTAGGGGCTAGGGTTTAGGGTTTTAGCATTTCAATGTTAAGGTTTTAGGTTTTTATGTTAGGGTTTTATTGTTTTACTGTTTAGTATTTAGGGTTTTTGGGCTTAGGGTTTAGGATTCTAAGGGATTAGGGTTTTAGGGTTCTGGGTTTAGATTTTTATTGTTTAGGGTTTCAATGGTGTTTGGCTTATGGTTTAGGTTTTTGGGGTTTCTATGTCACGGTTTTAGGGTTTTACGGTTTAGGGTTTAGGTTTTTAGGGTTTAGGGTTTAGGATTTCAAGGGCTTAGGGTTTTGGAGTTTTATGGCTTAGTGTTTAGGGCTTAGGGTTTAAGGTTTATGGTCTAGGGTTTTTATTTCAAGGGTTTAAGGTTTTGGGTTTTCTATGTTAGGGTTTTAGGGTGTTTTTTTTCTAGGGTTTAGAGTTTAGTGTTTCAAGGGTTTATGGTTTAGGGTTTTGAGTTTTCAATATTAGGGTTTAGGATTTAAAGGGTTTAGGGTTTTGGGGTTTCAATGTTGGGGTTTTAGGTTTTCTATGTTTGGTTTTCACGGTATTCTTGCTCGGGGGCTTAAGGTTTAGGGTTTTAGGGTTTAGGGATTTGGGTTTCGGGGGTTTCAATATTCTTGGATCTAATCCTCCACAGCAAGAAGTCTGCGGGTTTTAGGTTTTCTATGTTAGCATTTTAGTGTTTCACTATTTAGGGTTTCGGGATTTTGGGTTTAGGTTTTAGGGTTTTAAGATTTCAATGTTAGGGTTTCAGGGTATTACTGTTTAGGGTTTAGGGTTGGGGTTTTAGGGATTAGGATTTCATGGGTTTAGGGTTTTGGGGTTTGAATGTTAGGGTTTTAGGGTTTTACTGTCTAGGGTTTAGGGTTTTATTGTTTAGGGGTTAGGATTTTAAGGGGTTTTCAATTTTGGGGTTTCAATGTACGGGTTTTATGTTCTAGGGTTTACTGTTTAGGGTTTTTGGGGTTTCAATGTTAGGGTTTTACTGTTTACTGTCTAGGGTTTTGTGGATTTTAATTATAGGGTTTTAGGTTTTCCATCTTAGGGTTTTAGGGTTTTGCTTTTTATAGTTTAGGGTTTAGGGTTTTGTATTTCAAGGGTTTTGGCTTTTCTATGTTAGGGTTTTACATTTTATGGTTTTGGGTTTCAGGGTTTGGGTTTAGACTTTCAAGGGTTTATGGTTTAGGGTTTAGGGTTTTGTGTTTTCAATATTAGGGTTTAGGATTTGAAGGGTTCGGGGTTTTGGGGGTTTAGGGTTTTGGGCTTAGTATTTCAAGGGTTTAGGGTTTTGGGGGATTCAATGTTAGGGTTTTAGGTTTTTCATGTATGGGTTACGGGGGTTTTAACGGTCTAGGGTTTAGGATTTTGGGTTTTGGGGTTACAATATTAGGGTTTTGGGTTTTCTATGTTAGGGTTTTAGTGTTTTGCAATTTAGGGTTTAGATTTTAGGGTTTGGGGTTTTAGGATTTGGGGTATAGGGTTTGGGGTTTCAATGTTAGGGTTTCTCGAGTCTTGGGTTTAGGGTTTTAGGGTTTATGGTTTCGGGGGTTTTTAATGTTAGGGTTCAAGGTTTTCTATGTTAGGTTTTAGGGTATTCTTGTTTAAGGTATTTCTATGTTAGGTTTTAGGGTTTAAGATTTTTGGGGTTTTGGGGTTTCAATGTTAGGTTTTAGGTTTTCCATGTTAAGGTTTTATCGTTTTCTTGTTTTGGGTTTAGAGTTTAGGTTTATGGGTTTAGGGTTTTGGAGTTTCAATGTTGGGGTTTTAGGGTTTCTATGTTTGGTTTTCACGGTATTCTTGCTTAAGGCTTAGGGTTTAGGGTTTTAGGGTTTAGGGATTTGGGTTTCGGGGTTTCAATATTCTTGGATCTAATCCTACACGAAAGCGAAAAGTCAGTGGGTTTTAGGTTTTCTACGTTAGCATTTTAGTGTTTCACTATTTAGGGTTGAGGGTTTTTGGATTTAGGTTTTAGGGTTTTAGGATTTCAATGTTTGGGTTTTAGGGTATTACTATTTAGGGTTTAGGGTTGGGGTTTTAGGGTTTAGGATTTCATGGGTTTAGGGTTTTGGGGTTTCAATGTTAGGGTTTTATTGTTTTACATTCTAGGGTTTAGGGTTTTAGTGTTTAGGGGTTAGAATTTTAAGGGTTTTCGATTTTGGGGTTCCAATGTCTGGGTTTTAGGTTCTAAGGTATACTGTTTAGGGTTTTTGGGGTTTCAATGTTAGGGTATTAGGGTTTTACTGTTTACAGTCTAGGGTTTTAGGGTTTAGGGTTTTGGGATTTTAATTATAGGGTTTTAGGTTTTCCATCTTAGGGTTTTATGGTTTTACTTTTTAGGGTTTAGGGTTTAGGGTTTAAGGTTTAGGGTTTAGGGTCTTGTGGTTTTAATCTTGGGGCTTTAGGTTTTCTATGTGAGGGTTTAGAGTTTTACCTTTTAGGGTTTAGGGTTTTGGGTTTAGACTTTCAAGGGCTTATGGTTTAGGGTTTAAGGTTTTGGGTTTTCAATATTAGGGTTTAGGGTTTCGGGGTTTAGGGTTTAGGGTTTTGTATTTCAAGGGTTTAGGGTTTGGGGATTCAATGTTAGGGTTTTAGGGTTTTTTTGTCTAGGGTTTAGGGGTTAGGATTTTAAGGGTTTTCGATTTTGGGGTTTCAATGTCAGGGTTTTAGGTTTTCCCTGTTAGGGTTCTAGGGGTTTTACTGTTTAGGGTTTAGGTTTCTTGGGTTTCAATCTTAGGATTTTAGGTTTTCTATGTTAGGGTATTTGGGTTTTAGTTTTCAGGGTTTAGGATTTCAAGGGTTAGGGTTTTAGGGTTTTGGGTTTAGACTTTCACGGGTTTATGGTTTAGGGTTTTGGGTTTTTAATGTTCGGTTTAGGATTTAAGGGGTTTAGGGTTTAGTATTTCAAGTGTTTAGGATTTTGGGGATTCAATGTTCGGGTTTTAGGTTTTCCTTGTGAGGGTACTGGGGTTTTACGGTTTAGGGGTTAGGGTTTTGGCGTTTCAATGTTAAGGTTTTAGGTTTTTTATGGTAGGGTTTTAGTGTTTTACTGTTTAGTGTTTAGGGTTTAGGATTCTAAGGGATTAGGGCTTTAGGGTTCAGGGTTTAGATTTTTATTGTTTAGGGTTTCAATGGTGTTTGGTTTAGGGTTTAGGTTTTTGGGGTTTCTCTGTTACGGTTTTAGGGTTTAGGTTTTTAGGGTTTAGGGTTTAGGATTTCAAGGGCTTAGGGTTTTGGAGTTTTATGGCTTAGGGTTTTGGGCTTAGGGTTTAAGGTTTATGGTTTAGGGTTTTTATTCAAGGGTTTAAGGTTTTGGGTTTTCTATGTTAGGGTTTTAGGGTGTTTTGTTTTAGGGTTTAGAGTTTAGTGTTTCAAGGGTTTATGGTTTAGGGTTTAGGGTTTTGAGTTTACAATATTAGGGTTTAGGATTTAAAGGGTTTAGGGTTTTGGGGTTTCAATGTTGGGGTTTTAGGTTTTCTATGTTTGGTTTTACGGTATTACTGCTTAGGGCTTAGGGTTTAGGGTTTTAGGGTTTAGGGATTTGGGTTTCGGGGTTTCAATGTTACTGGATCTAATCCTCCACAAAAAGCAAGAAATTCCGCGGGTTTTAGGTTTTCTATGTAAGCATTTTAGTGTTTCACTATTTAGGGTTTTTGGGTTTAGGTTTTAGGGTTTTAAGATTTCAATGTTAGGGTTTTAGGGTATTACTGTTTAGGGTTTAGGGTTGGTGTTTTCGGGTTTAGGATTTCATGGGTTTAGGGTTTTGGGGTTTTATGGTTTAGTGTTTTAGGTTTTCCATCTTAAGGTTTTATGGTTTTACTGTTTAGGGTTTAGGGCTTAGGGTTTAAGGTTTAGGGTTTAGGGTTTTGTATTTCAAGGGTTTAAAGTTTTGGGTTTTCCATGTCATGGTTTTAGGGTTTTACTTTTTAGGGTTTAGGGTATCAGGGTTTTGGGTTTAGTGTTTCAAGGGTTTATGGTTTAGGGTTTAGGGTTTTGAGGTTTCAATATTAGGGTTTAGGATTCAAAGGGTTTGGGGTTTATGGTTTTGAGGAATCAATGTTAGGGTTCCATGTAAGGGTTTTGGGGTTTGCCGGTCTATGGTCTAGGGTTTTGGGTTTTTGGGTTTCAATGGTAGGGTTTTAGGCTTTCTATGTTAGGGTTTTAGTGTTTTACTATTTAGTGTTTAGGGTTTAGGGCTTAGGGTTTTAAGATTTCAATGTTAGGGTTTTAAGGTATTACTGTTTAGGGTTTGGATTTTAGGGTTTAAAGGGTTTAGGTTTTGGGGTTTCAATGTTAGGGTTTTAGGGTTTTACCGTCTAGGGTTTAGGGTTTTAAGGTTTAGGGGTTAGGATTTTAAGGGTTTTTTATTTTGGGGTTTCGATGTTAGGGTTTTATGGTTTTACTGTTTATGGTTTAGAGTTTAGGGTATATGGGTTTAGGGTTTTGGGGTTTCAGTGTTAAGGTTTTAGGTTTTCCATGTAAGGGTTCTGGGGTTTTACAGTTTAGGGGTTAGGGTTTAGGGTTTTGGGGTTTCAATGTTAGGGTTTTATGTTTTCTATGTTAGGGTTGTAGTGTTTTACTTTTTAGTGTACAGGGTTTTTGGGTTTAGGGTTCAAGATTTCAAGGGTTTAGGGTTTTAGGATTTAGGGTTTTAGGATTTAGGGTTAAGTTTTTTAGTGTTTAGGGTTTCAAGGGTTTATGGTTTGGGGTTTAGGTTTTTGGGGTTTCAATGGTAGGGTTTCAGGGTTTTACTGTTTAGGGTTTAGGATTTCAAGGGCTCAGGGTTTTGGGGTTTTAGGTTTTCCATCTTAGGGTTTTATGTTTTAATTTTTATGGTTTAGGGTTTAGGGTTTAATGTTTCGGGGTAAGGTTTTGTATTTCATGGGTTTTGGCTATTAAAGGTTAGGGCTTTAGGGTTCTAGAATTTTGTGTTTAATAGATAAAGTTTAGGGTTTCGGTTCACGATTTTGGATTTCAGGGATTTAGGGTTTAGTGTTTTATAGTTTAGGGTTTAGGGTTTTATGTTTTCCATGTTATGGTGTTTGGTTCTTGTTTAGACTCTTACACTTTCAAAAATTTAGGATTTTAGGGTTTAGGCTAAACAAGTTTAGTGTTTAAGGTTTAGGGTTTTAGGGTTTCCTTTTTTAAGGTTTTAGGGTTTTTATGGTTTAGGTTTTCCATTTTTTGGGCTTTTAGGGTTTTAGGATTTAGGGTTTTGGGGTGTCGATGTTAGGGTTTTAGGTTTTCCATGTTAGGTTTTTTTAGGGTTTTACGTTTTAGGTTTATACATTTTCTAAATTTAGGGTTTAGGCTAAAAAATTTTAGGGTTTTAGGATTCTTTGATTTAGTGTTTAATAGATAAAGGTTAGGGTTTGGGGTTAACGGTTTAGGATTTCAAGGGTTTCGGGGTTTAGGGGTTGGGTTTGGGGTTTTGGGTTTCAATGTAAGGGTTTTAGGTTTTTCATTTTAGGGTTTTAGTGTTTTACTATTTCGAGTTTAGGTTTCACAATTTAGGATTTCAAGCGTTTAAGGTTTAGAGTTTAAGGTTTTAGGTTTTAGGGTTTAGGGTTTTATGTTTAGGCTTAAGGTTTAGGGTTTTTGAATGTCAATGTTCGGGTTTTATGTTTTCCATGTTAGGGTTTTAAGGTTTTACATTTTTGGCTTATACTACACTTTCTAAATTTAGGGTTTTAGGGTTTAGGCTAAAAAAGTTTAGTATTTTTAGGGTTCTAGGATTTAGTGTTTAATAGATAAAGGTTAGGGTTTAGGGTTCACAGTTTAGGATTTTAAGGGTTTGGGGTTTTAGGTTTTCCATGTTAGGGTTTTAGTGTTTTACGGTTTAGGGTTTAGGTTTTAGAGTTCTAGGTTTAGTGTGTAATAGATAAAGTTTAAGATTTAAGGTTAACTTTTTAGGATTTCAAGGGTTTAAGGTTCAGGGTTTCTGTATTTATGGCTTAGGGTATTACGTTTAGGCTTAGGGTTTTGGAATGTCAATGTTAGGGTTTTAGGTTTACATGTCAGGGTTTTACTTTTTCAGGTTATACACTTTCTAAATTTTGGGTTTTAGAGTTTAGGCTAAAAAAGTTTTAAGTTTTAAGGTTCAAGGATTTAGTGTTTAATAGATAAAGATTAGGGTTTGGGGGTTCACGGTTTAGGATTTCAAGGGTTTGGGGTTCAGTGTCTTATGGTTTTGGGGTTTTAGGGTTTTGGGTTTAAGGATTTAGGGCTTCGGGTTTAGGGTTTTAGGGTATAGCATTTAGGGTTTAGTGCTTGGGGTTTAGGGTTTAGGTTTTCAATGTTAGGGCTTTTAGGGTTTTACGTTTAGGCTTAGGGTTTAGAGTTTTCGGGTGTCAATGTTAGGGTTTTAGGTTTCCATGTTAGAGTTTTAGGGTTTTACGTTTCAGGGTTATACACATTCTAAATTTAGGGGTTTAGGGTTAGGCTAAAAAAGTTTGGGGTTTTAGGGTTCTAGAATTTAGTGTTTAATAGATAAAGTTTAGGATTTTAAGGGTTTAGGGTTTAGGGTTTCAATGTTAAGGTTCTAGTTTTCCATGTTATGGTTTTAGGGTTTTATGGTTTAGGCTCTTACACTTTCAAAATTCAGGGTTTTAGGGTTTCGGCTAAATAAGTTTAGTATTTAGAGTTTATTTTTTAGGTTTTAGGGTTTTAGGGTGTGGGTTTTCCACGTAAGGGTTTTTAGGGTAGGGTCTAGGGTTTAGGGTTTATGGCTTTATGTTTAGGGTTTCAGATTTTGGGATGTCAATGTTAGGGTTTAGTCTTTAGGGTTCTAGGTTGTAAATGTTGGAGTTTTAGGGTTTTAAAGTCAGGGTTTTATTTTTTAGGGTTTTGGGTTTAGGGTTTTAGTGTTTTTCGTTATTGGGTTTATTGTTTAAGGTTTTTGGTTTTTAGTGTTTTGGTTTTCCATGTTAGGGTTTTTAGTGTTTAGGTTTTAGGGTTTAGGGTTTTGGTGTGCTAGGGTTTTAGGTTTTCCATGTTTGGGTTTTAGGGTTTTATATTCAAAGGTTATACACTTTCTAAATTTAGGGTTTTAAGGATTAGGCTAAAAAAGTTTAGGGATTTAGGGTTCCAGGGTTTAGTGTTTAATAGATAACGTTTAGGGTTTAGGTTCACTATTTAGGATTTCAAGGGTTTAGGGTTTAGGGCTTAGGGTTTCCATGTATGGGTTTTAGCGTTTTAAATTTTAAGGTTATACACTTTCTAAATTTAGAGTTTCAGGGTTTAGGCTAAGAAAGTTCAGGCTTTTAGGGTTCTAAGGTTTCGTGTTTTATAGATAGAGTTTATGGTTTAGGGTTCACACGGTTTAGGATTTCAAGGGTTTAGGGGTCCGGTGTTTTTTGGGTTTTAGGGTTTTAATGTTAGGGTTTTAGGTTTTATTTTGGGTTTAGAGTTTTAGGGTTTAAGGTTTAGGGTTTAAGGGTTTAGGGTTTGGGGTTTAGTGTTTGGGTTTTTCATGTTAGGTTTTTAGGGTTTTAGGGTTAGGGTTTAAGGTTTAGTGTTAGGCATTTGGGGTGTCAATGTTATGATTTCAGGTTTTTCATGTTAGAGTTTTAGTGCTTAAGGTTTAGGGTTTGGGGTTTAAGGTTTAGGTTTCCCGTATTAAGGTTTTTAGGATATTAGGGTTTAGGGTTTTACGTTTAGAGTGAAGGTTTAGGGTTTGGGGGTTTTTGAATGTCAATGGTATAGGTTTTAGGTTTTCTATGTTAGGCTTTTTAAGGTTTTAGGTTTTTTCGTTATACACTTTCTAAATTTAGGGTTTTAGAGTTTAGATTTGGAAAAGTTTAGGAGTCGGGGGTTCTAGGATTTAGTACTTAATAGATAAAGGTTAGGGTTTATGGTTCACGGTTTAGGATTTCAAGGGTTTGGGGTTTAGAGTTTTAAGGTTTTGGGGTTTTAGGGTTTCAATGTTAGGGTTTTAGGTTTAACGTTTTAGGGTTTAGGGTTTTAGGGTTTAGCATTTCGAGTTAATGGTTTGGGGTTTAGGGTTAGGTTATCCATATTAGGGTTTTAGGTTTTCCATACTAGAGTTTTAGGGTTTTACATTTCAACGCTATACACTTTCTAAATTTAGGGTTTTAGGGTTTAGGCTAAAAAAGGTTAGGGCTTTAATGTTCTAAAATTTAGTGTTTAATAGATAAAGTGTAGGGTTTAGGGTTCACGATTTAGGATTTCAAGGGTTTAGGGTTTAGGGTTTCATTGTTAGGGTTTTAGGTGTTCCATGTTATGGTTTTAGGGCTTTACGGTTTTGGCTCTTGCACTTTCAAATTTCAGGGTTTTAGGGTTTAGGCTAAACAAGTTTAGTGTGTAAGGTTTAGGGTTTTAGGGTTTCTTTTTTTAAGATTTAAGGGTCTTAGTGTTTAGGTTTTCCATGTTTGGGTTTCTAGGGTTTTAGGGTTTAGGGTTTAGAATTTAGGGTTTTGGGGTGTCAATGTTAGGGTTTTAGGTTTTCTATGTTAGAGTTTTAGGGTTTTACGTTTTAGGGTTTAGGCTAAAAAAGAGTAGGGTTTTAGGGTTCCAGGATTTAGTGTTTGCTACATAAAAGTTAGAGTTTAGGGTTAAAGGTTTAGGATTTCAAGGGTATCGGGTTTAGGGTTTTAGGGTTTTTGGGTTTTAGGGTTTCAATGTTAGGGTTTCAAGTGTTCCATATTAGGGTTTTTTTAGTGTTACGGTTTCGGGTTTAGGATTTAGTGTTTAATAGATAAAGTTTAGGGTTGAGGGTTCTTGATTTAGGATTTGTAGCGTTTAGGGTATAGGGTTTTAGGGTGTCAATGTCAGGGTTTTAGGTTTTTCCATGTTAGGGTTTTAGGGTTTTACGATTTTAGGTTATACACTTTCTAAATTTAGGGTTTAGGCTAAAAAAGTTTAGGATTTTAGGGTTGTAGGATTTAGTTTTTAATAGATAAAGGTTAGGGTTTGGGGTTCACAGTTTTTTATTTTAAAGGTTTGGGGTTTTGGGTTGTAGGGTTTTGGGCTTTTAGGTTTTCCATGTTAGGGTTTTAGTGTTTTACAATTTAGGGTTTAGGTTGTAGAGTTCTAGAGTTTAGTGTTTAATAGATAAAGTTTAAGTTTTAGGGTTCACAATTTAGGATTTCAAGGGTTTAAGTTTTGCGGTTTAGGATTTTAGGTTTTAGGTTTTAGGGTTTCGGCTTTTAAGTTTAGGCTTAGGGTTTATGGTTTTGGAATGTCCATGTTAGGGTTTTAGGGTTTTACGTTTTCTGGTTATACACTTTCCAAATTTAGAGTTTAGGGTTTAGGGTTTTAGGGTTCTAGGAATTAGTTTTTAATAGATAAAGGTTAGGGTTTAGGGTTCACGGTTTAGGATTTTAAGGGTTTGGGGTTCAGGGATTTAGGGTTTTGTGTTTAGGTTTTAGAGTTCTAGGGTTTAGTGATTAATAGATAAAGTTTAGGTTTTAGGGTTTACAATTTAGTATTTCAAGGTTTTAAGGTTTAGGGTTTAGGGTTTTAGGGTTTAGGGTTTCGGGTTTTGCGTTTAGGCTTAATGTTTAGGGTTTAGGGTTTTGGAATGTTAACACTAGGGTTTTAGGTTTTCCATGTTAGGGTTTTCAGGTTTTATGTTTTTGGGTTATACACGTTCAAAATTTTAGAGTTTAGGCTAAAAAAGCTTGGGGTTTCAGGGTTCTAGGATTAGTGTTTAATAGATAAAGGTTAGGGTTTATGATTCACGGTTTAGGATTTCAAGTGTTTGGGGTTTAGAGTTTTAGGGTTTTGTCGTTTTAAGGTCTTAATGTTGGGGTTTTAGGTTTTAAGGTTTTGGGTTTAGGGTTTTAGGGTTTAGCGTTTAGGGTTTATGGTTTGGGGTTTAGGGGTTTGGATTGTCAATGTTAGGATTTTAGGTTTTCCAAGTTATAGTTTTATGGTTTTATGTTTCAGGGCTATACACTATCTAAATTTAGCGTTTTAGGGTTAGGCTAAAAAGGTTCAGGGCTTTAGGGTTCTAGAATTTAGTGTTTAATAGATAAAGTTTAGTGTTTTACTATTTAGTGTTTAGGGGTTAAGATTTCAATGTTAGGGTTTTAGGGTATTACTGTTTAGGGTTTGGGTTTTAGGGTTTAGAGGGTTTAGGTTTTGGGGTTTCAATGTTACGGTTTTAGGGTTTTCTACGTCTAGGGGTTTAGGGTTTTAAGGTTTAGGGGTTAAGATTTTAAGGGTTTTTTATTTTGGGGGTTTCGATGTTAGGGTTTTATGGTTTTTTCTTGTTTATGGTTTAGAGTTTAGGGTTTATAGGTTTAGGGTTCTGGGGTTTCAATGTTAGGGTTTTAGGTTTTCCATGTAAGGGTTACAGGGGTTTTACGGTTTAGGGGTTAGGGTTTAGGGTTTTGGGGGTTTCAATTTTAGGGTTTTATGTTTTTCTATGTTAGGGTTTTAGTATTTTACTTTTTAGCGTATAGGGTTTTTGGGTTTAGGGTTCGAGATTTCAAAGGTTTAGGGTTTTAGGATTTAGGGTTAAGTTTTTTAGTGTTTAGGGTTTCAAGGGTTTATGGTTTGGGGTTTAGGTTTTTGGGGCTTTAATGGAAGGGTTTTACTGTTTAGGGTTTAGGATTTCAAGGGCTTAGGGTTTTGGGGTTTTAGGTTTTCCATCTTAGGGTTTTACTTTTTATGGTTTTGGGTTTAGGGTCTAATGTTTAGGGTTTTGGGTTTTGTATTTCTAGGGTTTTGGGTTTTCTATGTTAGGGTTTTAGGGTTTTACATTTTAGGGTTTAGGGTTTCAGGGTTTGGGTTTAGACTTTCAAGAATTTATGGTTTGGGGTTTAGGGTTTTGTGTTTTCAATATTAAAGTTTAAGATTTAAAGGGTTCAGGGTTTTGGGGTTTAGGGTTTAGGGTTTTGGGGATTCAATGTTAGGGTTTTAGGTTTTTCATGTATGGGTTCTGGGGTTTAACGGTCTAGGGTTTAGGGTTTTTGGTTTTGGGGTTTCAATATTAGGGTTTTGGGTTTTCTACGTTAGGGTTTTAGTGTTTTGCTGTTTAGGGTTTAGGTTTTAGGGTTTGGGGTTTTAGGATTTAAGGTTTAGGGTTTGGGGTTTCAATGTTAGGGTTTTATCATCTAGGGTTTAGGGTTTATGGTTTTGGGGTTTGAATGTTAGGGATCAAGGTTTTCTATGTTAGATTTTAGGGTATTACTGTTTAGGTTTTAGGATTTTAGGGTTTAGGGTTTAGGATTTCAAGGGTTTTGGGGTTTCAATGTTAGGGTTTTAGGTATTCCATGTTAGGGTTTTATCGTTTTCCTGTTTAGGGTTTAGAGTTTAGGGTTTAGGGGTTTAGGGTTTTTGAGTTTCAATGTTGGAGTTTTAGGGTTTAGGGTTTAGGATTTCAAGGGCTTAGGGTTTTAGGGTTTTAGGGTGTAGGGTTTTAGGTTTTCCATCTTAGGGTTTTAGGGTTTTTCTTTTTATGGTTTACTGTTTAGGGTTTAATGTTTAGGGTTTAGGGTTTAGGGTTTTATATTTCATGGGCTTTGGGTTTTCTATGTTAGGGTTTTACATTTTAGGGTTTAGGGTTTCAGGGTTTGGGTTTAGACTTTCAAGGGTTTGTGGGTTAGAGTTTAGGGTTTTGTGTTTTCAATATTAGGGTTTAGGATTTGAAGGGTTCAGGGTTTTGGAGTTTAGGGTTTAGGGTTTTGTATTTCAAGGGTTTAGGGTTTTGGGGATTCAATGTTAGGGTTTTAGGTTTTTCATGTATGGGTTCTGGGGTTTAACGGTCTAGGGTTTAGGGTTTTGGGTTTTGGGGTTTCAATATTAGGGTTTTGGGTTTTCTACGTTAGGGTTTTAGTGTTTTGCTGTTTAGGGTTTAGGTCTTAGGGTTTGGGGCTTTAGGATTTAAGGTTTAGGGTTTGGGGTTTCAATCTTAGGGTTTTATCGTCTAGGGTTTAGGGTTTATGGTTTTGGGGTTTCAATGTTAGGGATCAAGGTTTTCTATGTTAGATTTTAGGGTATTACTTTTTAGGGTTTAGGTTTAGGGTTTAGGATTTCAAGGGTTTTGGGGTTTCAATGTTAGGGTTTTAGGTATTCCATGTTAGGGTTTTATCGTTTTCCTGTTTAGGGTTTAGAGTTTAGGGTTTATGGGTTTAGGGTTTTGGAGTTTCAATGTTGGAGTTTTAAGGTTTAGGGTTTTGGATTTCAAGGGCTTGGGGTTTTAGGGTTTTAGGTTGTAGGGTTTTAAGTTTTCCATCTTAGGGTTTTAGGGTTTTGCTTTTTATAGTTTAGGGTTTAGGGTTTAATGTTTAGGGTTTAGGGTTTAGGGTTTTGTATTTCAAGGGTTTTGGGTTTTCTATCTTAGGGTTTTAGGGTTTGGGTTTAGACTTTCAAGGGTTTATGGTTTAGGGTTTAGGGTTTTGTGTTTTCAATATTAAGGTTTAGGATTTGAAGGGTTCAGTGTTTTGGGGTTTAGGGTTTAAGGTTTTGTGTTTCAAGGGTTTAAGGTTTTGGGGTTTCAATGTTAGGGTTTTATCGTTTTCCTGTTTGGGGTTTAGAGTTTAGGGTTTATGGGTTTAGGGTTTTGGAGTTTCAATGTTGGAGTTTTAAGGTTTAGGGTTTAGGATTTCAAGGGCTTAGGGTTTTAAAGTTGTAGGGTTTTAGGTTTTCCATCTTAGGGTTTTAGGGTTTTGCTTTTTTATAGTTTAGGGCTTAGGGTTTAGGGTTTTGTATTTCAAGGGTTTTGGGTTTTCTATCTTAGGGTTTTACATTTTATGGTTTAGGGTTTCAGGGCTTGGGTTTAGACTTTGAAGGGTTTATGGTTTTGGGTTTAGGGTTTTGTGTTTTCAATATTAGGGTTTAGGATTTGAAGGGTTCAGGGTTTTGGGGTTTAGGGTTTAGGGTTTTGTATTTCAAGGGTTTAGGGTTGTGGGGATTCAATGTTAGGGTTTTAGGTTTTTCATGTATGGGTTCTGGGGTTTAACGGTCTAGGGTTTAGGATTTTGGGTTTTAGGGTTACAATATTAGGGTTTTGGGTTTTCTATGTTAGGGTTTTAGTGTTTTGCTATTTAGGGTTTATGTTTTAGGGTTTGGGGTTTTAGGATTTAGGGTTTAGGGTTTGGGGTTTCAATGTTAGGGTTTTACCGTCTAGCGTTTAGGGTTTTAGGGTTTATGGTTTTGGGGTTTTAATGTTAGGGTTCAAGGTTTTCTATGTTAGGTTTTAGGGTATTACTGTTTAAGGTATTTCTATGTTAGGTTTTTGGGTTTAAGATTTTTGGGGTTTTGGGGTTTCAATGTTAGGTTTTAGGTTTTCCATGTTAGGGTTTTATCGTTTTACTGTTTAGGGTTTAGAGTTTAGGGTTTATGGGTTTAGGGTTTTGGAGTTCCAATGTTGGGGTTTTAGGTTTTCTATGTTTAGTTTTACGGTATTACTGCTTAGGGCTTAGGGTTTAGGGTTTTAGGGTTTAGGGATTTAGGTTTCGGGGTTTCAATGTTACTGGTTTTAAGGGTTTTAGGCTTTCTATGTTAAGGTTTTTGTGTTTTACTATTTACTGTTTAGGGTTTGGGGCTTTGGGTTTTAAGATTTCAATGTTAGGGTTTTAAGGTATTACTGTTTAGGGTTTGGATTTTAGGGTTTAGAGGGTTTAGGTTTTGGGGTTTCAATGTTACGGTTTTTGGGTTTTACCGTCTAGGGTTTAGGGTTTTAAGGTTTAGGGGTTAGGATTTTAAGGGTTTTTTATTTTGGGGTTTTGATGTTAGGGTTTTATGGTTTTACTGTTTATGGTTTAGAGTTTAGGGTTTATGGGATTAGGGTTTTGGGATTTCAGTGTTAGGGTTTTTGGTTTTCCATGTAAGGGTTCTGGGGTTTTACGGTTTAGGGGTTAGGGTTTAGGGTTTTGGGGTTTCAATGTTAGGGTTTTATGTTTTCTATGTTAGGGTTGTAGTCTTTTACTTTTTAGTGTACAGGGTTTTTGGGTTTAGGGTTCAAGTTTTCAAGGGTTTAAGGTTTTAGGATTTAGGGTTAAGTTATTTAGTGTTTAGGGTTTCAAGGGTTTAATGTTTGGGGTTTAGGTTTTTGGGGTTTCAATGGTAGGGTTTCAGGGTTTTACTGTTTAGGGTTTAGGATTTCAAGGGCTTAGGGTTTTGGGGTTTTAGGTTTTCCATCTTAGGGTTTTAGGGTTTTAATTTTTATGGTTTAGGGTTTAGGGTTTAATGTTTCGGGTTTAGGGTTTTGTATTTCATGGGTTTTGGCTATTAAAGGTTAGGGCTTTAGGGTTCTAGAATTTTGTGTTTAATAGATAAAGTTTAGGGTTTCGGTTCACGATTTAGGATTTCAGGGATTTAGGGTTTAGTGTTTTATAGTTTAGGGTTTAGGGTTTTATGTTTTCCATGTTATGGTGTTTCGGATTTACTGTTTAGACTCTTACACTTTCAAAATTCAGGATTTTAGGGTTTAGGCTAAACAAGTTTAGTGTTTAAGGTTTAGGGTTTTAGGGTTTCCTTTTTTAAGGTTTTAGGGTTTTATGGTTTAGGTTTTCCATTTTTGGGCTTTTAGGGTTTTAGGATTTAGGGTTTTGGGGTGTCAATGTTAGGGTTTTAGGTTTTCCATGTTAGGTTTTTAGGGTTTTACGTTTTAGGCTTATACACTTTCTAAATTTAGGGTTTAGGCTAAAAAATTTTAGGGTTTCAGGATTCTTGGATTTAGTGTTTAATAGATAAAGGTTAGGGTTTGGGGTTAACGGTTTAGGATTTCAAGGGTTTCAGGTTTAGGGTTGGGTTTGGGGTTTTTGGGTTTCAATGTAAGGGTTTTAGGTTTTTCATTTTAGGGTTTTAGTGTTTTACTGTTTCGAGTTTAGGGTTTAGGTTTCACAATTTAGGATTTCAAGGGTTTAAGGTTTAGAGTTTAAGGTTTTAGGTTTTAGGGTTTAGGGTTTAGGGTTTAGGGTTTTATGTTTAGGCTTAAGGTTTAGGGTTTTTGAATGTCAATGTTCGGGTTTTATGTTTTCCATGTTAGGGTTTTAAGGTTTTACGTTTTTGGCTTATACTACACTTTCTAAATTTAGGGTTTTAGGGTTTAGGCTAAAAAAGTTTAGTATTTTAGGGTTCTAGGATTTAGTGTTTAATAGATAAAGGTTAGGGTTTAGGGTTCACAGTTTAGGATTTTAAGGGTTTGGGGTTTTAGGTTTTCCATGTTAGGGTTTTAGTGTTTTACGGTTTAGGGTTTAGGTTTTAGAGTTCTAGGTTTAGTATGTAATAGATAAAGTTTAGGATTTAAGGTTAACTTTTTAGGATTTCAAGGGTTTAAGGTTCAGGGTTTCTGTATTTATGGCTTAGGGTTTTACGTTTAGGCTTAGGGTTTTGGAATGTCAATGTTAGGGTTTTAGGTTTACATGTCAGGGTTTTACTTTTTCAGGTTATACACCTTCTAAATTTTGGGTTTTAGAGTTTAGGCTAAAAAAGTTTTGGGTTTTAAGGTTCAAGGATTTAGTGTTTAATAGATAAAGATTAGGGTTTGGGGTTCACGGTTTAGGATTTCAAGGGTTTGGGGTTCAGTGTCTTATGGTTTTGGGGTTTTAGGGTTTTGGGTTTAAGGATTTAGGGCTTCGGGTTTAGGGTTTTAGCGTATAGCGTTTAGGGTTTAGTGCTTGGGGTTTAGGGTTTAGGTTTTCAATGTTAGGGCTTTTAGGTTTTACGTTTAGGCTTAGGGTTTAGAGTTTTCGGGTGTCGATGTTAGGGTTTTAGGTTTCCATGTTAGAGTTTTAGGGTTTTACGTTTCGGGGGTTATACTACTTTCTAAATTTAGGGTTTTAGGGTTAGGCTAAAAAAGTTTGGGGGTTTTAGGGTTCTAGAATTTAGTGTTTAATAGATAAAGTTTAGGATTTTAAGGGTTTAGAGTTTGGGGGTTTCAATGTTAGGGTTCTAGGTTTTCCATGTTATGGTTTTAGGGTTTTATGGTTTAGGCTCTTACACTTTCAAAATTCGGGGGTTTTAGGGGTTTCGGCTAAATAAGTTTAGTATTTAGGGTTTATTTTTTTAGGTTTTAGGTTTTTTAGGGTGTGGGTTTTTCCACTTAAGGGGTTTTAGGGTAGGGGTCTAGGGTTTAGGGTTTATGGCTTTATGTTTAGGGTTTCGAGGTTATGGGATGTCGATGTTAGGGGTTTAGTCTTTAGGGTTACAGGGGTGTAAATGTTGGAGTTTTAGGGTTTTAAAGTTAGGGTTTTATTTTTTTAGGGTTTTGGGTTTAAGGTTTTAGTGTTTTTTGGGTATTGGGTTTATTGTTTAAGGTTTTAGGTTTTTAGTGTTTTGGTTTTCCATGTTAGGGTTTTTAGTGTTTAGGTTTTAGGGTTTAGGGTTTTGGTGTGCTAGGGTTTTAGGTTTTCCATGTTTGGGTTTTAGGGTTTTATATTCCAAGGTTATACACTTTCTAAATTTAGGTTTTTAAGGATTAGGCTAAAAAAGTTTAGGGATTTAGGGTTCCAGGGTTTAGTGTTTAATAGATAAAGTTTAGGGTTTAGGTTCACGATTTAAGATTTCAAGGGTTTAGGGTTTAGGGCTTAGGGTTTCCATGTATGGGTTTTAGGGTTTTAAATTTTAAGGTTATACAATTTCTAAATTTAGAGTTTCAGGGTTTAGGCTAAGAAAGTTCAGGCTTTTAGGGTTCTAAGGTTTAGTGTTTTATAGATAAAGTTTATGGTTTAGGGTTCACACGGTTTAGGATTTCAAGGGTTTGGGGTCTAGTGTTTTTGGGTATAGGGTTTTAGGGTGTCAATGTCAGGGTTTTAGGTTTTCCATGTTAGGGTTTTAAGGTTTTACGATTTTAGGTTATACACTTTCTAAGTTTAGGGTTTAGGCTAAAAAAGTTTAGGATTTTAGGGTTGTAGGATTTAGTTTTTAATAGATAAAGGTTAGGGTTTGGGGTTCACAGTTTTTTATTTTAAAGGTTTGGGGTTTAGGGTTGTAGGGTTTTGGGCTTTTAGGTTTTCCATGTTAGGGTTTTAGTGTTTTACAATTTAGGGTTTAGGTTGTAGAGTTCTAGAGTTTAGTGTTTAATTGATAAAGTTTAAGTTTTAGGGTTCACAATTTAGGATTTCAAGGGTTTAAGGTTTGCGGTTTAGGGTTTTAGGTTTTAGGGTTTAGGGTTTCGGCTTTTAAGTTTAGGCTTAGGGTTTATGGTTTTGGAATGTCAATGTTAGGGTTTTAGGGTTTTACGTTTTCTGGTTATACACTTTCTAAGTTTAGAGTTTAGGGTTTAGGGTTTTAGGGTTCTAGGAATTAGTTTTTAATAGATAAAGGTTAGGGTTTAGGGTTCACGGTTTAGGATTTTAAGGGTTTGGGGTTCAGGGATTTAGGGTTTTGTGTTTAGGTTTTAGAGTTCTAGGGTTTAGTGATTAATAGATAAAGTTTAGGTTTTAGGGTTTACAATTTAGTATTTCAAGGTTTTAAGGTTTAGGGTTTAGGGTTTTAGGTTTTAGGGTTTAGGTTTTGCGTTTAGGCTTAAGGTTTAGGGTTTAGGGTTTAGGGTTTTGGAATGTTAATGCTAGGGTTTTAGGTTTTCCATGTTAGGGTTTTCAGGTTTTATGTTTTTGGGTTATACACGTTCTAAATTTAAGAGTTTAGGCTAAAAAAGTTTGGGGTTTCAGGGTTCTAGGATTAGTGTTTAATAGATAAAGGTTAGGGTTTATGATTCACGGTTTAGGAATTCAAGTGTTTGTGGTTTAGAGTTTTAGGGTTTTGGCGTTTTAGGGTCTTAATGTTAGGGTTTTAGGTTTAGGGTTTAGGGTTTCATTGTTTAGGGTTTTAGGGTTTAGCGTTTAGGGTTTATGGTTTGGGGTTTAGGGTTTGGATTGTCAATGTTAGGATTTTAGGTTTTCCAAGTTATAGTTTTATGGTTTTATGTTTCAGGGCTATACACTTTCTAAATTTAGGGTTTTAGGGTTACGCTAAAAAGGTTCGGGGCTTTAGGGTTCTAGAATTTAGTGTTTAATAGATAAAGTTTAGTGTTTTACTATTTAGGGTTTAGGGTTTTAAGATTTCAATGTTAGGGTTTTAGGGTATTACTGTTTAGGGTTTAGAGGGTTTAGGTTTTGGGGTTTCAATGTTACGGTTTTAGGGTTTTACCGTCTAGGGTTTAGGGTTTTAAGGTTAAGGGGTTAGGATTTTAAGGGTTTTTTATTTTGGGGTTTTGATGTTAGGGTTTTATGGTTTTACTGTTTATGGTTTAGAGTTTAGGGTTTATAGGTTTAGGGTTTTGGGGTTTCAATGTTAGGGTTTTAGGTTTTCCATGTAAGGGTTCTGGGGTTTTACGGTTTAGGGGTTAGGGTTTACGGGTTTTGGGGGTTTCAATTTTAGGGTTTTATGTTTTTCTATGTTAAGGTTTTAGTATTTTACTTTTTAGTGTATAGGGTTTTTAGGTTTAGGGTTCGAGATTTCAAGGGTTTAGGGTTTTAGGATTTAGGGTTAAGTTTTTTAGTGTTTAGGGTTTCAAGGGTTTATGGTTTGGGGTTTAGGTTTTTGGGGCTTCAATGGAAGGGTTTTACTGTTTAGGGTTTAGGATTTCAAGGGCTTAGTGTTTTGGGGTTTTAGGTTTTCCATCTTAGGGTTTTAGGGTTTTACTTTTTATGGTTTTGGGTTTAGGGTCTAATGTTTAGGGTTTAGGGTTTTGTATTTCAAGGGTTTTGGGTTTTCTATGTTAGGGTTTTAGGGTTTTACATTTTAGGGTTTAGGGTTTCAGGGTTTGGGTTTAGACTTTCAAGAATTTATGGTTTAGGGTTTAGGGTTTTGTGTTTTCAATATTAGGGTTTAAGATTTGAAGGGTTCAGGGTTTTGGGGTTTAGGGTTTAGGGTTTTGTATTTCAAGGGTTTAGGGTTTTGGGGATTCAATGTTAGGGGTTTTAGGGTTTTTCATGTACGGGTTACGGGGGTTTTAACGGTCTAGGGTTTAGGGTTTTGGGTTTTGGGGTTTCAATATTAGGGTTTTGGGTTTTCTACGTTAGGGTTTTAGTGTTTTGCTGTTTAGGGTTTAGGTTTTAGGGTTTGGGGTTTTAGGATTTAAGGTTTAGGGTTTGGGGTTACAATGTTAGGGTCTTATCATCTAGGGTTTAAGGTTTATGGTTTTCGGGTTTGAATGTTAGGGATCAAGGTTTTCTATGTTAGATTTTAGGGTATTACTGTTTAGGTTTTAGGATTTTAGGGTTTAGGGTTTAGGATTTCAAGGGTTTTGGGGTTTCAATGTTAGGGTTTTAGGTATTCCATGTTAGGGTTTTATCGTTTTCCTGTTTAGGGTTTAGAGTTTAGGGTTTAGGGTTTTAGGGTTTTGGAGTTTCAATGTTGGAGTTTTAGGGTTTAGGGTTTAGGATTTCGAGGGCTTAGGGTTTTAGGGTTTTAGGGTGTAGGGTTTTAGGTTTTCCATCTTAGGGTTTTAGGGTTTTTCTTTTTATGGTTTACGGTTTAGGGTTTAATGTTTAGGGTTTAGGGTTTAGGGTTTTATATTTCATGGGCTTTGGGTTTTCTATGTTAGGGTTTTACATTTTAGGGTTTAGGGTTTCCGGGTTTGGGTTTCGACTTTCAAGGGTTTATGGTTTAGGGTTTAGGGTTTTGTGTTTTCAATATTAGGGTTTAGGATTTGAAGGGTTCAGGGTTTTGGAGTTTAGGGTTTAGGGTTTTATATTTCAAGGGTTTAGGGTTTTGGGGATTCAATGTTAGGGTTTTAGGTTTTTCATGTATGGGTTCTGGGGTTTAACGGTCTAGGGTTTAGGGTTTTGGGTTTTGGGGTTACAATATTAGGGTTTCGGGTTTTCTATGTTATGGGTTTTAGTGTTTTGCTATTTAGGGTTTAGGTTTTAGGGTTTGGGGTTTTAGGATTTAGGGTTTAGGGTTTGGGGTTTCTATGTTAGGGTTTTACCGTCTAGGGTTTAGGGTTTCAGGGTTTATGGTTTTGGGGTTTTAATGTTAGGGTTCAAGGATTTCTATGTTAGGTTTTAGGGTATTACTGTTTAAGGTATTTCTGTGTTAGGTTTTAGGGTTTAAGATTTTTGGGGTTTTGGGGTTTCAATGTTAGGTTTTAGGTTTTCCATGTTAGGGTTTTATCGTTTTACTGTTTAGGGTTTAGAGTTTAAGGTTTATGGGTTTAGGGTTTTGGAGTTTCAATGTTGGGGTTTTAGGTTTTCTATGTTTGGTTTTACGGTATTACAGCTTACGGCTTAGGGTTTAGGGTTTTAAGGTTTAGGGATTTGGGTTTCGGGGTTTCAATGTTACTGGATCTAATCCTCCACGAAAAGCAAGAAATTCCGCGGGGTTTGGGTTTTCTATGTTAGCATTTTAGTGTTCACTATTTAGGGTTTAGGGATTTTGGGTTTAGGTTTTAGGGTTTTAAGATTTCAATGTTAGGGTTTTAGGGTATTACTCTTTAGGGTTTAGGGTTGGGGTTTTAGGGTTTAGGATTTCATGGGTTTAGGGTTTTGGGGTTTCAATGTTAGGATTTTAGGGTGTTACAGTCTAGGGTTTGGGGTTTTAGTGTTTAGGGGTTAGGATTTTAAGGGTTTTCGATTTTTGGGTTTCAATGTCTGGGTTTTAGGTTCTAGGGTTTACTGTTTAGGGTTTTTGGGGTTTAAATGTTGGGGTTTTAGGGTTTTACTGTTTATAGTCTAGGGTTTTAGGGTTTAGGGTTTTGGGATTTTAATTATAGGGTTTTAGGTTTTCCATCTTAGGGTTTTATGGTTTTACTTTTTAGGGTTTAGGGTTTAAGGTTTAGGGTTTAGGGTATAGGGTTTTGGGGTTTTAATCTTAGGGTTTTAGGTTTTCTATGTGAGGGTTTAGAGTTTTACCCTTTAGGGTTTAGGGTTTTGGGTTTAGACTTTCAAGGGCTTATGGTTTAGGGTTTAAGGTTTTGGTTTTCAATATTAGGGTTTAGGGTTTAGGGTTTCGGGGTTTAGGGTTTAGGGTTTCGTATTTCAAGGGTTTAGGGTTTTGGGGATTCAATGTTAGGGTTTTAGGGTTTTTCTGTCTAGGGTATAAAGGTTAGGATTTTAAGGGTTTTCGATTTTGGGGTTTCAATGTCAGGGTTTTAGGTTTTCCATGTTAGGGTCTAGGGGTTTTACTGTTTAGGGTTTAGGTTTCTTGGGTTTCAATCTTAGGATTTTAGGATTTCTATGTTAGGGTATTTGGGTTTTAGTTTTTAGGGTTTAGGATTTCAAGGGTTAGGGTTTTAGGGTTTTGGGTTTCGACTTTCACTGGTTTATGGTTTAGGCTTTTGGGTTTTTAATGTTAGGGTTTAGGATTTAAAGGGTTTAGGGTTTTAGGGTTTAGGGTTTAGTATTTCAAGTGTTTAGGATTTTGGGGATTCAATGTTAGGGTTTTAGGTTTTCCTTGTGAGGGTTCTGGAGTTTTACGGTTTAGGGGTTAGGGTTTGGGGTTGTGGCATTTCAATGTTAAGGTTTTAGGTTTTTTATGTTAGGGTTTTAGTGTTTTACTGTTTAGTGTTTAGGGTTTTTGGGCTTAGGGTTTAGGATTCTAAGGGATTAGGGTTTTAGGGTTCAGGGTTTAGATTTTTATTGTTTAGGGTTTCAATGGTGTTTGGTTTAGGGTTTAGGTTTTTGGCGTTTCTATGTTACGGTTTTAGGGTTTTACGGTTTAGGGTTTAGGTTTTTAGGGTTTAGGGTTTAGGATTTCAAGGGCTTAGGGTTTTGGAGTTTTATGGCTTACGGTTTAGGGCTTAGGGTTTAAGGTTTATGGTTTAGGGTTTTTATTTCAAGGGTTTAAGGTTTTGGGTTTTCTATGTTAGGGTTTTAGGGTGTTTTTTTTTAGGGTTTAGAGTTTAGTGTTCAAGGGTTTATGGTTTAGCGTTTAGGGTTTTGAGTTTTCAATATTAGGGTTTAGGATTTAAAGGGTTTAGGGTTTTGGGGTTTCAATGTTGGGGTTTCAGGTTTTCTATGTTTGGTTTTACGGTATTACTGCTTAGGGCTTAGGGTTTAGGGTTTTAGGGTTTAGGGATTTGGGTGTCGGGGTCTCAATGTTACTGGATCTAATCCTCCACGAAAAGCAAGAAATTCCGCGGGGTTTGGGTTTTCTATGTTAGCATTTTAGTGTTCACTATTTAGGGTTTAGGGATTTTGGGTTTAGGTTTTAGGGTTTTAAGATTTCAATGTTAGGGTTTTAGGGTATTACTCTTTAGGGTTTAGGGTTGGGGTTTTAGGGTTTAGGATTTCATGGGTTTAGGGTTTTGGGGTTTCAATGTTAGGATTTTAGGGTGTTACAGTCTAGGGTTTGGGGTTTTAGTGTTTAGGGGTTAGGATTTTAAGGGTTTTCGATTTTTGGGTTTCAATGTCTGGGTTTTAGGTTCTAGGGTTTACTGTTTAGGGTTTTTGGGGTTTAAATGTTGGGGTTTTAGGGTTTTACTGTTTACAGTCTAGGGTTTTAGGGTTTAGGGTTTTGGGATTTTAATTATAGGGTTTTAGGTTTTCCATCTTAGGGTTTTATGGTTTTACTTTTTAGGGTTTAGGGTTTAGGGTTTAAGGTTTAGGGTTTAGGGTATTGGGTTTTGGGATTTTAATCTTAGGGTTTTAGGTTTTCTATGTGAGGGTTTAGAGTTTTACCTTTTAGGGTTTAGGGTTTTGGGTTTAGACTTTCAAGGGCTTATGGTTTAGGGTTTAAGGTTTTGGGTTTTCAATATTAGGGTTTAGGGTTTGGGTTTTCCGGGTTTAGGGTTTAGGGTTTTGTATTTCAAGGGTTTAGGGTTTTGGGGATTCAATGTTAGGGTTTTAGGGTTTTTCTGTCTAGGGTTTAATGGTTAGGATTTTAAGGGTTTTCGATTTTGGGGTTTCAATGTCAGGGTTTTAGGTTTTCCATGTTAGGGTTCTAGGGGTTTTACTGTTTAGGGTTTAGGTTTCTTGGGCTTCAATCTTACGATTATAGGTTTTCTATGTTAGGGTATTTGGGTTTTGGTTTTTAGGGTTTAGGATTTCAAGGGTTAGGGTTTTAGGGTTTTGGGTTTCGACTTTCACTGGTTTATGGTTTAGGCTTTTGGGTTTTTAATGTTAGGGTTTAGGATTTAAAGGGTTTAGGGTTTTAGGGTTTAGGGTTTAGTATTTCAAGTGTTTAGGATTTTGGGGATTCAATGTTAGGGTTTTAGGTTTTCCTTGTGAGGGTTCTGGAGTTTTACGGTTTAGGGGTTAGGGTTTGGGGTTGTGGCATTTCAATGTTAAGGTTTTAGGTTTTTTATGTTAGGGTTTTAGTGTTTTACTGTTTAGTGTTTAGGGTTTTTGGGCTTAGGGTTTAGGATTCTAAGGGATTAGGGTTTTAGGGTTCAGGGTTTAGATTTTTATTGTTTAGGGTTTCAATGGTGTTTGGTTTAGGGTTTAGGTTTTTGGCGTTTCTATGTTACGGTTTTAGGGTTTTACGGTTTAGGGTTTAGGTTTTTAGGGTTTAGGGTTTAGGATTTCAAGGGCTTAGGGTTTTGGAGTTTTATGGCTTACGGTTTAGGGCTTAGGGTTTAAGGTTTATGGTTTAGGGTTTTTATTTCAAGGGTTTAAGGTTTTGGGTTTTCTATGTTAGGGTTTTAGGGTGTTTTTTTTTAGGGTTTAGAGTTTAGTGTTCAAGGGTTTATGGTTTAGCGTTTAGGGTTTTGAGTTTTCAATATTAGGGTTTAGGATTTAAAGGGTTTAGGGTTTTGGGGTTTCAATGTTGGGGTTTCAGGTTTTCTATGTTTGGTTTTACGGTATTACTGCTTAGGGCTTAGGGTTTAGGGTTTTAGGGTTTAGGGATTTGGGTGTCGGGGTCTCAATGTTACTGGATCTAATCCTCCACGAAAAGCAAGAAATTCCGCGGGGTTTGGGTTTTCTATGTTAGCATTTTAGTGTTCACTATTTAGGGTTTAGGGATTTTGGGTTTAGGTTTTAGGGTTTTAAGATTTCAATGTTAGGGTTTTAGGGTATTACTCTTTAGGGTTTAGGGTTGGGGTTTTAGGGTTTAGGATTTCATGGGTTTAGGGTTTTGGGGTTTCAATGTTAGGATTTTAGGGTGTTACAGTCTAGGGTTTGGGGTTTTAGTATTTAGGGGTTAGGATTTTAAGGGTTTTCGATTTTTGGGTTTCAATGTCTGGGTTTTAGGTTCTAGGGTTTACTGTTTAGGGTTTTTGGGGTTTAAATGTTGGGGTTTTAGGGTTTTACTGTTTATAGTCTAGGGTTTTAGGGTTTAGGGTTTTGGGATTTTAATTATAGGGTTTTAGGTTTTCCATCTTAGGGTTTTATGGTTTTACTTTTTAGGGTTTAGGGTTTAGGGTTTAAGGTTTAGGGTTTAGGGTATTGGGTTTTGGGATTTTAATCTTAGGGTTTTAGGTTTTCTATGTGAGGGTTTAGAGTTTTACCTTTTAGGGTTTAGGGTTTTGGGTTTAGACTTTCAAGGGCTTATGGTTTAGGGTTTAAGGTTTTGGGTTTTCAATATTAGGGTTTAGGGTTTGGGTTTTCCGGGTTTAGGGTTTAGGGTTTTGTATTTCAAGGGTTTAGGGTTTTGGGGATTCAATGTTAGGGTTTTAGGGTTTTTCTGTCTAGGGTTTAATGGTTAGGATTTTAAGGGTTTTCGATTTTGGGGTTTCAATGTCAGGGTTTTAGGTTTTCCATGTTAGGGTTCTAGGGGTTTTACTGTTTAGGGTTTAGGTTTCTTGGGCTTCAATCTTACGATTATAGGTTTTCTATGTTAGGGTATTTGGGTTTTGGTTTTTAGGGTTTAGGATTTCAAGGGTTAGGGTTTTAGGGTTTTGGGTTTAGACTTTCACGGGTTTATGGTTTAGGGTTTTGGGTTTTTAATGTTAGGGTTTAGGATTTAAAGGGTTTAGGGTTTTAGGGTTTAGTATTTCAAGTGTTTAGGATTTTGGGGATTCAATGTTAGGGTTTTAGGTTTTCCTTGTGAGGGTTCTGGGGTTTTACGGCTTAGGGGTTAGGGTTTAGGGTTTTGGTGTTTCAATGTTAAGGTTTTAGGGTTTTTTATGTTAGGGTTTTAGTGTTTTACTGTTTAGTGTTTAGGGTTTTTGGGCTTAGGGTTTAGGATTCTAAGGGATTAGGGTTTTAGGGTTCAGGGTTTAGATTTATTGTTTAGGGTTTCAATGGTGTTTGGCTTAGGGTTTAGGTTTTTGGGGTTTCTATGTTACGGTGTTAGGGTTTTATGGTTTAGGGTTTAGGTTTTTAGGGTTTTGGGTTTAGGATTTCAAGGGCTTAGGGTTTTGGAGTTTTATGGCTTAGGGTTTAGGGCTTAGGGTTTAAGGTTTATGGTTTAGGGTTTTTATTTCAAGGGTTTAAGGTTTTGGGTTTTCTATGTTAGGGTTTTAGGGTGTTTTTTTTTTAGGGTTTAGAGTTTAGTGTTTCAAGGGTTTATGGTTTAGGGTTTAGGGTTTTGAGTTTTCAATATTAGGGTTTAGGATTTAAAGGGTTTAGGGTTTTGGGGTTTCAATGTTGGGGTTTTAGATTTTCTTTGTTTGGTTTTACGGTATGATTGCTTAGGGCTTGGGGTTTAGGGTTTTAGGGTTTAGGGATTTGGGTTTTCGGGGTTTCAATGTTACTGGATCTTATCCTCCACGAAAAGCAAGAAATTCTGCGGGTTTTAGGTTTTCTATGTTAGCATTTTAGTGTTTAACTATTTAGGGTTTAGGGATTTTGGGTTTAGGTTTTATGGTTTTAAGATTTCAATGTTAGGGTTTTAGGGTATTACTGTTTAGGGTTTAGGGTTGGGGTTTTAGGGTTTAGGATTTCATGGGTTTAGGGTTTTGGGGTTTCAATGTTAGGGTTTTAGGGTTTTAGAGTCTAGGGTTTGGGGTTTTAGTGTTTAGGGGTTAGAATTTTAAGGGTCATCGATTTTGGGGTTTCAATGTCTGGGTTTTAGGTTCTAGGGTTTACTGTTTAGGGTTTTTGGGGTTTAAATGTTGGGGTTTTAGGGTTTTACTGTTTACAGTCTAGGGTTTTAGGGTTTAGGGTTTTGGGATTTTAATTATAGGGTTTTAGGTTTTCCATCTTAGGGTTTTATGGTTTTACTTTTTAGGGTTTAGGGTTTAGGGTTTAAGGTTTAGGGTTTAGGGTATTGGGTTTTGGGATTTTAATCTTAGGGTTTTAGGTTTTCTATGTGAGGGTTTAGAGTTTTACCTTTTAGGGTTTAGGGTTTTGGGTTTAGACTTTCAAGGGCTTATGGTTTAGGGTTTAAGGTTTTGGGTTTTCAATATTAGGGTTTAGGGTTTGGGTTTTCCGGGTTTAGGGTTTAGGGTTTTGTATTTCAAGGGTTTAGGGTTTTGGGGATTCAATGTTAGGGTTTTAGCGTTTTTCTGTCTAGGGTTTAATGGTTAGGATTTTAAGGGTTTTCGATTTTGGGGTTTCAATGTCAGGGTTTTAGGTTTTCCATGTTAGGGTTCTAGGGGTTTTACTGTTTAGGGTTTAGGTTTCTTGGGCTTCAATCTTACGATTATAGGTTTTCTATGTTAGGGTATTTGGGTTTTGGTTTTTAGGGTTTAGGATTTCAAGGGTTAGGGTTTTAGGGTTTTGGGTTTAGACTTTCATGGGTTTATGGTTTAGGGTTTTGGGTTTTTAATGTTAGGGTTTAGGATTTAAAGGGTTTAGGGTTTTAGGGTTTAGTATTTCAAGTGTTTAGGATTTTGGGGATTCAATGTTAGGGTTTTAGGTTTTCCTTGTGAGGGTTCTGGGGTTTTACGGCTTAGGGGTTAGGGTTCAGGGTTTTGGTGTTTCAATGTTAAGGTTTTAGGTTTTTTATGTTAGGGTTTTAGTGTTTTACTGTTTAGTGTTTAGGGTTTTTGGGCTTAGGGTTTAGGATTCTAAGGGATTAGGGTTTTAGGGTTCAGGGTTTAGATTTTTATTGTTTAGGGTTTCAATGGTGTTTGGCTTAGGGTTTAGGTTTTTGGGGTTTCTATGTTACGGTGTTAGGGTTTTATGGTTTAGGGTTTAGGTTTTTAGGGTTTTGGGTTTAGGATTTCAAGGGCTTAGGGTTTTGGAGTTTTATGGCTTAGGGTTTAGGGCTTAGGGTTTAAGGTTTATGGTTTAGGGTTTTTATTTCAAGGGTTTAAGGTTTTGGGTTTTCTATGTCAGGGTTTTAGGGTGTTTTTTTTTTAGGGTTTAGAGTTTAGTGTTTCAAGGGTTTATGGTTTAGGGTTTAGGGTTTTGAGTTTTCAATATTAGGGTTTAGGATTTAAAGGGTTTAGGGTTTTGGGGTTTCAATGTTGGGGTTTTAGATTTTCTTTGTTTGGTTTTACGGTATGATTGCTTAGGGCTTGGGGTTTAGGGTTTTAGGGTTTAGGGATTTGGGTTTTCGGGGTTTCAATGTTACTGGATCTAATCCTCCACGAAAAGCAATAAATTCTGCGGGTTTTAGGTTTTCTATGTTAGCATTTTAGTGTTTAACTATTTAGGGTTTAGGGATTTTGGGTTTAGGTTTTATGGTTTTAAGATTTCAATGTTAGGGTTTTAGGGTATTACTGTTTAGGGTTTAGGGTTGGGGTTTTAGGGTTTAGGATTTCATGGGTTTAGGGTTTTGGGGTTTCAATGTTAGGGTTTTAGGGTTTTAGAGTCTAGGGTTTGGGGTTTTAGTGTTTAGGGGTTAGAATTTTAAGGGTCATCGATTTTGGGGTTTCAATGTCTGGGTTTTAGGTTCTAGGGTTTACTGTTTAGGGTTTTTGGGGTTTCAATGTTAGGGTTTTAGGGTTTTACTGTTTACAGTCTAGGGTTTTAGGGTTTAGGGTTTTGGGGTTTTAATTATAGGGTTTTAGGTTTTCCATCTTTGGGTTTTATGGTTTTACTTTTAAGGGTTTTGGGTTTAGGGTTTAAGGTTTTGGGTTAGGGTATAGGGTTTTTGGGTTTTAATCTTAGGGTTTTAGGTTTTCTATGTGAGGGTTTAGACTTTCAAGGGCTTATGGTTTAGGGTTTAAGGTTTTGGGTTTTCAATATTAGGGTTTAGGGTTTGGGTTTTCCGGGTTTAGGGTTTAGGGTTTTGTATTTCAAGGGTTTAGGGTTTTGGGGATTCAATGTTAGGGTTTTAGGGTTTTGGGTTTAGTATTTCAAGTGTTTAAGATTTTGGGGATTCAATGTTATGGTTTCAGGTTTTCCTTGTGAGGGTTCTGGGGTTTTACGGTTTAGGGGTTAGGGTTTAGGGTTTTGGCGTTTCAATGTTAAGGTTTTAGGTTTTTTATGTTAGGGTTTTAGTGTTTTACTGTTTACTGTTTAGGGTTTTTGGGCTTAGGGTTTAGGATTCTAAGGGATTAGGGTTTTAGGGTTCAGGGTTTAGATTTTTATTGTTTAGGGTTTCAATGGTGTTTGGCTTAGGGTTTAGGTTTTTGGGGTTTCTATGTTACGGTGTTAGGGTTTTATGGTTTAGGGTTTAGGTTTTTAGGGTTTTGGGTTTAGGATTTCAAGGGCTTAGGGTTTTGGAGTTTTATGGCTTAGGGTTTAGGGCTTAGGGTTTAAGGTTTATGGTTTAGGGTTTTTATTTCAAGGGTTTAAGGTTTTGGGTTTTCTATGTCAGGGTTTTAGGGTGTTTTTTTTTTAGGGTTTAGAGTTTAGTGTTTCAAGGGTTTATGGTTTAGGGTTTAGGGTTTTGAGTTTTCAATATTAGGGTTTAGGATTTAAAGGGTTTAGGGTTTTGGGGTTTCAATGTTGGGGTTTTAGATTTTCTTTGTTTGGTTTTACGGTATGATTGCTTAGGGCTTGGGGTTTAGGGTTTTAGGGTTTAGGGATTTGGGTTTTCGGGGTTTCAATGTTACTGGATCTTATCCTCCACGAAAAGCAAGAAATTCTGCGGGTTTTAGGTTTTCTATGTTAGCATTTTAGTGTTTAACTATTTAGGGTTTAGGGATTTTGGGTTTAGGTTTTATGGTTTTAAGATTTCAATGTTAGGGTTTTAGGGTATTACTGTTTAGGGTTTAGGGTTGGGGTTTTAGGGTTTAGGATTTCATGGGTTTAGGGTTTTGGGGTTTCAATGTTAGGGTTTTAGGGTTTTAGAGTCTAGGGTTTGGGGTTTTAGTGTTTAGGGGTTAGAATTTTAAGGGTCATCGATTTTGGGGTTTCAATGTCTGGGTTTTAGGTTCTAGGGTTTACTGTTTAGGGTTTTTGGGGTTTCAATGTTAGGGTTTTAGGGTTTTACTGTTTACAGTCTAGGGTTTTAGGGTTTAGGGTTTTGGGGTTTTAATTATAGGGTTTTAGGTTTTCCATCTTTGGGTTTTATGGTTTTACTTTTAAGGGTTTTGGGTTTAGGGTTTAAGGTTTTGGGTTAGGGTATAGGGTTTTTGGGTTTTAATCTTAGGGTTTTAGGTTTTCTATGTGAGGGTTTAGACTTTCAAGGGCTTATGGTTTAGGGTTTAAGGTTTTGGGTTTTCAATATTAGGGTTTAGGGTTTCGGGTTTCGGGGTTTAGGGTTTAGGGTTTTGTATTTCAAGGGTTTAGGGTTTTGGGGATTCAATGTTAGGGTTTTAGGGTTTTTCTGTCTAGGGTTTAAGGGTTAGGATTTTAAAGGTTTTCGATTTTGGGGTTTCAATGTCAGGGCTTTAGGTTTTCCATGTTAGGGTTCTAGGGGTTTTACTGTTTAGGGTTTAGGTTTCTTGGGTTTCAATCTTAGGATTTTAGGTTTTCTATGTTAGGGTATTTGGGTTTTAGTTTTTAGGGTTTAGGATTTCAAGGGTTAAGGTTTTAGGGTTTTGGGTTTAGACTTTCACGGGTTTATGGTTTAGGGTTTTGGGTTTTTAATGTTATGGTTTAGGATTTTAAAGTGTTTAGGGTTTTAGGGTTTTAGGGTTTAGTATTTCAAGTGTTTAAGATTTTGGGGATTCAATGTTAGGGTTTCAGGTTTTCCTTGTGAGGGTTCTGGGGTTTTACGGTTTAGGGGTTAGGGTTTAGGGTTTTGGCGTTTCAATGTTAAGGTTTTAGGTTTTTTATGTTAGGGTTTTAGTGTTTTACTGTTTACTGTTTAGGGTTTTTGGGCTTAGGGTTTAGGATTCTAAGGGATTAGGGTTTTAGGGTTCAGGGTTTAGATTTTTATTGTTTAGGGTTTCAATGGTGTTTGGTTTGGGTTTAGGTTTTTGGCGTTTCTATGTTACGGTTTTAGGGTTTTACGGTTTAGGGTTTAGGTTTTTAGGGTTTAGGGTTTAGGATTTCAAGGGCTTAGGGTTTTGGGGTTTTATGGCTTAGGGTTTAAGGTTTATGGTTTAGGGTTTTTATTTCAAGGGTTTAAGGTTTTGGGTTTTCTATGTTACGGTTTTAGGGTGTTTTTTTTTAGGGTTTAGAGTTTAGTGTTTCAAGGGTTTATGGTTTAGGGTTTAGGCTTTTGAGTTTTCAATATTAGGGTTTAGGGTTTTGGGGTTTCAATGTTGGGGTTTTAGGTTTTCTATGTTTGGTTTTACGGTATTACTGCTTAGGGCTTAGGGTTTAGGGTTTTAGGGTTTAGGGATTTGGGTTTCGGGGTTTCAATGTTCTTTGGATCTAATCCTCCACAGCAAGAAATTCCGCGGGTTTTAGGTTTTCTATGTTAGCATTTTAGTGTTTCACTATTTAGGGATTAGGGATTTTGGGTTTAGGTTTTAGGGTTTTAAGATTTCAATGTTATGGTTTTAGGGTATTACTGTTTAGGGTTTAGGGTTGGGGTTTTAGGGTTTAGGATTTCATGGGTTTTGGGGTTTCAATGTCAGGGTTTTAGGGTTTCACAGTCTAGGGTTTAGGGTTTTAGTGTTTAGGGGTTAGGATTTTAAGGGTTTTCGATTTTGGGGTTTCAATGTCTGGGTTTTAGGTTCTAGGGTTTACTGTTTTGGGTTTTTGGGGTTTCAATGTTAGGGTTTTAGGGTTTTACTGTTTACAGTCTAGGGTTTTAGGGTTCAGGGTTTTGGGATTTTAATTACAGGGTTTTAGGTTTTCCATCTTAGGGTTTTATGGTTTTACTTTTTAGGGTATAGGGTTTAGGGTTTATGGTTTAGGGTTTAGGGTATAGGGTTTTGGTTGGTTTTAATCTTAGGGTTTTAGGTTTTCGATGTGTGGGTTTAGAGTTTTACCTTTTAGGGTTTAGGGTTTTGGGTTTAGACTTTCAAGGGCTTATGGTTTAGGGTTTAAGGTTTTGGGTTTTCAATATTAGGGTTTAGGGTTTTGGGTTTCGGGGTTTAGGGTTTAGGATTTTGTATTTCAAGGGTTTAGGGTTTGGGGATTCAATGTTAGGGTTTTAGGGTTTTTCTGTCTAGGGTTTAAGGGTTAGGATTTTAAAGGTTTTCGATTTTGGGGTTTCAATGTCTGGGTTTCAGGTTTTCCATGTTAGGGTTCTAGGGGTTTTACTGGGTAGGGTTTAGGTTTCTTGGGTTTCAATCCTAGGATTTTAGGTTTTCTATGTTAGGGTATTTGGGTTTTAGTTTTTAGGGTTTAGGATTTCAAGGGTTAGGGTTTTAGGGTTTTGGGTTTAGACTTTCACGGGTTTATGGTTTAGGGTTTTGGGATTTTAATGTTATGGTTTAGGATTTAAAGGGTTTAGGGTTTTAGGGTTTAGGGTTTAGTAGTTCAAGTGTTTAGGATTTTGGGGATTCAATGTTAGGGTTTTAGGTTTTCCTTGTGAGGGTTCTGGAGTTTTACGGTTTAGGGGTTAGGGTTTAGGGTTTTGGCATTTCAATGTTAAGGTTTTAGGTTTTTTATGTTAGGGTTTTAGTGTTTTACTGTTTAGTGTTTAGGGTTTTTGGGCTTAGGGTTTAGGATTCTAAGGGATTAGGGTTTTAGGGTTCAGGGTTTAGATTTTTATTGTTTAGGGTTTCAATGGTGTTTGGTTTGGGTTTAGGTTTTTGGCGTTTCTATGTTACGGTTTTAGGGTTTTACGGTTTAGGGTTCAGGTTTTTAGGGTTTAGGGTTTAGGATTTCAAGGGCTTAGGGTTTTGGAGTTTTATGGCTTAGGGTTTAGGGCTTAGGGTATAAGGTTAATGGTTTAGGGTTTTTATTTCAAGGGTTTAAGGTTTTGGGTTTTCTATGTTACGGTTTTAGGGTGTTTTTTTTTAGGGTTTAGAGTTTAGTGTTTCAAGGGTTTATGGTTTAGGGTTTTGGGGTTTCAATGTTGGGGTTTTAGGTTTTCTATATTTGGTTTTACGGTATTACTGCTTAGGGCTTGGGGTTTAGGGTTTTAGGGTTTAGGGATTTGGGTTTCGGGGTTTCAATGTTACTGGATCTAATCCTCCCACAGCAAAGAAATTCCGCGGGTTTTAGGTTTTCTATGTTAGCATTTTAGTGTTTAACTATTTAGGGTTTAGGGATTTTGGGCTTAGGTTTTAGGGTTTTAAGATTTCAATGTTAGGGTTTTAGGGTATTACTGTTTAGGGTTTAGGGTTGGGGTTTTAGGGTTTCGGATTTTATGGGTTTTGGGGTTTCAATGTTAGGGTTTTAGGGTTTAGGGTTTTAGTGTTTAGGGGTTAGGATTTTAAGGGTTTTCGATTTCGGGGTTTCAATGTCTGGGTTTTAGGTTCTAGGGTTTACTGTTTAGGGTTTTTGGGGTTTCAATGTTAGGGTTTTAGGGGTTAGGGTTTTGGGATTTCAATTATAGGGTTTTAGGTTTTCCATCTTAGGGTTTTATGGTTTTACTTTTTAGGGTATAGGGTTTAGGGTTTAAGGTTTAGGGTTTAGGGTATAGGGTTTTGGGGTTTTAATCTTAGGGTTTTAGGTTTTCTATGTGAGGGTTTAGAGTTTTACCTTTTAGGGTTTAGGGTTTTGGGTTTACACGTTCAAGGGCTTAGGGTTTAGGGTTTAAGGTTTTGGGTTTTCAATATTAGGGTTTAGGGTTTACGGTTTCGGGGTTTAGGGTTTAGGGTTTTGTATTTCAAGGGTTTAGGGTTTTGGGGATTCAATGTTAGGGTTTTAGGGTTTTTCTGTCTAGGGTTTAAGGGTTAGGATTTTAAGGGTTTTCGATTTTGGGGTTTCAATGTCAGGGTTTTAGGTTTTGCATGTTAAGGTTCTAGGGGTTTTACTGTTTAGGGTTTAGGTTTCTTGGGTTTCAATCTTAGGATTTTAGGTTTTCTATGTTAGGGTATTTGGGTTTTAGTTTTTAGGGTTTAGGATTTCAAGGGTTAGGGTTTTAAGGTTTTGGGTTTAGACTTTCACGGGTTTATGGTTTAGTGTTTTGGGTTTTTAATGTTAGGGTTTAGGATTTAAAAGGTTTAGGGTTTTAGGGTTTAGGGTTTAGTATTTCAAGTGTTTAGGATTTTGGGGATTCAATGTTAGGGTTTTAGGTTTTCCTTGTGAGGGTTCTGGGGTTTTACGGTTTAGGGGTTTGGGTTTAGGGTTTTGGCATTTCAATGTTAAGGTTTTAGGTTTTTTATGTTAGGGTTTTAGTGTTTTACTGTTTAGTGTTTAGGGTTTTTGGGCTTAGGGTTTAGGATTCTAAGGGATTAGGGTTTTTGATTTTTATTGTTTAGGGTTTCAATGGTGTTTGGTTTAGGTTTAGGTTTTTGGAGTTGCAATGTTACGGTTTTAGGGTTTTACGGTTTAGGGTTTAGGTTTTTAGGGTTTAGGGTTTAGGATTTCAAGGGCTTAGGGTTTTGGAGTTTTATGGCTTAGGGTTTAGGGCTTCGGGTTTAAGGTTTAGGGTTTAGGGTTTTGTATTTCAAGGGTTTAAGGTTTTGGGTTTTCTATGTTAGGGTTTTAGGGTGTTTTTTTTTAGGGTTTAGAGTTTAGTGTTTCAAGGGTTTATGGTTTAGGGTTTAGGGTTTTGAGTTTTCAATATTAGGGTTTAGGGTTTTGGGGTTTCAATGTTGGGGTTTTAGGTTTTCTATGTTTGGTTTTACGGTATTACTGCTTAGGGCTTAGGGTTTAGGGTTTTAGGGTTTAGGGATTTGGGTTTCGGGGGTTTCAATATTCTTTGGATCTAATCCTCCACGAAAAGCAAGAAATTTCGCGGGTTTTAGGTTTTCTATGTTAGCATTTTAGTGTTTCACTATTTAGGTATTAGGGATTTTGGGTTTAGGTTTTAGGGTTTTAAGATTTCAATGTTAGGGTTTTAGGGTATTACTGTTTAGGGTTTAGGGTTGGGGTTTTAGGGTTTAGGATTTCATGGGTTTTGGGGTTTCAATGTTAGGGTTTTAGGATTTCACAGTCTAGGGTTTAGGGTTTTAGTGTTTAGGGGTTAGGATTTTAAGGGTTTTCGATTTCGGGGTTACAATGTCTGGGTTTTAGGTTCTAGGGTTTATTGTTTAGGGTTTTTGGGGTTTCAATATTAGAGTTTTAGGGTTTTACTGTTTACAGTCTAGGGTTTTAGGGTTTAGGGTTTTGGGATTTTAATTATAGGGTTTTAGGTTTTCCATCTTAGGGTTTTATGGTTTTACTTTTTAGGGTATAGGGTTTAGGGTTTAAGGTTTAGGGTTTAGGGTATAGGGTTTTGGGGTTTTAATCTTAGGGTTTTAGGTTTTCTATGTGAGGGTTTAGAGTTTTACCTTTTAGGGTTTAGGGTTTTGGGTTTAGACTTCCAAGGGCTTATGGTTTAGGGTTTAAGGTTTTGGGTTTTCAATATTAGGGTTTAGGGTTTTGGGTTTCGGGGTTTAGGGTTTAGGATTTTGTATTTCAAGGGTTTAGGGTTTGGGTATTCAATGTTAGGGTTTTAGGGTTTTTCTGTCTAGGGTTTAAGGGTTAGGATTTTAAAGGTTTTCGATTTTGGGGTTTCAATGTCAGGGTTTTAGGTTTTCCATGTTAGGGTTCTAGGGGTTTTACTGTTTAGGGTTTAGGTTTCTTGGGCTTCAATCTTCGGATTTTAGGTTTTCTATGTTGGGGTATTTGGGTTTTGGTTTTTAGGGTTTAGGATTTCAAGGGTTAGGGTTTTAGGGTTTTGGGTTTAGACTTTCACGGGTTTATGGTTTAGGGTTTTGGGTTTTTAATGTTAGGGTTTAGGATTTAAAGGGTTTAGGGTTTAGTATTTCAAGTGTTTAGGATTTTGGGGATTCAATGTTAGGGTTTTAGGTTTTCCTTGTGAGGGTTCTGGGGTTTTACGTTTTAGGGGTTAGGGTTTAGGGTTTTGGCGTTTCAATGTTAAGGTTTTAGGTTTTTTATGTTAGGGTTTTAGTGTTTTACTGTTTAGTGTTTAGGGTTTTTGGGCTTAGGGTTTAGGATTCTAAGGGATTAGGGTTTTAGGGTTCAGGGTTTAGATTTTTATTGTTTAGGGTTTCAATGGTGTTTGGTTTAGGGTTTAGGTTTTTGGGGTTTCTATGTTACGGTGTTAGGGTTTTACGGTTTAGGATTTAGGTTTTTAGGGTTTTGGGTTTAGGATTTCAAGGGCTTAGGGTTTTGGAGTTTTATGGCTTAGGGTTTAGGGCTTAGGGTTTAAGGTTTATGGTTTAGGGTTTTTATTTCAAGGGTTTAAGGTTTTGGGGTTTCTATGTTACGGTTTTAGGGTGTTTTTTTTAGGGTTTAGAGTTTAGTGTTTCAAGGGTTTATGGTTTAGGGTTTAGGGTTTTGAGTTTTCAATATTAGGGTTTAGGATTTAAAGGGTTTAGGGTTTTGGGGTTTCAATGTTGGGGTTTTAGGTTTTCTATATTTGGTTTTACGGTATTACTGCTTAGGGCTTGGGGTTTAGGGTTTTAGGGTTTAGGGATTTGGGTTTCGGGGTTTCAATGTTCTTGGATCTAATCCTCCCACAGCAAGAAATTCCGCGGGTTTTAGGTTTTCTATGTTAGCATTTTAGTGTTTAACTATTTAGGGTTTAGGGATTTTGGGCTTAGGTTTTAGGGTTTTAAGATTTCAATGTTAGGGTTTTAGGGTATTACTGTTTAGGGTTTAGGGTTGGGGTTTTAGGGTTTCGGATTTTATGGGTTTTGGGGTTTCAATGTTAGGGTTTTAGGGTTTCACAGTCTAGGGTTTAGGGTTTTAGTGTTTAGGGGTTAGGATTTTAAGGGTTTTCGATTTTCGGGGGTTTCAATGTCTGGGTTTTAGGTTCTAGGGTTTACTGTTTAGGGTTTTTGGGGTTTCAATGTTAGGGTTTTAGGGGTTAGGGTTTTGGGATTTCAATTATAGGGTTTTAGGTTTTCCATCTTAGGGTTTTATGGTTTTACTTTTTAGGGTATAGGGTTTAGGGTTTAAGGTTTAGGGTTTAGGGTATAGGGTTTTGGGGTTTTAATCTTAGGGTTTTAGGTTTTCTATGTGAGGGTTTAGAGTTTTACCTTTTAGGGTTTAGGGTTTTGGGTTTACACTTTCAAGGGCTTAGGGTTTAGGGTTTAAGGTTTTGGGTTTTCAATATTAGGGTTTAGGGTTTACGGTTTCGGGGTTTAGGGTTTAGGGTTTTGTATTTCAAGGGTTTAGGGTTTTGGGGATTCAATGTTAGGGTTTTAGGGTTTTTCTGTCTAGGGTTTAGGGGTTAGGATTTTAAGGGTTTTCGATTTTGGGGTTTCAATGTCAGGGTTTTAGGTTTTGCATGTTAAGGTTCTAGGGGTTTTTCCTGTTTAGGGTTTAGGTTTCTTGGGTTTCAATCTTAGGATTTTAGGTTTTCTATGTTAGGGTATTTGGGTTTTAGTTTTTAGGGTTTAGGATTTCAAGGGTTAGGGTTTTAGGGTTTTGGGTTTAGACTTTCACGGGTTTATGGTTTAGGGTTTTGGGTTTTTAATGTTAGGGTTTAGGATTTAAAGGGTTTAGGGTTTTAGGGTTTAGGGTTTAGTATTTCAAGTGTTTAGGATTTTGGGGATTCAATGTTAGGGTTTTAGGTTTTCCTTGTGAGGGTTCTGGGGTTTTACGGTTTAGGGGTTTGGGTTTAGGGTTTTGGCATTTCAATGTTAAGGTTTTAGGTTTTTTATGTTAGGGTTTTAGTGTTTTACTGTTTAGTGTTTAGGGTTTTTGGGCTTAGGGTTTAGGATTCTAAGGGATTAGGGTTTTAGATTTTTATTGTTTAGGGTTTCAATGGTGTTTGGTTTAGGTTTAGGTTTTTGGAGTTGCTATGTTACGGTTTTAGGGTTTTACGGTTTAGGGTTTAGGTTTTTAGGGTTTAGGGTTTAGGATTTCAAGGGCTTAGGGTTTTGGAGTTTTATGGCTTAGGGTTTAGGGCTTCGGGTTTAAGGTTAATGGTTTAGGGTTTTTATTTCAAAGGTTTAAGGTTTTGGGTTTTCTATGTTACGGTTTTAGGGTGTTTTTTTTTAGGGTTTAGAGTTCAGTGTTTCAAGGGTTTATGGTTTAGGGTTTAGGGTTTTGAGTTTTCAATATTAGGGTTTAGGATTTAAAGGGTTTAGGGTTTTGGGGTTTCAATGTTGGGGTTTTAGGTTTTCTATATTTGGTTTTACGGTATTACTGCTTAGGGCTTGGGGTTTAGGGTTTTAGGGTTTAGGGATTTGGGTTTCGGGGTTTCAATGTTACTGGATCTAATCCTCCACGAAAAGCAAGAAATTCCGCGGGTTTTAGGTTTTCTATGTTAGCATTTTAGTGTTTAACTATTTAGGGTTTAGGGATTTTGGGCTTAGGTTTTAGGGTTTTAAGATTTCAATGTTAGGGTTTTAGGGTATTACTGTTTAGGGTTTAGGGTTGGGGTTTTAGGGTTTCGGATTTTATGGGTTTTGGGGTTTCAATGTTAGGGTTTTAGGGTTTCACAGTCTAGGGTTTAGGGTTTTAGTGTTTAGGGGTTAGGATTTTAAGGGTTTTCGATTTCGGGGTTTCAATGTCTGGGTTTTAGGTTCTAGGGTTTACTGTTTAGGGTTTTTGGGGTTTCAATGTTAGGGTTTTAGGGGTTAGGGTTTTGGGATTTCAATTATAGGGTTTTAGGTTTTCCATCTTAGGGTTTTATGGTTTTACTTTTTAGGGTATAGGGTTTAGGGTTTAAGGTTTAGGGTTTAGGGTATAGGGTTTTGGGGTTTTAATCTTAGGGTTTTAGGTTTTCTATGTGAGGGTTTAGAGTTTTACCTTTTAGGGTTTAGGGTTTTGGGTTTAGACTTCCAAGGGCTTATGGTTTAGGGTTTAAGGTTTTGGGTTTTCAATATTAGGGTTTAGGGTTTTGGGTTTCGGGGTTTAGGGTTTAGGATTTTGTATTTCAAGGGTTTAGGGTTTGGGTATTCAATGTTAGGGTTTTAGGGTTTTTCTGTCTAGGGTTTAAGGGTTAGGATTTTAAAGGTTTTCGATTTTGGGGGTTTCAATGTCGGGGGTTTTAGGTTTTCCATGTTAGGGTTCTAGGGGTTTTTCTTGTTTAGGGTTTAGGTTTCTTGGGCTTCAATCTTGGGATTTTTAGGTTTTCTATGTTGGGGAGTATTTGGGTTTTGGTTTTTAGGGTTTAGGATTTCAAGGGTTAGGGTTTTAGGGTTTTGGGTTTAGACTTTCACGGGTTTATGGTTTAGGGTTTTGGGTTTTTAATGTTAGGGTTTAGGATTTAAAGGGTTTAGGGTTTAGTATTTCAAGTGTTTAGGATTTTGGGGATTCAATGTTAGGGTTTTAGGTTTTCCTTGTGAGGGTTCTGGGGTTTTACGTTTTAGGGGTTAGGGTTTAGGGTTTTGGCGTTTCAATGTTAAGGTTTTAGGTTTTTTATGTTAGGGTTTTAGTGTTTTACTGTTTAGTGTTTAGGGTTTTTGGGCTTAGGGTTTAGGATTCTAAGGGATTAGGGTTTTAGGGTTCAGGGTTTAGATTTTTATTGTTTAGGGTTTCAATGGTGTTTGGTTTAGGGTTTAGGTTTTTGGGGTTTCTATGTTACGGTGTTAGGGTTTTACGGTTTAGGATTTAGGTTTTTAGGGTTTTGGGTTTAGGATTTCAAGGGCTTAGGGTTTTGGAGTTTTATGGCTTAGGGTTTAGGGCTTAGGGTTTAAGGTTTATGGTTTAGGGTTTTTATTTCAAGGGTTTAAGGTTTTGGGGTTTTCTATGTTACGGTTTTAGGGTGTTTTTTTAGGGTTTAGAGTTTAGTGTTTCAAGGGTTTATGGTTTAGGGTTTAGGGTTTTGAGTTTTCAATATTAGGGTTTAGGATTTAAAGGGTTTAGGGTTTTGGGGTTTCAATGTTGGGGGTTTTAGGTTTTCTATATTTGGTTTTCACGGTATTCTTGCTTAGGGCTTGGGGTTTAGGGTTTTAGGGTTTAGGGATTTGGGTTTCGGGGGTTTCAATGTTCTTGGATCTAATCCTCCCACAGCAAGAAATTTCGCGGGTTTTAGGTTTTCTATGTTAGCATTTTAGTGTTTAACTATTTAGGGTTTAGGGATTTTGGGCTTAGGTTTTAGGGTTTTAAGATTTCAATGTTAGGGTTTTAGGGTATTACTGTTTAGGGTTTAGGGTTGGGGTTTTAGGGTTTCGGATTTTATGGGTTTTGGGGTTTCAATGTTAGGGTTTTAGGGTTTCACAGTCTAGGGTTTAGGGTTTTAGTGTTTAGGGGTTAGGATTTTAAGGGTTTTCGATTTCGGGGTTTCAATGTCTGGGTTTTAGGTTCTAGGGTTTACTGTTTAGGGTTTTTGGGGTTTCAATGTTAGGGTTTTAGGGGTTAGGGTTTTGGGATTTCAATTATAGGGTTTTAGGTTTTCCATCTTAGGGTTTTATGGTTTTACTTTTTAGGGTATAGGGTTTAGGGTTTAAGGTTTAGGGTTTAGGGTATAGGGTTTTGGGGTTTTAATCTTAGGGTTTTAGGTTTTCTATGTGAGGGTTTAGAGTTTTACCTTTTAGGGTTTAGGGTTTTGGGTTTACACTTTCAAGGGCTTAGGGTTTAGGGTTTAAGGTTTTGGGTTTTCAATATTAGGGTTTAGGGTTTACGGTTTCGGGGTTTAGGGTTTAGGGTTTTGTATTTCAAGGGTTTAGGGTTTTGGGGATTCAATGTTAGGGTTTTAGGGTTTTTCTGTCTAGGGTTTAAGGGTTAGGATTTTAAGGGTTTTCGATTTTGGGGTTTCAATGTCAGGGTTTTAGGTTTTGCATGTTAAGGTTCTAGGGGTTTTACTGTTTAGGGTTTAGGTTTCTTGGGTTTCAATCTTAGGATTTTAGGTTTTCTATGTTAGGGTATTTGGGTTTTAGTTTTTAGGGTTTAGGATTTCAAGGGTTAGGGTTTTAGGGTTTTGGGTTTAGACTTTCACGGGTTTATGGTTTAGTGTTTTGGGTTTTTATGTTAGGGTTTAGGATTTAAAGGGTTTAGGGTTTTAGGGTTTAGGGTTTAGTATTTCAAGTGTTTAGGATTTTGGGGATTCAATGTTAGGGTTTTAGGTTTTCCTTGTGAGGGTTCTGGGGTTTTACGGTTTAGGGGGTTTGGGTTTAGGGTTTTGGCATTTCAATGTTAAGGTTTTAGGTTTTTTATGTTAGGGTTTTAGTGTTTTACTGTTTAGTGTTTAGGGTTTTTGGGCTTAGGGTTTAGGATTCTAAGGGATTAGGGTTTTAGATTTTTATTGTTTAGGGTTTCAATGGTGTTTGGTTTAGGTTTAGGTTTTTGGAGTTGCAATGTTACGGTTTTAGGGTTTTACGGTTTAGGGTTTAGGTTTTTAGGGTTTAGGGTTTAGGATTTCAAGGGCTTAGGGTTTTGGAGTTTTATGGCTTAGGGTTTAGGGCTTCGGGTTTAAGGTTTATGGTTTAGGGTTTTTATTTCAAGGGTTTAAGGTTTTGGGTTTTCTATGTTAGGGTTTTAGGGTGTTTTTTTTTTAGGGTTTAGAGTTTAGTGTTTCAAGGGTTTATGGTTTAGGGTTTAGGGTTTTGAGTTTTCAATATTAGGGTTTAGGGTTTTGGGGTTTCAATGTTGGGGTTTTAGGTTTTCTATGTTTGGTTTTACGGTATTACTGCTTAGGGCTTAGGGTTTAGGGTTTTAGGGTTTAGGGATTTGGGTTTCGGGGGTTTCAATGTTCTTTGGATCTAATCCTCCACAGCAAGAAATTTGTGGGTTTTAGGTTTTCTATGTTAGCATTTTAGTGTTTCACTATTTAGGGTATTAGGGATTTTGGGTTTAGGTTTTAGGGTTTTAAGATTTCAATGTTAGGGTTTTAGGGTATTCTTGTTTAGGGTTTAGGGTTGGGGTTTTAGGGTTTAGGATTTCATGGGTTTTGGGGTTTCAATGTTAGGGTTTTAGGGATTTCACGAGTCTAGGGTTTAGGGGTTTTAGTGTTTAGGGGTTAGGATTTTTAAGGGTTTTCGATTTCGGGGTTACAATGTACGGGTTTTAGGTTCTAGGGTTTCTTGTTTAGGGGTTTTTGGGGTTTCAATATTAGAGTTTTAGGGGTTTTTCTTGTTTTACGAGTCTAGGGGTTTTTAGGGTTTAGGGTTTTGGGATTTTAATTATAGGGTTTTAGGTTTTCCATCTTAGGGTTTTATGGTTTTACTTTTTAGGGTATAGGGTTTAGGGTTTAAGGTTTAGGGTTTAGGGTATAGGGTTTTGGGGTTTTAATCTTAGGGTTTTAGGTTTTCTATGTGAGGGTTTAGAGTTTTACCTTTTTAGGGTTTAGGGTTTTGGGTTTAGACTTCCAAGGGCTTATGGTTTTAGGGTTTAAGGTTTTGGGTTTTTCAATATTAGGGTTTAGGGTTTTGGGTTTTCGGGGGTTTAGGGTTTAGGATTTTTGTATTTCAAGGGTTTAGGGTTTGGGGTATTCAATGTTAGGGTTTTAGGGTTTTTTACGTCTAGGGTTTAAGGGTTAGGATTTTTAAAGGTTTTCGATTTTGGGGGTTTCAATGTCGGGGGTTTTAGGTTTTCCATGTTAGGGTTCTAGGGGTTTTTACTTGTTTAGGGTTTAGGTTTCTTGGGCTTCAATCTTAGGATTTTAGGTTTTCTATGTTAGGGTATTTGGGTTTTAGTTTTTAGGGTTTAGGATTTCAAGGGTTAGGGTTTTAGGGTTTTGGGTTTAGACTTTCACGGGTTTATGGTTTAGGGTTTTGGGTTTTTAATGTTAGGGTTTAGGATTTAAAGGGTTTAGGGTTTAGAGTTTAGTATTTCAAGTGTTTAGGATTTTGGGGATTCAATGTTAGGGTTTTAGGTTTTCCTTGTGAGGGTTTTGGGGTTTTACGATTTAGGGGTTAGGGTTTAGGGTTTTGGCGTTTCAATGTTAGGGTTTTAGGTTTTTTATGTTAGGGTTTTAGTGTTTTACTGTTTAGTGTTTAGGGTTTTTGGGCTTAGGGTTTAGGATTCTAAGGGATTAGGGTTTTAGGGTTCAGGGTTTAGATTTTTATTGTTTAGGGTTTCAATGGTGTTTGGTTTAGGGTTTAGGTTTTTGGGGTTTCTATGTTACGGTGTTAGGGTTTTACGGTTTAGGATTTAGGTTTTTAGGGTTTTGGGTTTAGGATTTCAAGGGCTTAGGGTTTTGGAGTTTTATGGCTTAGGGTTTAGGGCTTAGGGTTTAAGGTTTATGGTTTAGGGTTTTTATTTCAAGGGTTTAAGGTTTTGGGGTTTCTATGTTACGGTTTTAGGGTGTTTTTTTTTAGGGTTTAGAGTTTAGTGTTTCAAGGGTTTATGGTTTAGGGTTTAGGGTTTTGAGTTTTCAATATTAGGGTTTAGGATTTAAAGGGTGTAGGGTTTTGGGGTTTCAATGTTGGGGTTTTAGGTTTTCTATATTTGGTTTTACGGTATTACTGCTTAGGGCTTGGGGTTTAGGGTTTTAGGGTTTAGGGATTTGGGTTTCGGGGTTTCAATGTTACTGGATCTAATCCTCCACGAAAAGCAAGAAATTCCGCGGGTTTTAGGTTTTCTATGTTAGCATTTTAGTGTTTAACTATTTAGGGTTTAGGGATTTTGGGCTTAGGTTTTAGGGTTTTAAGATTTCAATGTTAGGGTTTTAGGGTATTACTGTTTAGGGTTTAGGGTTGGGGTTTTAGGGTTTAGGATTTTATGGGTTTTGGGGTTTCAATGTTAGGGTTTTAGGGTTTCACAGTCTAGGGTTTAGGGTTTTAGTGTTTAGGGGTTAGGATTTTAAGGGTTTTCGATTTCGGGGTTTCAATGTCTGGGTTTTAGGTTCTAGGGTTTACTGTTTAGGGTTTTTGGGGTTTCAATGTTAGGGTTTTAGGGGTTAGGGTTTTGGGATTTCAATTATAGGGTTTTAGGTTTTCCATCTTAGGGTTTTATGGTTTTACTTTTTAGGGTATAGGGTTTAGGGTTTAAGGTTTAGGGTTTAGGGTATAGGGTTTTGGGGTTTTAATCTTAGGGTTTTAGGTTTTCTATGTGAGGGTTTAGAGTTTTACCTTTTAGGGTTTAGGGTTTTGGGTTTACACTTTCAAGGGCTTACGGGTTTAGGGTTTAAGGTTTTGGGTTTTTCAATATTAGGGTTTAGGGTTTACGGTTTCGGGGTTTAGGGTTTAGGGTTTTGTATTTCAAGGGTTTAGGGTTTTGGGGATTCAATGTTAGGGTTTTAGGGTTTTTCTGTCTAGGGTTTAAGGGTTAGGATTTTAAGGGTTTTCGATTTTGGGGTTTCAATGTCAGGGTTTTAGGTTTTGCATGTTAAGGTTCTAGGGGTTTTACTGTTTAGGGTTTAGGTTTCTTGGGTTTCAATCTTAGGATTTTAGGTTTTCTATGTTAGGGTATTTGGGTTTTAGTTTTTAGGGTTTAGGATTTCAAGGGTTAGGGTTTTAGGGTTTTGGGTTTAGACTTTCACGGGTTTATGGTTTAGTGTTTTGGGTTTTTAATGTTAGGGTTTAGGATTTAAAGGGTTTAGGGTTTTAGGGTTTAGGGTTTAGTATTTCAAGTGTTTAGGATTTTGGGGATTCAATGTTAGGGTTTTAGGTTTTCCTTGTGAGGGTTCTGGGGTTTTACGGTTTAGGGGTTTGGGTTTAGGGTTTTGGCATTTCAATGTTAAGGTTTTAGGTTTTTTATGTTAGGGTTTTAGTGTTTTACTGTTTAGTGTTTAGGGTTTTTGGGCTTAGGGTTTAGGATTCTAAGGGATTAGGGTTTTAGGGTTCAGGGTTTAGATTTTTATTGTTTAGGGTTTCAATGGTGTTTGGTTTAGGGTTTAGGTTTTTGGGGTTTCTATGTTACGGTGTTAGGGTTTTACGGTTTAGGATTTAGGTTTTTAGGGTTTTGGGTTTAGGATTTCAAGGGCTTAGGGTTTTGGAGTTTTATGGCTTAGGGTTTAGGGCTTCGGGTTTAAGGTTTATGGTTTAGGGTTTTTATTTCAAGGGTTTAAGGTTTTGGGGTTTCTATGTTACGGTTTTAGGGTTTTTTTTAGGGTTTAGAGTTTAGTGTTTCAAGGGTTTATGGTTTAGGGTTTAGGGTTTTGAGTTTTCAATATTAGGGTTTAGGATTTAAAGGGTTTAGGGTTTTGGGGTTTCAATGTTGGGGTTTTAGGTTTTCTATATTTGGTTTTACGGTATTACTGCTTAGGGCTTGGGGTTTAGGGTTTTAGGGTTTAGGGATTTGGGTTTCGGGGTTTCAATGTTCTTGGATCTAATCCTCCACGAAAAGCAAGAAATTCCGCGGGTTTTAGGTTTTCTATGTTAGCATTTTAGTGTTTAACTATTTAGGGTTTAGGGATTTTGGGTTTAGGTTTTAGGGTTTTAAGATTTGAATGTTAGGGTTTTAGGGTATTACTCTTTAGGGTTTAGGGTTGGGGTTTTAGGGTTTAGGATTTTATGGGTTTAGGGTTTTGGGGTTTCAATGTTAGGGTTTTAGGGTTTTACAGTCTAGGGTTTAGGGTTTTAGTGTTTAGGGGTTAGGATTTTAAGGGTTTTCGATTTTGGGGTTTCATTGTCTGGGTTTTAGGTTCTAGGGTCTACTGTTTAGGGTTTTGGGGTTTCAATGTTAGGGTTTTAGGGTTTTACTGTTTACAGTCTAGGGTTTTAGGGTTTAGGGTTTTGGGATTTTAATTATAGGGTTTTAGGTTTTCCATCTTAGGGTTTTATGGTTTTACTTTTCAGGGTTTTGGGTTTAGGGTTTAAGTTTTAGGGTTTAGGGTATAGGGTTTTGGGGTTTTAATCTTAGGGTTTTAGGTTTTCTATGTGAGGGTTTAGAGTTTTACCTTTTAGGGTTTAGGGTTTTGGGTTCAGACTTTCAAGGGCTTATGGTTTAGGGTTTAAGGTTTTGGGTTTTCAATATTAGGGTTTAGGGTTTAGGGTTTCGGGGTTTAGGGTTTAGGGTTTTGTATTTCAAGGGTTTAGGGTTTTGGGGATTCAATGTTAGGGTTTTAGGGTTTTTCTGTCTAGGGTTTAAGGGTTAGGATTTTAAGGGTTTTCGATTTTGGGGTTTCAATGTCAGGGTTTTAGGTTTTGCATGTTAGGATTCTAGGGGTTTTACTGTTTAGGGTTTAGCTTTCTTGGGTTTCAATCTTAGGATTTTAGGTATTCTATGTTAGGGTATTTGGGTTTTGGTTTTTAGGATTTAGGATTTCAAGGGTTAGGGTTTTAGGGTTTTGGGTTTAGACTTTCACGGGTTTATGGTTTAGGGTTTTGGGTTTTTAATGTTAGGGTTTAGGATTTAAAGGGTGTAGGGTTTTAGGGTTTAGGGTTTAGTATTTCAAGTGTTTAGGATTTTGGGGATTCAATATTAGGGTTTTAGGTTTTCCTTGTGAGGGTTCTGGGGTTTTACGGTTTAGGGGTTAGGGTTTAGGGTTTTGGCATTTCAATGTTAAGGTTTTAGGTTTTTTATGTTAGGGTTTTAGTGTTTTACTGTTTAGTGTTTAGGGTTTTTGGGCTTAGGGTTTAGGATTCTAAGGGATTAGGGTTTTAGGGTTCAGGGTTTAGATTTTTATTGTTTAGGGTTTCAATGGTGTTTGGCTTAGGGTTTAGGTTTTTGGGGTTTCTATGTTACGGTGTTAGGGTTTTATGGTTTAGGGTTTAGGTTTTTAGGGTTTTGGGTTTAGGATTTCAAGGGCTTAGGGTTTTGGAGTTTTATAGCTTAGGGTTTAGGGCTTAGGGTTTAAGGTTTATGGTTTAGGGTTTTTATTTCAAGGGTTTAAGGTTTTGGGTTTTCTATGTTAGGGTTTTAGGGTGTTTTTTTTTTAGGGTTTAGAGTTTAGTGTTTCAAGGGTTTATGGTTTAGGGTTTAGGGTTTTGAGTTTTCAATATTAGGGTTTAGGATTTAAAGGGTTTAGGGTTTTGGGGTTTCAATGTTGGGGTTTTAGATTTTCTTTGTTTGGTTTTACGGTATGATTGCTTAGGGCTTGGGGTTTAGGGTTTTAGGGTTTAGGGATTTGGGTTTTCGGGGTTTCAATGTTACTGGATCTAATCCTCCACGAAAAGCAAGAAATTCTGCGGGTTTTAGGTTTTCTATGTTAGCATTTTAGTGTTTAACTATTTTGGGTTTAGGGATTTTGGGTTTAGGTTTTAGGGTTTTAAGATTTCAATGTTAGGGTTTTAGGGTATTACTGTTTAGGGTTTAGGGTTGGGGTTTTAGGGTTTAGGATTTCATGGGTTTAGGGTTTTGGGGTTTCAATGTTAGGGTTTTAGGGTTTTAGAATCTAGGGTTTGGGGTTTTAGTGTTTAGGGGTTAGAATTTTAAGGGTCATCGATTTTGGGGTTTCAATGTCTGGGTTTTAGGTTCTAGGGTTTACTGTTTAGGGTTTTTGGGGTTTCAATGTTAGGGTTTTATGGTTTTACTGTTTACAGTCTAGGGTTTTAGGGTTTAGGGTTTTGGGATTTTAATTATAGGGTTTTAGGTTTTCCATCTTAGGGTTTTATGGTTTTACTTTTAAGGGTTTTGGGTTTAGGGTTTAAGGTTTTGGGTTTAGGGTATAGGGTTTTTGGGTTTTAATCTTAGGGTTTTAGGTTTTCTATGTGAGGGTTTAGAGTTTTACCTTTTAGGGTTTAGGGTTTTGGGTTTAGACTTTCAAGGGCTATGGTTTTGGGTTTAAGGTTTTGGGTTTTAAATATTAGGGTTTAGGGTTTCGGGTTTCGGGGTTTAGGGTGTAGGATTTTGTATTTCAAGGGTTTAGGGTTTTGGGGATTCAATGTTAGGGTTTTAGGGTTTTTCTGTCTAGGGTTTAAGGGTTAGGATTTTAAAGGTTTTCGATTTTGGGGTTTCAATGTCAGGGCTTTAGGTTTTCCGTGTTAGGGTTCTAGGGGTTTTACTGTTTAGGGTTTAGGTTTCTTTGGTTTCAATCTTAGGATTTTAGGTTTTCTATGTTAGGGTATTTGGGTTTTAGTTTTTAGGGTTTAGGATTTCAAGGGTTAAGGTTTTAGGGTTTTGGGTTTAGACTTTCACGGGTTTATGGTTTAGGGTTTTGGGTTTTTAATGTTATGGTTTAGGATTTTAAAGTGTTTAGGGTTTTAGGGTTTAGGGTTTAGTATTTCAAGTGTTTAAGATTTTTGGGATTCAATGTTAGGGTTTCAGGTTTTCCTTGTGAGGGTTCTGGGTTTTTACGGGTTAGGGGTTAGGGTTTAGGGTTTTGGCGTTTCAATGTTAAGGTTTTAGGTTTTTTATGTTAGGGTTTTAGTGTTTTACTGTTTACTGTTTAGGGTTTTTGGGCTTAGGGTTTAGGATTCTAAGGGATTAATTAGGGTTTTAGGGTTCAGGGTTTAGATTTTTATTGTTTAGGGTTTCAATGGTGTTTGGTTTGGGTTTAGGGTTTTGGCGTTTCTATGTTACGGTTTTAGGGTTTTACGGTTTAGGGTTTAGGTTTTTAGGGTTTAGGGTTTAGGATTTGAAGGGCTTAGGGTTTTGGAGTTTTATGGCTTAGGGTTTAGGGCTTAGGGTTTAAGGTTTTTGGTTTAGGGTTTTTATTCCAAGGGTTTAAGGTTTTGGGTTTTCTATGTTACGGTTTTAGGGTTTTTTTTTAGGGTTTAGAGTTTAGTGTTTCAAGGGTTTATGGTTTAGGGTTTAGGGTTTTGAGTTTTCAATATTAGGGTTTAGGGTTTTGGGGTTTCAATGTTGGGGTTTTAGGTTTTCTATGTTTGGTTTTACGGTATTACTGCTTAGGGCTTAGGGTTTAGGGTTTTAGGGTTTAGGGATTTGGGTTTCGGGGTTTCAATGTTACTGGATCTAATCCTCCACGAAAAGCAAGAAATTCCGCGGGTTTTAGGTTTTCTATGTTAGCATTTTAGTGTTTCACTATTTAGGGATTAGGGATTTTGGGTTTAGGTTTTAGGGTTTTAAGATTTCAATGTTAGGGTTTTAGGGTATTACTGTTTAGGGTTTAGGGTTGGGGTTTTAGGGTTTAGGATTTCATGGGTTTAGGGTTTTGGGGTTTCAATGTTAGGGTTTTAGGGTTTTAGAATCTAGGGTTTGGGGTTTTAGTGTTTAGGGGTTAGAATTTTAAGGGTCATCGATTTTGGGGTTTCAATGTCTGGGTTTTAGGTTCTAGGGTTTACTGTTTAGGGTTTTTGGGGTTTCAATGTTAGGGTTTTAGGGTTTTACTGTTTACAGTCTAGGGTTTTAGGGTTTAGGGTTTTGGGATTTTAATTATAGGGTTTTAGGTTTTCCATCTTAGGGTTTTATGGTTTTACTTTTAAGGGTTTTGGGTTTAGGGTTTAAGGTTTTGGGTTTAGGGTATAGGGTTTTTGGGTTTTAATCTTAGGGTTTTAGGTTTTCTATGTGAGGGTTTAGACTTTCAAGGGCTTATGATTTAGGGTTTAAGGTTTTGGGTTTTCAATATTAGGGTTTAGGGTTTCGGGTTTCGGGGTTTAGGGTGTAGGATTTTGTATTTCAAGGGTTTAGGGTTTTGGGGATTCAATGTTAGGGTTTTAGTGTTTTTTTGTCTAGGGTTTAAGGGTTAGGATTTTAAAGGTTTTCGATTTTGGGGTTTCAATGTCAGGGCTTTAGGTTTTCCATGTTAGGGTTCTAGGGGTTTTACTGTTTAGGGTTTAGGTTTCTTGGGTTTCAATCTTAGGATTTTAGGTTTTCTATGTTAGGGTATTTGGGTTTTAGTTTTTAGGGTTTAGGATTTCAAGGGTTAGGGTTTTAGGGTTTTGGGTTTAGACTTTCACGGGTTTATGGTTTAGGGTTTTGGGATTTTAATGTTATGGTTTAGGATTTAAAGGGTTTAGGGTTTTAGGGTTTAGGGTTTAGTAGTTCAAGTGTTTAGGATTTTGGGGATTCAATGTTAGGGTTTTAGGTTTTCCTTGTGAGGGTTCTGGAGTTTTACGGTTTAGGGGTTAGGGTTTAGGGTTTTGGCATTTCAATGTTAAGGTTTTAGGTTTTTTATGTTAGGGTTTTAGTGTTTTACTGTTTAGTGTTTAGGGTTTTTGGGCTTAGGGTTTAGGATTCTAAGGGATTAGGGTTTTAGGGTTCGGGGTTTAGATTTTTTATTGTTTAGGGTTTCAATGGTGTTTGGTTTAGGGTTTAGGTTTTTGGGCGTTTCTATGTTACGGTTTTAGGGTTTTACGGTTTAGGGTTTAGGGTTTTTAGGGTTTAGGGTTTAGGATTTCAAGGGCTTTAGGGTTTTGGAGTTTTATGGCTTAGGGTTTAGGGCTTAGGGTTTAAGGTTTATGGTTTAGGGTTTTTATTTCAAGGGTTTAAGGTTTTGGGTTTTCTATGTTACGGGTTTTAGGGTGTTTTTTTAGGGTTTAGAGTTTAGTGTTTCAAGGGTTTATGGTTTTAGGGTTTAGGGGTTTTGAGTTTTTCAATATTAGGGTTTAGGGTTTTGGGGTTTCAATGTTGGGGTTTTAGGTTTTCTATGTTTGGTTTTCACGGTATTCTTGCTTAGGGCTTGGGGTTTAGGGTTTTAGGGTTTAGGGATTTGGGTTTCGGGGGTTTCAATGTTCTTGGATCTAATCCTCCCACGAGCAAGAAATTCCGCGGGTTTTGGATTTTCTATGTTAGCATTTTAGTGTTTAACTATTTAGGGTTTAGGGATTTTGGGCTTACGTTTTAGGGTTTTAAGATTTCAATGTTAGGGTTTTAGGGTATTACTGTTTAGGGTTTAGGGTTATGGTTTTAGGGTTTAGGATTTCATGGGTTTTGGGGTTTCAATGTTAGGGTTTTAGGATTTCACAGTCTAGGGTTTAGGGTTTTAGTGTTTAGGGGTTAGGATTTTAAGGGTTTTCGATTTCGGGGTTACAATGTCTGGGTTTTAGGTTCTAGGGTTTACTGTTTAGGGTTTTTGGGGTTTCAATATTAGAGTTTTAGGGTTTTACTGTTTACAGTCTAGGGTTTTAGGGTTTAGGGTTTTGGGATTTTAATTATAGGGTTTTAGGTTTTCCATCTTAGGGTTTTATGGTTTTACTTTTTAGGGTATAGGGTTTAGGGTTTAAGGTTTAGGGTTTAGGGTATAGGGTTTTGGGGTTTTAATCTTAGGGTTTTAGGTTTTCTATGTGAGGGTTTAGAGTTTTACCTTTTAGGGTTTAGGGTTTTGGGTTTAGACTTCCAAGGGCTTATGGTTTAGGGTTTAAGGTTTTGGGTTTTCAATATTAGGGTTTAGGGTTTTGGGTTTTCGGGGGTTTAGGGTTTAGGATTTTTGTATTTCAAGGGTTTAGGGTTTGGGGTATTCAATGTTAGGGTTTTAGGGTTTTTTCTGTCTAGGGTTTAAGGGTTAGGATTTTAAAGGTTTTCGATTTTGGGGTTTCAATGTCAGGGTTTTAGGTTTTCCATGTTAGGGTTCTAGGGGTTTTACTGTTTAGGGTTTAGGTTTCTTGGGCTTCAATCTTCGGATTTTAGGTTTTCTATGTTGGGGTATTTGGGTTTTGGTTTTTAGGGTTTAGGATTTCAAGGGTTAGGGTTTTAGGGTTTTGGGTTTAGACTTTCACGGGTTTATGGTTTAGGGTTTTGGGTTTTTAATGTTAGGGTTTAGGATTTAAAGGGTTTAGGGTTTAGTATTTCAAGTGTTTAGGATTTTGGGGATTCAATGTTAGGGTTTTAGGTTTTCCTTGTGAGGGTTCTGGGGTTTTACGTTTTAGGGGTTAGGGTTTAGGGTTTTGGCGTTTCAATGTTAAGGTTTTAGGTTTTTTATGTTAGGGTTTTAGTGTTTTACTGTTTAGTGTTTAGGGTTTTTGGGCTTAGGGTTTAGGATTCTAAGGGATTAGGGTTTTAGGGTTCAGGGTTTAGATTTTTATTGTTTAGGGTTTCAATGGTGTTTGGTTTAGGGTTTAGGTTTTTGGGGTTTCTATGTTACGGTGTTAGGGTTTTACGGTTTAGGATTTAGGTTTTTAGGGTTTTGCGTTTACGATTTCAAGGGCTTAGGGTTTTGGAGTTTTATGGCTTAGGGTTTAGGGCTTAGGGTTTAAGGTTTATGGTTTAGGGTTTTTATTTCAAGGGTTTAAGGTTTTGGGGTTTCTATGTTACGGTTTTAGGGTGTTTTTTTTTAGGGTTTAGAGTTTAGTGTTTCAAGGGTTTATGGTTTAGGGTTTAGGGTTTTAGGGTTTAGGGATTTGGGTTTCGGGGTTTCAATGTTACTGGATCTAATCCTCCACGAAAAGCAAGAAATTCCGCGGGTTTTAGGTTTTCTATGTTAGCATTTTAGTGTTTAACTATTTAGGGTTTAGGGATTTTGGGTTTAGGTTTTAGGGTTTTAAGATTTCAATGTTAGGGTTTTAGGGTATTACTGTTTAGGGTTTAGGGTTATGGTTTTAGGGTTTAGGATTTCATGGGTTTTGGGGTTTCAATGTTAGGGTTTTAATGTTTTACAGTCTAGGGTTTAGGGTTTTAGTGTTTAGGGGTTAGGATTTTAAGGGTTTTCGATTTTGGGGTTTCATTGTCTGGGTTTTAGGTTCTAGGGTCTACTGTTTAGGGTTTTTGGGGTTTTCAATGTTAGGGTTTTAGGGTTTCTTGTTTTACGAGTCTAGGGTTTTAGGGTTTAGGGTTTTGGGATTTTAATTATAGGGTTTTAGGTTTTCCATCTTAGGGTTTTATGGTTTTACTTTTCAGGGTTTTGGGTTTAGGGTTTAAGTTTTAGGGTTTAGGGTATAGGGTTTTGGGGTTTTAATCTTAGGGTTTTAGGTTTTCTATGTGAGGGTTTAGAGTTTTACCTTTTAGGGTTTAGGGTTTTGGGTTCAGACTTTCAAGGGCTTATGGTTTAGGGTTTAAGGTTTTGGGTTTTCAATATTAGGGTTTAGGGTTTAGGGTTTCGGGGGTTTAGGGTTTAGGGTTTTGTATTTCAAGGGTTTAGGGTTTTGGGGATTCAATGTTAGGGTTTTAGGGTTTTTCTGTCTAGGGTTTAAGGGTTAGGATTTTAAGGGTTTTCGATTTTGGGGTTTCAATGTCAGGGTTTTAGGTTTTGCATGTTAGGATTCTAGGGGTTTTACTGTTTAGGGTTTAGCTTTCTTGGGTTTCAATCTTAGGATTTTAGGTATTCTATGTTAGGGTATTTGGGTTTTGGTTTTTAGGATTTAGGATTTCAAGGGTTAGGGTTTTAGGGTTTTGGGTTTAGACTTTCACGGGTTTATGGTTTAGGGTTTTGGGTTTTTAATGTTAGGGTTTAGGATTTAAAGGGTGTAGGGTTTTAGGGTTTAGGGTTTAGTATTTCAAGTGTTTAGGATTTTGGGGATTCAATGTTAGGGTTTTAGGTTTTCCTTGTGAGGGTTCTGGGGTTTTACGGTTTAGGGGTTAGGGTTTAGGGTTTTGGCATTTCAATGTTAAGGTTTTAGGTTTTTTATGTTAGGGTTTTAGTGTTTTACTGTTTAGTGTTTAGGGTTTTTGGGCTTAGGGTTTAGGATTCCAAGGGATTAGGGTTTTAGGGTTCAGGGTTTAGATTTTTATTGTTTAGGGTTTCAATGGTGTTTGGTTTGGGTTTAGGTTTTTGGCGTTTCTATGTTACGGTTTTAGGGTTTTACGGTTTAGGGTTTAGGTTTTTAGGGCTTAGGGTTTAGGATTTCAAGGGCTTAGGGTTTTGGAGTTTTTTGGCATAGGGTTTAGGGCTTAGGGTTTAAGATTTAGGGTTTAGGGTTTAGGGTTTACGGTTTTAGGGGGGTTTTTTTTAGGGTTTAGAGTTTAGTGTTTCAAGGGTTTATGGTTTAGGGTTTAGGGTTTTGAGTTTTCAATATTAGGGTTTAGGGTTTTGGGGTTTCAATGTTGGGGTTTTAGGTTTTTTATGTTTGGTTTTGCGGTATTATTGCTTAGGGCTTAGGGTTTAGGGTTTTAGGGTTTAGGGATTTGGGTTTCGGGATTTCATTGTTACTGTATCTAATCCTCCACGAAAAGCAAGAAATTCCGCGGGTTTTAGGTTTTCTATGTTAGCATTTTTGTGTTTCACTATTTAGGGATTAGGGATTTTGGGTTTAGGTTTTAGGGTTTTAAGATTTCAATGTTAGGGTTTTAGGGTATTACTGTTTAGGGTTTAGGGTTGGGGTTTTAGGTTTAGGATTTCATGGGTTTTGGGGTATCAATGTTAGGGTTTTAGGGTTTCACAGTCTAGGGTTTAGGGTTTTAGTGTTTAGGGGTTAGGATTTTAAGGGTTTTCGATTTTGGGTTTCAATGTCTAGGTTTTAGGTTCTAGGGTTTACTGTTTAGGGTTTTTGGGGTTTCAATGTTAGGGTCTTAGGGTTTTACTTTTTACAGTCTAGGGTTTTGGTATTTTAATTGTAGGGTTTTAGGTTTTCCATCTTAGGGTTTTATGGTTTTACTTTTTAGGGTATAGGGTTTAGGGTTTAAGGGTATAGGGTTTAGGGTATAGGGTTTTGGGGTTTTAATCTTAGGGTTTTAGGTTTTCTATGTGAGGGTTTAGAGTTTTACATTTTAGGGTTTAGGGTTTTTGGTTTAGACTTTCAAGGGCTTATGGTTTAGGGTTTAAGGTTTTGGGTTTTCAATATTAGGGTTTAGGGTTTTGGCTTTCGGGGTTTAGGGTTTAGGATTTTGTATTTCAAGGGTTTAGGGTTTTGGGGATTCAATGTTAGGGTTTTAGGGTTTTTCTGTCTAGGGTTTAAGGGTTAGGATTTTAAGGGCTTTCGATTTTGGGGTTTCAATGTCAGGGTTTTAGGTTTTCCATGTTAGGGTTCTAGGGGTTTTACTGTTTAGGGTTTAGGTTTCTTGGGTTTCAATCTTAGGATTTTAGGTTTTCTATGTTAGGGTATTTGGGTTTTAGTTTTTAGGGTTTAGGATTTCAAGGGTTAAGGTTTTAGGGTTTTGGGTTTAGACTTTCACGGGTTTATGGTTTAGGGTTTTGGGTTTTTAATGTTATGGTTTAGGATTTAAAGGGTTTAGGGTTTTAGGGTTTAGGGTTTACTATTTCAAGTGTTTAGGATTTTGGGGATTCAATGTTAGGGTTTCAGGTTGATGTGGAATGATCTTTAAGAGCATAAAATTTTCTCCAAGAAGTGAGGGAGAGAACAAACAAAACAAGTGTAATAAGTAGAAGAAAGTGCCTTTGAAAGGACTTGAAAATGTTGAACTTCAAGCAACCTTGGATATATCAAATCCAAGACCTCAAGAAGGTTTAAACAAAATCTTTTCTTCAAAGTTCAAGCAACCTAAGGTATTTTGAACCTTAGACCTCAATGAAACAAGAAGAAGACCTCAAGACTAGTTTTCTACAAGAGTGTAGTAACTAGTATGAAGGAATTTTTTTTTATGATCAACCTTGAAGCTCTTGGAACTTTCAACAAGTCTTCAAAGTGATTTTTTTCTTTCAAGGAAGTTCACCCTTGAAGAAGATAGAAAACTAAGCTAAGAACTAAGAATACTAAGAGAAGAACCTTTGTCTTGAAAACTTTCTTGATTTTTTCTTCAAAATGGAAGACTACATATTTATAGAGACTTGAGGGAGAAAATAGGAATTTTTCCCTCTCATATTTTCAGCCCAAAGGATAGATATAACCTATACATACACTTGACAAGACAATAGAGGTGCTTTAATTGCATTTGGACTATTCTAGAGTACTAGTCAACACATTGCCAAAAGTAGGAGGCAATTTTTCAGCTTGGGTAAAAAGGGATACTAACTATCTACCAAGGTAAATTTTCAATTTCTAACTTATTCAAAAATTAGGATATTGCCCCATAAAGTCTTGGACATCAAAATTTAATCCCCATAAAGTCTTGGACATCAAAATTGACATCAAAATTTAAGCCTTGAAACTTCTCTTGCTCAATTTGATCCTTGTGACTCTTTAGTTGTTTTGCCTTCGCTCTTGTCACAACTCCTTGATGTTCTTGTATGTCTAACCGATTCACATCATCCTCCTCCTCTTGAAAAGGATTCGTCCTCGAATCTCCATCACCTATATCAAATAAAGAGAGATCGGAAACATTAAAAGTGGCACTAACATTATAATGTCCCGGAAGATCAACTTTATAGGCATTGTCATTGATTTTCTCAAGGATTTGAAATGGCCCATCTCCCCTATCATCAAGCTTAGACTTTCTTTGTTGGGGAAATCTTTCCTTTCTAAAATGCACCCAAACCCAATCACCGGGTTTGAATACCACTTTTTTTCTTCCCACATTTCTTTTCTCTACAAGCTTTTTGTTGGAGTTGATAATGGCTTCATGGACCTTTGCATGAATTGCTTTCACAAAATCAGCCTTCTTGCTTGCATCCTTGCTTAATGCTTGATCTATAGGCAAAGAAACCAAATCAAAGGGAGTTAGAGGGTTAAAACCATAAACAACTTGAAATGGAGAATGAGAAGTAGTAGAGTGAGGTGCCCTATTATAAGCAAATTCAACGTGTGGCAAACACTCCTCCCATTGCCTCAATTTCTTCTTCAAGATAGCCCTTAGAAGTTGGCCAATTGTTCTATTTACCACCTCGGTTTGTCCATCCGTTTGTGGATGGCAAGCTGTAGAATAAAGCAAGTTAGTACCAAGCTTCTTCCAAAGAACTCTCCAAAAATGGCTCAAGAATTTGGTATCCCTATCCGACACTGATAGACCTTGGAATTCCATGGAATCTAACTATCCAAGTAAAGAACAAGCTAGCTACATGACTAGCATCATCGGATTTCCTACAAGGAATAAAGTGTGCCATTTAAGAGAACCTATCCACAACAACAAAAATAGAATCCATACCTCTAGAGGTCCTAGGTAAACCAAGAATAAAATCCATAGAAATATCAACCCAAGGTTCTTTAGGAACTTCTAATGGTGTGTAAAGTCCATTTGGAAGAGTTCTAGATTTAGCTTTCTTGCATTCAATACAACTTCCTACAAATCTTTCTACATCTCTTTTTAAATGTGGCCAAAAAAAATGTTCATGAAGAATTTCATAGGTTTTAGTGACACCAAAATGTCCCATTAAACCCCCACAATGTGCTTCTTTGACGAGTAAAATTCTAGTAGAACAAGATGGTATGCACAATCTACCTTCACAATAAAGAAATCCTTCATGCAAAAAATATTTTCCAAAAGGTGCTAACAAGCATTTCTCAAAAATTTCCTTAAAGTAATGATCACTAGAATACATTTCTTTAAGCATTTCAAAACCCAAAATTTTTGTTTGAAGAGTGGATAAGAGAGTATACCTTCTAGATAGAGCATCGGCCACCACATTCTCCTTACCTTTCTTGTAATGGATGACATATGGAAATCTTTCAATGAACTCCATCCATCTTGCATGTCTCTTATTGAGTTTATGTTGGCCCTTGAGAAACTTCAAAGCCTCATGATCGGTGTGCACAACAAACTCCTTTGGCCATAGGTAGTGTTGCCAATGCTTTAATGTTCTTATTAAAGCAAAAAGCTCCTTGTCATAAGTTGAGTACCTCACGGCTGCCCCATTAAGTTTTTCACTAAAATAGGCTAAGGGCTTTCCATCTTGCATAAGTACACCACCTATACCAATGCCGGATGCATCACACTCCACCTCAAAAGTTTTCTCAAAGTTTGGTAGTGACAAAAGGGGTGCACTACACAACTTTTCCTTCAACAATTGAAATGCTTGTTCTTGTTTTGTTTCCCACTTAAATCCTTCGGTTTTCTTGATCACATCGGTCAAAGGGCTAGCAAGTGTGCTGAAATTTTTGATGAACCGCCTATAGAAACTTGCTAGGCCATGGAAACTTCTCACTTCCGATGCGTTTCTTGGTGTTGGCCATTCCTTAATTGCTTGGACCTTACCTTCATCTACTTGAAGTCCTTGTGAGCTTACCACATAACCTAGAAATGTAACTTTCTCCAAACAAAACTCACATTTGTCAAGGTTAGCAAAAAGTTTTTCAATTCTCAAGACATTTAGTACTTCCCTAAGATGTTCAACATGCATTTCATATGTCTTGCTATAGACCAAAATATCATCAAAGTATACAACAACAAATTTCCCAATAAAATTCCTCAACACATGATTCATTAATCTCATAAATGTACTAGGAGCATTAGTTAATCCAAAGGGCATAACCATCCATTCATACAAACCAAAGTTAGTCTTAAAAGCGGTTTTCCACTCATCCCCTTCTCTCATCCTAATTTGATGGTATCCGGGATTTCAAGTCAATTTTAGAGAAAAGATTAGAACCATGCAACTCATCAAGTAAATCATCAAGTCTAGGTATGGGATGCCTATACTTAATAGTAATGTTGTTTATGGCTCTACAATCTATACACATTCTCCATGTACCATCTTTTTTTTGGAACAAGCAAAACTGGAACCGCACAAGGACTCATGGACTCACGCACATACCCTTTTGAAATTAGATCCTCAACTTGCCTTTTTAGCTCCTTAGTCTCTTCCGGTGGACTCCTATAGGCCGGTCGGTTTGGCAAGACCGCCCCGGGGACAAAATCGATTTGGTGTTCAATTCCTCTAATTGGTGGAAGACCTCCGGGCATCTCATCGGGAAATACGTCTTTGTAATCTTCAATAACCTGAAAAATTTCACTTGAAAAAGAGGGTGAGTGTTCTTTAGATGAAGTAAAAGATTCCCTACAATACAAGAGCAATACCACTTCTTTTCTTTCAATTGCTTCAATCACCTCACTAGGTTTTGCAAAGAAACAATTCTTTTCTTTCATCTCACTCTCTTTTTTTTTGTCACTCTTTTTCTTTTCACTCTTGTTTTTCATCACTCTTTCTTCACTCTTTTCTTTTTCCTCAACTCTCTTTCCCTCCCCAATTTTTTTCCTTTTGAGCTCACTTTCGGCCCTCTCTTTCTCCCTCATCTTTTTTTGTTCATCTCTCACTTGTTGAGGTGTAAGAGGATTCATAGTGAGTGTTCTTCCATCCTTCACGAAAGAATAAGTATTCTTCTCCCCATTGTGGAGGGACTTTCTATCGAATTGCCAAGGTCTTCCCAAGAGAAGGTGGCATGCTTGCATGGGCACCACATCACATAGTATCTCATCTTTGTAAGCTCCCAATTCTATTGGTACCACTACTTGCCTCAACACTTTAATTTCTCCACTATCATTTAGCCAATGGAGTTTGTAGGGTTTATCATGTTTTGTAGTAGGTAGTTTCAACTTCTCAACAAGATAAGCACTAGCCACATTTACACAACTACCACTATCAATGATAAGGTTGGCAATCCTTCCCTCAACTTTACATTTAGAATGGAAGATGTTTTCTCTTTGTTCAATCATGTTATCATCAAAAGTTTGAGCGCTTAGTGCTCTTATGGTAACTAAGCTCAAGACATCGTCATCACTTCCTAAAGGATTCAAATCAACATGTTCATCATCCTCACCATTTTCTTCACCCTCAACACATTCGCTACTTTCATCCTCTTCCTTCTCAATCCAACCATTCAAATCCTCCCTAAAGATCAAAGCTCTCTTTGTCGGACAACTACTTGCATAATGTCCTACACCATTACATTTAAAGCACTTTGGAGGGTTAGAAATGATTTTACCTCTCTCTTCCATCTTTGGTTTAGTTGGAGGTTGGAAAGTACCTCTAGGAGCCTCCTCCTTTTTTGGCCATGGCTTGAAGTTGGAAGTAGGTGGTTTTGTTGTTGCAACTTGTCTTTGGTTGGGAAATGAGGATCGCATCATCCCACTCCTTTTCCTTTGTGATTCGATCTTGTTGGCAAGGTGGCACATGTCTTCATAAGTTGTATGTGGATACAACTCAAGTTGGTTGGCTATCTCTCTATTGAGACCACTAAGGAACCTAGCCATTGAAGCATCCTTGTCTTCTTCCAAGTTCAACCTCAAGATGTAGAGCTCAAGCTCTTGTCTATACTCTTCTACACTTTTTGCACCTTGTTTTAAAGTCATGAGCTTGTAATGAAGCTCTCTATAGTAGTGCTCGGGCACAAATCTTTCTCTCATCAAAGCTTTTAACTCTCTCCAAGTATCAACCGGTGGTCTACCACTTCTAACTCTTTGGTTTACTACCCTTTCCCACCAATGTAAAGCATAGCCGGAAAATTCGGCTATTACAAGTCTAGCTTTTAAGAACTCATTACAATTTTTCAACATAAACATGTTTTCTACTTGCCTCTCCCAATCTAAGAAAATGTTAGGGTCATTCTCACCCTTAAAACTAGGGAGCCTCCACTTCATTCGGTCCAAGGTTTGGTCACCTTGGTCTCTTCCACGGTTTGCAACAAATGGAACATGTTCATGATCATCATATAATGGCTCTCCATGCCTAGCTTGTGGCCTTGGAACTTCTTCAAAGTGTCTAGGCATGCCTCTTCCTCCAAAACCGCCTCTTCTACCACCATAAGGAGGTGGATGAACTTCTTCATCAAAATGTGGAGCTTGGTGGAACTCGGTTGTCCTAGAGCAATTGAGTGGTGCATTGCTCCTTGGGGGTAGTAACATTGAAACTACCATGAGGACTAACCTCCCTTTGTTGATTAGAGAGATTAGTGACATCCCTTCTAATATCCCTCATCTCATCTCTTAGGGATTGTAACTCTTGCATTATGAGCCTCAAAGGGTCATCATGTTGGGAGTTGCTAGACTCTTCTCCAAAAGGAGTTGTTGCTTGAGCTTGGGTTGACATCTTGGTAGTGTTTACCTCACAAAACTCTCTTGTTTAACTCTCTTTGGCCTTTTTGAGGATATTCTCACAACTCTTGCCTTTTTCTAAAGGTTCAAGTCTCAAAGAGTTCTATGAGTTCTTAACAAAGATTTAACACCTCTACTCAAGTTTAAAACAACCAAAAAAAAAAAAAATCACAAACAAAAACTAGTTGAGAAATATGAGAAGCAAGGAAAATGATATTGAGTCATCCATTCATTTTAAGGAAGTTCAACAACATTTCCAAGAGCATTTGAGTCAATAATAGTAGATTGACCAAATGAAGAAATAAATACTGAAAAAGGAAAGAAATTCGACCACAAATACAAACACAAAGCTAGGACACTTCAAGAACACAAAAGAATACACAACAAAAGTTTCCAGCAAGCAGAGTAGATGACATACTCGGCTTGTTTGGAAAACTGGTATTTAACCACAAGTCTAAATTGAATGAGGTTTATCTAGAAAGAATCCTCACTCAAAATTCTTGAGTTTAGGCTCAAGAATCAAAGAAAAAAGGATTAGTAAAAAGGAAGATATGCTCAGATCATTTCAGTACTTTTTTTTGTCTGCGGAAAAAGCCAGGTACACCTTCAAGTTTTGACTATTTTGAGATATCAAATGAAGTCCAAATTAGATGAAACTTGTTTCATTTGTTTCCCAGGTCAATGTAGTATAACTCCATGTAAAAAATATTGCAAAGTTCTAGTCATATTCCAGGTCGTTCAAGCATTCCATTTTTTGTGATGCCATTTTCCAGCAATCTAGTCTCTTTTCTCTTTTTGTCTTGTATTGTATGTAAGATATCTCAAAAACACTTACTTGAAGGTGGCTCTGATACCAAATGATGTTAAGAGCATAAAATTTTCTCCAAGAAGTGAGGGAGAGAACAAACAAAACAAGTGTAATAAGTAGAAGAAAGTGCCTTTGAAAGGACTTGAAAATGTTGAACTTCAAGCAACCTTGGATATATAAAATCCAAGACCTCAAGAAGGTTTAAACAAAATCTTTTCTTCAAAGTTCAAGCAACCTAAGGTATTTTGAACCTTAGACCTCAATGAAACAAGAAGAAGACCTCAAGACTAGTTTTCTACAAGAGTGTAGTAACTAGTATGAAGGAATTTTTTTTTATGATCAACCTTGAAGCTCTTGGAACTTTCAACAAGTCTTCAAAGTGATTTTTTTCTTTCAAGGAAGTTCACCCTTGAAGAAGATAGAAAACTAAGCTAAGAACTAAGAATACTAAGAGAAGAACCTTTGTCTTGAAAACTTTCTTGATTTTTTCTTCAAAATGGAAGACTACATATTTATAGAGACTTGAGGGAGAAAATAGGAATTCTTCCCTCTCATATTTTCAGCCCAAAGGATAGATATAACCTATACATACACTTGACAAGACAATAGAGGTGCTTTAATTGCATTTGGACTATTCTAGAGTACTAGTCAACACATTGCCAAAAGTAGGAGGCAATTTTTCAGCTTGGGTAAAAAGGGATACTAACTATCTACCAAGGTAAATTTTCAATTTCTAACTTATTCAAAAATTAGGATATTGCCCCATAAAGTCTTGGACATCAAAATTTAATCCCCATAAAGTCTTGGACATCAAAATTGACATCAAAATTTAAGCCTTGAAACTTCTCTTGCTCAATTTGATCCTTGTGACTCTTTAGTTGTTTTGCCTTCGCTCTTGTCACAACTCCTTGATGTTCTTGTATGTCTAACCGATTCACATCACAGGTTTTCCTTGTGAGGGTTCTGGGGTTTTACGGTTTAGGGGTTAGGGTTTAGGGTTTTGGCGTTTCAATGTTAAGGTTTTAGGTTTTTTATGTTAGGGTTTTAGTGTTTTACTGTTTAGTGTTTAGGGTTTTTGGGCTTAGGGTTTAGGATTCTAAGGGATTAGGGTTTTAGGGTTCAGGGTTTAGATTTTTATTGTTTAGGGTTTCAATGGTGTTTGGTTTGGGTTTAGGTTTTTGGCGTTTCTATGTTACGGTTTTAGGGTTTTACGGTTTAGGGTTTAGGTTTTTAGGGTTTAGGGTTTAGGATTTCAAGGGCTTAGGGATTTGGAGTTTTATGGCTTAGGGTTTAGGGCTTAGGGTTTAAGGTTTAGGGTTTAGGGTTTTTATTTCAAGGGTTTAAGGTTTTGGGTTTTCTATGTTACGGTTTTAGGGTGTTTTTTTTTAGGGTTTAGAGTTTATTGTTTCAAGGGTTTATGGTTTAGGGTTTAGGGTTTTGAGTTTTCAATATCAGGATTTAGGGTTTTGGGGTTTCAATGTTGGGGTTTTAGGTTTTCTATGTTTGGTTTTACGGTATTACTGCTTAGGGCTTAGGGTTTAGGGTTTTAGGGTTTAGGGATTTGGGTTTCGGGGTTTCAATGTTACTGGATCTAATCCTCTATGAAATGCAAGAAATTCCGCGGGTTTTGGGTTTTCTATGTTAGCATTTTAGTGTTTCTCTATTTAGGGTTTAGGGATTTTGGGTTTAGGTTTTAGGGTTTTAAGATTTCAATGTTAGGGTTTTAGGGTATTACTGTTTAAGGTTTAGCGTTGGGGTTTTAGGGTTTAGGATTTCATGGGTTTAGGATTTTGGGGTTTCAATGTTAGGGTTTTAGGGTTTTACAATCTAGGCTTTAGGGTTTGTGTTTAGGGGTTAGGATTTTAAGGGTTTTCGATTTTGGGGTTTCAATGTCTGGGTTTTAGGTTCTAGGGTTTACTGTTTAGGGTTTTTGGGGTTTAAATGTTAGGGTTTTACTGTTTACTGTCAAGGGTTTTAGGGTTTAGGGTTTTGGGATTTTAATTATAGGGTTTTAGGTTTTCCATCTTAGGGTTTTATGGTTTTACATTTTAGGGTTTAGGGTTTAGGGTTTAAGGTTTAGGGTTTAAGGTATGGGGTTTTGGGGTTTTAATCTAAGGGTTTTAGGTTTTCTATGTGAGGGTTTAGAGTTTTACCTTTTAGGGTTTAGGGTTTTGGGTTTAGACTTTCAAGGGCTTATGGTTTAGGGTTTAAGGTTTTGGGTTTTCAATATTAGGGTTTTGGGTTTCCGGGTTTAGGGTATAGGGTTTTGGGGATTCAATGTTAGGGTTTTAGGGTTTTTCTGTCTAGGGTTTAAGGGTTAGGATTTTAAGGGTTTTCGATTTTGGGGTTTCAATGTCAGGGTTTTAGGTTTTCCATGTTAGGGTTCTAGGGGTTTTACTGTTTGGGGTTTAGGTTTCTTGGGCTTCAATCTTAGGATTTTAGGTTTTCTATGTTAGGGTATTTGGGTTTTGGTTTTTAGGGTTTTGGACTTCAAGGGTTAGGGTTTTAGGGTTTTGGGTTTAGACTTTCACGGGTTTATGGTTTAGGGTTTTGGGTTTTTAATGTTAGGGCTTAGGATTTAAAGGGTTTAGGGTTTTAGGGTTTAGGGTTTAGTATTTCAAGTGTTTAGGATTTTGGGGATTCAATGTTAGGGTTTTAGGTTTTCCTTGTGAGGGTTCTGGGGTTTTACGGTTTAGGGGTTAGGGTTTAGGGTTTTGGTGTTTCAATGTTAAGGTTTTAGGTTTTTTATGTTAGGGTTTTAGTGTTTTACTGTTTAGTGTTTAGGGTTTTTGGGCTTAGGGTTTAGGATTCTAAGGGATTAGGGTTTTAGGGTTCAGGGTTTAGATTTTTATTGTTTAGGGTTTCAATGGTGTTTGGTTTAGGGTTTAGGTTTTTGGGGTTTCTACGTTACGGTGTTAGGGTTTTACGGTTTAGGGTTTAGGTTTTTAGGGTTTTGGGTTTAGGATTTCAAGGGCATAGGGTTTTGGAGTTTTATGGCTTAGGGTTTAGCGCTTAGGGTTTAAGGTTTATGGTTTAGGGTTTTTATTTCAAGGGTTTAAGGTTTTGGGTTTTCTATGTTAGGGTTTTAGGGTGTTTTTTTTTTCGGGTTTAGAGTTTAGTGTTTCAAGGGTTTATGGTTTAGGGTTTAGGGTTTTGAGTTTTCAATATTAGGGTTTAGGATTTAAAGGGTTTAGGGTTTTGTGGGTTTTAATGTTAGGGTTTTAGGTTTTCTATGTTTGGTTTTACGGTATTACTGCTTAGGGCTTGGGGTTTAGGGTTTTAGGGTTTAGGGATTTGGGTTTCGGGGTTTCAATGTTACTGGATCTAATCCTCCACGAAAAGCAAGAAATTCCGCGGGTTTTAGGTTTTCTATGTTAGCATTTTAGTGTTTAACTATTTAGGGTTTAGGGATTTTGGGTTTAGATTTTAGGGTTTTAAGATTTCAATGTTAGGGTTTTAGGGTATTACTGTTTAGGGTTTAGGGTTGGGGTTTTAGGGTTTAGGATTTCATGGGTTTAGGGTTTTGGGGTTTCAATGTTAGGGTTTTAGGGTTTTACAGTCTAGGGTTTAGGGTTTTAGTGTTTAGGGGTTAGGATTTTAAGGGTTTTCGATTTTGGGGTTTCATTGTCTGGGTTTTAGGTTCTAGGGTTTACTGTTTAGGGTTTTTGGGGTTTCAATGTTAGGGTTTTAGGGTTTTACTGTTTACAGTGTAGGGTTTTAGGGTTTAGGGTTTTGGGATTTTAATTATAGGGTTTTAGGTTTTCCATCTTAGGGTTTTACGGTTTTACTTTTTAGGGTTTAGGGTTTAGGGTTTAAGGTTTAGGGTTTAGGGTATAAGGTTTTGGGGTTTTAATCTTAGGGTTTTAGGTTTTTTATGTGAGGGTTTAGAGTTTTACCTTTTAGGGTTTAGGGTTTTGGGTTTAGACTTTCAAGGGCTTATGGTTTAGGGTTTAAGGTTTTGGGTTTTCAATATTAGGGTTTAGGGTTTTGGGTTTCGGGGTTTAGGGTTTAGGATTTTGTATTTCAAGGGTTTAGGGTTTTGGGGATTCAACGTTAGGGTTTTAGGGTTTTCTGTCTAGGGTTTAAGGGTTGGGATTTTAAAGGTTTTCGATTTTGGGGTTTCAATGTCATGGTTTTAGGTTTTCCATGTTAGGGTTCTAGGGGTTTTACTGTTTAGGGTTTAGGTTTCTTGGGTTTCAATCTTAGGATTTTAGGTTTTCTATGTTAGGGTATTTGGGTTTTAGTTTTTCGGGTTTAGGATTTCAAGGGTTAGGGTTTTAGGGTTTTGGGTTTAGACTTTCACGGGTTTATGGTTTAGGGTTTTGGGTTTTTAATGTTATGGCTTAGCATTTAAAGGGTTTGGCGTTTTAGGGTTTAGGGTTTAGTATTTCAAGTGTCTAGGATTTTGGGGATTCAATGTTAGGGTTTCAGGCTTTTCCTTGTGAGGGTTCTGGGGTTTTACGGCTTAGGGGTTGGGGTTTAGGGTTTTTGCGTTTCAATGTTAAGGTTTTAGGTTTTTTATGTTAGGGTTTTAGTGTTTTACTGTTTAGTGTTTAGGGTTTTTGGGCTTAGGGTTTAGGATTCTAAGGGATTAGAGTTTTAGGGTTCAGGGTTTAGATTTTTATTGTTTAGGGTTTCAATGGTGTTTGGTTTGGGTTTAGGTTTTTGGCGTTTCTATGTTACGGTTTTAGGGTTTTACGGTTTAGGGTTTAGGTTTTTAGGGTTTAGGGTTTAGGATTTGAAGGGCTTAGGGTTTTGGAGTTTTATGGCTTAGGGTTTAGGGCTTAGGGTTTAAGGTTTTTGGTTTAGGGTTTTTATTCCATGGGTTTAAGGTTTTGGGTTTTCTATGTTACGGTTTTAGGGTGTTTTTTTTAGGGTTTAGAGTTTAGTGTTTCAAGGGTTTAGGGTTTTGAGTTTTCAATATTAGGGTTTAGGGTTTTAGGGTTTCAATGTTGGGGTTTTAGGTTTTCTATGTTTTGTTTTACGGTATTACTGCTTAGGGCTTAGGGTTTAGGGTTTTTGGGTTTAGGGATTTGGGTTTCGGGGTTTCAATGTTACTAGATCTAATCCTCCACGAAAAGCAAGAAATTCCGCGGGTTTTAGGTTTTCTATGTTAGCATTTTAGTGTTTCACTATTTAGGGATTAGGGATTTTGGGTTTAGGTTTTAGGGTTTTAAGATTTCAATGTTAGGGTTTTAGGGTATTACTGTTTAGGGTTTAGGGTTGGGGTTTTAGGGTTTAGGATTTCATGGGTTTAGGGTTTTGGGGTTTCAATGTTAGGGTTTTAGGGTTTTACAGTCTAGGGTTTAGGGTTTTAGTGTTTAGGGGTTAGGATTTTAAGGGTTTTCGATTTTGGGGTTTCAATGTCAGGGTTTTAGGTTTTGCCTGTTAGGGTTCTAATGGTTTTACTGTTTAGGGTTTAGGTTTCTTGGGTTTCAATCTTAGGATTTTAGGTTTTCTATGTTAGGGTATTTGGGTTTTAGTTTTTCGGGTTTAGGATTTCAAGGGTTAGGGTTTTAGGGTTTTGGGTTTAGACTTTCGCGGGTTTATGGTTTAGGGTTTTGGGTTTAGACTTTCACGGGTTTATGGTTTAGGGTTTTGGGTTTTTAATGTTAGGGTTTAGGATTTAAAGGGTTTAGGGTTTTAGGGTTTAGGGTTTAGTATTTCAAGTGTTTAGGATTTTGGGGATTCAATGTTAGGGTTTTAGGTTTTCCTTGTGAGGGTTCTAGGGTTTTACGGTTTAGGGGTTAGGGTTTACGGTTTTGGCGTTTCAATGTTAAGGTTTTAGGTTTTTTATGTTAGGGTTTTAGTGTTTTACTGTTTAGTGTTTAGGGTTTTTGGGCTTAGGGTTTAGGATTCTAAGGGATTAGAGTTTTAGGGTTCAGGGTTTAGATTTTTATTGTTTAGGGTTTCAATGGTGTTTGGTTTGGGTTTAGGTTTTTGGCGTTTCTATGTTACGGTTTTAGGGTTTTACGGTTTAGGGTTTAGGTTTTTAGGGTTTAGGGTTTAGGATTTCAAGGGCTTAGGGATTTTGGAGTTTTATGGCTTAGGGTTTAGGGCTTAGGGTTTAAGGTTTAGGGTTTAGGGTTTTTATTTCAAGGGTTTAAGGTTTTGGGTTTTCTATGTTAGGGTTTTAGGGTGTTTTTTTTTAGGGTTTAGAGTTTAGTGTTTCAAGGGTTTATGGTTTAGGGTTTAGGGTTTTGAGTTTTCAATATTAAGGTTTAGGATTTAAAGGGTTTAGTGTTTTGGGGTTTCAATGTTGGGGTTTTAGGTTTTCTATGTTTGGTTTTACGGTATTACTGCTTAGGGCTTGGGGTTTAGGGTTTTAGGGTTTAGGGATTTGGGTTTCGGGGTTTCAATGTTACTGGATCTAATCCTCCACGAAAAGCAAGAAATTCCCGGGTTTTAGGTTTTCTATGTTCGCATTTTAGTGTTTAACTATTTAGGGTTTAGGGATTTTGGGTTTAGGTTTTAGGGTTTTAAGATTTCAATGTTAGGGTTTTAGGGTATTACTGTTTAGGGTTTAGGGTTGGGGTTTTAGGGTTTAGGATTTCATGGGTTTAGGGTTTTGGGGTTTCAATGTTAGGGTTTTAGGGTTTTACAGTCTAGGGTTTAGGGTTTTAGTGTTTAGGGGTTAGGATTTTAAGGGTTTTCGATTTTGGGGTTTCATTATGCGGGTTTTAGGTTCTAGGGTTTCTTGTTTAGGGGTTTTTGGGGTTTTCAATGTTAGGGTTTTAGGGTTTCTTTGTTTTACGGTGTAGGGTTTTAGGGTTTAGTGTTTTGGGATTTTAATTATAGGGTTTTAGGTTTTCCATCTTAGGGTTTTACGGTTTTACTTTTTAGGGTTTAGCGTTTAGGGTTTAAGGTTTAGGGTTTAGGGTATAAGGTTTTGGGGTTTTAATCTTAGGGTTTTAGGTTTTTTATGTGAGGGTTTAGAGTTTTACCTTTTAGGGTTTAGGGTTTTGGGTTTAGACTTTCAAGGGCTTATGGTTTAGGGTTTAAGGTTTTGGGTTTTCAATATTAGGGTTTAGGGTTTTGGGTTTCGGGGTTTAGGGTTTAGGATTTTGTATTTCAAGGGTTTAGGGTTTTGGGGATTCAACGTTAGGGTTTTAGGGTTTTTTGTCTAGGGTTTAGGGGTTGGGATTTTAAAGGTTTTCGATTTTGGGGTTTCAATGTCATGGTTTTAGGTTTTCCATGTTAGGGTTCTAGGGGTTTTACTGTTTAGGGTTTAGGTTTCTTGGGTTTCAATCTTAGGATTTTAGGTTTTCTATGTTAGGGTATTTGGGTTTTAGTTTTTCGGGTTTAGGATTTCAAGGGTGAGGGTTTTAGGGTTTTGGGTTTAGACTTTCACGGGTTTATTGTTTAGGGTTTTTGAATTTTAATGTTATGGCTTAGCATTTAAAGGGTTTAGGGTTTTAGGGTTTAGGGTTTAGTATTTCAAGTGTTTAGGATTTTGGGGATTCAATGTTAGGGTTTCAGGTTTTCCTTGTGAGGGTTCTGGGGTTTTACGGCTTAGGGGTTGGGGTTTAGGGTTTTGGCGTTTCAATGTTAAGGTTTTAGGTTTTTTATGTTAGGGTTTTAGTGTTTTACTGTTTAGTGTTTAGGGTTTTTGGGCTTAGGGTTTAGGATTCTAAGGGATTAGGGTTTTAGAGTTCAGGGTTTAGATTTTTATTGTTTAGGGTTTCAATGGTGTTTGGTTTGGGTTTAGGTTTTTGGCGTTTCTATGTTAGGATTTTAGGGTTTTACGGTTTAGGGTTTAGGGTTTCGGATTTCAAGGGCTTAGGGTTTTGGGGTTTTATGGTTTAGGGTTTAGGTCTTAGGGTTTAAGGTTTAGGGTTTAGGGTTTTGTATTTCAAGGGTTTAAGGTTTTGGGTTTTCTATGCTAGGGTTTTGGGTGTTTTTTTAGGGTTTAGAGTTTAGTGTTTCAAGGGTTTATGGTTTAGGATTTAGGGTTTTGAGTTTTCAATATTAGGGTTTAGGATTTAAAGGGTTTAGGGTTTTGTATTTCAAGGGTTTAGGGTTTTGAGGATTCAATGTTAGGGTGCAAGGGTTCTGGGGTTTTACGATTTAGTGTTGGGGTTTAGGGTTTTGGGGTTTTTAATATTCGGGTTTTAGGTTTTTTATGTTAGGGTTTTAGTGTTTTTCTGTTTAGTTTTTAGGGTTTTTTGGCTTAGCGTTTAGAATTTCAAGTGTTTAGGGTTTTAGCGTTCAGGGTTTAGTTTTTTAGTGTTTAGGGTTTCAATGGTTTGTGGTTTAGAGTTTAGGTTTTTGGGGTTTCTATGTTAGGGTTTTACTGTTTAGGGTTTAAGGGATTAGGATTTCAAGGGCTTAGGGTTTTGGGGTTTTATGGTTTAGGGTTTTATGTTTTCCATCTTAGGGTTTTATGGTTTTACTGTTTAGCGTTTAGGGCTTAGGGTTTAAGGTTTAGGGTCTAGGGTTTTGTATTTCAAGGGTTTAAGGTTTTGGGTTTTCTATGTTAGGGTTTTAGGGTTTTGCGTTTTAGGGTTTAGGGTTTCAGGGTTTTGGGTTTAGTGTTTCAAGGGTTTATGGTTTAGGGTTTAGGATTTTAAGTTTTCAATATTAGGGTTTAGGATTTAAAGGGTTTAGGGTTTAGGGTTTTGAGGATTCAATGTTAGGGTTCCATGTAAGGGTTTTGGGGTCTGACGGTCTATGGTCTAGGGTTTTGGGTTTTGGGGTTTCAATGGTAGGGTTTTAGGCTTTCTATGTTAGGGTTTTAGTGTTTTACTATTTAGTGTTCAGGGTTTAGGGCTTAGGGTTTTAAGATTTCAATGTTAGAGTTTTAGGGTATTACTGTTTAGGGTTTGGATTTTAGGGTTTAGAGGGTTTAGGTTTTGGGGTTTCAATGTTAGGGTTTTAGGGTTTTACCGTCTAGGGTTTAGGGTTTTAAAGTTTAAGGGTTAGGATTTTAAGGTTTTTTTATTTTGGGGTTTCGATGTTAGGGTTTTATGGTTTTACTGTTTACTGTCTAGGGTTTTAGGGTTTAGGGTTTTGGGATTTTAATTATAGGGTTTTAGGTTTTCCATCTTAGGGTTTTATGGTTTTACTTTTTAGGGTTTAAGGTTTAGGGTTTAATGTTTAGGATTTAGGGTTTAGGGTTTTGTATTTCATGGGTTTTGGCTATTAAAGGTTAGGGCTTTAGGGTTCTAGAATTTTGTGTTTAATAGATAAAGTTTAGGGTTTCGGTTCACGATTTAGGATTTCAGGGATTTAGGGTTTAGTGTTTTATAGTTTAGGGTTTAGGGTTTCAATGTTAGGGTTTTAGGTTTTCCATGTTATGGTGTTTCAGCTTTACAGTTTAGAGTCTTACACTTTCAAAATTCAGGATTTTAGGGTTTAGGCTAAACAAGTTTAGTGTTTAAGGTTTAGGGTTTTAGGGTTTCCTTTTTTAAGGTTTTAGGGTTTTATGGTTTAGGTTTTCCACTTTTGGGCTTTTAGGGTTTTAGGATTTAGGGTTTTGGGGTGTCAATGTTAGGGTTTTAGGTTTTCCATGTTACGTTTTTAGGGTTTTACATTTTAGGGTTATACACTTTCTAAATTTAGGGTTTAGGCTAAAAAATTTTAGGGTTTTAGGATTCTTGGATTTAGTGTTTAATAGATAAAGGTTAGGGTTTAGGGTTAACGGTTTAGGATTTCAAGGGTTTCGGGTTTAGGGTTGGGTTTGAGGTTTTTGGGTTTCAATGTAAGGGTTTTAGGTTTTTCATTTTAGGGTTTTAGTGTTTTACTATTTCGAGTTTAGGGTTTAGGTTTCACAATTTAGGATTTCAAGGGTTTAAGGTTTTAGGTTTTAGGGTTTGGGGTTTAGGGTTTTATGTTTAGGCTTAAGGTTTAGGGTTTTTGAATGTCAATGTTCGGGTTTTATGTTTTCCATGTTAGGGTTTTAAGGTTTTACGTTTTTGGCTTATACTACACTTTCTAAATTTAGGGTTTTAGGGTTTAGGCTAAAAAAGTTTAGTATTTTAGGGTTCTAGGATTTAGTGTTTAATAGATAAAGGTTAGGGTTTAGGGTTCACAGTTTAGGATTTTAAGGGTTTGGGTTTTAGGTTTTCCATGTTAGGGTTTTAGTGTTGTTACGGTTTAGGGTTTAGGTTTTAGAGGTCTAGGTTTAGTGTGTAATAGATAAAGTTTAGGATTTAAGGTTAACTTTTTAGGATTTCAAGGGTTTAAGGTTCAGGGTTTCTGTATTTATGGCTTAGGGTTTTACGTTTAGGCTTAGGGTTTTGGAATGTCAATGTTAGGGTTTTAGGTTTACATGTCAGGGTTTTACTTTTTCAGGTTATACACTTTCCAAATTTTAGGTTTTAGAGTTTAGGCTAAAAAAGTTTTGGGTTTTAAGGTTCAAGGATTTAGTGTTTAATAGATAAAGATTAGGGTTTGGGGTTCACGGTTTAGGATTTCAAGGGTTTGGGGTTCAGGGTCTTATGGTTTTGGGGTTTTAGGGTTTTGGGTTTAAGGATTTAGGGCTTCGGGTTTAGGGTTTTAGGGTATAGCATTTAGGGTTTAGTGCTTGGGGTTTAGGGTTTAGGTTTTCAATGTTAGGGCTTTTAGGGTTTTACGTTTAGGCTTAGGGTTTAGAGTTTTCGGGTGTCAATGTTAGGGTTTTAGGTTTCCATGTTAGAGTTTTAGGGTTTTACGTTTCAGGGTTATACACTTTCTAAATTTAGGGTTTTAGGGTTAGGCTAAAAAAGTTTGGGGTTTTAGGGTTCTAGAATTTAGTGTTTAATAGATAAAGTTTAGGATTTTAAGGGTTTAGGGTTTAGGGTTTCAATGTTAGGGTTCTAGGTTTTCCATGTTATGGTTTTAGGGTTTTATGGTTTAGGCTCTTACACTTTCAAAATTCAAGGTTTTAGGGTTTTGGCTAAAATAAGTTTAGTATTTAGGGTTTATTTTTTTAGGTTTTAGGGTTTTTAGGGTGTGGGTTTTTCCACGTAAGGGTTTTAGGGTAGGGTCTAGGGTTTAGGGTTTATGGCTTTATGTTTAGGGTTTCGGGTTTTGGGATGTAAATGTTAGGGGTTTAGTCTTTAGGGTTCTAGGGTGTACATGTTGGAGTTTTAGGGTTTTAAAGTTAGGGTTTTATTTTTTAGGGTTTTGGGTTTAGGGTTTTAGTGTTTTTTGGGTATTGGGTTTTATTGTTTAAGGTTTTAGGTTTTTAGTGTTTTGGTTTTCTATGTTAGGGTTTTTAGTGTTTAGGTTTTAGGGTTTAGGGTTTTAGTATTCTAGGGTTTTAGGTTTTCCATGTTTGGGTTTTAGGGTTTTATATTCCAAAGTTATACACTTTCTAAATTTAGGGTTTTAAGGATTAGGCTAAAAAAGTTTAGGGATTTAGGGTTCCAGGGTTTAGTGTTTAATAGATAAAGTTTAGGGTTTAGGTTCACGATTTAGGATTTCAAGGGTTTAGGGTTTAGGGCTTAGGGTTTCCATGTATGGGTTTTAGCGTTTTAAATTTTAAGGTTATACACTTTCTAAATTTAGAGTTTCAGGGTTTAGGCTAAGAAAGTTCAGGCTTTTAGGGTTCTAAGGTTTCGTGTTTTATAGATAGAGTTTATGGTTTAGGGTTCACACGGTTTAGGATTTCAAGGGTTTAGGGTCCAGTGTTTTTAGGTTTTAGGGTTTTGATGTTAGGGTTTTAGGTTTTATTTTGGGTTTAGAGTTTTAGGGTTTAAGGTTTAGGGTTTAAGGGTTTAGGGTTTGGGGTTTAGTGTTTGGGTTTTTCATGTTAGGTTTTTAGGGTTTTAGGGTTAGGGTTTAAGGTTTAGTGTTAGGCATTTGGGGTGTCAATGTTATGATTTCAGGTTTTTCCATGTTAGAGTTTTAGTGCTTAAGGTTTAGGGTTTGGGGTTTAGGGTTTAGGTTTCCCATGTTAGGGTTTTTAGGATATTAGGGTTCAGGGTTTTACGTTTAGGCTTCAGGTTTAGGGTTTGGGGGTTTTTGAATGTCAATGGTATAGGTTTTAGGTTTTCCATGTTAGGCTTTTAAGGTTTTAGGTCGTTATACACTTTCTAAATTTAGGGTTTTAGGGTTTTAGAGTTTAGGCTAGAAAAGTTTAGGGTCAGGGTTCTAGGATTTAGTACTTAATAGATAAAGGTTAGGGTTTATGGTTCACGGTTCAGGATTTCAAGGGTTTGGGGTTTAGAGTTTTAAGGTTTTGGGGTTTTAGGGTTTCAATGTTAGGGTTTTAGGTTTAACGTTTTAGGGTTTAGGGTTTTAGGGTTTAGCATTTCGAGTTAATGGTTTGGGGTTTAGGGTTAGGTTATCCATATTAGGGTTTTCCAAGTTAGAGTTTTAGGGTTTTACGTTTCAGGGCTATACACTTTCTAAATTTAGGGTTTTAGGGTTTAGGCTAAAAAAGTTTAGGGCTTTAGTGTTCTAAAATTTAGTGTTTAATAGATAACGTGTAGGGTTTAGGGTTCACGATTTAGGATTTCAAGGGTTTAGGGTTTAGGGTTTCATTGTTAGGGTTTTAGGTTTTCCATGTTATGGTTTTAGGGCTTTACGGTTTAGGCTCTTACACTTTCAAAATTCAGGGTTTTAGGGTTTAGGCTAAACAAGTTTAGTGTGTAAGGTTTACGGTTTTAGGGTTTCTTTTTTTAAGATTTAAGGGTCTTAGTGTTTAGGTTTTCCATGTTTGGGTTTCTAGGGTTTTAGGGTTTAGGGTTTAGAATTTAGGGTTTTGGGGTGTCAATGTTAGGGTTTTAGGTTTTCTATGTTAGAGTTTTAGCGTTTTACGTTTTAGGGTTTAGGCTAAAAAAGAGTAGGGTTTTAGGGTTCCAGGATTTAGTGTTTGCTACATAAAAGTTAGAGTTTAGGGTTAACGGTTTAGGATTTCAAGGGTATCGGGTTTAGGGTTTTAGGGTTTTTGGGTTTTAGGGTTTCAATGTTAGGGTTTCAAGTGTTCCATATTAGGGTTTGTTTTAGTTTTACTGTGTCGGGCTTAGGGTTTAGTGTTTAATAGATAAAGTTTAGGGTTGAGGGTTCTTGATTTAGGATTTGTAGCGTTTAGGGTATAGGGTTTTAGGGTGTCGATATCGGGGTTTTAGGTTTTCCATGTTAGGGGTTTTAGGGTTTTACGATTTTTGGTTATACACTTTCTAAATTTTGGGTTTAGGCTAAAACAAGTTTAGGATTTTTAGGGTTGTAGGATTTAGTTTTTAATAGATAAAGGTTAGGGTTTGGGGTTCACAGTTTTTCATTTTAAAGGTTTGGGGTTTAGGGTTGTAGGGTTTTGGGCTTTTAGGTTTTCCATGTTAGGGTTTTAGTGTTTAACAGTTTAGGGTTTAGGTTGTAGAGTTCTAGAGTTTAGTGTTTAATAGATAAAGTTTAAGTTTTAGGGTTCACAATTTAGGATTTCAAGGGTTTAAGGTTTGCGGTTTAGGGTTTTAAGTTTTAGGGTTTAGGGTTTCGGCTTTTAAGTTTAGGCTTAGGGTTTATGGTTTTGGAATGTCAATGTTAGGGTTTTAGGGTTTTACGTTTTCTGGTTATACACTTTCTAAATTTAGAGTTTAGGGTTTAGGGTTGTAGGGTTCTAGGAATTAGTTTTTAATAGATAAAGGTTAGGGTTTAGGGTTCACGGTTTAGGATTTTAAGGGTTTGGGGTTCAGGGATTTTGGGTTTTGTGTTTAGGTTTTAGAGTTCTAGGGTTTAGTGATTAATAGATAAAGTTTAGGTTTTAGGGTTTACAATTTAGTATTTCAAGGTTTTAAGGTTTAGGGTTTTGGGTTTAGGGTTTTGCGTTAGGCTTAAGGTTTAGGGTTTAGGGTTTTGGAATGTTAATGCTAGGGTTTTAGGTTTTACATGTTAGGGTTTTCAGGTTTTATGTTTTTGGGTTATACACGTTCTAAATTTTAGAGTTTTAGAGTTGAGACTAAAAAAGTTTGGGGTTTCAGGGTTCTAGGATTAGTGTTTAATCGATAAAGGTTAGGGTTTATGATTCATGGTTTAGGATTTCAAGTGTTTGGGGTTTAGAGTTTTAGGGTTTTGGCGTTTTAGGGTCTTAATGTTAGGGTTTTAGGTTTTAGGGTTTTGGGTTTAGGGTTTGATTGTTTAGGGTTTTAGGGTTTAGCGTTTAGGGTTTATGGTTTGGGGTTTAGGGTTTTGGATTGTCAATGTTAGGATTTTAGGTTTTCCAAGTTATAGTTTTATGGTTTTATGTTTCAAGGCTATACACTTTCTAAATTTAGGGTTTTAGGGTTAGGCTAAAAAGGTTCAGGGCTTTAGGGTTCTAGAACTTAGTGTTTAATAGATAAAGTTTAGTGTTTTACTATTTAGGGTTTAGGGTTTTAAGATTTCAATGTTAGGGTTTTAGGGTATTAATGTTTAGGGTTTGGGTTTTAGGGTTTAGGGTTTAGAGGGTTTAGGTTTTGGGGTTTCAATGTTACGGTTTTAGGGTTTTACCGTCTAGGGTTTAGGGTTTTAAGGTTTAGGGGTTAGGATTTCAAGGGTTTTTTATTTTGGGGTTTCGATGTTAGGGTTTTATGGTTTTACTGTTTATGGTTTAGAGTTTCGGGTTTATGGGTTTAGGATTTTGGGGTTTCAATGTTAGGGTTTTAGGTTTTCCATGTAAGGGTTCTGGGGTTTTACGGTTTAGGGGTTAGGGTTTAGGGTTTTGGGGTTTCAATTTTAGGGTTTTATGTTTTCTATGTTAGGGTTTTAGTATTTTACTTTTTAGTGTATAGGGTTTTTGGGTTTAGGGTTCGAGATTTCAAGGGTTTAGGGTTTTAGGATTCATGGTTAAGTTTTTTAGTGTTTAGGGTTTCAAGGGTTTATGGTTTGGGGTTTAGGTTTTTGGGGCTTCAACGGAAGGGTTTTAGGGGTTTACTGTTTAGGGTTTAGGATTTCAAGGGCTTAGGGTTTTGGGGTTTTAGGTTTTCCATCTTAGTGTTTTAGGGTTTTACTTTTTATGGTGTTGGGTTTAGGGTCTAATGTTTAGGGTTTAGGGTTTTGTATTTCAAGGGTTTTGGGTTTTTTATGTTAGGGTTTTAGGGTTTTACATTTTAGGGTTTAGGGTTTTAGGGTTTGGGTTTAGACTTTCAAGAATTTATGGTTTAGGTTTTAGGGTTTTGTGTTTTCAATATTAGGGTTTAAGATTTGAAGGGTTCGGGGGTTTTGGTGTTTAGGGTTTGAGGTTTTGTATTTCAAGGGTTTAGGGTTTTGGGCATTCAATGTTTAGGGTTTTAGGTTTTCCATGTATGGGTTACTAGGGGTTTAACGGTCTAGGGTTTAGGGTTTTGGGGTTTCAATATAAGGTTTTGGGTTTTCTACGTTAGGGTTTTAGTGTTTTTCTTTGTTTAGGGTTTGGGTTTTATTGTTTGGGGTTTTAGGATTTAGGGTTTAGGGTTTGGGGGTTTTATTGTTAGGGTTTTTATCGTCTAGGGGTTTAGGGTTTATGGTTTTGGGGTTTCAATGTTAGGGATCAAGGTTTTCTATGTTAGATTTTAGGGTATTCTTGTTTAGGGTTTAGGATTTTTAGGGTTTAGGGTTTAGGATTTCAAGGGTTTTGGGGTTTCAATGTTAGGGTTTTAGGTATTCCATGTTAGGGTTTTATCGTTTTCCTGTTTAGGGTTTAGAGTTTAGGGTTTATGGGTTTAGGGTTTTGGAGTTTCAATGTTGGAGTTTTAAGGTTTAGGGTTTGGGATTTCAAGGGCTTAGGGTTTTAGGGTTTTAGGGTGTAGGGTTTTAGGTTTTCCATCTTAGGGTTTTAGGGTTTTTCTTTTTACAGTTTAGGGTTTAGGGTTTAATGTTTAGTGTTTAGGGTTTAGGGTTTTGTATTTCAAGGGTTTTGGGTTTTCTATTTTAGGGTTTTACATTTTATGGTTTAGGGTTTCAGAGTTTGTGTTTAGACTTTCAAGGGTTTATGGTTTAGGGTTTAGGGTTTTGTGTTTTCAATATTAGGGTTTCGGATTTGAAGGGTTCAGGGTTTTGGGGTTTAGGGTTTTATATTTCAAGGGTTTAGGGTTTTGGGGATTCAATGTTAGGGTTTTAGGTTTTTCTTGTATGGGTTTTGGGGTTTAACGGTCTAGGGTTTAGGATTTTGGGTTTTGGGGTTACAATATTAGGGTTTTGGGTTTTCTACGTTAGGGTTTTAGTGTTTTGCTATTTAGGGTTTAGGTTTTAGGGTTTGGGGTTTTAGGATTTAGGGTTTAGGGTTTGGGGTTTCAATGTTAGGGTTTTATCGTCTAGGGTTTAGGGTTTTAGGGTTTATGGTTTTGGGGTTTTAATGTAGGGTTCAAGGTTTTCTATGTTAGGTTTTAGGGTATTACAGTTTAAGGTATTTCTATGTTAGGTTTTAGGGTTTAAGATTTTTGGGGTTTTGGGGTTTCAATGTTAGGTTTTAGGTTCTCCATGTTAGGGTTTTATCGTTTTACTGTTTAGGGTTTAGGGTTTATGGGTTTAGGGTTTTGGAGTTTCAATGTTGGAGTTTTAGGTTTTCTATGTTTGGTTTTACGGTATTACTGCTTAGGGCTTAGGGTTTAGGGTTTAGGGATTTGGGTTTCGGGGTTTCAATGTTACAGGATCTAATCCTCCACGAAAAGCAAGAAATTCCGCGGGTTTTAGGTTTTCTATGTTAGCATTTTAGTGTTTCACTATTTAGGGTTTAGGGTTTTTGGGTTTAAGTTTTAGGGTTTTAAGATTTCAATGTTAGGGTTTTAGGGTATTACTATTTAGGGTTTAGGGTTGGGGTTTTAGGGTTTAGGGTTGGGGTTTTATGGTTTAGGATTTCATGGGTTTAGGGTTTTGGGGTTTCAATGTTAGGGTTTTAGGGTTTTACAGTCTAGGGTTTAGGGTTTTAGTGTTTAGGGGTTAGGATTTTAAAGGTTTTCTATTTTGGGGTTTCAATGTCGGGGTTTTAGGTTCTAGGGTTTACCGTTTAGGGTTTTTGGGGTTTCAATGTTTGGGTTTTACTGTTTACAGTCTAGGGTTTTAGGGTTTAGGGTTTTGGGATTTTAATTATAGGGTTTTAGGTTTTCCATCTTAGGGTTTTATGGTTTTACTTTTTAGGATTTAGGGTTTAGGGTTTAAGGTTTAGGGTTTAGGAGTACGGGGGTTTTGGGGGTTTTTAATCTTAGGGTTTTAGGTTTTCTATGTGAGGGTTTAGAGTTTTACCTTTTAGGGTTTAGGGTTTTGGGTTTAGACTTTCAAGGGCTTATGGTTGCGGGTTTAAGGTTTTGGGTTTTCAATATTAGGGTTTAGGGTTTAGGGTTTCGGGGTTTAGGGTTTAGGGTTCTCTATTTCAAGGGTTTAGGGTTTTGGGGATTCAATGTTAGGGTTTTAGGGTTTTTCTGTCCAGGATTTAGGGGTTAGGATTTTAAGGGTTTTCGATTTTGGGGTTTCAATGTCAGGGTTCTTGGTTTTCCATGTTAGGGTTCTAGGGTTTTTACTGTTTAGGGTTTAGGTTTCTTGGGTTTCAATCTTAGGATTTTAGGTTTTCTATGTTCTGGTATTTGGGTTTTAGTTTTTAGGGTTTAGGGTTTAGGATTTCAAGGGTTAGGGTTTTAGGGTTTTGGGTTTAGACTTTCACAGGTTTATAGTTTAGGGTTTTGGGTTTTTAATGTTAGGGTTTAGGATTTAAAGGGTTTTGGGTTTTAGGGTTTAGGGTTTAGTATTTCAAGTGTTTACGATTTTGGGGATTCAATGTTAGGGTTTTAGGTTTTCCTTGTGAGGGTTCTGGGGTTTTACGGTTTAGGGGTTAGGGTTTAGGATTTTGGTGTTTCAATGTTAGGGTTTTAGTGTTTTACTGTTTAGTGTTTAGGGTTTAGGATTCTAAGGGATTAGGATTTTAGGATTTAGGGTTTAGATTTTTATTGTTTAGGGCTTCAATGGTGTTTGGTTTAGGGTTTAGGTTTTTGGGGTTTCTATGTTAGGGTTTTAGGGTTTTACGGTTTTGGGTTTAGGTTTTTTAGGGTTTAGGGTTTAGGATTTCAAGGGCTTAGGGTTTTGGAGTTTTATGCCTTAGGGTTTAGGGCTTAGGGTTTAAGGTTTAGGGTTTAGGGTTTTGTGTTTCAAGGGTTTAAGGTTTTGGGTTTTCTATGTTAGGGTTTTAGGGTTTTTTTTTTAGGGTTTAGAGTTTACTATTTCAAGGGTTTATGGTTTAGGGTTTAGGGTTTTGATTTTTCAATATTAGGGTTTAGGATTTAAAGGGTTTAGGGTTTTGGGGTTTTAATGTTGGGGTTTTAGGTTTTCTATGTTTGGTTTTACGGTATTACTGCTTAGGGCTTAGGGTTTAGGGTTTTAGGGTTTAGGGATTTGGGTTTCGGGGTTTCAATATTCTTGGATCTAATCCTCCACAAAAAGCAAGAAATTCAGCGGGTTTTAGGTTTTCTATGTTAGCATTTTAGTGTTTCACTATTTAGGGTTTAGGGTTTTTGGGTTTAGGTTTTAGGGGTTTAAGACTTCAATGTTAGGGTTTTAGGGTATTACTGTTTAGGGTTTAGGGTTGGGGTTTTCGGGTTTAGGATATCATGGGTTTAGGGTTTTGGGGTTTTATGGTTTTGTGTTTTAGGTTTTCCATCTTAGGGTTTTATGGTTTTACTGTTTAGGGTTTAGGGCTTAGGGTTTAAGGTTTAGGGTTTAGGGTTTTGTATTTCAAGGGGTTTAAGGTTTTGGGTTTTCTATGTTAGGGTTTTAGGGTTTTACTTTTTGGGTTTAGGGTTTCAGGGTTTTGGGTTTAGTGTTTCAAGGGTTTATGGTTTAGGGTTTAGGGTTTTGAATTTTCAATATTAGGGTTTAGGATTCAAAGGGTTTGGGGTTTAGGGTTTTGAGGATTCAATGTTAGGGTTCCATGTAAGGGTTTTGGGGTTTGCCGGTCCATGGTCTAGGGTTTTGGGTTTTGGGGTTTCAATGGTAGGGTCTTAGGCTTTCTATGTTAGGGTTTTAGTGTTTTACTATTTAGTGTTTAGGGTTTAGGGCTTAGGGTTTTAAGGTATTACTGTTTAGGGTTTGGATTTTAGGGTTTAGAGGGTTTAGGTTTTGGTGTTTCAATGTGAGGGTTTTAGGGTTTTACCGTCTAGGGTTTAGGGTTTTAAGGTTTAGGGGTTAGGATTTTAAGGGTTTTTTATTTTGGGGTTTCGATGTTAGGGTTTTATGGTTTTACTGTTTATGGTTCAGAGTTTAGGGTTTATGGGTTTAGGGTTTTGGGGTTTCAGTGTTTGGGTTTTAGGTTTTCCATGTAAGGGTTCTGGGGTTTTACGGTTTAGGGGTAAGGGTTTAGGGTTTTGGGGTTTCAATGTTAGGGTTTAATTTTTTCTATGTTAGGGTTGTAGTGTTTTACTTTTTAGTGTACAGGGTTTTTGGGTTTAGGGTTCAAGATTTCAAGGGTTTAGGGTTTTAGGATTTAGGGTTAAGTTTTTAGTGTTTAGGGTTTCAAGGGCTTATGGTTTGGGGTTTAAGTTTTTGGGGTTTCTATGGTAGTGTTTCGGGGGTTTTTCTTGTTTAGGGTTTAGGATTTCAAGGGCTTAGGGTTTTGGGGTTTTAGGTTTTTCCATCTTAGGGTTTTATGGTTTTACTTTTTTATGGTTTAGGGTTTAGGGTTTAATGTTTAGGGTTTAGGGTTCGGGGTTTTATATTTCATGGGTTTTGGCTATTAAAGGTTAGGGCTTTAAGGGTTCTAGAATTTTGTGTTTAATAGATAAAGTTTAGGGGTTTTGGTTCACGATTTAGGATTTCGAGGGATTTAGGGTTTAGTGTTTCATAGTTTAAGGTTTAGGGTTTCAATGTTTGGGTTTTATGTTTTCCATGTTATGGTGTTTCGGCTTTCTGAGTTTAGAGTCTTACACTTTCAAAATTCGGGATTTTAGGGTTTAGGCTAAACAAGTTTAGTGTTTAAGGTTTAGGGTTTTAGGGTTTCCCTTTTTTAAGGTTTTAGGGTTTTATGGTTTAGGTTTTTCCATTTTTTGGGCTTTTAGGGTTTTAGGATTTAGGGTTTTGGGGTGTCAATGTTAGGGTTTAGGTTTTCCATGTTAGGTTTTTAGGGTTTTACATTTTAGGGTTATACACTTTATAAATTTAGGGTTTAGGCTAAAAAATTTTAGGGTTTTAGGATTCTTGGATTTAGTGTTTAATAGATAAATGTTAGGGTTTAGGGTTAACGGTTTAGGATTTCAAGGGTTTCGGGTTTAGGGTTGGGTTTGGGGATTTTGGGTTTCAATGTAAGGGTTTTAGGTTTTTCATTTTAGGGTTTTAGTGTTTTACTGTTTCGAGTTTAGGGTTTAGGTTTCACAATTTAGGATTTGAAGCGTTTAAGGTTTAGAGTTTAAGGTTTTAGGTTTTAGGGTTTAGGGTTTAGGGTTTTATGTTTAGGCTTAAGGTTTAGGGTTTTTGAATGTCAATGTTCGGGTTTTATGTTTTCCATGTTAGGGTTTTAAGGTTTTACGTTTTTGGCTTATACTACACTTTTCTAAATTTAGGGTTTTAGGGTTTAGGCTAAAAAAGTTTAGTATTTTAGGGTTCTAGGATTTAGTGTTTAATAGATAAAGGTTAGGGTTTAGGGTTCACAGTTTAGGATTTTAAGGGTGTGGGGTTTTAGGTTTTCCATGTTAGGGTTTTAGTGTTTTACGGTTTAGGGTTTAGGTTTTAGAGTTCTAGGTTTAGTGTGTAATAGATACAGTTTAGGATTTAAGGTTAACTTTTTAGGATTTCAAGGGTTTAAGGTTCAGGGTTTCTGTATTTATGGCTTAGGGTTTTACGTTTAGGCTTAGGGTTTTGGAATGTCAATGTTAGGGTTTTAGGTTTACATGTCAGGGTTTTACTTTTTCAGGTTATACACTTTCTAAATTTTGGGTTTTAGAGTTTAGGCTAAAAAAGTTTTGGGTTTTAAGGTTCAAGGAATTAGTGTTTAATAGATAAAGATTGGGGTTTGGGGTTCACGGTTTAGGATTTCAAGGGTTTGGGGTTCAGGGTCTTATGGTTTTGGGGTTTTTGGGTTTCGGGTTTAAGGATTTAGGGCTTCAGGTTTAGGGTTTTAGGGTATAGCATTTAGGGTTTAGTGCTTGGGGTTTAGGGTTTAGGTTTTCAATGTTAGGGCTTTTAGGGTTTTACGTTTAGGCTTAGGGTTTAGAGTTTTCGGGTGTCAATGTTAGGGTTTTAGGTTTCCATGTTAGAGTTTTAGGGTTTTACGTTTCACGGTTATACACTTTCTAAATTTAGGGTTTTAGGGTTAGGCTAAAAAAGTTTGGGGTTTTAGGGTTCTAGAATTTAGTGTTTAATAGATAAAGTTTAGGATTTTAAGGGTTTAGGGTTTAGGGTTTCAATGTTAGGGTTCTAGGTTTTCCATGTTATGGTTTTAGGGTTTTATGGTTTAGGCTCTTACACTTTCAAAATTCAGGGTTTTAGGTTTTCGGCTAAATAAGTTTAGTATTTAGGGTTTATTTTTTAGGTTTTAGGGTTTTAGGGTGTGGGTTTTCCACGTAAGGGTTTTTAGGGTAGGGTCTAGGGTTTAGGGTTTATGGCTTTATGTTTAGGGTTTCAGGTTTTGGGATGTCAATGTTAGGGTTTAGTCTTTAGGGTTCTAGGGTTGTACATGTTGGAGTTTTAGGGTTTTAAAGTTAGGGTTTTATTTTTTAGGGTTTTGGGTTTAGGGTTTTAGTGTTTTTGGGTATTGGGTTTATTGTTTAAGGTTTTAGGTTTTTAGTATTTTGGTTTTCCATGTTAGGGTTTTTAGTGTTTAGGTTTTAGGGTTTAGGGTTTTGGTGTGCTAGGGTTTTAGGTTTTCCATGTTTGGGTTTTAGGGTTTTATATTCCAAGGTTATACACTTTCTAAATTTAGGGTTTTAAGGATTTTGCTAAAAAAGTTTAGGGATTTAGGATTCCAGGGTTTAGTGTTTAATAGATAATGTTTAGGGTTTAGGTTCACGATTTAGGATTTCAAGGGTTTAGGGTTTAGGGCTTAGGGTTTCCATGTATGGGTTTTAGGGTTTTAAATTTTAAGGTTATACACTTTCTAAATTTAGAGTTTCAGGGTTTAGGATAAGAAAGTTTAGGCTTTTAGGGTTCTAAGGTTTAGTGTTTTATAGATAGAGTTTATGGTTTAGGGTTCACACGATTTTGGATTTCAAGGGTTTGGGGTCTAGTGTTTTTGGGTTTTAGGGTTTTAATGTTAGGGTTTTAGGTTTTATTTTGGTTTTAGAGTTTTAGGGTTTAAGGTTTAGGGTTTAAGGGTTTAGGGTTTGGGGTTTAGTGTTTGGGTTTTTCATGTTAGGTTTTTAGGGTTTTAGGGTTAGGGTTTAAGGTTTAGTGTTAGGCATTTGGGGTGTCAATGTTATGGTTTCAGGTTTTCCATGTTAGAGTTTTAGTGCTTAAGGTTTAGGGTTTGGGGTTTAGGGTTTAGGTGTCCCATGTTAGGGTTTTTAGGATATTAGGGTTCAGGGTTTTACGTTTAGGCTTAAGGTTTAGGGTTTGGGGTTTTTGAATGTCAATGGTATAGGTTTTAGGTTTTCCATGTTAGGCTTTTAAGGTTTTAGGTTTTTCGTTATACACTTTCTAAATTTAGGGTTTTAGAGTTTAGGCTAGAAAAGTTTAGGGTTAGGGTTCTAGGATTTAGTACTTAATAGATAAAGGTTAGGGTTTATGGTTCACGGTTTAGGATTTCAAGGGTTTGGGGTTTAGAGTTTTAAGGTTTTGGGGTTTTAGGGTTTCAATGTTAGGGTTTTAGGTTTAACGTTTTAGGGTTTAGGGTTTTAGGGTTTAGCATTTCGAGTTAATGGTTTGGGGTTTAGGGTTAGGTTATCCATATTAGGGTTTTAGGTTTTCCATACTAGAGTTTTAGGGTTTTACATTTCAACGCTATACACTTTCTAAATTTAGGGTTTTAGGGTTTAGGCTAAAAAAGTTTAGGGCTTTAGTGTTCTAAAATTTAGTGTTTAATAGATAAAGTGTAGGGTTTAGGGTTCACGATTTAGGATTTCAAGGGTTTAGGGTTTAGGGTTTCATTGTTAGGGTTTTAGGTGTTCCATGTTATGGTTTTAGGGCTTTACGGTTTTGGCTCTTGCACTTTCAAATTTCAGGGTTTTAGGGTTTAGGCTAAACAAGTTTAGTGTGTAAGGTTTAGGGTTTTAGGGTTTCTTTTTTTAAGATTTAAGGGTCTTAGTGTTTAGGTTTTCCATGTTTGGGTTTCTAGGGTTTTAGGGTTTAGGGTTTAGAATTTAGGGTTTTGGGGTGTCAATGTTAGGGTTTTAGGTTTTCTATGTTAGAGTTTTAGGGTTTTACATTTTTGGGTTTAGGCTAAAAAAGAGTAGGGTTTTAGGGTTCCAGGATTTAGTGTTTGCTACATAAAATTTAGAGTTTAGGGTTAACGGTTTAGGGTTTAGGGTTTTTGGGGTTTAGGGTTTCAATGTTAGTGTTTCAAGTGTTCCATATTAGGGTTTTTTTTAGTTTTACTATTTCAGGTTTAGGGTTTAGTGTTTAATAGATAAAGTTTAGGGTTGAGGGTTCTTGATTTAGGATTTGTAGCGTTTAGGGTATAGGGTTTTAGGGGTGTCGATGTCGGGGGTTTTAGGTTTTCCACGTTAGGGTTTTAGGGTTTTACGATTTTAGGTTATACACTTTCTAAATTTAGGGTTTAGGCTAAAAAAGTTTAGGATTTTAGGGTTGTAGGATTTAGTTTTTAGTAGATAAAGGTTAGGGTTTGGGGTTCACAGTTTTTTATTTTAAAGGTTTGGGGTTTAGGGTTGTAGGGTTTTGGGCTTTTAGGTTTTCCATGTTAGGGTTTTAGTGTTTTACAATTTAGGGTTTAGGTTGTAGAGTTCTAGAGTTTAGTATTTAATAGATAAAGTTTAAGTTTTAGGGTTCACAATTTAGGATTTCAAGGGTTTAAGGTTTTGCGGTTTAGGGTTTTAGGTTTTAGGGTTTAGGGTTTCGGCTTTTAAGTTTAGGCTTAGGGTTTATGGTTTTGGAATGTCGGTGTTAGGGTTTTTAGGGTTTTACGTTTTCTGGTTATACACTTTCTAAATTTAGAGTTTAGGGTTTAGGGTTTTAGGGTTCTAGGAATTAGTTTTTAATAGATAAAGGTTAGGGTTTAGGGTTCACGGTTTAGGATTTTAAGGGTTTGGGGTTCAGGGATTTAGGGTTTTGTGTTTAGGTTTTAGAGTTCTAGGGTTTAGTGATTAATAGATAAAGTTTAGGTTTTAGGGTTTACAATTTAGTATTTCAAGGTTTTAAGGTTTAGGGTTTAGGAATTTAGGTTTTAGGGTTTAGGGTTTTGCGTTTAGGCTTAAGGTTTAGGGTTTAGGGTTTTGGAATATTAATGCTAGGGTTTTAGGTTTTCCATGTTAGGGTTTTCAAGTTTTATGTTTTTGGGTTATACACGTTCTAAATTTTAGAGTTTTAGAGTTTAGGCTAAAAAAGTTTGGGGTTTCAGGGTTCTAGGATTAGTGTTTAATAGATAAAGGTTAGGGTTTATGATTCACGGTTTAGGATTTCAAGTGTTTGGGGTTTAGAGTTTTAGGGTTTTGGCGTTTTAGGGTCTTAATGTTAGGGTTTTAGGTTTTAGGGTTTTGGGTTTAGGGTTTTATTGTTTAGGGTTTTAGGGTTTAGCGTTTAGGGTTTATGGTTTGGGGTTTACGGTTTTGGATTGTCAATGTTAGGATTTTAGGTTTTCCAAGTTATAGGTTTATGGTTTTATGTTTCAGGGCTATACACTTTCTAAATTTAGGGTTGGGCTAAAAAGGTTCAGGGCTTTAGGGTTCTAAAATTTAGTGTTTAATAGATAAAGTTTAGTGTTTTACTATTTAGGGTTTAAGGTTTTAAGATTTCAATGTTAGGGTTTTAGGGTATTACTGTTTAGGGTTTGGGTTTTATGGTTTAGAGGGTTTAGGTTTTGGGGTTTCAATGTTACGGTTTTAGGGGTTTTCTACAGTCTAGGGTTTAGGGTTTTAAGGTTTAAGGGTTAGGATTTTAAGGGTTTTTATTTTGGGGGTTTTCGATGTTAGGGTTTTATGGTTTTTCTTGTTTATGGTTTTAGAGTTTAGGGTTTATGGGTTTAGGGTTTTGGGGGGTTTTCAATGTTAGGGTTTTAGGTTTTTCAGTGTAAGGGTTACGGGGTTTTACGGTTTAGGGGTTAGGGTTTAGGGGTTTTTGGGTTTCAATTTTAGGGTTTTATGTTTTTCTATGTTAGGGTTTTAGTATTTTACTTTTTTTAGTGTATAGGGTTTTTTGGGTTTAGGGTTCGAGATTTCAAGGGTTTAGGGTTTTAGGGTTTAGGGTTAAGTTTTTTAGTGTTTAGGGTTTCAAGGGTTTATGGTTTGGGGTTTAGGTTTTTGGGGCTTCAATGGAAGGGTTTTAGGGTTTTACTGTTTAGGGTTTAGGATTTCAAGGGCTTAGGGTCTTGGGGTTTTAGGTTTTCCATCTTAGGGTTTTAGGGTTTTACTTTTTATGGTTTTGGGTTTAGGGTCTAATGTTTAGGGTTTTGGGTTTTGTATTTCTAGGGTTTTGGGTTTTCTATGTTAGGGTTTTAGGGTTTTACATTTTAGGGTTTAGGGTTTCAGGGTTTGGGTTTAGACTTTCAAGAATTTATGGTTTGGGGTTTAGGGTTTTGTGTTTTCAATATTAAAGTTTAAGATTCGAAGGGTTCAGGGTTTAGGGTTTTGTATTTCAAGGGTTTAGGGTTTTGGGGATTCAGTGTTAGGGTTTTAGGTTTTTCATGTATGGGTTCTGGGGTTTAACGGTCTAGGGTTTAGGGTTTTGGGTTTTGGGGTTTCAAAATTAAGGTTTTGGGTTTTCTACGTTAGGGTTTTAGTGTTTTGCTGTTTAGGGTTTAGGGTTTAGGGTTTGGGGTTTTAGGATTTAATGTTTAGGGTTTGGGGTTTCAATGTTAGGGTTTTATCGTCTAGGGTTTAGGGTTTATGGTTTTGGGGTTTGAATGTTAGGGATCAAGGTTTTCTATGTTAGATTTTAGGGTATTACTGTTTAGGGTTTAGGATTTTAGGGTTTAGGGTTTAGGATTTCAAGGGTTTTGGGGTTTCAATGTTAGGGTTTTAGGTATTCCATGTTAAGGTTTTATCGTTTTCCTGTTTAGGGTTTAGAGTTTTGGGTTTATGGGTTTAGGGTTTTGGAGTTTCAATGTTGGAGTTTTAGGGTTTATGGTTTAGGATTTGAAAGGCTTAGGGGTTTTAGGGTTTTTAGGGTGTAGGGTTTTAGGTTTTTCCATCTTAGGGTTTTAGGGTTTTGCTTTTTTATGGTTTACGGTTTATGGTTTAATGTTTTGGGTTTAGGGTTTGGGTTTCGTATTTCAAAGGGTTTTGGGTTTTCTATGTTAGGGTTTTAAATTTTAGGGTTTAGGGTTTGGGTTTAAACTTTCGAGGGTTTTAGGGTTTAGGGTTTAGGGTTTTGTGTTTTCAATATTAGGGTTTAGGATTTGAAGGATTCGGGGGTTTTGTGGTTTAGGGTTTTGTACTTTCAAGGGTTTTGTGTTTTGGGGATTCAGTGTTAGGGTTTTAGGTTTTTCATGTATGGGTTCTGGGGTTTAACTTTCTAGGGTTTAGGGTTTTGGGTTTTGGGGTTTCAATATTAGGGTTTTGGGTTTTCTACGTTAGGGCTTTAGTGTTTTCTTTGTTTTGGGTTTAGATTTTTAGGGTTTGGGGTTTTAGGATTTAAGGTTTAGGGTTTGGGGTTTCAATGTTAGGGTTTTATCGTCTAGGGTTTAGGGTTTATGGTTTTGGGGGTTTCAATGTTAGGGATCAAGGTTTTCTATGTTAGATTTTAGGGTATTACTTTTTTAGGGATTAGGATTTTAGGGTTTAGGGTTTAGGATTTCAAGGGTTTTGGGGTTTCAATGTTAGTGTTTTAGGTATTCCACGTTAGGGTTTTATCGTTTTCTGTTTAGGGGTTTAGAGTTTAGGGTTTATGGGCTTTAGGGTTTTGGAGTTTCAATGTTGGAGTTTTAAGGTTTAGGGTTTAGGATTTCAAGGGCTTAGGGTTTTAGGGTTTTAGGGTGTAGGGTTTTAGGTTTTCCATCTTAGGGTTTTAGGGTTTTGCTTTATATAGTTTAGGGTTTAGGGTTTAATGTTTAGGGTTTAGGGTTTAGGGTTTTGTATTTCAAGGGTTTTGGGTTTTCTATGTTAGGGTTTTACATTTTATGGTTTTGGGTTTCAGGGTTTGGGTTTAGACTTTCAAGGGTTTATGGTTTAGGGTTTAGGGTTTTGTGTTTTTCAATATTAGGGTTTAGGATTTGAAGGGTTCGGGGGTTTTAGGGTTTAGGGTTTATGGTTTTGTATTTCAAGGGTTTAGGGTTTATGGGGATTCAATGTTAGGGGTTTTAGGTTTTTCATGTATGGGTTCTTGGGTTTAACGGTCTAGGGTTTAGGATTTTGGGTTTTGGGTTTACAATATTAGGGTTTTGGGTTTTCTATGTTAGGGTTTTAGTGTTTTGCTATTTAGGGTTTAGGTTTTAGGGTTTGGGGTTTTAGGATTTAGGGTTTAGGGTTTGGGGTATCAATGTTAGGGTCTTACCGTCTAGGGTTTAGGGTTTTAGGGTTTATGGTTTTGGGGTTTTAATGTTAGGGTTCAAGGTTTTCTATGTTAGGTTTTAGGGTATTACTGCTTAAGGTATTTCTATGTTAGGTTTTAGGGGTTAAGATTTTTGGGGTTTTGGGGTTTCAATGTTAGGTTTTAGGTTTTCCATGTTAGGGTTTTATCGTTTTACTGTTTAGGGTTTAGAGTTTAGGGTTGATGGGTTTAGGGTTTTAGAGTTTCAATGTTGGGGTTTTAGGTTTTCTATGTTTGGTTTCTACGATATTCTTGCTTAGGGGCTTAGGGTTTAGGGTTTTAGGGTTTAGGGATTTGGGTTTCGGGGGCTTGATGTTCTTGGATCTAATCCTCCACAGCAAGAAATTCAGTGGTTTTCGATTTTCTATGTTAGCATTTTAGTGTTTCACTATTTAGGGTTTAGGGTTTTTGGGTTTAGGTTTTAGGGTTTTAAGATTTCAATGTTAGGGTTTTAGGGTATTACTATTTAGGGTTTAGGGTTGGGGTTTTAGGGTTTAGGATTTCATGGGTTTAGGGTTTTGGGGTTTCAATGTTAGGGTTTTAGGGTTTACTGTCTAGGGTTTAGGGTTTTAGTGTTTAGGGGTTAGAATTTTAAGGGTTTTCAATTTTGGGGTTCCAATATGCAGGGTTTAAGGTTCTAGGGTTTCTTGTTTAGGGGTTTTTGGGGGTTTTTCAATGTTAGCGTTTTAGGGTTTCTTTGTTTTACGAGTCTAGGGGTTTTTAGGGTTTAGGGTTTTGGGATTTTAATTATAGGGTTTTAGGTTTTTCCATCTTAGGGTTTTATGGTTTTACTTTTTTAGGGTTTAGGGTTTAGGGTTTAAGGTTTAGGGTTTAGGGTATAGGGTTTTGGGGTTTTAATCTTAGGGTTTTAGGTTTTCTATGTGAGGGTTTAGAGTTTTACCTTTTAGGGTTTAGGGTTTTGGGTTTAGACTTTCAAGGGCTTATGGTTTAGGGTTTAAGGTTTCGGGTTTTTCAATATTAGGGTTTAGGGTTTAGGGTTTCGGGGGTTTAGGGTTTAGGGTTTTGTATTTCAAGGGTTTAGGGTTTTGGGGATTCAATGTTAGGGTTTTAGGGTTTTTCTTTCTAGGGTTTAGGGCTTAGGATTTTAAGGGTTTTCGATTTTAGGGGTTTCAATGTCGGGGTTTTAGGTTTTCCATGTTAGTGTTCTAGGGGTTTTTCTTGTTTAGGGTTTAGGTTGCTTGGGTTTCAATCTTAGGATTTTAGGTTTTCTATGTTAGGGTATTTGGGTTTTAGTTTCTAGGGTTTAGGATTTAGGATTTCAAGGGTTAGGGGTTTTAGGGTTTTGGGTTTAGACTTTCATGGGTTTATGGTTTAGTGTTTTGGGTATTTAATGTTAGGGTTTAGGATTTAAAAGGGTTTAGGGTTTTAGGGTTTAGGGTTTAGTATTTCAAGTGTTTAGGATTTTGGGGATTCAATGTAGGGTTTTAGGTTTTCCTTGTGAGGGTTACGTGGTTTTACGGTTTAGGGGCCTAGGGTTTAGGGTTTTAGCATTTCAATGTTAAGGTTTTAGGTTTTTATGTTAGGGTTTTATTGTTTTCTTGTTTAGTATTTAGGCTTTTTTGGGCTTAGGGTTTAGGATTCTAAGGGATTAGGGTTTTAGGGTTCTGGGTTTAGATTTTTATTGTTTAGGGTTTCAATGGTGTTTGGCTTATGGTTTAGGTTTTTGGGGTTTCTATGTCACGGTTTTAGGGTTTTACGGTTTAGGGTTTAGGTTTTTAGGGTTTAGGGTTTAGGATTTCAAGGGCTTAGGGTTTTGGAGTTTTATGGCTTAGTGTTTAGGGCTTAGGGTTTAAGGTTTATGGTTTAGGGTTTTTTATTTCAAGGGTTTAAGGTTTTGGGTTTTTCTATGTTAGGGTTTTAGGGTGTTTTTTTTCTAGGGTTTAGAGTTTAGTGTTTCAAGGGTTTATGGTTTAGGGTTTTGAGTTTTCAATATTAGGGTTTAGGATTTAAAGGGTTTAGGGTTTTGGGGTTTCAATGTTGGGGTTTTAGGTTTTCTATGTTTGGTTTTACGGTATTACTGCTCAGGGCTTAAGGTTTAGGGTTTTAGGGTTTAGGGATTTGGGTTTCGGGGGTTTCAATGTTCTTGGATCTAATCCTCCACAGCAAGAAGTCTGCGGGTTTTAGGTTTTCTATGTTAGCATTTTAGTGTTTCACTATTTAGGGTTTCGGGATTTTGGGTTTAGGTTTTAGGGTTTTAAGATTTCAATGTTAGGGTTTCAGGGTATTACTGTTTAGGGTTTAGGGTTGGGGTTTTAGGGATTAGGATTTCATGGGTTTAGGGTTTTGGGGTTTGAATGTTAGGGTTTTAGGGTTTTACTGTCTAGGGTTTAGGGTTTTATTGTTTAGGGGTTAGGATTTTAAGGGGTTTTCAATTTTGGGGTTTCAATGTACGGGTTTTATGTTCTAGGGTTTCTTGTTTAGGGGTTTTTGGGGGTTTTCAATGTTAGGGGTTTCTCTTGTTTCTTGTCTAGGGTTTTTGGGATTTTAATTATAGGGTTTTAGGTTTTCCATCTTAGGGTTTTAGGGTTTTGCTTTTTATAGTTTAGGGTTTAGGGTTTTGTATTTCAAGGGTTTTGGCTTTTCTATGTTAGGGTTTTACATTTTATGGTTTTGGGTTTCAGGGTTTGGGTTTAGACTTTCAAGGGTTTATGGTTTAGGGTTTAGGGTTTTGTGTTTTCAATATTAGGGTTTAGGATTTGAAGGGTTCAGGGTTTTGGGGTTTAGGGTTTTGGGCTTAGTATTTCAAGGGTTTAGGGTTTTGGGGATTCAATGTTAGGGTTTTAGGTTTTTCATGTATGGGTTCTGGGGTTTAACGGTCTAGGGTTTAGGATTTTGGGTTTTGGGGTAACAATATTAGGGTTTTGGGTTTTCTATGTTAGGGTTTTAGGGTTTTGCAATTTAGGGTTTAGATTTTAGGGTTTGGGGTTTTAGGATTTGGGGTATAGGGTTTGGGGTTTCAATGTTAGGGTTTTACCGTCTTGGGTTTAGGGTTTTAGGGTTTATGGTTTCGGGGTTTTAATGTTAGGGTTCAAGGTTTTCTATGTTAGGTTTTAGGGTATTACTGTTTAAGGTATTTCTATGTTAGGTTTTAGGGTTTAAGATTTTTGGGGTTTTGGGGTTTCAATGTTAGGTTTTAGGTTTTCCATGTTAAGGTTTTATCGTTTTACTGTTTTGGGTTTAGAGTTTAGGTTTATGGGTTTAGGGTTTTGGAGTTTCAATGTTGGGGTTTTAGGGTTTCTATGTTTGGTTTTACGGTATTACTGCTTAAGGCTTAGGGTTTAGGGTTTTAGGGTTTAGGGATTTGGGTTTCGGGGTTTCAATGTTACTGGATCTAATCCTACACGAAAGGCAAGAAATTCAGCGGGTTTTAGGTTTTCTACGTTAGCATTTTAGTGTTTCACTATTTAGGGTTGAGGGTTTTTGGATTTAGGTTTTAGGGTTTTAGGATTTCAATGTTTGGGTTTTAGGGTATTACTATTTAGGGTTTAGGGTTGGGGTTTTAGGGTTTAGGATTTCATGGGTTTAGGGTTTTGGGGTTTCAATGTTAGGGTTTTATTGTTTTACATTCTAGGGTTTAGGGTTTTAGTGTTTAGGGGTTAGAATTTTAAGGGTTTTCGATTTTGGGGTTCCAATGTCTGGGTTTTAGGTTCTAAGGTATACTGTTTAGGGTTTTTGGGGTTTCAATGTTAGGGTATTAGGGTTTTACTGTTTACAGTCTAGGGTTTTAGGGTTTAGGGTTTTGGGATTTTAATTATAGGGTTTTAGGTTTTCCATCTTAGGGTTTTATGGTTTTTACTTTTTTAGGGTTTAGGGTTTAGGGTTTAAGGTTTAGGGTTTAGGGTCTTGTGGTTTTAATCTTGGGGCTTTAGGTTTTCTATGTGAGGGTTTAGAGTTTTACCTTTTAGGGTTTAGGGTTTTGGGTTTAGACTTTCAAGGGCTTATGGTTTAGGGTTTAAGGTTTTGGGTTTTCAATATTAGGGTTTAGGGTTTCGGGGTTTAGGGTTTAGGGTTTTGTATTTCAAGGGTTTAGGGTTTTGGGGAGTCAATGTTAGGGTTTTAGGGTTTTTTTGTCTAGGGTTTAGGGGTTAGGATTTTAAGGGTTTTCGATTTTGGGGGTTTCAATGTCAGGGTTTTAGGTTTTCCTGTTAGGGTTCTAGGGGGTTTTACTGTTTAGGGTTTAGGTTTCTTGGGTTTCAATCTTAGGATTTTAGGTTTTCTATGTTAGGGTATTTGGGTTTTAGTTTTTGGGGTTTAGGATTTCAAGGGTTAGGGTTTTACGGGTTTTGGGTTTAGACTTTCACGGGTTTATGGTTTAGGGTTTTGGGTTTTTAATGTTCGGTTTAGGATTTAAGGGGTTTAGGGTTTTAGGGTTTAGGGTTTAGTATTTCAAGTGTTTAGGATTTTGGGGATTCAATGTTCGGGTTTTAGGTTTTCCTTGTGAGGGTACTGGGGTTTTACGGTTTAGGGGTTAGGGTTTAGGGTTTTGGCGTTTCAATGTTAAGGTTTTAGGTTTTTTATGTTAGGGTTTTAGTGTTTTACTGTTTAGTGTTTAGGGTTTAGGATTCTAAGGGATTAGGGCTTTAGGGTTCAGGGTTTAGATTTTTATTGTTTAGGGTTTCAATGGTGTTTGGTTTAGGGTTTAGGTTTTTGGGGTTTCTCTGTTACGGTTTTAGGGTTTAGGTTTTTAGGGTTTAGGGTTTAGGATTTCAAGGGCTTAGGGTTTTGGAGTTTTATGGCTTAGGGTTTTGGGCTTAGGGTTTAAGGTTTATGGTTTAGGGTTTTTTTTCAAGGGTTTAAGGTTTTGGATTTTCTATGTTAGGGTTTTAGGGTGTTTTTTTTTTAGGGTTTAGAGTTTAGTGTTTCAAGGGTTTATGGTTTAGGGTTTAGGGTTTTGAGTTTTCAATATTAGGGTTTAGGATTTAAAGGGTTTAGGGTTTTGGGGTTTCAATGTTGGGGTTTTAGGTTTTCTATGTTTGGTTTTACGGTATTACTGCTTAGGGCTTAGGGTTTAGGGTTTTAGGGTTTAGGGATTTGGGTTTCGGGGTTTCAATGTTACTGGATCTAATCCTCCACAAAAAGCAAGAAATTCCGCGGGTTTTAGGTTTTCTATGTAAGCATTTTAGTGTTTCACTATTTAGGGTTTTTGGGTTTAGGTTTTAGGGTTTTAAGATTTCAATGTTAGGGTTTTAGGGTATTACTGTTTAGGGTTTAGGGTTGGTGTTTTCGGGTTTAGGATTTCATGGGTTTAGGGTTTTGGGGTTTTATGGTTTAGTGTTTTAGGTTTTCCATCTTAAGGTTTTATGGTTTTACTGTTTAGGGTTTAGGGCTTAGGGTTTAAGGTTTAGGGTTTAGGGTTTTGTATTTCAAGGGTTTAAGGTTTTGGGTTTTCCATGTTATGGTTTTAGGGTTTTACTTTTTAGGGTTTAGGGTTTCAGGGTTTTGGGTTTAGTGTTTCAAGGGTTTATGGTTTAGGGTTTAGGGTTTTGAGGTTTCAATATTAGGGTTTAGGATTCAAAGGGTTTGGGGTTTATGGTTTTGAGGAATCAATGTTAGGGTTCCATGTAAGGGTTTTGGGGTTTGCCGGTCTATGGTCTAGGGTTTTGGGTTTTTGGGTTTCAATGGTAGGGTTTTAGGCTTTCTATGTTAGGGTTTTAGTGTTTTACTATTTAGTGTTTAGGGTTTAGGGCTTAGGGTTTTAAGATTTCAATGTTAGGGTTTTAAGGTATTACTGTTTAGGGTTTGGATTTTAGGGTTTAAAGGGTTTAGGTTTTGGGGTTTCAATGTTAGGGTTTTAGGGTTTTACCGTCTAGGGTTTAGGGTTTTAAGGTTTAGGGGTTAGGATTTTAAGGGTTTTTTATTTTGGGGTTTCGATGTTAGGGTTTTATGGTTTTACTGTTTATGGTTTAGAGTTTAGGGTATATGGGTTTAGGGTTTTGGGGTTTCAGTGTTAAGGTTTTAGGTTTTCCATGTAAGGGTTCTGGGGTTTTACAGTTTAGGGGTTAGGGTTTAGGGTTTTGGGGTTTCAATGTTAGGGTTTTATGTTTTCTATGTTAGGGTTGTAGTGTTTTACTTTTTAGTGTACAGGGTTTTTGGGTTTAGGGTTCAAGATTTCAAGGGTTTAGGGTTTTAGGATTTAGGGTTTTAGGATTTAGGGTTAAGTTTTTTAGTGTTTAGGGTTTCAAGGGTTTATGGTTTGGGGTTTAGGTTTTTGGGGGTTTCAATGGTAGGGTTTCGGGGGTTTTTCTTGTTTAGGGTTTAGGATTTCAAGGGCTCGGGGGTTTTGGGGTTTTAGGTTTTCCATCTTAGGGTTTTATGTTTTAATTTTTATGGTTTAGGGTTTAGGGTTTAATGTTTCGGGGTAAGGTTTTGTATTTCATGGGTTTTGGCTATTAAAGGTTAGGGCTTTAGGGTTCTAGAATTTTGTGTTTAATAGATAAAGTTTAGGGGTTTCGGTTCACGATTTTTGGATTTCGAGGGATTTAGGGTTTAGTGTTTTATAGTTTAGGGTTTAGGGTTTTATGTTTTCCATGTTATGGTGTTTGGGATTTCTTGTTTAGACTCTTACACTTTCAAAAATTTAGGATTTTAGGGTTTAGGCTAAACAAGTTTAGTGTTTAAGGTTTAGGGTTTTAGGGTTTCCCTTTTTTAAGGTTTTAGGGTTTTTATGGTTTAGGTTTTCCATTTTTTGGGCTTTTAGGGTTTTAGGATTTAGGGTTTTGGGGTGTCAATGTTAGGGTTTTAGGTTTTCCATGTTAGGTTTTTAGGGTTTTACGTTTTAGGTTTATACATTTTCTAAATTTAGGGTTTAGGCTAAAAAAATTTTAGGGGTTTTAGGATTCTTTGATTTAGTGTTTAATAGATAAAGGTTAGGGTTTAAGGGTTAACGGTTTAGGATTTCAAGGGTTTCAGGTTTAGGGTTGGGTTTGGGGTTTTTGGGTTTCAATGTAAGGGTTTTAGGTTTTTCATTTTAGGGTTTTAGTGTTTTACTATTTCGAGTTTAGGTTTCACAATTTAGGATTTCAAGCGTTTAAGGTTTAGAGTTTAAGGTTTTAGGTTTTAGGGTTTAGGGTTTTATGTTTAGGCTTAAGGTTTAGGGTTTTTGAATGTCAATGTTCGGGTTTTATGTTTTCCATGTTAGGGTTTTAAGGTTTTACATTTTTGGCTTATACTACACTTTCTAAATTTAGGGTTTTAGGGTTTAGGCTAAAAAAGTTTAGTATTTTAGGGTTCTAGGATTTAGTGTTTAATAGATAAAGGTTAGGGTTTAGGGTTCACAGTTTAGGATTTTAAGGGTTTGGGGTTTTAGGTTTTCCATGTTAGGGTTTTAGTGTTTTACGGTTTAGGGTTTAGGTTTTAGAGTTCTAGGTTTAGTGTGTAATAGATAAAGTTTAAGATTTAAGGTTAACTTTTTAGGATTTCAAGGGTTTAAGGTTCAGGGTTTCTGTATTTATGGCTTAGGGTATTACGTTTAGGCTTAGGGTTTTGGAATGTCAATGTTAGGGTTTTAGGTTTACATGTCAGGGTTTTACTTTTTCAGGTTATACACTTTCTAAATTTTGGGTTTTAGAGTTTAGGCTAAAAAAGTTTTAGGTTTTAAGGTTCAAGGATTTAGTGTTTAATAGATAAAGATTAGGGTTTGGGGGTTCACGGTTTAGGATTTCAAGGGTTTGGGGGTTCGAGTGTCTTATGGTTTTGGGGTTTTAGGGTTTTGGGTTTAAGGATTTAGGGCTTCGGGTTTAGGGTTTTAGGGTATAGCATTTAGGGTTTAGTGCTTGGGGTTTAGGGTTTAGGTTTTCAATGTTAGGGCTTTTAGGGTTTTACGTTTAGGCTTAGGGTTTAGAGTTTTCGGGTGTCAATGTTAGGGTTTTAGGTTTCCATGTTAGAGTTTTAGGGTTTTACGTTTCAGGGTTATACACATTCCAAATTTAGGGGTTTAGGGTTAGGCTAAAAAAGTTTGGGGTTTTAGGGTTCTAGAATTTAGTGTTTAATAGATAAAGTTTAGGATTTTTAAGGGTTTAGGGTTTAGGGTTTCAATGTTAGGGTTCTAGTTTTCCATGTTATGGTTTTAGGGTTTTATGGTTTAGGCTCTTACACTTTCAAAATTCAGGGTTTTAGGGTTTCGGCTAAATAAGTTTAGTATTTAGAGTTTATTTTTTAGGTTTTAGGGTTTTAGGGTGTGGGTTTTCCACGTAAGGGTTTTTAGGGTAGGGTCTAGGGTTTAGGGTTTATGGCTTTATGTTTAGGGTTTCGGGATTTTGGGATGTCAATGTTAGGGTTTAGTCTTTAGGGTTCTAGGGTTGTACATGTTGGAGTTTTAGGGTTTTTAAAGTTAGGGGTTTTATTTTTTAGGGTTTTGGGTTTAGGGTTTTAGTGTTTTTTGGGTATTGGGTTTATTGTTTAAGGTTTTTAGGTTTTTTAGTGTTTTGGTTTTTCCATGTTAGGGTTTTTTAGTGTTTAGGTTTTAGGGTTTAGGGTTTTGGTGTGCTAGGGGTTTTAGGTTTTCCATGTTTGGGTTTTAGGGTTTTATATTCCAAAGGTTATACACTTTCTAAATTTAGGGTTTTAAGGATTAGGCTAAAAAAGTTTAGGGATTTAGGGTTCCAGGGTTTAGTGTTTAATAGATAACGTTTAGGGTTTAGGTTCACTATTTAGGATTTCAAGGGTTTAGGGTTTAGGGCTTAGGGTTTCCATGTATGGGTTTTAGCGTTTTAAATTTTAAGGTTATACACTTTCTAAATTTAGAGTTTCAGGGTTTAGGCTAAGAAAGTTCAGGCTTTTAGGGTTCTAAGGTTTCGTGTTTTATAGATAGAGTTTATGGTTTAGGGTTCACACGGTTTAGGATTTCAAGGGTTTAGGGTCCAGTGTTTTTGGGTTTTAGGGTTTTAATGTTAGGGTTTTAGGTTTTATTTTGGGTTTAGAGTTTTAGGGTTTAAGGTTTAGGGTTTAAGGGTTTAGGGTTTGGGGTTTAGTGTTTGGGTTTTTCATGTTAGGTTTTTAGGGTTTTAGGGTTAGGGTTTAAGGTTTAGTGTTAGGCATTTGGGGTGTCAATGTTATGATTTCAGGTTTTTCATGTTAGAGTTTTAGTGCTTAAGGTTTAGGGTTTGGGGTTTAAGGTTTAGGTTTCCCATGTTAAGGTTTTTAGGATATTAGGGTTTAGGGTTTTACGTTTAGGCTGAAGGTTTAGGGTTTGGGGTTTTTGAATGTCAATGGTATAGGTTTTAGGTTTTCTATGTTAGGCTTTTAAGGTTTTAGGTTTTTCGTTATACACTTTCTAAATTTAGGGTTTTAGAGTTTAGGCTGGAAAAGTTTAGGGTCAGGGTTCTAGGATTTAGTACTTAATAGATAAAGGTTAGGGTTTATGGTTCACGGTTTAGGATTTCAAGGGTTTGGGGTTTAGAGTTTTAAGGTTTTGGGGTTTTAGGGTTTCAATGTTAGGGTTTTAGGTTTAACGTTTTAGGGTTTAGGGTTTTAGGGTTTAGCATTTCGAGTTAATGGTTTGGGGTTTAGGGTTAGGTTATCCATATTAGGGTTTTAGGTTTTCCATACTAGAGTTTTAGGGTTTTACATTTCAACGCTATACACTTTCTAAATTTAGGGTTTTAGGGTTTAGGCTAAAAAAGGTTAGGGCTTTAGTGTTCTAAAATTTAGTGTTTAATAGATAAAGTGTAGGGTTTAGGGTTCACGATTTAGGATTTCAAGGGTTTAGGGTTTAGGGTTTCATTGTTAGGGTTTTAGGTTTTCCATGTTATTGTTTTAAGGCTTTACGATTTAGGCTCTTACACTTTCAAAATTCAGGGTTTTAGGGTTTAGGTTAAACAAGTTTAGTGTGTAAGGTTTAGGGTTTTAGGGTTTCTTTTTTTAAGATTCAAGGGTCTTAGTGTTTAGGTTTTCCATGTTTGGGTTTCTAGGGTTTTAGGGTTTAGGGTTTAGAATTTAGGGTTTTGGGGTGTCAATGTTAGGGTTTTAGGTTTTCTATGTTAGAGTTTTTGGGTTTTACGTTTTAGGGTTTAGGCTAAAAAAGAGTAGGGTTTTAGGGTTCCAGGATTTAGTGTTTGCTACATAAAAGTTAGAGTTTAGGGTTAAAGGTTTAGGATTTCAAGGGTATCGGGTTTAGGGTTTTAGGGTTTTTGGGTTTTAGGGTTTCAATGTTAGGGTTTCAAGTGTTCCATATTAGGGTTTTTTTAGTTTTACGGTTTCGGGTTTAGGATTTAGTGTTTAATAGATAAAGTTTAGGGTTGAGGGTTCTTGATTTAGGATTTGTAGCGTTTAGGGTATAGGGTTTTAGGGTGTCAATGTCAGGGTTTTAGGTTTTTCCATGTTAGGGTTTTAGGGTTTTACGATTTTAGGTTATACACTTTCTAAATTTAGGGTTTAGGCTAAAAAAGTTTAGGATTTTAGGGTTGTAGGATTTAGTTTTTAATAGATAAAGGTTAGGGTTTGGGGTTCACAGTTTTTTATTTTAAAGGTTTGGGGTTTAGGGTTGTAGGGTTTTGGGCTTTTAGGTTTTCCATGTTAGGGTTTTAGTGTTTTACAATTTAGGGTTTAGGTTGTAGAGTTCTAGAGTTTAGTGTTTAATAGATAAAGTTTAAGTTTTAGGGTTCACAATTTAGGATTTGAAGGGTTTAAGTTTTGCGGTTTAGGATTTTAGGTTTTAGATTTTAGGGTTTCGGCTTTTAAGTTTAGGCTTAGGGTTTATGGTTTTGGAATGTCCATGTTAGGGTTTTAGGGTTTTACGTTTTCTGGTTATACACTTTCCAAATTTAGAGTTTAGGGTTTAGGGTTTTAGGGTTCTAGGAATTAGTTTTTAATAGATAAAGGTTAGGGTTTAGGGTTCACGGTTTAGGATTTTAAGGGTTTGGGGTTCAGGGATTTAGGGTTTTGTGTTTAGGTTTTAGAGTTCTAGGGTTTAGTGATTAATAGATAAAGTTTAGGTTTTAGGGTTTACAATTTAGTATTTCAAGGTTTTAAGGTTTAGGGTTTAGGGTTTTAGGGTTTAGGGTTTCGGGTTTTGCGTTTAGGCTTAGTGTTTAGGGTTTAGGGTTTTGGAATGTTAACACTAGGGTTTTAGGTTTTCCATGTTAGGGTTTTCAGGTTTTATGTTTTTGGGTTATACACGTTCTAAATTTTAGAGTTTAGGCTAAAAAAGCTTGGGGTTTCAGGGTTCTAGGATTAGTGTTTAATAGATAAAGGTTAGGGTTTATGATTCACGGTTTAGGATTTAGGGTGTTTGGGGTTTAGAGTTTTAGGGTTTTGTCGTTTTAAGGTCTTAATGTTGGGGTTTTAGGTTTTAAGGTTTTGGGTTTAGGGTTTTAGGGTTTAGCGTTTAGGTTTTATGGTTTGGGGTTTAGGGGTTTGGATTGTCAATGTTAGGATTTTAGGTTTTCCAAGTTATAGTTTTATGGTTTTATGTTTCAGGGCTATACACTATCTAAATTTAGCGTTTTAGGGTTAGGCTAAAAAGGTTCAGGGCTTTAGGGTTCTAGAATTTAGTGTTTAATAGATAAAGTTTAGTGTTTTACTATTTAGTGTTTAGGGGTTTAAGATTTCAATGTTAGGGTTTTAGGGTATTACTGTTTAGGGTTTGGGTTTTAGGGTTTAGAGGGTTTAGGTTTTGGGGTTTCAATGTTACGGTTTTAGGGTTTTACCTTCTAGGGTTTAGGGTTTTAAGGTTTAGGGGTTAAGATTTTAAGGGTTTTTTATTTTGGGGTTTCGATGTTAGGGTTTTATGGTTTTACTGTTTATGGTTTAGAGTTTAGGGTTTATAGGTTTAGGGTTCTGGGGTTTCAATGTTAGGGTTTTAGGTTTTCCATGTAAGGGTTCTGGGGTTTTACGGTTTAGGGGTTAGGGTTTAGGGTTTTGGGGTTTCAATTTTAGGGTTTTATGTTTTCTATGTTAGGGTTTTAGTATTTTACTTTTTAGCGTATAGGGTTTTTGGGTTTAGGGTTCGAGATTTCAAAGGTTTAGGGTTTTAGGATTTAGGGTTAAGTTTTTTAGTGTTTAGGGTTTCAAGGGTTTATGGTTTGGGGTTAAGGTTTTTGGGGCTTTAATGGAAGGGTTTTACTGTTTAGGGTTTAGGATTTCAAGGGCTTAGGGTTTTGGGGTTTTAGGTTTTCCATCTTAGGGTTTTACTTTTTATGGTTTTGGGTTTAGGGTCTAATGTTTAGGGTTTTGGGTTTTGTATTTCTAGGGTTTTGGGTTTTCTATGTTAGGGTTTCAGGGTTTGGGTTTAGACTTTCAAGAATTTATGGTTTGGGGTTTAGGGTTTTGTGTTTTCAATATTAAAGTTTAAGATTTAAAGGGTTCAGGGTTTTGGGGTTTAGGGTTTAGGGTTTTGGGGATTCAATGTTAGGGTTTTAGGTTTTTCATGTATGGGTTCTGGGGTTTAACGGTCTAGGGTTTAGGGTTTTTGGTTTTGGGGTTTCAATATTCGGGTTTTGGGTTTTCTACGTTAGGCTTTTAGTGTTTTGCTGTTTAGGGTTTAGGTTTTAGGGTTTGGGGTTTTAGGATTTAAGGTTTAGGGTTTGGGGTTTCAATGTTAGGGTTTTATCATCTAGGGTTTAGGGTTTATGGTTTTGGGGTTTGAATGTTAGGGATCAAGGTTTTCTATGTTAGATTTTAGGGTATTACTGTTTAGGTTTTAGAATTTTAGGGTTTAGGGTTTAGGATTTCAAGGGTTTTGGGGTTTCAATGTTAGGGTTTTAGGTATTCCATGTTAGGGTTTTATCGTTTTCCTGTTTAGGGTTTAGAGTTTAGGGTTTAGGGGTTTAGGGTTTTTGAGTTTCAATGTTGGAGTTTTAGGGTTTAGGGTTTAGGATTTCAAGGGCTTAGGGTTTTAGGGTTTTAGGGTGTAGGGTTTTAGGTTTTCCATCTTAGGGTTTTAGGGTTTTTCTTTTTATGGTTTACTGTTTAGGGTTTAATGTTTAGGGTTTAGGGTTTAGGGTTTTATATTTCATGGGCTTTGGGTTTTCTATGTTAGGGTTTTACATTTTAGGGTTTAGGGTTTCAGGGTTTGGGTTTAGACTTTCAAGGGTTTGTGGTTTAGGGTTTAGGGTTTTGTGTTTTCAATATTAGGGTTTAGGATTTGAAGGGTTCAGGGTTTTGGAGTTTAGGGTTTAGGGTTTTGTATTTCAAGGGTTTAGGGTTTTGGGGATTCAATGTTAGGGTTTTAGGTTTTTCATGTATGGGTTCTGGGGTTTAACGGTCTAGGGTTTAGGGTTTTGGGTTTTGGGGTTTCAATATTAGGGTTTTGGGTTTTCTACGTTAGGGTTTTAGTGTTTTGCTGTTTAGGGTTTAGGTCTTAGTGTTTGGGGCTTTAGGATTTAAGGTTTAGGGTTTGGGGTTTCAATCTTAGGGTTTTATCGTCTAGGGTTTAGGGTTTATGGTTTTGGGGTTTCAATGTTAGGGATCAAGGTTTTCTATGTTAGATTTTAGGGTATTACTTTTTAGGGTTTAGGTTTAGGGTTTAGGATTTCAAGGGTTTTGGGGTTTCAATGTTAGGGTTTTAGGTATTCCATGTTAGGGTTTTATCGTTTTCCTGTTTAGGGTTTAGAGTTTAGGGTTTATGGGTTTAGGGTTTTGGAGTTTCAATGTTGGAGTTTTAAGGTTTAGGGTTTAGGATTTCAAGGGCTTAGGGTTTTAGGGTTTTAGGTTGTAGGGTTTTAGGTTTTCCATCTTAGGGTTTTAGGGTTTTGCTTTTTATAGTTTAGGGTTTAGGGTTTAATGTTTAGGGTTTAGGGTTTAGGGTTTTGTATTTCAAGGGTTTTGGGTTTTCTATGTTAGGGTTTTAGGGTTTGGGTTTAGACTTTCAAGGGTTTATGGTTTAGGGTTTAGGGTTTTGTGTTTTCAATATTAAGGTTTAGGATTTGAAGGGTTCAGGGTTTTGGGGTTTAGGGTTTAAGGTTTTGTGTTTCAAGGGTTTAAGGTTTTGGGGTTTCAATGTTAGGGTTTTATCGTTTTCCTGTTTGGGGTTTAGAGTTTAGGGTTTATGGGTTTAGGGTTTTGGAGTTTCAATGTTGGAGTTTTAAGGTTTAGGGTTTAGGATTTCAAGGGCTTAGGGTTTTAGGGTGTAGGGTTTTAGGTTTTCCATCTTAGGGTTTTAGGGTTTTGCTTTTTATAGTTTAGGGCTTAGGGTTTAGGGTTTTGTATTTCAAGGGTTTTGGGTTTTCTATCTTAGGGTTTTACATTTTATGGTTTAGGGTTTCAGGGTTTGGGTTTAGACTTTGAAGGGTTTATGGTTTTGGGTTTAGGGTTTTGTGTTTTCAATATTAGGGTTTAGGATTTGAAGGGTTCAGGGTTTTGGGGTTTAGGGTTTAGGGTTTTGTATTTCAAGGGTTTAGGGTTTTGGGGATTCAATGTTAGGGTTTTAGGTTTTTCATGTATGGGTTCTGGGGTTTAACGGTCTAGGGTTTAGGATTTTGGGTTTTAGGGTTACAATATTAGGGTTTTGGGTTTTCTATGTTAGGGTTTTAGTGTTTTGCTATTTAGGGTTTATGTTTTAGGGTTTGGGGTTTTAGGATTTAGGGTTTAGGGTTTGGGATTTCAATGTTAGGGTTTTACCGTCTAGCGTTTAGGGTTTTAGGGTTTATGGTTTTGGGGTTTTAATGTTAGGGTTCAAGGTTTTCTATGTTAGGTTTTAGGGTATTACTGTTTAAGGTATTTCTATGTTAGGTTTTTGGGTTTAAGATTTTTGGGGTTTTGGGGTTTCAATGTTAGGTTTTAGGTTTTCCATGTTAGGGTTTTATCATTTTACTATTTAGGGTTTAGAGTTTAGGGTTTATGGGTTTAGGGTTTTGGAGTTCCAATGTTGGGGTTTTAGGTTTTCTATGTTTAGTTTTACGGTATTACTGCTTAGGGCTTAGGGTTTAGGGTTTTAGGGTTTAGGGATTTGGGTTTCGGGGTTTCAATGTTACTGGTTTTAAGGGTTTTAGGCTTTCTATGTTAAGGTTTTTATGTTTTACTATTTACTGTTTAGGGTTTGGGGCCTTGGGTTTTAAGATTTCAATGTTAGGGTTTTAAGGTATTACTGTTTAGGGTTTGGATTTTAGGGTTTAGAGGGTTTAGGTTTTGGGGTTTCAATGTTACGGTTTTAGGGTTTTACCGTCTAGGGTTTAGGGTTTTAAGGTTTAGGGGTTAGGATTTTAAGGGTTTTTTATTTTTGGGTTTTGATGTTAGGGTTTTATGGTTTTACTGTTTATGGTTTAGAGTTTAGGGTTTATGGGATTAGGGTTTTGGGATTTCAGTGTTAGGGTTTTTGGTTTTCCATGTAAGGGTTCTGGGGTTTTACGGTTTAGGGGTTAGGGTTTAGGGTTTTGGGGTTTCAATGTTAGGGTTTTATGTTTTCTATGTTAGGGTTGTAGTCTTTTACTTTTTAGTGTACAGGGTTTTTGGGTTTAGGGTTCAAGTTTTCAAGGGTTTAAGGTTTTAGGATTTAGGGTTAAGTTATTTAGTGTTTAGGGTTTCAAGGGTTTAATGTTTGGGGGTTTAGGGTTTTTGGGGGTTTCAATGGTAGGGTTTCAGGGTTTTACTGTTTAGGGTTTAGGATTTCAAGGGCTTAGGGTTTTGGGGTTTTAGGTTTTCCATCTTAGGGTTTAAGGGTTTTAATTTTTATGGTTTAGGGTTTAGGGTTTAATGTTTCGGGTTTAGGGTTTTGTATTTCTTGGGTTTTGGCTATTAAAGGTTAGGGCTTTAGGGTTCTAGAATTTTGTGTTTAATAGATAAAGTTTAGGGTTTCGGTTCACGATTTAGGATTTCAGGGATTTAGGGTTTAGTGTTTTATGGTTTAGGGTTTAGGGTTTTATGTTTTCCATGTTATGGTGTTTCGGATTTACTGTTTAGAGTCTTACACTTTCAAAATTCAGGATTTTAGGGTTTAGGCTAAACAAGTTTAGTGTTTAAGGTTTAGGGTTTTAGGGTTTCCTTTTTTAAGGTTTTAGGGTTTTATGGTTTAGGTTTTCCATTTTTGGGCTTTTAGGGTTTTAGGATTTAGGGTTTTGGGGTGTCAATGTTAGGGTTTTAGGTTTTCCATGTTAGGTTTTTAGGGTTTTACGTTTTAGGCTTTATACACTTTCTAAATTTAGGGTTTAGGCTAAAAAAATTTTAGGGGTTTCAGGGATTCTTGGATTTAGTGTTTAATAGATAAAGGTTAGGGTTTGGGGTTAACGGTTTAGGATTTCAAGGGTTTCGGGTTTAGGGTTGGGTTTGGGGGTTTTTGGGTTTCAATGTAAGGGTTTTAGGTTTTTTCATTTTAGGGTTTTAGTGTTTTACTGTTTCGAGTTTAGGGTTTAGGTTTCACAATTTAGGATTTCAAGCGTTTAAGGTTTAGAGTTTAAGGTTTTAGGTTTTAGGGTTTAGGGTTTAGGGTTTAGCGTTTTATGTTTAGGCTTAAGGTTTAGGGTTTTTGAATGTCAATGTTCGGGTTTTATGTTTTCCATGTTAGGGTTTTAAGGTTTTACGTTTTTGGCTTATACTACACTTTCTAAATTTAGGGTTTTAGGGTTTAGGCTAAAAAAGTTTAGTATTTTAGGGTTCTAGGATTTAGTGTTTAATAGATAAAGGTTAGGGTTTAGGGTTCACAGTTTAGGATTTTAAGGGTTTGGGGTTTTAGGTTTTCCATGTTAGGGTTTTAGTGTTTTACGGTTTAGGGTTTAGGTTTTAGAGTTCTATGTTTAGTATGTAATAGATAAAGTTTAGGATTTAAGGTTAACTTTTTAGGATTTCAAGGGTTTAAGGTTCAGGGTTTCTGTATTTATGGCTTAGGGTTTTACGTTTAGGCTTAGGGTTTTGGAATGTCAATGTTAGGGTTTTAGGTTTACATGTCAGGGTTTTACTTTTTCAGGTTATACACCTTCTAAATTTTGGGTTTTAGAGTTTAGGCTAAAAAAGTTTTGGGTTTTAAGGTTCAAGGATTTAGTGTTTAATAGATAAAGATTAGGGTTTGGGGTTCACGGTTTAGGATTTCAAGGGTTTGGGGTTCAGTGTCTTATGGTTTTGGGGTTTTAGGGTTTTGGGTTTAAGGATTTAGGGCTTCGGGTTTAGGGTTTTAGCGTATAGCATTTAGGGTTTAGTGCTTGGGGTTTAGGGTTAAGGTTTTCAATGTTAGGGCTTTTAGGTTTTACGTTTAGGCTTAGGGTTTAGAGTTTTTGGGTGTCAATGTTAGGGTTTTAGGTTTCCATGTTAGAGTTTTAGGGTTTTACGTTTCAGGGTTATACACTTTCTAAATTTAGGGTTTTAGGGTTAGGCTAAAAAAGTTTGGGGTTTTAGGGTTCTAGAATTTAGTGTTTAATAGATAAAGTTTAGGATTTTAAGGGTTTAGAGTTTGGGGTTTCAATGTTAGGGTTCTAGGTTTTCCATGTTATGGTTTTAGGGTTTTATGGTTTAGGCTCTTACACTTTCAAAATTCAGGGTTTTAGGGTTTCGGCTAAATAAGTTTAGTATTTAGGGTTTATTTTTTAGGTTTTAGGTTTTTAGGGTGTGGGTTTTCCACTTAAGGGTTTTTAGGGTAGGGTCTAGGGTTTAGGGTTTATGGCTTTATGTTTAGGGTTTCAGGTTATGGGATGTCAATGTTAGGGTTTAGTCTTTAGGGTTCTGGGGTGTAAATGTTGGAGTTTTAGGGTTTTAAAGTTAGGGTTTTATTTTTTAGGGTTTTGGGTTTAGGGTTTTAGTGTTTTTGGGTATTGGGTTTATTGTTTAAGGTTTTAGGTTTTTAGTGTTTTGGTTTTCCATGTTAGGGTTTTTAGTGTTTAGGTTTTAGGGTTTAGGGTTTTGGTGTGCTAGGGTTTTAGGTTTTCCATGTTTGGGTTTTAGGGTTTTATATTCCAAGGTTATACACTTTCTAAATTTAGGTTTTTAAGGATTAGGCTAAAAAAGTTTAGGGATTTAGGGTTCCAGGGTTTAGTGTTTAATAGATAAAGTTTAGGGTTTAGGTTCACGATTTAAGATTTCAAGGGTTTAGGGTTTAGGGCTTAGGGTTTCCATGTATGGGTTTTAGGGTTTTAAATTTTAAGGTTATACAATTTCTAAATTTAGAGTTTCAGGGTTTAGGCTAAGAAAGTTCAGGCTTTTAGGGTTCTAAGGTTTAGTGTTTTATAGATAAAGTTTATGGTTTAGGGTTCACACGGTTTAGGATTTCAAGGGTTTGGGGTCTAGTGTTTTTGGGTTTTAGGGTTTTAATGTTAGGGTTTTAGGTTTTATTTTGGGTTTAGAGTTTTAGGGTTTAAGGTTTAGGGTTTAAGGGTTTAGGGTTTGGGGTTTAGTGTTTGGGTTTTTCATGTTAGGTTTTTAGGATTTTAGGGTTAGGGTTTAAGGTTTAGTGTTAGGCATTTGTGGTGTCAATGTTATGATTTCAGGTTTTCCATGTTAGAGTTTTAGTGCTTAAGGTTTAGGGTTTGGGGTTTACGGGTTTAGGTTTCCCATGTTAGGGTTTTTAGGATATTAGGGTTTAGGATTTTACGTTTAGGCTTAAGGTTTAGGGTTTGGGGTTTTTGAATGTCAATGGTATAGGTTTTAGGTTTTCCATGTTAGGCTTTTAAGGTTTTAGGTTTTTCGTTATACACTTTCTAAATTTAGGATTTTAGAGTTTGGCTAGAAAAGTTTAGGTTCAGGGTTCTAGGATTTAGTACTTAATAGATAAAGGTTAGGGTTTATGGTTCACGGTTTAGGATATCAAGGGTTTGGGGCTCAGAGTTTTAAGGTTTTGGGGTTTTAGGGTTTCAATGTTAGGGTTTTAGGTTAAACGTTTTAGGGTTTAGCATTTCGAGTTTATGGTTTGGGGTTTAGGGTTAGGTTATCCATATTAGGGTTTTAGGTTTTCCAAGTTAGAGTTTTAGGGTTTTACGTTTCAGGGCTATACACTTTCTAAATTTAGGGTTTTAGGGTTTAGGCTAAAAAAGTTTAGGGCTTTAGTGTTCTAAAATTTAGTGTTTAATAGATAAAGTGCAGGGTTTAGGGTTCACGATTTAGGATTTCAAGGGTTTAGGGTTTAGGGTTTCATTGTTAAGGTTTTAGGTTTTCCATGTTATGGTTTTTAGGCATTACGGTTTAGGCTCTTACACTTTCAAAATTCAGGGTTTTAGGGTTTAGGCTAAACAAGTTTAGTGTGTAAGGTTTAGGGTTTTAGGGTTTCTTTTTTTAAGATTTAAGGGTCTTAGTGTTTAGGTTTTCCATGTTTGGGTTTCTAGGGTTTTAGGGTTTAGGGTTTAGAATTTAGGGTTTTGGGGTGTCAATGTTAGGGTTTTAGGTTTTCTATGTTAGAGTTTTAGGGTTTTACGTTTTAGGGTTTAGGCTAAAAATGAGTAGGGTTTTAGGGTTCCAGGATTTAGTGTTTGCTACATAAAAGTTAGAGTTTAGGGTTAACGGTTTAGGATTTCAAGGGTATCGGGTTTAGGCTTTTAGGGTTTTTGGGTTTTAGGGTTTCAATGTTAGGGTTTCAAGTGTTCCATATTAGGGGTTTTTTTAGTTTTACTGTTTCTGGTTTAGGGTTTAGTGTTTAATAGATAAAGTTTAGGGTTGAGGGTTCTTGATTTAGGATTTGTAGCGTTTAGGGTATAGGGTTTTAGGGTGTCAATGTCAGGGTTTTAGGTTTTCCATGTTAGGGTTTTAGGGTTTTACGATTTTAGGTTATACACTTTCTAAATTTAGGGTTTAGGCTAAAAAAGTTTAGGATTTTAGGGTTGTAGGATTTAGTTTTTAATAGATAAAGGTTAGGGTTTGGGGTTCACAGTTTTTTATTTTAAAGGTTTGGGGTTTAGGGTTGTAGGGTTTTGGGCTTTTAGGTTTTCCATGTTAGGGTTTTAGTGTTTTACAATTTAGGGTTTAGGTTGTAGAGTTCTAGAGTTTAGTGTTTAATTGATAAAGTTTAAGTTTTAGGGTTCACAATTTAGGATTTCAAGGGTTTAAGGTTTGCGGTTTAGGGTTTTAGGTTTTAGGGTTTAGGGTTTCGGCTTTTAAGTTTAGGCTTAGGGTTTATGGTTTTGGAATGTCAATGTTAGGGTTTTAGGGTTTTACGTTTTCTGGTTATACACTTTCTAAGTTTAGAGTTTAGGGTTTAGGGTTTTAGGGTTCTAGGAATTAGTTTTTAATAGATAAAGGTTAGGGTTTAGGGTTCACGGTTTAGGATTTTAAGGGTTTGGGGTTCAGGGATTTAGGGTTTTGTGTTTAGGTTTTAGAGTTCTAGGGTTTAGTGATTAATAGATAAAGTTTAGGTTTTAGGGTTCACAATTTAGTATTTCAAGGTTTTAAGGTTTAGGTTTTAGGGTTTTAGGTTTTAGGGTTTAGGTTTTGCGTTTAGGCTTAAGGTTTAGGGTTTAGGGTTTAGGGTTTTGGAATGTTAATGCTAGGGTTTTAGGTTTTCCATGTTAGGGTTTTCAGGTTTTATGTTTTTGGGTTATACACGTTCTAAATTTAAGAGTTTAGGCTAAAAAAGTTTGGGGTTTCAGGGTTCTAGGATTAGTGTTTAATAGATAAAGGTTAGGGTTTATGATTCACGGTTTAGGAATTCAAGTGTTTGTGGTTTAGAGTTTTAGGGTTTTGGCGTTTTAGGGTCTTAATGTTAGGGTTTTAGGTTTAGGGTTTTGGGTTTAGGGTTTCATTGTTTAGGGTTTTAGGGTTTAGCGTTTAGGGTTTATGGTTTGGGGTTTAGGGTTTGGATTGTCAATGTTAGGATTTTAGGTTTTCCAAGTTATAGTTTTATGGTTTTATGTTTCAGGGCTATACACTTTCTAAATTTAGGGTTTTAGGGTTACGCTAAAAAGGTTCGGGGCTTTAGGGTTCTAGAATTTAGTGTTTAATAGATAAAGTTTAGTGTTTTACTATTTAGGGTTTAGGGTTTTAAGATTTCAATGTTAGGGTTTTAGGGTATTACTGTTTAGGGTTTAGAGGGTTTAGGTTTTGGGGTTTCAATGTTACGGTTTTAGGGTTTTACCGTCTAGGGTTTAGGGTTTTAAGGTTAAGGGGTTAGGATTTTAAGGGTTTTTTATTTTGGGGTTTCGATGTTAGGGTTTTATGGTTTTACTGTTTATGGTTTAGAGTTTAGGGTTTATAGGTTTAGGGTTTTGGGGTTTCAATGTTAGGGTTTTAGGTTTTCCATGTAAGGGTTCTGGGGTTTTACGGTTTAGGGGTTAGGGTTTAGGGTTTTGGGGTTTCAATTTTAGGGTTTTATGTTTTCTATGTTAAGGTTTTAGTATTTTACTTTTTAGTGTATAGGGTTTTTAGGTTTAGGGTTCGAGATTTCAAGGGTTTAGGGTTTTAGGATTTAGGGTTAAGTTTTTTAGTGTTTAGGGTTTCAAGGGATTATGGTTTGGGGTTTAGGTTTTTGGGGCTTCAATGGAAGGGTTTTACTGTTTAGGGTTTAGGATTTCAAGGGCTTAGTGTTTTGGGGTTTTAGGTTTTCCATCTTAGGGTTTTAGGGTTTTACTTTTTATGGTTTTGGGTTTAGGGTCTAATGTTTAGGGTTTAGGGTTTTGTATTTCAAGGGTTTTGGGTTTTCTATGTTAGGGTTTTAGGGTTTTACATTTTAGGGTTTAGGGTTTCAGGGTTTGGGTTTAGACTTTCAAGAATTTATGGTTTAGGGTTTAGGGTTTTGTGTTTTCAATACTAGGGTTTAAGATTTGAAGGGTTCAGGGTTTTGGGGTTTAGGGTTTAGGGTTTTGTATTTCAAGGGTTTAGGGTTTTGGGGATTCAATGTTAGGGTTTTAGGTTTTTCATGTATGGGTTCTGGGGTTTAACGGTCTAGGGTTTAGGGTTTTGGGTTTTGGGGTTTCAATATTAGGGTTTTGGGTTTTCTACGTTAGGGTTTTAGTGTTTTGCTGTTTAGGGTTTAGGTTTTAGGGTTTGGGGTTTTAGGATTTAAGGTTTAGGGTTTGGGGTTACAATGTTAGGGTTTTATCATCTAGGGTTTAAGGTTTATGGTTTTGGGGTTTGAATGTTAGGGATCAAGGTTTTCTATGTTAGATTTTAGGGTATTACTGTTTAGGTTTTAGGATTTTAGGGTTTAGGATTTCAAGGGTTTTGGGGTTTCAATGTTAGGGTTTTAGGTATTCCATGTTAGGGTTTTATCGTTTTCCTGTTTAGGGTTTAGAGTTTAGGGTTTAGGGTTTTAGGGTTTTGGAGTTTCAATGTTGGAGTTTTAGGGTTTAGGGTTTAGGATTTCAAGGGCTTAGGGTTTTAGGGTTTTAGGGTGTAGGGTTTTAGGTTTTCCATCTTAGGGTTTTTCTTTTTATGGTTTACGGTTTAGGGTTTAATGTTTAGGGTTTAGGTTCACGATTTAGGATTTCAGGGATTTAGGGTTTAGTGTTTTATGGTTTAGGGTTTAGGGTTTTATGTTTTCCATGTTATGGTGTTTCGGATTTACTGTTTAGAGTCTTACACTTTCAAAATTCAGGATTTTAGGGTTTAGGCTAAACAAGTTTAGTGTTTAAGGTTTAGGGTTTTAGGGTTTCCTTTTTTAAGGTTTTAGGGTTTTATGGTTTAGGTTTTCCATTTTTGGGCTTTTAGGGTTTTAGGATTTAGGGTTTTGGGGTGTCAATGTTAGGGTTTTAGGTTTTCCATGTTAGGTTTTTAGGGTTTTACGTTTTAGGCTTATACACTTTCTAAATTTAGGGTTTAGGCTAAAAAATTTTAGGGTTTCAGGATTCTTGGATTTAGTGTTTAATAGATAAAGGTTAGGGTTTGGGGTTAACGGTTTAGGATTTCAAGGGTTTCGGGTTTAGGGGTTGGGTTTGGGGGTTTTTGGGTTTCAATGTAAGGGTTTTAGGTTTTTTTCATTTTAGGGTTTTAGTGTTTTTACTTGTTTCGAGTTTAGGGTTTAGGTTTCACAATTTAGGATTTCAGCGTTTAAGGTTTAGAGTTTAAGGTTTTAGGGTTTTTAGGGTTTAGGGGTTTAGGGTTTAGGGGTTTTATGTTTAGGCTTAAGGTTTAGGGTTTTTGAATGTCAATGTTCGGGTTTTATGTTTTCCATGTTAGGGTTTTTAAGGTTTTACGTTTTTTGGCTTATACTACACTTTCTAAATTTAGGGTTTTAGGGTTTAGGCTAAAAAAGTTTAGTATTTTTAGGGTTCTAGGATTTAGTGTTTAATAGATAAAGGTTAGGGTTTAGGGTTCACGAGTTTAGGATTTTAAGGGTTTGGGGTTTTAGGTTTTCCATGTTAGGGTTTTAGTGTTTTTACGGTTTAGGGTTTAGGTTTTAGAGTTCTATGTTTAGTATGTAATAGATAAAGTTTAGGATTTAAGGTTAACTTTTTTAGGATTTCAAGGGTTTAAGGTTCAGGGTTTCTGTATTTATGGCTTAGGGTTTTACGTTTAGGCTTAGGGTTTTGGAATGTCAATGTTAGGGTTTTAGGATTACATGTCAGGGTTTTACTTTTTCAGGTTATACACTTTCTAAATTTTGGGTTTTAGAGTTTAGGCTAAAAAAGTTTTGGGTTTTAAGGTTCAAGGATTTAGTGTTTAATAGATAAAGATTAGGGTTTGGGGTTCACGGTTTAGGATTTCAAGGGTTTGGGGTTCAGTGTCTTATGGTTTTGGGGGTTTTAGGGTTTTGGGTTTAAGGATTTAGGGCTTCGGGTTTAGGGGTTTTAGCGTATAGCATTTAGGGTTTAGTGCTTGGGGTTTAGGGTTTAGGTTTTCAATGTTAGGGCTTTTAGGGTTTTACGTTTAGGCTTAGGGTTTAGAGTTTTTCGGGTGTCAATGTTAGGGTTTTAGGTTTCCATGTTAGAGTTTTATGGTTTTACGTTTCAGGGTTATACACTTTCTAAATTTAGGGTTTTAGGGTTAGGCTAAAAAAGTTTGGGGTTTTAGGGTTCTAGAATTTAGTGTTTAATAGATAAAGTTTAGGATTTTAAGGGTTTAGAGTTTGGGGTTTCAATGTTAGGGTTCTAGGTTTTCCATGTTATGGTTTTAGGGTTTTATGGTTTAGGCTCTTACACTTTCAAAATTCAGGGTTTTAGGGTTTCGGCTAAATAAGTTTAGTATTTAGGGTTTATTTTTTAGGTTTTAGGTTTTTAGGGTGTGGGTTTTCCACTTAAGGGGTTTTTAGGGTAGGGTCTAGGGTTTAGGGTTTATGGCTTTATGTTTAGGGTTTCGGGGTTATGGGATGTCAATGTTAGGGGTTTAGTCTTTAGGGTTCTAGGGGTGTAAATGTTGGAGTTTTAGGGTTTTAAAGTTAGGGTTTTATTTTTTTAGGGTTTTGGGTTTAGGGTTTTAGTGTTTTTTGGGTATTGGGTTTATTGTTTAAGGTTTTAGGTTTTTAGTGTTTTGGTTTTTCCATGTTAGGGTTTTTTAGTGTTTAGGTTTTAGGGTTTAGGGTTTTGGTGTGCTAGGGTTTTAGGTTTTCCATGTTTGGGTTTTAGGGTTTTATATTCCAAGGTTATACACTTTCTAAATTTAGGGTTTTTAAGGATTAGGCTAAAAAAGTTTAGGGATTTAGGGTTCCGGGGGTTTAGTGTTTAATAGATAAAGTTTAGGGTTTAGGTTCACGATTTAAGATTTCAAGGGTTTAGGGTTTAGGGCTTAGGGTTTCCATGTATGGGTTTTAGGGTTTTAAATTTTAAGGTTATACAATTTCTAAATTTAGAGTTTCAGGGTTTAGGCTAAGAAAGTTCAGGCTTTTAGGGTTCTAAGGTTTAGTGTTTTATAGATAAAGTTTATGGTTTAGGGTTCACACGGTTTAGGATTTCAAGGGTTTGGGGTCTAGTGTTTTTGGGTTTTAGGGTTTTAATGTTAGGGTTTTAGGTTTTATTTTTGGGTTTAGAGTTTTAGGGTTTAAGGTTTAGGGTTTAAGGGTTTAGGGTTTGGGGGTTTAGTGTTTGGGTTTTCATGTTAGGTTTTTAGGGATTTTAGGGTTAGGGTTTAAGGTTTAGTGTTAGGCATTTGTGGTGTCAATGTTATGATTTCAGGTTTTCCATGTTAGAGTTTTAGTGCTTAAGGTTTAGGGTTTGGGGTTTAGGGTTTAGGTTTCCCATGTTAGGGTTTTTAGGATATTAGGGTTTAGGATTTTACGTTTAGGCTTAAGGTTTAGGGTTTGGGGTTTTTGAATGTCAATGGTATAGGTTTTAGGTTTTCCATGTTAGGCTTTTAAGGTTTTAGGTTTTTCGTTATACACTTTCTAAATTTAGGATTTTAGAGTTTAGGCTAGAAAAGTTTAGGTTCAGGGTTCTAGGATTTAGTACTTAATAGATAAAGGTTAGGGTTTATGGTTCACGGTTTAGGATATCAAGGGTTTGGGGCTCAGAGTTTTAAGGTTTTGGGGTTTTAGGGTTTCAATGTTAGGGTTTTAGGTTAAACGTTTTAGGGTTTAGCATTTCGAGTTTATGGTTTGGGGTTTAGGGTTAGGTTATCCATATTAGGGTTTTAGGTTTTCCAAGTTAGAGTTTTAGGGTTTTACGTTTCAGGGCTATACACTTTCTAAATTTAGGGTTTTAGGGTTTAGGCTAAAAAAAGTTTAGGGCTTTAGTGTTCTAAAATTTAGTGTTTAATAGATAAAGTGCAGGGGTTTAGGGTTCACGATTTAGGATTTCAAGGGTTTAGGGTTTAGGGTTTCATTGTTAAGGGTTTTAGGTTTTCCATGTTATGGTTTTTAGGCATTACGGTTTAGGCTCTTACACTTTCAAAATTCGGGGGTTTTAGGGTTTAGGCTAAACAAGTTTAGTGTGTAAGGTTTAGGGTTTTAGGGTTTCTTTTTTTAAGATTTAAGGGTCTTAGTGTTTAGGTTTTCCATGTTTGGGTTTCTAGGGTTTTAGGGTTTAGGGTTTAGAATTTAGGGTTTTGGGGTGTCAATGTTAGGGTTTTAGGTTTTCTATGTTAGAGTTTTAGGGTTTTACGTTTTAGGGTTTAGGCTAAAAATGAGTAGGGTTTTAGGGTTCCAGGATTTAGTGTTTGCTACATAAAAGTTAGAGTTTAGGGTTAACGGTTTAGGATTTCAAGGGTATCGGGTTTAGGGCTTTTAGGGTTTTTTGGGTTTTAGGGTTTCAATGTTAGGGTTTCAAGTGTTCCATATTAGGGGTTTTTTTAGTTTTACTGTTTCTGGTTTAGGGTTTAGTGTTTAATAGATAAAGTTTAGGGTTGAGGGTTCTTGATTTAGGATTTGTAGCGTTTAGGGTATAGGGTTTTAGGGTGTCAATGTCAGGGTTTTAGGTTTTCGATGTTAGGGTTTTAGGGTTTTACGATTTTTGGTTATACACTTTCTAAATTTAGGGTTTAGGCTAAAAAAGTTTAGGATTTTAGGGTTGTAGGATTTAGTTTTTAATAGATAAAGGTTAGGGTTTGGGGTTCACAGTTTTTTATTTTAAAGGTTTGGGGTTTAGGGTTGTAGGGTTTTGGGCTTTTAGGTTTTCCATGTTAGGGTTTTAGTGTTTTACAATTTAGGGTTTAGGTTGTAGAGTTCTAGAGTTTAGTGTTTAATTGATAAAGTTTAAGTTTTAGGGTTCACAATTTAGGATTTCAAGGGTTTAAGGTTTGCGGTTTAGGGTTTTAGGTTTTAGGGTTTAGGGTTTCGGCTTTTAAGTTTAGGCTTAGGGTTTATGGTTTTGGAATGTCAATGTTAGGGTTTTAGGGTTTTACGTTTTTACGGTTATACACTTTCTAAAGTTTAGAGTTTAGGGTTTAGGGTTTTAGGGTTCTAGGAATTAGTTTTTAATAGATAAAGGTTAGGGTTTAGGGTTCACGGTTTAGGATTTTAAGGGTTTGGGGTTCAGGGATTTAGGGTTTTGTGTTTAGGTTTTAGAGTTCTAGGGTTTAGTGATTAATAGATAAAGTTTAGGTTTTAGGGTTTACAATTTAGTATTTCAAGGTTTTAAGGTTTAGGGTTTAGGGTTTTAGGTTTTAGGGTTTAGGGTTTTGCGTTTAGGCTTAAGGTTTAGGGTTTAGGGTTTAGGGTTTTGGAATGTTAATGCTAGGGTTTTAGGTTTTCCATGTTAGGGTTTTCGGGGTTTTATGTTTTTGGGTTATACACGTTCTAAATTTTAAGAGTTTTAGAGCTAGACAAAAAAGTTTGGGGGTTTCGGGGTTCTAGGATTAGTGTTTAATAGATAAAGGTTAGGGTTTATGATTCACGGTTTAGGAATTTCAAGTGTTTGTGGGTTTAGAGTTTTAGGGTTTTGGCGTTTTAGGGTCTTAATGTTAGGGTTTTAGGTTTTAGGGTTTTGGGTTTAGGGTTTCATTGTTTAGGGTTTTAGGGTTTAGCGTTTAGGGTTTATGGTTTGGGGTTTAGGGTTTGGATTGTCAATGTTAGGATTTTAGGTTTTCCAAGTTATAGTTTTATGGTTTTATGTTTCAGGGCTATACACTTTCTAAATTTAGGGTTTTAGGGTTACGCTAAAAAGGTTCGGGGCTTTAGGGTTCTAGAATTTAGTGTTTAATAGATAAAGTTTAGTGTTTTACTATTTAGGGTTTAGGGTTTTAAGATTTCAATGTTAGGGTTTTAGGGTATTATGCTTTAGGGTTTGGGGTTTAGGGTTTAGAGGGTTTAGGTTTTGGGGGTTTCAATGTTACGGTTTTAGGGTTTTACCGTCTAGGGTTTAGGGTTTTAAGGTTAAGGGGTTAGGATGTTAGGGTTTTATGGTTTTACTGTTTATGGTTTAGAGTTTAGGGTTTATAGGTTTAGGGTTTTGGGGTTTCAATGTTAGGGTTTTAGGTTTTCCATGTAGGGGTTCTGGGGTTTTACGGTTTAGGGGTTAGGGTTTAGGGTTTTGGGGTTTCAATTTTAGGGTTTTATGTTTTCTATGTTAGGGTTTTAGTATTTTACTTTTTAGTGTATAGGGTTTTTGGGTTTAGGGTTCGAGATTTCAAGGGTTTAGGGTTTTAGGATTTAGGGTTAAGTTTTTTAGTGTTTAGGGTTTCAAGGGTTTATGGTTTGGGGTTTAGGTTTTTGGGGCTTCAATGGAAGGGTTTTAGGGGTTTCTTGTTTAGGGTTTAGGATTTCAAGGGCTTAGTGTTTTGGGGTTTTAGGTTTTCCATCTTAGGGTTTTAGGGTTTTACTTTTTTATGGTTTTGGGTTTAGGGTCTAATGTTTAGGGTTTAGGGTTTTGTATTTCAAGGGTTTTGGGTTTTTCTATGTTAGGGTTTTAGGGTTTTACATTTTTAGGGTTTAGGGTTTTGGGGTTTGGGTTTAGACTTTCAAGAATTTATGGTTTAGGGTTTAGGGTTTTGTGTTTTCAATATTAGGGTTTAAGATTTGAAGGGTTCGGGGGTTTTGGGGTTTAGGGTTTGAGGGTTTTGTATTTCAAGGGTTTAGGGTTTTGGGGATTCAATGTTAGGGTTTTAGGTTTTTCCATGTATGGGTTACAGGGGTTTAACGGTCTAGGGTTTAGGGTTTTGGGTTTTGGGGTTTCAATATTAGGGTTTTGGGTTTTCTACGTTAGGGTTTTAGTGTTTTTCTTTGTTTAGGGTTTAGGGTTTTAGGGTTTGGGGTTTTAGGATTTAAGGGTTTAGGGTTTGGGGGTTTTCAATGTTAGGGTTTTATCATCTAGGGTTTAAGGGTTTATGGTTTTGGGGTTTGAATGTTAGGGATCAAGGTTTTCTATGTTAGATTTTAGGGTATTACTGTTTAGGTTTTAGGATTTTAGGGTTTAGGGTTTAGGATTTCAAGGGTTTTGGGGTTTCAATGTTAGGGTTTTAGGTATTCCATGTTAGGGTTTTATCGTTTTCCTGTTTAGGGTTTAGAGTTTAGGGTTTATGGGTTTAGGGTTTTGGAGTTTCAATGTTGGAGTTTTAAGGGTTTAGGGTTTAGGGATTTCAAGGGCTTAGGGTTTTAGGGTTTTAGGGTGTAGGGTTTTAGGTTTTCCATCTTAGGGTTTTTGTCTTTTTTATGGTTTACGGGTTTAGGGTTTAATGTTTAGTGTTTAGGGTTTAGGGTTTTATATTTCATGGGCTTTTGGGTTTTCTATGTTAGGGTTTTACATTTTATGGGTTTAGGGTTTCGGGTTTGGGTTTCGACTTTCAAGGGTTTATGGTTTAGGGTTTAGGGTTTTGTGTTTTCAATATTAGGGTTTAGGATTTGAAGGGTTCAGGGTTTTGGAGTTTAGGGTTTAGGGTTTTATATTTCAAGGGTTTAGGGTTTTGGGGATTCAATGTTAGGGGTTTTAGGTTTTTCTTGTATGGGTTCTGGGGTTTAACGGTCTAGGGTTTAGGGTTTTGGGTTTTGGGGTTACAATATTAGGGTTTTCGGGTTTTCTATGTTAGGGGTTTTAGTGTTTTGCTATTTAGGGTTTAGGTTTTAGGGTTTGGGGTTTTAGGATTTAGGGTTTAGGGTTTGGGGTTTCAATGTTAGGGTTTTACCGTCTAGGGTTTAGGGTTTTAGGGTTTATGGTTTTGGGGTTTTAATGTTAGGGTTCAAGGTTTTCTATGTTAGGTTTTAGGGTATTACTGTTTAAGGTATTTCTATGTTAGGTTTTAGGGTTTAAGATTTTTGGGGTTTTGGGGTTTCAATGTTAGGTTTTAGGTTTTCCATGTTAGGGTTTTATCGTTTTACTGTTTAGGGTTTAGAGTTTAGGGTTTATGGGTTTAGGGTTTTGGAGTTTCAATGTTGGGGTTTTAGGTTTTCTATTTTGGGTTTTACGGGTATTGCTTACGGCTTAGGGTTTAGGGTTTTAGGGTTTAGGGATTTGGGTTTCGGGGTTTCAATGTTACTGGATCTAATCCTCCACGAAAAGCAAGAAATTCCGCGGGTTTTAGGTTTTCTATGTTAGCATTTTAGTGTTTCACTATTTAGGGTTTAGGGTTTTTGGGTTTAGGTTTTAGGGTTTTAAGATTTCAATGTTAGGGTTTTAGGGTATTACTGTTTAGGGTTTAGGGTTGGGGTTTTAGGGTTTAGGGGTGTTTTAGGGTTTAGGATTTCATGGGTTTAGGGTTTTGGGGTTTCAATGTTAGGGTTTTAGGGTTTTACTGTCTAGGGTTTAGGGTTTTAGTGTTTAGGGGTTAGGATTTTAAGGGTTTTCGATTTTGGGGTTTCAATGTCTGGGTTTTAGGTTCTAGGGTTTACTGTTTAGGGTTTTTGGGGTTTCAATGTTAGGGTTTTACTGTTTACAGTCTAGGGTTTTAGGGTTTAGGGTTTTGGGATTTTAATTATAGGGTTTTAGGTTTTCCATCTTAGGGTTTTATGGTTTTACTTTTTAGGGTTTAGGGTTTAAGGTTTAGGGTTTAGGGTATAGGGTTTTGGGGTTTTAATCTTAGGGTTTTAGGTTTTCTATGTGAGGGTTTAGAGTTTTACCTTTTAGGGTTTAGGGTTTTGGGTTTAGACTTTCAAGGGCTTATGGTTTAGGGTTTAAGGTTTTGGGTTTTCAATATTAGGGTTTAGGGTTTAGGGTTTCGGGGGTTAGGGTTTAGGGTTCTCGTATTTCAAGGGTTTAGGGTTTTGGGGATTCAATGTTAGGGTTTTAGGGTTTTTTCCGTCTAGGGATTTAGAGGGTTAGGATTTTTAAGGGTTTTCGATTTTGGGGTTTCAATGTCAGGGTTCTTGGTTTTCCATGTTAGGGTTCTGGGTTTTTATTGTTTAGGGTTTAGGTTTCTTGGGTTTCAATCTTAGGATTTTAGGTTTTCTATGTTACGGTATTTGGGTTTTAGTTTTTAGGGTTTAGGGTTTAGGATTTCAAGGGTTAGGGTTTTAGGGTTTTGGGTTTAGACTTTCACGGGTTTATGGTTTAGGGTTTTGGGTTTTTAATGTTAGGGTTTAGGATTTAAAGGGTTTTGGGTTTTAGGGTTTAGGGTTTAGTATTTCAAGTGTTTAGGATTTTGGGGATTCAATGTTAGGGTTTTAGGTTTTCCTTGTGAGGGTTCTGGGGTTTTACGGTTTAGGGGTTAGGGTTTAGGGTTTTGGCGTTTCAATGTTAGGGTTTTAGGTTTTTTATGTTAGGGTTTTAGTGTTTTACTTTTTAGTGTTTAGGGTTTTTGGGCTTAGGGTTTAGGATTCTAAGGGATTAGGGTTTTAGGGTTCAGGGTTTAGATTTTTATTGTTTAGGGGTTTCAATGGTGTTTGGTTTAGGGTTTAGGTTTTTGGGGGTTTCTATGTTACGGTTTTAGGGTTTTACGGTTTAGGGTTTAGGTTTTTAGGGTTTAGGGTTTAGGATTTCAAGGGCTTAGGGTTTTGGATGTTTTTTGGCTTAGGGTTTAGGGCTTAGGGTTTAAGGTTTATGGTTTAGGGTTTTTATTTCAAGGGTTTAAGGTTTTGGGTTTTCTATGTCAGGGTTTTAGGGTGTTTTTTTCTAGGGTTTAGAGTTTAGTGTTTCAAGGGTTTATGGTTTAGAGTTTAGGGTTTTGAGTTTTCAATATTAGGGTTTAGCATTTAAAGGGTTTAGGGTGTTGGGGTTTCAATGTTGGGGTTTTAGGTTTTCTATGTTTGGTTTTACGGTATTACTGCTTAGGGCTAGGGGTTTAGGGTTTTAGGGTTTAGGTATTTGGGTTTCGGGGTTTCAATGTTACTGGATCTAATCCTCCACGAAAAGCAAGAAATTCCGTGGGTTTTAGGTTTTTCTATGTTGGCATTTTAGTGTTTCACTATTTAGGGTTTATGGATTTTGGGTTTAGGTTTTAGGGTTTTAAGATTTCAATGTTTGGGTTTTAGGGTATTACTGTTTAGGGTTTAGGGTTGGGGTTTTAAGGTTTAGGATTTCATGGGTTTAGGGTTTTGGGGTTTCAATGCTAGGGTTTTAGGGTTTTACTGTCTAGGGTTTAGGGTTTTAGTGTTTAGGGGTTAGGATTTTAGGGGTTTTCGATTTTGGGGTTTCAATGTCTGGGTTTTAGGTTCTAGGGTTTACTGTTTAGGGTTTTTGGGGTTTCAATGTTAGGGTTTTAGGGTTTTACTGTTTACAGTCTAGGGTTTTAGGGTTTAGGGTTTTGGGATTTTAATTATAGGGTTTAGGTTTTCCATCTTAGGGTTTTATGGTTTTACTTTTTAGGGTTTAAGGTTTAGGGTTTATGGTATAGGGTTTTTGGGTTTTAATCTTAGGGTTTTAGGTTTTCTATGTGTGGGTTTAGAGTTTTACCTTTTAGGGTTTAGGGTTTTAGGTTTAGAATTTCAAGGGCTTATGGTTTAGGGTTTAAGGTTTTGGGTTTTCAATATTAGGGTTTAGGGTTTAGGGTTTCGGGGTTTAGGGTTTAGGGTTTTGTATTTCAAGGGTTTAGGGTTTTGGGGATTCAATGTTAGGGTTTTAGGGTTTTTTCGTCTAGGGTTTAGGGGTTAGGATTTTAAGGGTTTTCGATTTTGGTGTTTCGATGTCAGGGTTTTAGGTTTTTCATGTTAGGGTTCTAGGGTTTTACTGTTTAGGGTTTAGGTTTCTTTTGTTTCAATCTTAGGATTTTAGGTTTTCTATGTTAGGGTATTTGGGTTTTAGTTTTTAGGGTTTAGGGTTTAGGATTTCAAGGGTTAGGGTTTTAATGTTTTGGGTTTACACTTTCACGGGTTTATGGTTTAGGGTTTCGGGTTTTTAATGTTAGGGTTTAGGATTTAAAGGGTTTAGGGTTTTAGGGTTTAGTGTTTAGTATTTCAAGTGTTTAGGATTTTGGGGATTCGATGTTAGTGTTTTAGGTTTTCCTTGTGAGGGTTCTGGGGTTTTACGGTTTAGGGGTTAGGGTTTAGGATTTTGGTGTTTCAATGTTAGGGTTTTAGTGTTTTACTGTTTAGTGTTTAGGGTTTAGGATTCTAAGGGATTAGGATTTTAGGATTTAGGGTTTAGATTTTTATTGTTTAGGGCTTCAATGGTGTTTGGTTTAGGGTTTAGGTTTTTGGGGTTTCTATGTTAGGGTTTTAGGGTTTTACGGTTTTGGGTTTAGGTTTTTAGGGTTTAGGGTTTAGGATTTCAAGGGCTTAGGGTTTTGGAGTTTTATGCCTTAGGGTTTAGGGCTTAGGGTTTAAGGTTTAGGGTTTAGGGTTTTGTGTTTCAAGGGTTTAAGGTTTTGGGTTTTCTATGTTAGGGTTTTAGGGGTTTTTTTTTAGGGTTTAGAGTTTACTATTTCAAGGGTTTATGGTTTAGGGTTTAGGGTTTTGATTTTTCAATATTAGGGTTTAGGATTTAAAGGGTTTAGGGTTTTGGGGTTTTAATGTTGGGGTTTTAGGTTTTCTATGTTTGGTTTTACGGTATTACTGCTTAGGGCTTAGGGTTTAGGGTTTTAGGGTTTAGGGATTTGGGTTTCGGGGTTTCAATGTTACTGGATCTAATCCTCCACAAAAAGCAAGAAATTCCGCGGGTTTTAGGTTTTCTATGTTAGCATTTTAGTGTTTCACTATTTAGGGTTTAGGGTTTTTGGGTTTAGGTTTTAGGGGTTTTAAGACTTCAATGTTAGGGTTTTAGGGTATTACTGTTTAGGGTTTAGGGTTGGGGTTTTCGGGTTTAGGATATCATGGGTTTAGGGTTTTGGGGTTTTATGGTTTTGTGTTTTAGGTTTTCCATCTTAGGGTTTTATGGTTTTACTGTTTAGGGTTTAGGGCTTAGGGTTTAAGGTTTAGGGTTTAGGGTTTTGTATTTCAAGGGGTTTATGGTTTTGGGTTTTCTATGTTAGGGTTTTAGGGTTTTACTTTTTAGGGTTTAGGGTTTCAGGGTTTTGGGTTTAGTGTTTCAAGGGTTTATGGTTTAGGGTTTAGGGTTTTGAGTTTTCAATATTAGGGTTTAGGATTCAAAGGGTTTGGGGTCTAGGGTTTTGAGGATTCAATGTTAGGGTTCCATGTAAGGGTTTTGGGGTTTGCCGGTCTATGGTCTAGGGTTTTGGGTTTTGGGGTTTCAATGGTAGGGTTTTAGTCTTTCTATGTTAGGGTTTTAGTGTTTTACTATTTAGTGTTTAGGGTTTAGGGCTTAGGGTTTTAAGGTATTACTGTTTAGGGTTTGGATTTTAGGGTTTAGAGGGTTTAGGTTTTGGTGTTTCAATGTGAGGGTTTTAGGGTTTTACCGTCTAGGGTTTAGGGTTTTAAGGTTTAGGGGTTAGGATTTTAAGGGTTTTTTATTTTGGGGTTTCGATGTTAGGGTTTTATGGTTTTACTGTTTATGGTTCAGAGTTTAGGGTTTATGGGTTTAGGGTTTTGGGGTTTCAGTGTTTGGGTTTTAGGTTTTCCATGTAAGGGTTCTGGGGTTTTACGGTTTAGGGGTAAGGGTTTAGGGTTTTGGGGTTTCAATGTTAGGGTTTAATTTTTTCTATGTTAGGGTTGTAGTGTTTTACTTTTTAGTGTACAGGGTTTTTGGGTTTAGGGTTCAAGATTTCAAGGGTTTAGGGTTTTAGGATTTAGGGTTAAGTTTTTTAGTGTTTAGGGTTTCAAGGGCTTATGGTTTGGGGTTTAGGTTTTTGGGGTTTCTATGGTAGTGTTTCAGGGTTTTACTGTTTAGGGTTTAGGATTTCAAGGGCTTAGGGTTTTGGGGTTTTAGGTTTTCCATCTTAGGGTTTTATGGTTTTACTTTTTATGGTTTAGGGTTTAGGGTTTAATGTTTAGGGTTTAGGGTTCAGGGTTTTATATTTCATGGGTTTTGGCTATTAAAGGTTAGGGCTTTAAGGTTCTAGAATTTTGTGTTTAATAGATAAAGTTTAGGGTTTTGGTTCACGATTTAGGATTTCAGGGATTTAGGGTTTAGTGTTTCATAGTTTAAGGTTTAGGGTTTCAATGTTTGGGTTTTATGTTTTCCATGTTATGGTGTTTCGGCTTTACAGTTTAGAGTCTTACACTTTCAAAATTCAGGATTTTAGGGTTTAGGCTAAACAAGTTTAGTGTTTAAGGTTTAGGGTTTTAGGGTTTCCTTTTTTAAGGTTTTAGGGTTTTATGGTTTAGGTTTTCCATTTTTGGGCTTTTAGGGTTTTAGGATTTAGGGTTTTGGGGTGTCAATGTTAGGGTTTAGGTTTTCCATGTTAGGTTTTTAGGGTTTTACATTTTAGGGTTATACACTTTATAAATTTAGGGTTTAGGCTAAAAAATTTTAGGGTTTTAGGATTCTTGGATTTAGTGTTTAATAGATAAAGGTTAGGGTTTAGGGTTAACGGTTTAGGATTTCAAGGGTTTCGGATTTAGGGTTGGGTTTGGGGTTTTTGGGTTTCAATGTAAGGGTTTTAGGTTTTTCATTTTAGGGTTTTAGTGTTTTACTTTTTCGAGCTTAGGGTTTAGGTTTCACAATTTGGGATTTGAAGCGTTTAAGGTTTAGAGTTTAAGGTTTTAGGTTTTAGGGTTTAGGGTTTAGGGTTTTATGTTTAGGCTTAAGGTTTAGGGTTTTTGAATGTCAATGTTCGGGTTTTATGTTTTCCATGTTAGGGTTTTAAGGTTTTACGTTTTTGGCTTATACTACACTTTTCTAAATTTAGGGTTTTAGGGTTTAGGCTAAAAAAGTTTAGTATTTTAGGGTTCTAGGATTTAGTGTTTAATAGATAAAGGTTAGGGTTTAGGGTTCACAGTTTAGGATTTTAAGGGTGTGGGGTTTTAGGTTTTCCATGTTAGGGTTTTAGTGTTTTACGGTTTAGGGTTTAGGTTTTAGAGTTCTAGGTTTAGTGTGTAATAGATACAGTTTAGGATTTAAGGTTAACTTTTTAGGATTTCAAGGGTTTAAGGTTCAGGGTTTCTGTATTTATGGCTTAGGGTTTTACGTTTAGGCTTAGGGTTTTGGAATGTCAATGTTAGGGTTTTAGGTTTACATGTCAGGGTTTTACTTTTTCAGGTTATACACTTTCTAAATTTTGGGTTTTAGAGTTTAGGCTAAAAAAGTTTTGGGTTTTAAGGTTCAAGGAATTAGTGTTTAATAGATAAAGATTGGGGTTTGGGGGTTCACGGTTTAGGATTTCAAGGGTTTGGGGGTTCGAGGGTCTTATGGTTTTGGGGGTTTTTAGGGTTTTCGGGTTTAAGGATTTAGGGCTTCGGGTTTAGGGGTTTTAGGGTATAGCATTTAGGGTTTAGTGCTTGGGGTTTAGGGTTTAGGTTTTCAATGTTAGGGCTTTTAGGGTTTTACGTTTAGGCTTAGGGTTTAGAGTTTTCGGGTGTCAATGTTAGGGTTTTAGGTTTCCATGTTAGAGTTTTATGGTTTTACGTTTCAGGGTTATACACTTTCTAAATTTAGGGTTTTAGGGTTAGGCTAAAAAAGTTTGGGGTTTTAGGGTTCTAGAATTTAGTGTTTAATAGATAAAGTTTAGGATTTTAAAGGTTTAGGGTTTAGGGTTTCAATGTTAGGGTTCTAGGTTTTCCATGTTATGGTTTTAGGGTTTTATGGTTTAGGCTCTTACACTTTCAAAATTCAGGGTTTTAGGGTTTCGGCTAAATAAGTTTAGTATTTAGAGTTTATTTTTTAGGTTTTAGGGTTTTAGGGTGTGGGTTTTCCACGTAAGGGTTTTTAGGGTAGGGTCTAGGGTTTAGGGTTTATGGCTTTATGTTTAGGGTTTCAGGTTTTGGGATGTCAATGTTAGGGTTTAGTCTTTAGGGTTCTAGGGTGTACATGTTGGAGTTTTAGGGTTTTAAAGTTAGGGTTTTATTTTTTAGGGTTTTGGGTTTAGGGTTTTAGTGTTTTTGGGTATTGGGTTTATTGTTTAAGGTTTTAGGTTTTTAGTATTTTGGTTTTCCATGTTAGGGTTTTTAGTGTTTAGGTTTTAGGGTTTAGGGTTTTGGTGTGCTAGGGTTTTAGGTTTTCCATGTTTGGGTTTTAGGGTTTTATATTCCAAGGTTATACACTTTCTAAATTTAGGGTTTTAAGGATTTTGCTAAAAAAGTTTAGGGATTTAGGATTCCAGGGTTTAGTGTTTAATAGATAATGTTTAGGGTTTAGGTTCACGATTTAGGATTTCAAGGGTTTAGGGTTTAGGGCTTAGGGTTTCCATGTATGGGTTTTAGGGTTTTAAATTTTAAGGTTATACACTTTCTAAATTTAGAGTTTCAGGGTTTAGGCTAAGAAAGTTTAGGCTTTTAGGGTTCTAAGGTTTAGTGTTTTATAGATAGAGTTTATGGTTTAGGGTTCACACGATTTTGGATTTCAAGGGTTTGGGGTCTAGTGTTTTTGGGTTTTAGGGTTTTAATGTTAGGGTTTTAGGTTTTATTTTGGTTTTAGAGTTTTAGGGTTTAAGGTTTAGGGTTTAAGGGTTTAGGGTTTGGGGGTTTAGTGTTTGGGTTTTTCATGTTAGGTTTTTAGGGTTTTAGGGTTAGGGTTTAAGGTTTAGTGTTAGGCATTTGGGGTGTCAATGTTATGGTTTCAGGTTTTGCATGTTAGAGTTTTAGTGCTTAAGGTTTAGGGTTTGGGGTTTAGGGTTTAGGTGTCCCATGTTAGGGTTTTTAGGATATTAGGGTTCAGGGTTTTACGTTTAGGCTTAAGGTTTAGGGTTTGGGGTTTTTGAATGTCAATGGTATAGGTTTTAGGTTTTCCATGTTAGGCTTTTAAGGTTTTAGGTTTTTCGTTATACACTTTCTAAATTTAGGGTTTTAGAGTTTAGGCTAGAAAAGTTTAGGGTTAGGGTTCTAGGATTTAGTACTTAATAGATAAAGGTTAGGGTTTATGGTTCACGGTTTAGGATTTCAAGGGTTTGGGGTTTAGAGTTTTAAGGTTTTGGGGTTTTAGGGTTTCAATGTTAGGGTTTTAGGTTTAACGTTTTAGGGTTTAGGGTTTTAGGGTTTAGCATTTCGAGTTAATGGTTTGGGGGTTTAGGGGTTAGGTTATCCATATTAGGGTTTTAGGTTTTCCATACTAGAGTTTTAGGGTTTTACATTTCAACGCTATACACTTTCTAAATTTAGGGTTTTAGGGTTTAGGCTAAAAAAGTTTAGGGCTTTAGTGTTCTAAAATTTAGTGTTTAATAGATAAAGTGTAGGGTTTAGGGTTCACGATTTAGGATTTCAAGGGTTTAGGGTTTAGGGGTTTCATTGTTAGGGTTTTAGGTGTTCCATGTTATGGTTTTAGGGCTTTACGGTTTTGGCTCTTGCACTTTCAAATTTCAGGGTTTTAGGGTTTAGGCTAAACAAGTTTAGTGTGTAAGGTTTAGGGTTTTAGGGTTTCTTTTTTTAAGATTTAAGGGTCTTAGTGTTTAGGTTTTCCATGTTTGGGTTTCTAGGGTTTTAGGGTTTAGGGTTTAGAATTTAGGGTTTTGGGGTGTCAATGTTAGGGTTTTAGGTTTTCTATGTTAGAGTTTTAGGGTTTTACATTTTTGGGTTTAGGCTAAAAAAGAGTAGGGTTTTAGGGTTCCAGGATTTAGTGTTTGCTACATAAAATTTAGAGTTTAGGGTTAACGGTTTAGGGTTTAGGGTTTTTGGGGTTTAGGGTTTCAATGTTAGTGTTTCAAGTGTTCCATATTAGGGTTTTTTTTAGTTTTACTATTTCAGGTTTAGGGTTTAGTGTTTAATAGATAAAGTTTAGGGTTGAGGGTTCTTGATTTAGGATTTGTAGCGTTTAGGGTATAGGGTTTTAGGGTGTCAATGTCAGGGTTTTAGGTTTTCCACGTTAGGGTTTTAGGGTTTTACGATTTTAGGTTATACACTTTCTAAATTTAGGGTTTAGGCTAAAAAAGTTTAGGATTTTAGGGTTGTAGGATTTAGTTTTTAGTAGATAAAGGTTAGGGTTTGGGGTTCACAGTTTTTTATTTTAAAGGTTTGGGGTTTAGGGTTGTAGGGTTTTGGGCTTTTAGGTTTTCCATGTTAGGGTTTTAGTGTTTTACAATTTAGGGTTTAGGTTGTAGAGTTCTAGAGTTTAGTATTTAATAGATAAAGTTTAAGTTTTAGGGTTCACAATTTAGGATTTCAAGGGTTTAAGGTTTGCGGTTTAGGGTTTTAGGTTTTAGGGTTTAGGGTTTCGGCTTTTAAGTTTAGGCTTAGGGTTTATGGTTTTGGAATGTCAGTGTTAGGGTTTTTAGGGTTTTACGTTTTACGGTTATACACTTTCTAAATTTAGAGTTTAGGGTTTAGGGTTTTAGGGTTCTAGGAATTAGTTTTTAATAGATAAAGGTTAGGGGTTTAGGGTTCACGGTTTAGGATTTTAAGGGTTTGGGGTTCGAGGGATTTAGGGGTTTTGTGTTTAGGTTTTAGAGTTCTAGGGTTTAGTGATTAATAGATAAAGTTTAGGTTTTAGGGTTTACAATTTAGTATTTCAAGGTTTTAAGGTTTAGGGTTTAGGAATTTAGGTTTTAGGGTTTAGGGTTTTGCGTTTAGGCTTAAGGTTTAGGGTTTAGGGTTTTGGAATATTAATGCTAGGGTTTTAGGTTTTCCATGTTAGGGGTTTTCGAGTTTTATGTTTTTTGGGTTATACACGTTCTAAATTTTAGAGTTTTAGAGTTTAGGCAAAAAAAGTTTTGGGTTTCAGGGTTCTAGGATTAGTGTTTAATAGATAAAGGTTAGGGTTTATGATTCACGGTTTAGGATTTCAAGTGTTTGGGGTTTAGAGTTTTAGGGTTTTGGCGTTTTAGGGTCTTAATGTTAGGGTTTTAGGTTTTAGGGTTTTGGGTTTAGGGTTTTATTGTTTAGGGTTTTAGGGTTTAGCGTTTAGGGTTTATGGTTTGGGGTTTACGGTTTTGGATTGTCAATGTTAGGATTTTAGGTTTTCCAAGTTATAGGTTTATGGTTTTATGTTTCAGGGCTATACACTTTCTAAATTTAGGGTTGGGCTAAAAAGGTTCAGGGCTTTAGGGTTCTAAAATTTAGTGTTTAATAGATAAAGTTTAGTGTTTTACTATTTAGGGTTTAAGGGTTTTAAGATTTCAATGTTAGGGTTTTAGGGTATTACTGTTTAGGGTTTGGGTTTTATGGGTTTAGAGGGTTTAGGTTTTGGGGTTTCAATGTTACGGTTTTAGGGTTTTACCGTCTAGGGTTTAGGGTTTTAAGGTTTAAGGGTTAGGATTTTAAGGGTTTTTTCATTTTGGGGTTTCGATGTTAGGGTTTTATGGTTTTACTGTTTATGGTTTAGAGTTTAGGGTTTATGGGTTTAGGGTTTTGGGGTTTCAATGTTAGGGTTTTAGGTTTTCCGTGTAAGGGTTCTGGGGTTTTACGGTTTAGGGGTTAGGGTTTAGGGTTTTTGGGTTTCAATTTTAGGGTTTTATGTTTTCTATGTTAGGGTTTTAGTATTTTACTTTTTAGTGTATAGGGTTTTTGGGTTTAGGGTTCGAGATTTCAAGGGTTTAGGGTTTTAGGGTTTAGGGTTAAGTTTTTTAGTGTTTAGGGTTTCAAGGGTTTATGGTTTGGGGTTTAGGTTTTTGGGGCTTCAATGGAAGGGTTTTAGGGTTTTACTGTTTAGGGTTTAGGATTTCAAGGGCTTAGGGTCTTGGGGTTTTAGGTTTTCCATCTTAGGGTTTTAGGGTTTTACTTTTTATGGTTTTGGGTTTAGGGTCTAATGTTTAGGGTTTTGGGTTTTGTATTTCTAGGGTTTTGGGTTTTCTATGTTAGGGTTTTAGGGTTTTACATTTTAGGGTTTAGGGTTTCAGGGTTTGGGTTTAGACTTTCAAGAATTTATGGTTTGGGGTTTAGGGTTTTGTGTTTTCAATATTAAAGTTTAAGATTCGAAGGGTTCAGGGTTTAGGGTTTTGTATTTCAAGGGTTTAGGGTTTTGGGGGATTCGAGTGTTAGGGTTTTAGGTTTTTCATGTATGGGTTCTGGGGTTTAACGGTCTAGGGTTTAGGGTTTTGGGTTTTGGGGTTTCAAAATTAAGGTTTTGGGTTTTCTACGTTAGGGTTTTAGTGTTTTGCTGTTTAGGGTTTAGGGTTTAGGGTTTGGGGTTTTAGGATTTAATGTTTAGGGTTTGGGGTTTCAATGTTAGGGTTTTATCGTCTAGGGTTTAGGGTTTATGGTTTTGGGGTTTGAATGTTAGGGATCAAGGTTTTCTATGTTAGATTTTAGGGTATTACTGTTTAGGGTTTAGGATTTTAGGGTTTAGGGTTTAGGATTTCAAGGGTTTTGGGGTTTCAATGTTAGGGTTTTAGGTATTCCATGTTAAGGTTTTATCGTTTTCCTGTTTAGGGTTTAGAGTTTTGGGTTTATGGGTTTAGGGTTTTGGAGTTTCAATGTTGGAGTTTTAGGGTTTATGGTTTAGGATTTGAAAGGCTTAGGGTTTTAGGGTTTTAGGGTGTAGGGTTTTAGGTTTTCCATCTTAGGGTTTTAGGGTTTTGCTTTTTATGGTTTACGGTTTATGGTTTAATGTTTTGGGTTTAGGGTTTGGGTTTCGTATTTCAAAGGGTTTTGGGTTTTCTATGTTAGGGTTTTAAATTTTAGGGTTTAGGGTTTGGGTTTAAACTTTCGAGGGTTTCTGGTTTAGGGTTTAGGGTTTTGTGTTTTCAATATTAGGGTTTAGGATTTGAAGGATTCAGGGTTTTGTGGTTTAGGGTTTTGTATTTCAAGGGTTTTGTGTTTTGGGGATTCAGTGTTAGGGTTTTAGGTATTTTCATGTATGGGTTCTGGGGTTTAACTGTCTAGGGTTTAGGGTTTTGGGTTTTGGGGTTTCAATATTAGGGTTTTGGGTTTTCTACGTTAGGGCTTTTAGTGTTTTGCTGTTTTGGGTTTAGATTTTAGGGTTTGGGGTTTTAGGATTTAAGGTTTAGGGTTTGGGGTTTCAATGTTAGGGTTTTATCGTCTAGGGTTTAGGGTTTATGGTTTTGGGGTTTCAATGTTAGGGATCAAGGTTTTCTATGTTAGATTTTAGGGTATTACTTTTTAGGGATTAGGATTTTAGGGTTTAGGGTTTAGGATTTCAAGGGTTTTGGGGTTTCAATGTTAGTGTTTTAGGTATTCCACGTTAGGGTTTTATCGTTTTCCTGTTTAGGGTTTAGAGTTTAGGGTTTATGGGTTTAGGGTTTTGGAGTTTCAATGTTGGAGTTTTAAGGTTTAGGGTTTAGGATTTCAAGGGCTTAGGGTTTTAGGGTTTTAGGGTGTAGGGTTTTAGGTTTTCCATCTTAGGGTTTTGCTTTATATAGTTTAGGGTTTAGGGTTTAATGTTTAGGGTTTAGGGTTTAGGGTTTTGTATTTCAAGGGTTTTGGGTTTTCTATGTTAGGGTTTTACATTTTATGGTTTTGGGTTTCAGGGTTTGGGTTTAGACTTTCAAGGGTTTATGGTTTAGGGTTTAGGGTTTTGTGTTTTCAATATTAGGGTTTAGGATTTGAAGGGTTCAGGGTTTTAGGGTTTAGGGTTTATGGTTTTGTATTTCAACGGGTTTAGGGTTTTGGGGATTCAATGTTAGGGTTTTAGGTTTTTCATGTATGGGTTCTAGGGTTTAACGGTCTAGGGTTTAGGATTTTGGGTTTTGGGTTTACAATATTAGGGTTTTGGGTTTTCTATGTTAGGGTTTTAGTGTTTTGCTATTGAGGGTTTAGGTTTTAGGGTTTGGGGTTTTAGGATTTAGGGTTTAGGGTTTGGGGTATCAATGTTAGGGTCTTACCGTCTAGGGTTTAGGGTTTTAGGGTTTATGGTTTTGGGGTTTTAATGTTAGGGTTCAAGGTTTTCTATGTTAGGTTTTAGGGTATTACTGTTTAAGGTATTTCTATGTTAGGTTTTAGGGGTTAAGATTTTTGGGGTTTTGGGGTTTCAATGTTAGGTTTTAGGTTTTCCATGTTATGGTTTTATCGTTTTACTGTTTAGGATTTAGAGTTTAGGGTTTATGGGTTTAGGGTTTTGGAGTTTCAATGTTGGGGTTTTAGGTTTTCTATGTTTGGTTTTACGATATTACTGCTTAGGGCTTAGGGTTTAGGGTTTTAGGGTTTAGGGATTTGGGTTTCGGGGCTTCAATGTTATTGGATCTAATCCTCCACGAAAAGCAAGAAATTCCGCTGGTTTTCGATTTTCTATGTTAGCATTTTAGTGTTTCACTATTTAGGGTTTAGGGTTTTTGGGTTTAGGTTTTAGGGTTTTAAGATTTCAATGTTTGGGTTTTAGGGTATTACTATTTAGGGTTTAGGGTTGGGGTTTTAGGGTTTAGGATTTCATGGGTTTAGGGTTTTGGGGTTTCAATGTTAGGGTTTTAGGGTTTTACATTCTAGGGTTTAGGGTTTTAGTGTTTAGGGGTTAGAATTTTAAGGGTTTTCAATTTTGGGGTTCCAATGTCTGGGTTTAAGGTTCTAGGGTTTACTGTTTAGGGTTTTTGGGGTTTCAATGTTAGCGTTTTAGGGTTTTACTGTTTACAGTCTAGGGTTTTAGGGTTTAGGGTTTTGGGATTTTAATTATAGGGTTTTAGGTTTTCCATCTTAGGGTTTTATGGTTTTACTTTTTAGGGTTTAGGGTTTAGGGTTTAAGGTTTAGGGTTTAGGGTATAGGGTCTTGGGGTTTTAATCTTAGGGTTTTAGGTTTTCTATGTGAGGGTTTAGAGTTTTACCTTTTAGGGTTTAGGGTTTTGGGTTTAGACTTTCAAGGGCTTATGGTTTAGGGTTTAAGGTTTCGGGTTTTCAATATTAGGGTTTAGGGTTTAGGGTTTCGGGGTTTAGGGTTTAGGGTTTTGTATTTCAAGGGTTTAGGGTTTTGGGGATTCAATGTTAGGGTTTTAGGGTTTTTCTTTCTAGGGTTTAGGGCTTAGGATTTTAAGGGTTTTCGATTTTGGGGTTTCAATGTCAGGGTTTTAGGTTTTCCATGTTAGTGTTCTAGGGGTTTTACTGTTTAGGGTTTAGGTTGCTTGGGTTTCAATCTTAGGATTTTAGGTTTTCTATGTTAGGGTATTTGGGTTTTAGTTTCTAGGGTTTAGGATTTAGGATTTCAAGGGTTAGGGTTTTAGGGTTTTGGGTTTAGACTTTCATGGGTTTATGGTTTAGTGTTTTGGGTATTTAATGTTAGGGTTTAGGATTTTAGGGTTTAGGGTTTAGTATTTCAAGTGTTTAGGATTTTGGGGATTCAATGTAGGGTTTTAGGTTTTCCTTGTGAGGGTTCTGTGGTTTTACGGTTTAGGGCCTAGGGTTTAGGGTTTTAGCATTTCAATGTTAAGGTTTTAGCTTTTTATGTTAGGGTTTTATTGTTTTACTGTTTAGTATTTAGGCTTTTTGGGCTTAGGGTTTAGGATTCTAAGGGATTAGGGTTTTAGGGTTCTGGGTTTAGATTTTTATTGTTTAGGGTTTCAATGGTGTTTGGCTTATGGTTTAGGTTTTTGGGGTTTCTATGTCACGGTTTTAGGGTTTTACGGTTTAGGGTTTAGGTTTTTAGGGTTTAGGGTTTAGGATTTCAAGGGCTTAGGGTTTTGGAGTTTTATGGCTTAGTGTTTAGGGCTTAGGGTTTAAGGTTTATGGTTTAGGGTTTTTATTTCAAGGGTTTAAGGTTTTGGGTTTTCTATGTTAGGGTTTTAGGGTGTTTTTTTTCTAGGGTTTAGAGTTTAGTGTTTCAAGGGTTTATGGTTTAGGGTTTTGAGTTTTCAATATTAGGGTTTAGGATTTAAAGGGTTTAGGGTTTTGGGGTTTCAATGTTGGGGTTTTAGGTTTTCTATGTTTGGTTTTACGGTATTACTGCTCAGGGCTTAAGGTTTAGGGTTTTAGGGTTTAGGGATTTGGGTTTCGGGGTTTCAATGTTACTGGATCTAATCCTCCACGAAAAGCAAGAAATTCTGCGGGTTTTAGGTTTTCTATGTTAGCATTTTAGTGTTTCACTATTTAGGGTTTCGGGATTTTGGGTTTAGGTTTTAGGGTTTTAAGATTTCAATGTTAGGGTTTCAGGGTATTACTGTTTAGGGTTTAGGGTTGGGGTTTTAGGGATTAGGATTTCATGGGTTTAGGGTTTTGGGGTTTGAATGTTAGGGTTTTAGGGTTTTACTGTCTAGGGTTTAGGGTTTTATTGTTTAGGGGTTAGGATTTTAAGGGGTTTTCAATTTTGGGGTTTCAATGTCTGGGTTTTATGTTCTAGGGTTTACTGTTTAGGGTTTTTGGGGTTTCAATGTTAGGGTTTTACTGTTTACTGTCTAGGGTTTTGTGGATTTTAATTATAGGGTTTTAGGTTTTCCATCTTAGGGTTTTAGGGTTTTGCTTTTTATAGTTTAGGGTTTAGGGTTTTGTATTTCAAGGGTTTTGGCTTTTCTATGTTAGGGTTTTACATTTTATGGTTTTGGGTTTCAGGGTTTGGGTTTAGACTTTCAAGGGTTTATGGTTTAGGGTTTAGGGTTTTGTGTTTTCAATATTAGGGTTTAGGATTTGAAGGGTTCAGGGTTTTGGGGTTTAGGGTTTTGGGCTTAGTATTTCAAGGGTTTAGGGTTTTGGGGATTCAATGTTAGGGTTTTAGGTTTTTCATGTATGGGTTCTGGGGTTTAACGGTCTAGGGTTTAGGATTTTGGGTTTTGGGGTTACAATATTAGGGTTTTGGGTTTTCTATGTTAGGGTTTTAGTGTTTTGCAATTTAGGGTTTAGATTTTAGGGTTTGGGGTTTTAGGATTTGGGGGTATAGGGTTTGGGGTTTCAATGTTAGGGTTTTCACGAGTCTTGGGTTTAGGGTTTTAGGGTTTATGGTTTCGGGGTTTTAATGTTAGGGTTCAAGGTTTTCTATGTTAGGTTTTAGGGTATTACTGTTTAAGGTATTTCTATGTTAGGTTTTAGGGTTTAAGATTTTTGGGGTTTTGGGGTTTCAATGTTAGGTTTTAGGTTTTCCATGTTAAGGTTTTATCGTTTTACTGTTTTGGGTTTAGAGTTTAGGTTTATGGGTTTAGGGTTTTGGAGTTTCAATGTTGGGGTTTTAGGGTTTCTATGTTTGGTTTTACGGTATTACTGCTTAAGGCTTAGGGTTTAGGGTTTTAGGGTTTAGGGATTTGGGTTTCGGGGTTTCAATGTTACTGGATCTAATCCTACACGAAAGGCAAGAAATTCAGCGGGTTTTAGGTTTTCTACGTTAGCATTTTAGTGTTTCACTATTTAGGGTTGAGGGTTTTTGGATTTAGGTTTTAGGGTTTTAGGATTTCAATGTTTGGGTTTTAGGGTATTACTATTTAGGGTTTAGGGTTGGGGTTTTAGGGTTTAGGATTTCATGGGTTTAGGGTTTTGGGGTTTCAATGTTAGGGTTTTAGGGTTTTAGTGTTTAGGGGTTAGAATTTTAAGGGTTTTCGATTTTGGGGTTCCAATGTCTGGGTTTTAGGTTCTAAGGTATACTGTTTAGGGTTTTTTGGGTTTCAATGTTAGGGTATTAGGGTTTTACTGTTTACAGTCTAGGGTTTTAGGGTTTAGGGTTTTGGGATTTTAATTATAGGGTTTTAGGTTTTCCATCTTAGGGTTTTATGGTTTTACTTTTTAGGGTTTAGGGTTTAGGGTTTAAGGTTTAGGGTTTAGGGTCTTGTGGTTTTAATCTTGGGGCTTTAGGTTTTCTATGTGAGGGTTTAGAGTTTTACCTTTTAGGGTTTAGGGTTTTTGGTTTAGACTTTCAAGGGCTTATGGTTTAGGGTTTAAGGTTTTGGGTTTTCAATATTAGGGTTTAGGGTTTCGGGGTTTAGGGTTTAGGGTTTTGTATTTCAAGGGTTTAGGGTTTTGGGGAGTCAATGTTAGGGTTTTAGGGTTTTTTTGTCTAGGGTTTAGGGGTTAGGATTTTAAGGGTTTTCGATTTTGGGGTTTCAATGTCAGGGTTTTAGGTTTTCCCTGTTAGGGTTCTAGGGGTTTTACTGTTTAGGGTTTAGGTTTCTTGGGTTTCAATCTTAGGATTTTAGGTTTTCTATGTTAGGGTATTTGGGTTTTAGTTTTTGGGGTTTAGGATTTCAAGGGTTAGGGTTTTACGGTTTTGGGTTTAGACTTTCACGGGTTTATGGTTTAGGGTTTTGGGTTTTTAATGTTCGGTTTAGGATTTAAGGGGTTTAGGGTTTTAGGGTTTAGGGTTTAGTATTTCAAGTGTTTAGGATTTTGGGGATTCAATGTTCGGGTTTTAGGTTTTCCTTGTGAGGGTACTGGGGTTTTACGGTTTAGGGGTTAGGGTTTAGGGTTTTGGCGTTTCAATGTTAAGGTTTTAGGTTTTTTATGTTAGGGTTTTAGTGTTTTACTGTTTAGTGTTTAGGGTTTAGGATTCTAAGGGATTAGGGCTTTAGGGTTCAGGGTTTAGATTTTTATTGTTTAGGGTTTCAATGGTGTTTGGTTTAGGGTTTAGGTTTTTGGGGTTTCTCTGTTACGGTTTTAGGGTTTAGGTTTTTTAGGGTTTAGGGTTTAGGATTTCAAGGGCTTAGGGTTTTGGAGTTTTATGGCTTAGGGTTTTGGGGCTTAGGGTTTAAGGTTTATGGTTTAGGGGTTTTTATTCAAGGGTTTAAGGTTTTGGGTTTTCTATGTTAGGGGTTTTAGGGTGTTTTTTTTTAGGGTTTAGAGTTTAGTGTTTCAAGGGTTTATGGTTTTAGGGTTTAGGGTTTTGAGTTTTCAATATTAGGGTTTAGGATTTAAAGGGTTTAGGGTTTTGGGGTTTCAATGTTGGGGTTTTAGGTTTTCTATGTTTGGTTTTACTAGTATTACTTGCTTAGGGGCTTAGGGTTTAGGGTTTTAGGGTTTAGGGATTTGGGTTTCGGGGTTTCAATGTTACTTGGATCTAATCCTCCACAAAAAAGCAAGAAATTCCATGGGTTTTAGGTTTTCTATGTAAGCATTTTAGTGTTTCACTATTTAGGGGTTTTTGGGTTTAGGTTTTAGGGTTTTAAGATTTCAATGTTAGGGTTTTAGGGTATTCATTTGTTTAGGGTTTAGGGTTGGTGTTTTCGGGTTTAGGATTTCATGGGTTTAGGGTTTTGGGGTTTTATGGTTTAGTGTTTTAGGTTTTCCATCTTAAGGTTTTATGGTTTTACTGTTTAGGGTTTAGGGCTTAGGGTTTAAGGTTTAGGGTTTAGGGTTTTGTATTTCAAGGGTTTAAGGTTTTGGGTTTTCCATGTTATGGTTTTAGGGTTTTACTTTTTAGGGTTTAGGGTTTCAGGGTTTTGGGTTTAGTGTTTCAAGGGTTTATGGTTTTGAGGTTTCAATATTAGGGTTTAGGATTCAAAGGGTTTGGGATTTACGGTTTTGAGGAATCAATGTTAGGGTTCCATGTAAGGGTTTTGGGGTTTGCCGGTCTATGGTCTAGGGTTTTGGGTTTTGGGGTTTCAATGGTAGGGTTTTAGGCTTTCTATGTTAGGGTTTTAGTGTTTTACTATTTAGTGTTTAGGGTTTAGGGCTTAGGGTTTTAAGATTTCAATGTTAGGGTTTTAAGGTATTACTGTTTAGGGTTTGGATTTTAGGGTTTAAAGGGTTTAGGTTTTGGGGTTTCAATGTTAGGGTTTTAGGGTTTTACCGTCTAGGGTTTAGGGTTTTAAGGTTTAGGGGTTAGGATTTTAAGGGTTTTTTATTTTGGGGTTTTCGATGTTAGGGGTTTTATGGTTTTTCTTGTTTATGGTTTAGAGTTTAGGGTATATGGGTTTAGGGGTTTTGGGGGTTTCAGTGTTAAGGTTTTAGGTTTTCCATGTAAGGGTTCTGGGGTTTTACAGTTTAGGGGTTAGGGTTTAGGGTTTTGGGGTTTCAATGTTAGGGTTTTATGTTTTCTATGTTAGGGTTGTAGTGTTTTACTTTTTAGTGTACAGGGTTTTTGGGTTTAGGGTTCAAGATTTCAAGGGTTTAGGGTTTTAGGATTTAGGGTTTTAGGATTTAGGGTTAAGTTTTTTAGTGTTTAGGGTTTCAAGGGTTTATGGTTTGGGGTTTAGGTTTTTGGGGTTTCAATGGTAGGGTTTCAGGGTTTTACTGTTTAGGGTTTAGGATTTCAAGGGCTCAGGGTTTTGGGGTTTTAGGTTTTCCATCTTAGGGTTTTATGTTTTAATTTTTATGGTTTAGGGTTTAGGGTTTAATGTTTCGGGGTAAGGTTTTGTATTTCATGGGTTTTGGCTATTAAAGGTTAGGGCTTTAGGGTTCTAGAATTTTGTGTTTAATAGATAAAGTTTAGGGTTTCGGTTCACGATTTTGGATTTCAGGGATTTAGGGTTTAGTGTTTTATAGTTTAGGGTTTAGGGTTTTATGTTTTCCATGTTATGGTGTTTCGGATTTACTGTTTAGACTCTTACACTTTAAAAATTTAGGATTTTAGGGTTTAGGCTAAACAAGTTTAGTGTTTAAGGTTTAGGGTTTTAGGGTTTCCTTTTTTAAGGTTTTAGGGTTTTATGGTTTAGGTTTTCCATTTTTGGGCTTTTAGGGTTTTAGGATTTAGGGTTTTGGGGTGTCAATGTTAGGGTTTTCAGGTTTTCCATGTTAGGTTTTTAGGGTTTTACGTTTTAGGTTTATACATTTTCTAAATTTAGGGTTTAGGCTAAAAAATTTTAGGGTTTTAGGATTCTTTGATTTAGTGTTTAATAGATAAAGGTTAGGGTTTAGGGGTTAACGGTTTAGGATTTCAAGGGTTTCAGGTTTAGGGTTGGGTTTGGGGTTTTTGGGTTTCAATGTAAGGGTTTTAGGTTTTTCATTTTAGGGTTTTAGTGTTTTACTATTTCGAGTTTAGGTTTCACAATTTAGGATTTCAAGCGTTTAAGGTTTAGAGTTTAAGGTTTTAGGTTTTAGGGTTTAGGGTTTTATGTTTAGGCTTAAGGTTTAGGGTTTTTGAATGTCAATGTTCGGGTTTTATGTTTTCCATGTTAGGGTTTTAAGGTTTTACATTTTTGGCTTATACTACACTTTCTAAATTTAGGGTTTTAGGGTTTAGGCTAAAAAAGTTTAGTATTTTAGGGTTCTAGGATTTAGTGTTTAATAGATAAAGGTTAGGGTTTAGGGTTCACAGTTTAGGATTTTAAGGGTTTGGGGTTTTAGGTTTTCCATGTTAGGGTTTTAGTGTTTTACGGTTTAGGGTTTAGGTTTTAGAGTTCTAGGTTTAGTGTGTAATAGATAAAGTTTAAGATTTAAGGTTAACTTTTTAGGATTTCAAGGGTTTAAGGTTCAGGGTTTCTGTATTTATGGCTTAGGGTATTACGTTTAGGCTTAGGGTTTTGGAATGTCAATGTTAGGGTTTTAGGTTTACATGTCGGGGTTTTACTTTTTCGAGGTTATACACTTTCTAAATTTTTGGGTTTTAGAGTTTAGGCTAAAAAAAAGTTTTAGGTTTTAAGGTTCAAGGATTTAGTGTTTAATAGATAAAGATTAGGGTTTGGGGGTTCACGGTTTAGGATTTCAAGGGTTTGGGGGTTCGGTGTCTTATGGTTTTGGGGGTTTTAGGGTTTTGGGTTTAAGG